>JARFIW010001031.1:1200000-1822500 GCA_036346225.1 Platerodrilus igneus
CTTCATTATCGATTATATTTTAGTCCACGCGGACTGTTCTCTTTTAATAAACCCGTATCGCACATTCTCGTAAATACTAAGTCCCGGTTTCTCCAAGATTCTTTGAAACATTAATTATTTGCCAAATTTACGCAGAATGAGCTTTTTAAAAATACGCAGGTGTTCTGTATTTCCTGCTAAAGCATCTGATCGTTTCAATATCCTTAGAATCAACATGTTTATCCAAACAAATTAACTTGAAATTGCCTTTTAAAACACGCAGGTGTTTTCAAACGTAACATTTTAAATAACCTTCCTACGATTTGACTATTATTGGGTTTCACCCTTTTATGCTTATTATATGTTATTAACGGTTTAATTAACTCCAATTAAAATTGATTTCCATCCATCCTTTTCATTTTTTTTAGGAATACACCTTAAATATTAATTATTATATGTACACTTTGTTTTACTACCCGTTACTTAAAATAGGGTTAATTAATATAAACTTTGCACGTAATTTCCATTTGTTTAGGAATAATTAAATTATCCACTGCGCTTTTCAATACTGCTTCTTTTGATGTAAAGCGTCTTATAGATAATTTAAATTTCTTATTTTACTGAAACGACCGAGTTTATTTATGCTTCAAGGTTTTAATAAAGCGTATTATTTAATGAAATTCCTTATACACGGTAATTAAAATTATTTGATTTGATTATTTAATTTTCTACCCTGGTCTAAATATGAGTATTTTCCCCCTATTTGAATACAAATAATCCCACTTATTTGAATGCAAATATCAAATATTTAGACTGCCAAAAATCTTTACAAAATTTTGCCTATCTCTCTATCCTTATCTATCTAACTTACCTACTTTGTCTCCAATCCAAAAAAATATTTACACCTATCCTATATCCCTATCCTTTCCTAACTCTCACCTACTTCTATAAACTGAAATTATCCCTAACTTCATCCTACTTATCCATCTAATCCTATATACATCCTATATACCTATCCTATTCCTAACTTTTAACTAATCTTCACTATACTTTACTTCCCCCTACCTAATCCTATATGCCTATCCTACTTTTACTCTATTCCTAACTCTCCACTAATCTTATATGAAATATCTATACTTAACCTATCTTATTTTCTTCCTACATTTAATCTTTATCCTCATCCTAAACCTATTCCTAATTATCTCCCATATGTGTCCTATATCTAGCTTTATTTTCTATAACCACTTACTTCTACTCTTTTATAACACCTATGCTATCCCTATCCTATTTAAATCTAACTCTCTTCTTGACCCTCCAAGTCTTCCTTCTAACTATCCTATTCCTAATTCTCCTGTGGTGCTGGTTCTCCTTGGGAATAGTAGGTTGACGTGAAACCGTCCTCTCATTTCCGTACCTACTTCCCTTAATAAATATGTGCACCCCCTACTACTTCACCTATCTCAAAAGGTCCCTCATATGGCAAGTGTAGTTTAGCACATGTCATCTTATCTCTTCCCTACTCTCAAGCTTTTTACTACCCTGGTCTCCCACTTTAAATTTTACCTCTTTCTAATTCTTGCGTTCATCTTCCTTGTATATTTTTCAGCTCTCTTCCTTAACCTCTCCTCACATCTACCAAAAGTTGTTGGAATTCATCATCCCTAGGCACAATTTGCCATGGTCTATCGGGATACTGTTGCTTGATCAGCATGATGGGACTGGTTTCTGTCACGGTACTAGGGTTTCATTGATAAAGATTCAACCTTGGACAAATTGTCCTCCCATAAACGATGATTCCTATGTGAAGCTAAACGCAAAAACTTAACCGTCTCTTGAATATATCGCTCAGCTGGATTCGCTTGAGGATGCCTTATGCTACAAAACACCACTTTAATGTTTTGTCCTCCCAATAATCTCTAAATCTTTGATTATTAAAATAAGTAGCATTGTCTGCTAATACCCGTTTAAAAGTTCCTACTTCCTACAAAATTGTTCCAATTTCTTGTTTGTTCCTACTGTGTTACAATCCCGAGTGGGATATAATTTGGTAAATTTCGAAAACACATCAGTCACAATCAGCACATGTTTGTGTCCTTTGTACTTCGGACTAGATTGCTCAAATAATCAATAGCAACTAAGTCCAGGGATTTTGTACGTTATACTTTGTACCACATCCTGACTCGTACTATTTTTGTACTTTCCTAAAGTACATAAGTGACAAGTGTTGATGACTGACTTTACTAATCCTAAGTCTTTAGTTGAAAAAACGTTTCCTAAAAATTAACCATGTCTTTCGGATTCCTATGTGACCATATTTTAAGTGCAGATCTTTGATAATTAATTTTGCTTGTACCCTATCCACTACATACACTTCTAATTCTTGAATTTTTACACAAAAGCCGTTTCTCATATGGAAATTTTTAAATCCCGGTTCGTTTTCTAACTTCGTTCTAACAATCTGTAGCTCCTCACTCTGCCTCTGGTTCATCAAGATCTCCTCTTCTCCATATACTGAATCATTTTGTAGTAGACTGTTCATGGCAATCATGATGTCACACGGTCTTTTGTTATCCATGTCCCTGTTTCTACTAAACGCGTCTGCTATAAAATTATTTTCTCCTTAATATATTTAATCTCAAAGTCAAACTCCTGTAGTAACAACCCCATCGATATACTCGATTGTTGGAAAATCTCGTATTCATCAACGCACACAACGCCGAATGATCCGTTTCGATTACAAAATGTCTTCCTATCAAAAAATTTTAACTTCGTAACACCAAACACCACTGCAGCCATCTCCTTTTCACTAATCGTGTAATTTACTTCATGCGGCTTCAGTGTGCGTGAAACAAAAGATATGGGCACCTCTTCCCCTCTTGTACTTGATACAACTCTGCTAACGCACTATCCGATGCATCCGTCCTCAGTACGAAACCTACATCAAATCTGGGATGCCTCAAAATTAGTTGGTCGTGAAATTGTTCCAACAGTGTTAGATATGCTGCCTCTTGACTTTCCGTCCAACTCCATCTTACTCCCTTCTTCAGAAGTTTAAACAATGGACCCGCTTTTTCAGCAAATCCCGGTACAAACTTTTATAAAAGTTAAGGACCCCAAAAGCTCTTAATTTCCTAATGTTATTAGGTCTCGGATATGTCAAAAGTTCGGACAATCTTTCTTTATCGATACATAACCTTGAGTGTTCACCACATACCCCAGAAATTTAACGGTTTTTGAAAAAAATTCACATTTTCTATATTCAGCCTCAATCCTGCTAATTTAAGCTCTAATAATATCCGTTCTAAATGAGAGTAATGTTGTTCCTCAGTTTCACTAAAATTAAAATATCATCCACATAGTGTATGCAGAATTGCTCATATGCTCCTAAAATTGCTTGCATTGCCTTAATTAATGCTGCACTTGACGTTGACAAACCATACGGTACTACCTTAAAATTATAGATTTTTCCTCTACGGAAAATCCTGTGTACCTTCTAGAATCTTTGTGTAATGGAATCAGCCAGAATGAATTCCTTAAATCTAATTTACTAAAAATAAACTTGCCACTTAATCTCGTCAAAAGTGTGTCCATGGATGGTGGACAATGGAATTGCGGTTTGGTCCGTTGGTTAATTTTTCGTGCATCTAAACATAAACGAATGCTATCATCCTTTTCTTAACTACCACCAACGGATTTATGAAATGAGTGTTTGATACCTCTATTATGCCATCTTCCAACATTTTATTTAATTCTGCCTTTACCTGCTCCCGATATGCTGCTGGAATTGGATAAACCTTTGCGTTGAACGGTTCTGAATTATCCACTTCCAATCTGTGCTCATAGCCTAACGCTGTGCTTGCTTCTACCCCACTAATTCTGCATGTTTTCGTAATAAAGCTTGAACCTCTACTCCTATCCTCTGGACATCTTATCGTGTTGATCTGTTTACCTTCATCATCCTCTACCTCTACTACATTAATACTAAACCCCGTGTCATCCTCGACTTCATAACTGCCCTTCCATGGCACTACCCTATCCTTAATCCTTATTACCTTCCTTTCCATATCTATCAAAACCCCTAACTTCATCATACAGTCAACACCTAAAATGCTCTGAAACTTCAGTCCAGGTACAATTACAAACCCTGTTCACAGCTTAAACCTCCTATATCTATCCTAAGCACCACAACACTATTTACTACAGCAAACTTCTTTTTATTTGAGCTACTAAATGGCTACGTTTTATAGGCATAATTCTATCACAAACCTTATCCCTAATTTTGCTGACGAATTCCTCCGATATTAAACTCGCCTCTGCCCCTGTATCAAGTAATACTTCTACATTATTCTCAAAAATTTCTAAATTAATAATTGGCAAACATAATTTTTCCTCAGTTTCTGGCTCTACTTCCTCCTCAATTTTGAAAAATTCACGTGGATGTTCGTATACATTTACACAGAAATCTAGTGGTCTGTCGCGTTCTAAAATCCTGTCTCATCCTGTTTTCCGTGCTTGGTCCTGGTTGTCCTTCTACAACCTGTGCGCCCTCCCGTGTTAATATCCGTGTCCCTATCTCTATTCGGCGTGCTGGTCACAGTCCTGTTTACTTCCGGTAAACTGTTCTGTCCGTGTAACTAGGTCTTGGCGTCGGTCCCCTAGTCGCACTATTGCTCCTGTATTCCTGTCCTCGTCGTTCCCAATTCGGTCGAAAATTTCTGTTGTAGTCAGGCCGTCTCGGATAATTCGGTGTCCTGTTGTCAAACCTAACTGTGTTAACGTTTCGTTCTCGTATCTCTCTTGTCCGTCCAAAATACATCGTCATATCTCTGTAAATACTCTAAAATGTCTCCGTTCTGTGATGTTTTGTAAGGCCACGTGTTGTCTAATTTCCAGTTCAAAATGTCGTGATAGGTACTTGATTATCTGTCTGTCCGTCAATGGTGGATTCAGTTGTTTGGCCACACTGTACTTGCGGATGGCATATTGCCCCTAGATCCTGCAAACTCTCCCTTAAATTTTCCTGTAATTAAGTCGTCTCGTACCTGGTCTTGTCTGTGGTCACCCAGTAGTGTTTTAAAAATTTGTTTTCAAAGTCCTGATACGTTTTGGTCCTTTATTTGTCCTGTTCCCTTTCCTTTAAAAATTTTGTAATTTGCTTTCGCGTTTTGTTTCCCTTTAATAAAAAGGGCCCTTTATCGATTTAGTTTTAAGTCTTGTTCGTCGTCATCGAACAATTGGTTTTGGACAATAAATACTTTGTGCGTGCATCCTACAGTTTGAGTGAAACATTTTATATACCCAATAAAGTGCATAAAGGGACAGTCGTACTCGAGCCTTTAAAGAAGCAAGTCGCCTTCGAACCCTTGAAAGGGACGGTCGTATTAGAGCTTTCAAAGCGAGACCGACACCCGGTCGAGCGTGTTACTGGTTTGGCGTGGGAAAGTGTCTATTGCCCCCAGCGGCGCAGGACAAAGCTTTGTGCGTGAAAGTGTCTATTGCCCCCAGCGGCGCAAGACTTAAGGTATTTATACCCTTCCTTAATTAGTTGGTAGTTGTCTTTTTTTGTTATTACATAACCGCTCCACCATTATCGTTATTGCTATAAAAGCAATTGGTCCTTCATTGTAATTTGCATATTTTATCACACATTTATATCAACCTCCTTAATCACCATCAATCATATGGTCCAAACGATCCGAATTCACCAGTCTTATGGTTTTATACACATGTCCTAAATTAAATATTATTGTGCATTTCAGCGAGCTTTTAATTAAGTAAATATTTTAGCTTTTAAAATTTGTGTTTCAAGCCCATATTTAGCGGGTTAAAATGTGTAAACATTATTTATACTGTCTTTAGATTAAATTAAGCGATTTCGCCGTAATTGAAACCAGCAAGCGTGTTAATTACAAAGAAATTCATAATATAAAATTTGTCAGTTTTCAGTTTTAAATTCATTTTAGCGGCATAAAACAGAAAGCAACCTGAAAACTATAAATCGCTTTATACCTTAAACAAGAAAGGTAAAGGATTTGCTTTGTATTTAAAAGCTATTGCACGTTTTGTATTACAATATTGAAAATATCTGCAGAGGAATAAGGTTGTAAAGTTGCATCTTTCGGCAAATATGTTAAGCCACATGTTTTAAACGTTTCTGTGAGCTTTTGATGGTAAGCCGCTCGGGTTGTTAAGCGGTACATCTTATATTCACGCTTTTGTTTGACGAACCGTTAGTCATAAAACGTGATTTATTGGTTATACCCTATTTTACATTTTTCGTGCTTTGAACAATCATAATATTTTAACATTTTTCGCGTACATCTGAGCGTTACGGTTTTATAGCATTTAGTGTAGATCTTTCAAAATAACAAAATAACTATGGCTCCGAAGAAGGCACATGTGGTAGAACTCAATTACTGAAAACACGGATTTTAGAAATATTTGAGCTTTGTAATTCTATACAAAGTGACCCAAGTTTAAAGGCATTGTTCCTTATTCAAACAAGGGGAATACATGACCTTTATGCAAATTTCAATACAAAGGCTGTCTTGGCCTCATGTGACGAGGTAGATCATTAATTACAACGCTGTACGGAAGGAAGTAGATTCCGCTTATTTTTCATACTGCTGCATCTCGAAACGATGCAAGAAATGAAAGCACCACAAATCATCGAAAATGCTCCAAGCAGCACGGTATCAAAATTGTTACCGTTAAAGCTCCAAATTTTAATAATGAGGTAACTGAATTTTCATCTTTCATCGATTTATTTACAGCCTGGTCTATAATAACGCGTCGCTGTCCAATATCGAAAAATTAAATTATCTTATCAGTTGTTGTACCGGGAGTCTTTAAGAATCGTTAAATCTGTACCCATTTCGGGGATAATTTTATTATTTCCTATAACGCCTTGCGTGAGAGATTTAGCAATCCGCGTTTATTGGCAACTTTGCATTGGAAAGCAATGAAAGACTTTCACCTTTAAAATCAGAAGACCCTAAGAAACTTAGGGCACTTATTGATTGTTTTTCGAGAACCTTGCTGTTCTAACTAACTTAAAGTTTCCCACTGAACATTGGAACTTTATTCTGGTCGATTTGCTTTTAGAAAAACTTGATCCGTTCACTGAAAACGCTTCGAACTCCAATCGGATCCGAAGCAAATACCCAATTTCGAGGATTTGAGATATTTTTAACCCAACAATGTGCAGCGTTGAAACCTTTTCTTCAACCGCACCTGTTTCTTATTCGACGACTGTCCATACATCGCACACATCAGTGCCTAAGAAATCCTCAGCGTTTCAATTTAAACCAAGAGTTTCTTCTAACGTAGTTTCACTGGAACACCAAGTAGCTCCAGTGACTCAAAGAATTCATTTTCGCACCATTGTCCTTCCTGCAAAGGCAATCACTTAATTTACAGATGTCAATCGTTTCTAAAGAAAACTCCGACAGAACGTTTCGACATTGTCAAACGCTTACGCCTTTGTTTAAATTGCTTACGAACAGACCATGCGTCCATGCAATGCAAATCTTATAATTCCTGTCGAACTTGCGCCAAGCCGCATCATACCTTGCTACATTTTGAATCGCAACCTGCTTCTAGCCGTTCAGCTGAACCGACCGCTACAACATGCATAAAATGCCAATAGGACGCAGTCAGCCTCCTATTCCGGCAAATGTTTTGTCTTCACAGACGAATTCAAATCTTGGGGTTACTGTCTTACTCTCCACTGCTGTTGTGGAAGTTCAAGATCGTTCTGGTAGATACAAACCGATCAGGGTACTCTTAGACCTGGTTCCCGTTAGCTTTATTCGAGACGATTGCGTGAGCAAACTTTGGCTTCCACGCATACGTTCTCAAGTTCCGATTTATGGACTTGGGCGGACAACTTCAGCAGTCAATAGAGGTGCCGTCAGCTGCACATTCGCTCTATGTTAGACTCTGAAAAGTCTCTAGAAGTCACAACTTTTGTGCTTTCGTCAATATCTGGCAAATTACCTAGCGTTGAAGTTCCTAATAATTGGGAACACTTATGCGGCCTGCACTTTGCAGACCCGACCTGGAACTCTCCAGGAACCATTGACATGCTCCTCGGAGCAGATGTTTATCCGTTCATCATCAATGGCGGTGTTATACATGGCAAGTTTCTTCAGCCTGCCGCCATAAATACAATTTTGGTTGGACTATTATTGGTCCCAAAAAGCTTGCAGTCTGATACTGTCCAAGCATTTTTACGTCTGTAGAAGATCCTATCGACCAGACCCTAAGGCGGTTTTGGGAGATAGAAGAGTTGCCATCCAAGCCTTATACTTCTCCAGAAGAAGAAAAGGCAGATTTGATTTTGAAAACACGTTTTCTCGTGACCCTAGCGGTCGTTTTATTTTGCGTTACCGTTCAACGATACTTTGCCCGTTTTTGATAATTGCTTTGAGATGGCTAAAAAGACTATTTTCGTTGGAGCGCAAATTACATGCTCAACCGGAGCTACGCGCCCAATACAACAATTTCATGCAGGACTATCTTGATGCGGGTCATATGGCATTACTCGATTCTCCGCCCGTTGGGAACGATAATTATTTTTACCCCATCACCCTGTGTTTAAAGAAGAAGGTCATACTTCTAAAATTGTGTGGTTTTTGACGCCTCTGCAAAGGTTAAAAACAACGTGTCACTTAATGACACTCAATTGGCTGGACCTAGTCTCCAAAACGACATTTCGTCAATCTTACTGAAATTTCGTACTCATCGTTTCGTTTTTACTTGTGATGTTCGCCAAATGTATCGACAAATTTTGGTTACCGAAGAACATCGAAAGTTTCAATTAATTGTTTGGCGGTTCTCCGCAGAAGAACCCATCCAGACATATCAGCTTAATACAGTGACCTACGGTATTAAGTCATCGCCTTATCTAGCATTAAAACTCTTCAGCAATTAGCCATTGACGAAGGCAAAGGTTTCCGTTAGCCGCTGACGCTATACGGTCAAATCTATATATTGATGATTTCGTCGCCGGTGGAGATTCTATACAATCGGCCCCGAAATTAAAGATCAACTTATTCGACTTTTACATTTGGCTGGTTTTGAACTTCGAAAATGGAGTTCTAATTCAGTTTCTATTTTGGAAGGCATTCCGTCAGATTTTGCCAATATACTTCTCTCGATTTCGATTCGACGAATCAATAAAAATATTAGGTCTTCAATGGTCACCTACAGAAGATATTTTCTCTTTCGGGTTAAACCATTAAACCAAATATGTACAAAGCGCAACATACTTTCACAAGTTGCCAGAATATATGATCCATTAGGATTTTTAGCCCCACTAACACTTTTGCAAAACGCCTAATCCAGCATCTGTGGATGTTAGGTTTAAATTGGGATGACATCCCACCAGCAGACATTTCGTCTCAATGGCAGCAATACCAAGAAGAGTTGCCGTTATTATCGTCATTAAAGTTACCACGTTGTTTACCCCCTTCGGATCCTTTTACTTGTCATTTGCATGGGTTTTGCGATGCTAGCGAGGTAGGGTATGCAGCGGTAGTGTATTTTCAGTTCATAAATCAAACTACTGGAGAAATAACTGTACAATTTGTAACCGCTAAAACAAAAGTAGCTCCAATTAAGCGCATTTCAATTCCACGTTTGGAATTATGTGCCGCTGTTTTATTAACCGATTTACTTTCTTTTACCATTCGGTCTTATCAAGGCTTGATTGACATCTCCGATGTTTCAGCGTGGAGTGATTCTACGGTCGCTCTCACTTGGATACGTTCTCCACCTTTCGTTGGAAAACTTTTTGGCAAACCGTGTTAGCCACATTCAAGAAATCATTGCACCTAGCCGATGGTTTTATATTAAATCTTCGATAATCCGGCTGATCCTGCGTCTCGGGGATTAATGCCAAGCGCGGTTATTTCATGTTCGCTATGGTGGGCGGGGCCTGAATGGCTTCACTACCCTAGTGACTCGTGGCCGCCTCAACCAACATTGTCAACCTCAATTGCTGAGGTAACTACGGAAAAGAAGATCCTAACATTTGTCGCTCAAACAGATCCAAACGTCATTGACATTTTACTAAGCCGCTTTTCATCGTTATATAAAATCCAAGGCATCGTGGCTTACATTTATAGATTTTCTAAACCATGGCTCAACGTCATACGGGTCCCTTAACAGACATTGAACTAACAATGCTCTCATGATTATCGTTCGGCATGTACAAAATGTTACATTTTCAAAGGAAATAGCTTCGATCAAGGCAAACCGTAATTACCTAAAAGCTTGCGAAAACTTTCTCCATTTGTTGATCCACAAAACATCTTAAGAGTAGGTGGGCGCTTGACACATTCTTCGCTTTCCTATTCCAAAAGTTTCCTGCGTTATTGCCTCAGCGGCACCGATTAACCGAACTTATCATTCTGTCAACTCATGAAAGGTATTGCCATCCCGGTGTTAATACCACAGCGTATCTTATCCAACAGAATTTCTGGATCCTTTCTATTAAACATTCAATCAGAAATTATTTATCATCCTGTCATAGATGTTTTCGTACCAAACCGGTCCTGGTAACTCCTCCTATGGAGACCTACCGGCAGCACGTATTACCCAAATCAAACCGTTCAGTATTGTTGGTGTTGATTTTGCTGGCCCTCTTTAATAAAGGCTAACCGCCTGCGAGGCTCTAAAACTCTTAAGGCCTATATTTGTATTTTTGTTTGTTTTGCCACCAAGGCAGCACATATTGAACTTGTTTCGGATTTGTCGGCAGACGCGTTTCTTGCCGCTTTGCGACGATTTATAGCACGTCGAGGACGCTGTTCTCAAATATTTAGCGATTGCGGTACTAATTTTGTAGGTGCCTATCGTCAGCTTACGAGTTATCTGCATAGTGCAGTAACCTCAGAAAGGATAAAGTGGTCGTTTAATCCACCTAGCGCCCCTCACTTCGGTGGCTTGTGGGAAAGCGGTGTTAAGTCGGTAAAGACACACCTATCTCGCGTAATCGGCGAACAAAAACTTACCTTTGAGGAACTGTACACAGTTCTTACACAAATTGAATCTGTCTAAATTCAAGGCCACTCTGCGCTTTGAGTTCGGATCCAAATGACTTGCGTTGCCTAACACCAGGTCATTTCCTAACTATGGAGCCTCTTTCTGCACCACCAGATGAGGACCATTTAACCAACGTTGTACCATTAAAAAGCAGGTGGAAACTCCTGCAAAATTCCACCAAGATTTTTGGGCTCGCTGGAGCCATGAGTACTTACATACTCTGAACCAGAAGGTTAAATGGCACCTAAGGTAGGTGTCCGACAAGTTGAAAAGGACACTATTGTTCTCTCAAGGACGACCAGCTTTCTCCACTTCAATGGAAGTTTGGTCGTATTATTAATACTTTTCCCGGTGCGGACGGTATTATACGTGTCGCTGAAGTCAAAACGGCACATGGCACACTAAAACGACCTTTGGTCAAACTAGCGCCGCTACCGGTATTTTAACTTTATTTTATGTTTAGATGTATATACACATTTTTTACATGTATAGTAGTATATTATTTTTACATATTTGCTTATTTACATATATATTTTTATTCTTTGCATAGTTGGTAATATCGCTCGCTGTAGTGCACCACCCTATCTTTCGTTACCTCCTTTCCTAGCAAGGTCAAATCCCATGTGATTTCCTTCACCCAACCTACTTCCCTCCTTTTCAAAATTCTATGAATTTGGTGGGCGGTATGTTACGTCGTCATCGAACAATTTGGTATTTTGTGACAATAAATACTTTGTGCGTGCATCCTACAGTTTGAGTGAAACATTTTAAACCGGAATAACAGTCATAAAACAGTCTACTCGAGCCTTTAAAGAACAATCGCCTTGAACCCTTAAAACGGTCTATTAACTTTCAAAGCAACCACACCCGGTCGACGTGTTACTGGTTCTCCTGCTTTTTCAAATTCTTTCCCCCCCCCCTTTTCTTCTATTCCCCACCCAAACAATTTTAACCCTTCCTTAATTATTGGTAGTTTCTTTTTTTTATTCTAACCGCTCCCAAACATTTTTGTGGTCCTTCTTTAATTTGCTTTTTATACCATTTATATCAACCTCCTTAACACCATCAATACCATTAAAAATTGGGATTCCCCTTAAATTTCATTTATTTGAACTAAATTCCGGTTTTTAAAAAGAATTTCCGGATTAATTTTATTATCATTTTCTGTGCATCCAAAATTAAAGTCCTTGTTGGATGCCTACTAATTAATATAACAATATAAGCAGACCGGAGTCTGAGTATAAAGGAGCATCTACCACCCTTTACGTTAATTAACCAGGTTTGTCTAATTGAGCTCAAAGACCTACCCAAAGTTTCATCCTATTCCCGAACATCAAAACAAAATACCCTTTTTACTTAAACAAGCAAATTTCATCTTAAAATTAAATTTTATGGTTAGAAAAATTCCACTAATGTCCATTTAAAGTAAATCAATTATAAAGTCATTCAATACACACAAAAAATGTCAAACAAAATAGTACAATTTACCTGAAGGTTATTGTCCTCGTAGCTTCAGTGTAATCGTCCCTTTGTAAATCACACCATTCCAACCGGATTCTATTTACAGCTTCAAGTTGTCAACGCTTTAAAAATGTTCTTCATCACCATTAATTTAAAGTTGTTCTAGGCTTTTCCGGAACTCATCTGTTATATCTGCCTCTGGTTCAGTGGATGCAGACAATTTACGAACCATTTAGTCATTAACAAAAAAGCAAAGAAATTCATACTTCCTTTTACCAATATTACCAATATACGCCAAAACTGCCTACTTTTGGGTATACATTTGTCGTTGTAAATTTTACTAATTGGTACCGTGATAATAAACTTTTATTACCTTGTATCTAAGTGCACTGAAGTACATTCATGTTAGCACGTAAAATAACCAACTATTTTGAGTCACTAAAATATACTAGCACACTTTAAATTATTTAATCAAACTAAAATGCACTGTTTAATATGAAGTCGCGGATGCACGAGCTTTTAACGCCAATCGTCGAAAGTCTAAGAGTCTAAGAGAGAAACACATATTCCCGCCTTATATATAGCGAATAGGCCGTTTTGTTCCCAAAACGGGTAATTCCAACGAATTCCTAACGTTCCCAGTCTGTAGCCTGCACGTCGATTTTTATGAATTTAGTACTCACCCCATTGAGATCTCAGAAAATTTCAACACGGCTCGCAAAGTTGTCCGAGAAAAACTAATTATTTTATACAGAAATTGTTGTTCTACCTCTGATATATGCATCCTATTTTTAACCAATCGCAACCCCTGACGTTGTTTAAATCCCGCCTTTAAAATATGTGTCTTTGCTTGACGCATTTTCTTTCCTTCTCTAACCTGTTCGTATTGGTGCAACTTGACACTCTTCATTATCGATTATATTTTAGTCCACGCGGACTGTTCTCTGGGTTTAATAAACCCGTATCCACATTCTCGTAAATACTAAGTCCCGGTTTCTCCAAGATTCTTTGAAACATTAATTATTTGCCAAATTTACGCAGAATGAGCTTTTTTAAAAATACGCAGGTGTTCTGTATTTCCTGCTAAAGCATCTGATCGTTTCCAATATCCTTAGAATCAACATGTTTATCCAAACAAATTAACTTGAAATTGCCTTTTAAAAACACGCAGGTGTTTTCAAACGTAACATTTTAAATAACCTTCCTACGATTTGACTATTATTGGGTTTTCACAAGCCTTTTATGCTTATTATATGTTATTAACGGTTTAATTAACTCCAATTAAAATTGATTTCCATCCTTTTCATTTTTTTTAGCGAATACACCTTAAATATTAATTATTATATGTACACTTTGTTTTACTACCCGTTACTTAAAATAGGGTTAATTAATATAAACTTTGCCAACCATTTGTTTAGGAATAATTAAATTATCCACTGCGCTTTTCAATACTGCTTCTTTGATGTAAAGCGTCTTATAGATAATTTAAATTTCTTATTTTACTGAAACGACCGAGTTTATTTATGCTTCAAGGTTTTAATAAAGCGTATTATTTAATGAAAATACACGGTAATTAAAATTATTTGATTTGATTATTTAATTTTTCCCTGGTCTAAATATGAGTTATATATATATATATATATATTGCTGTGATATACTCCTGTGAATGGGGAACTGGGTCCTTTCAAAAAAATTCTAGTCCCACAGATTGGGCGTCATAAACTGCTGTGATCCTCTTTTCGTCGGCTGCTCACCTAATTTTATAAACCTCCTCATTCATAAAATTAAACAACACATTCCTACCACAAACATCAACGTTAACTCTATTTACATCAATATTCAGAATACATTAAATTTTCAAATTAAATTCCAGCATAAAATTCAGTTTTAAAAGAATTTCAAGATTAATTTTATTATCACTTTAACGTGCATCCAGAATTAAAGTCCTTGTTGGATGCCTACTAATTAATATAACAATATAAGCAGACCGGAGTCTGAGTATAAAGGAGCATCTACCACCCCTTTACGTTAATTAACCAGGTTCGTCTAATTGAGCTCAAAGACATACCCAAAGTTTCATCATATTCCCGAACATCAATACTAAATACCCCTTTTCTTAAACAAGCAAATTTCATCTTAAAATTAAAATTTTATGGTTAGTACAATTTCATAATGTTCAAAAGTAAATCAATTATAAAGTTATTCAACACACACAAAATGTCAAACAAAATAGTATAATTTACCTGAAGGTTACTGTCCTCGTAGCTTAAATGTACATCGTCCCTTTAGTTAATCACACCATTCCAACAGGATTATATTTACGGCTTCTAATTCTCAACGCTTTTAAAATTTTCTCCATCACCATTTATTTAAAGTTGTTTCTGGGCTTTTCCGGAACTCCTCTGTGTATATCTGACCCTTGTTTCGTGGATCCAGACACGTATTTGAACCATTTAATTATTAACAGAAAAATAGCAAAGAAAATTCTTTCACCAATATACGCCAAAACTGCCTACTTTTTGTGTATACATTTGTCGTTGTAAATTTTGCTAATTGGTACAGTGATACTAAATTTTTTACCTTGTATCTAAGTGCACTGAAGTACATTCATGTTAGCACGTAAATAAAAACTATTTTGAATCACTAAATATACGAGCAAACTTTAAATTATTTTATCAAACTAAAATGCACTGTTTAACATCTTCAATCAAGTCGCGGATGTAAGAGCTTTTAACGCATCGAATAGTCAAAAGTCTAAAGAGCTTGTTTATATTCACCTCGGTATATATAGCAAAAGCCTGTCTGTCGGTCTGTTCCCAAAACGGGTAATTCTAAAGAATTTCTCATGCCATTTCCCAGGGTCCCGTCTTTTTCGAATTTTTCACTCGCCCCATTTAAAACTCAGAAATTCCACACGGCATGCAAACATGTCCGAGAAAAACTAATTAATTTTGTACAGAAATTGTTGTTTCTACCTCTGATATTTGCATCCTATTTTCAACCAATTGTGACCCCGTGACGTTGCTTAAATCACGCCTTTTACTATATGTGTCTTTGCTTGACGCATTTTCTCTTTCCTTTTCTAACCTGTTCGTATTGGTGCAAATTGATATTCTTTATTATCGATTATATTTTAGTCCATGTGGACTATCTGGGTTAAATAACCCCATCGCACATTCTCGTGAATATTAAGCCCCGGTTTCTCCAAGATTCTTTGAAACCATTTGTTATCTACACAATTTTCGCCGTACGTGATATTTAAACTACGCAGGTGTTCAAAATAATATTAATTCTCAGAGCTTTTAAATAAACCCTGTTTTTATTTCCTAAAATCGACCCCAATATCCTTAGAATCGAAACAAAAAATTAAACTGAAATTTTTTAAAATACGCAGGTGTGTTTAAACATCCACTTTAACTAACACTTCTAGGATTTGCTTTTTATTGGGTTTTACAAGTTTCTATAGATATTATCTGTTACTAACGATTCAATTAACTTCAATTAAAATTGACTTCTATGCTTTCATTTTTAGCGAATACAAGTTTTTAATTATTATGTGTACAATTTGTTTTACTACCGGTTACTTAAAATAGGGTTAATTAATAAAATTTTGCACGTAATTTCCATTTGTTTAGGAATAATTACATTACCCGTAGAGCTTGTTAATACTGTTTCTTTTGATATAAAGCGTCTTGTACATGATTTAAATCTCTTATGTTTAATGAAACTAATAACCTTTATGCTTCACGGTTTTAATAAAGCGTACCTCTTCCCAAAGCTTCTACACGGTGATTAAAATTATTTGATGTGATTATTTAATTTTCACCCTGGTCTAAATATGTATATATATATATATATATATATATATATATATATATATATATATTATACGATAACGCCGTACTCGGTGTTATGACGTCTTTACTTAACTCCACTGTGTTCACAAATCAAATTTAATCTTACTAATTTTATTATTATGCCAGGGCTAGCCCTATTTAATCTACACAGAGTGCACAACGTTACGATGATCAATTTTTCTCTTCTCCACCTCTTTATGATTACCTATTTGTTTGAATTGATAAAGTGAAGTCAATTAATTTCATATAATGAAAAGAAATATTTTTTACAATTTTTAAAAAATATTAAAATACACCCTTCAATCAATCAATATCATATGTATCATTTATCTCAAAATTTATATGCTTTGAATTCAATCTAAAGTCACCAAAAGCTTTACTTTTTATCAAAGAAACCTGAAACGTTCTAAACCCTTTATAATATATTACGTAAGTTTAACGTATGCAATGTTTGTTGTTGACTTCATCACAATTTTATATAAATTGAATAAATTCAGTATTGAAATTTAAATAGAAAAATATCTTAAAAATAATTAGATCTGACCTGCTACAGGTTTTTCGGGTTGTGGATTACACCCTTTTGTTGTCCTCCTTCGTTTATCACTGCTCTGCTTAGTTGAACCCCTCGTTTTTCATAAATTACTTCGTGCTTCTTTATTTTATTTGCATTGAATCTCGCAACTCCAAATTGTACCAGAATTGTACCAAAATATAATTGTCTACTCTGGTTTGAATTGTAATATTATATTGACCCAGATTTAAATTGTTCTTATTGACGCATACTTGAATTATTCAGAAATACACCACCAATTTGAATTATTATCATCAACACATTCGAAATGTTATATCGACCAATTCGAATTATTCTTCTTGTCGACACATTCGAAATATTATATCGACCAATTCGAAATATTATATCAACCACGCATTCGAAATATTATATCGACCAATTCGAAATATTTATCAACCAAAATTTGAATTATTCTTCTTGTCGACACATTCGAAATTATATTTCACAAATTCGAATAATTATCATCCACACATTTGAAATATTCTATTGACCAATTCGAAGCCCTATTATTATATTATTAGTTTAAATAAATTACTCCAAATTCCACTCACGTTAAACGGCAAAAGAAGTCTTCATAATTGTTGCACTATTATCACTTAATATTTTATTAAATATTAAACTACGCGTGCCTTTCTGATTAACAGTGACGCAGTTTCGCCCTGCCTGAGTTGTGAACTGACTTGTCTTATCATTGCTCTGTGTTATATAGGCTGTTCCCACTTGCATGTGACCTGGGTTTTCAACAAGTCTTGCAGATATCTTAACCAACCAGGTTTTTGTATTTCGTGCATTTCAAAGTTGTATCTGATGTAATTTCATCGGTTTTCCGTGTAATGGTGTATTTGATACCTTATTCTTCGTTATCTTGACCATACGTTGATTTGTATAGATATGGCCTTTTCGATAATTGAACAAAATAAATGATGTAACTTTAATTCTGTTTTCGTTTGTGTATTTACGCATCTTTGAAACTGCGTTTTCTTATCAAAAATGTTTATTGTTTTCGCGTACTTTCGCGTACGTTCCAGCTTTGTTAGGTTTTATCTCTTATCTTCGTATTTGTTTTATAACTAATTAGAACACTTCTTAATGCGTGTTTAATTACCTGTACTATTTCTTCTGAATACGCATACTATTGTTGAAAGATATTCTTACTGGCCTTACTTAAAATTAATAACGGTCTATATACAGAGTGTTAAATACTTGCTATTTACATAATGTATGAATTACCTGTTTTTCTGCTAAATACGCGTTCTATTGTCGTAACATATGCTTACTTGCATCGCTTAAAGCTAATTATGGTCTATATACAGGGTGTTAAATGCTTGCTATTTACATAATGTATGAATTACTTAATTTTCTGCTAAATAAATGCAGTTTTCTGATTCCTATTGCAATTTATGGTTACTACACGATCTTTGCTATTCAATACACCCCTAAACAACCCATTATCACAGCAATATATATATATATATATAAAAGGTTCTTGATAATTCTTGAGCGTAGTTAAATTAGAAAAGATTTTGTTTTTTGGTTCTTGGGATAAAGTCGCTCATAAATTAAACACAAAACATTAAATGTGTATCATTTGTATTAAATCGTACGTTTCGGTGATAATTTACACCTTAATCATCGATCTACATGAAAAGTATATAAATAGGTAATTCATATAACAGGTAATATATGTTTAACTTACTTATTACTTGATAAAATTATTTTATGTATTCACCCATAATAAAAGTAACAGAAGGAAGCTTGTCATATTACTGATTAAGAATTAAAATTAATTTTGAATGAAATGTCAGTTCACTTATTTGACAAAATGTAGGATCAAGGATGACATCAAACAACAAATTATGACACTATTTGATTATATTTTTTATTTAAATAGTAGTATGTGGTTTATTTGTAAAAATTTTTTGTATGGTGGGTTGCATAAAAATAGTTAGATTTTAAAATCATATATTTTTACAGGTGTAGTAAACAGGTTGACTTTTGACTTAAATTAAATAGAATTCTGTGTGTAAGCAATATCATTATAGTTAGTATATTTTTTTGAATTAAAAGTGTATAGGTATGAGTAAACTGTATGTAAATTATTGATGTCTTCTTTGTGATTGATGGAATTTTGTTCTTGGTTTATATGAAATGATTCTAAGAAAAGTCTTTTTTTGTAATTGCTTTCTATATCTAAAATTTTTACATTATCATAATTGACTTTGTGTTTTGTATTGTATAAATGTATAGAAAGAGAACAAGAAGTTTTTCCTAATTTTGCATCACTTTTGTGTTGTGTCATGCGATTTCGGAGCCACTGTTTGGTTTGGCCTACGTAGGAAGCTTTGCATTCACATTGAATTTTATACACTAAATTGCTACATAAAGCTTTATTTGTTTTTTCTTTTAGTTTAGTAAAAAAGTTTCCAATGGACTTAGTATTTGAATTTATTATAGTTACAAAAGGTTGTTTTAGTAATTTTTTTATTAGTGGTGAAAGATTAGTAATATATAAAAGTTTTTGTAAATGATATCAGTATGTTTATTTTGAGGTGGAAATATGATTGTGTTAGTATGTAGTAGTTTTGATAAAAGTGGTTTAGGGTAACCGTTGTTGATTAAGATTGATATTAGTTCTTTCAGATTTTTTTCCTTAAATTTGGGTTCACAGATAGAGACCATACGATGTTTCAGTCCTAATATGGTGTTAATTTTTTGTTTCATGCTATGATTGGAATGGTAATTTAAATATCTTTCTGAATTTGTAGGTTTTTGTAAATATCAAAATTGATCTTGTTGTCATTATTACGGATAACTAGTGTATCAAGAAATGGTATTGATTGGTGAGATTCTAGTTCATAAGAGAATTTCAAATGTTCGTTAAAATTGTTAAAATGTTGAATGGTGGTTAGTAAAAAATGTTCAGGAAGTGAGCAGAGAATGTCATCAACGTATTTGACTAGAAATACCATTTTGAAAGGTAAGTTAGGTAAAACACTTTCTACCAGTTTGTCCATTACTATTTGTGCAATAATAGGGATAATGGTGAACCCATAGGAGTACCAAAATCTGTAAGTAAAATTTTGAGTTAAAACTAAAATATGTGTTGTTGAAGATAAGGTTTATTGAAGTGATAAATAATTGTAATGATATATGGCAATGTGGTTCTATGGAATCCATTTTTCTGTAATAATTTGAATGACTAAGTTGACTGGTATGTTTGTAAATAAAGAGTTAACGTCGAGAGAAACGAGAATGTGATCTTGAGGTAGTTGAAAGTTACGGTATTGGTTTACGAATTGGAAGGTATCTACTATGTTGTGGCCTGTAATTGGGAAAGATTTTTGTAATATAGTAGATAAGAAAGAAGAAAATGCATATGTTGGAGAATTAATTGAAGAGATAATAGGTCTTAAAGGAATATCTGGTTTATGGATTTTGGGAGTCCATAATATTTGCTTGGAACAGAATTATTGGTGATAAGTAGTGATTTTTGTTCATTTGTAATCATGTCTTTTTGAATAATAATTTAATGTGATTGTTTATGGTGTTCTGTATGGTGAAAGTGGGGTCCTTTTTAGTTTTTATATGTAAGTTCATCATCTAATAAGGTGTTGGATTTATCTATATATGTTGATTTATTAAGTATAACTGTTACGGCTCCTTTGTCTGCTTTAGTGACAAAAATATCAGGATGGTCCTTTAGAATTTCTTTAATTTATTAAAGATTACAGAATCTGAATTAAATTTATTATTAGGATTTTTAAAAAATTGGTTATTAGATTTGTAACCTGACATCTTTTATTCATTTTTTGTTGTGAAGTAATATCCATGGAGTCAAGTAATATTTCAATATCTGCTAATAAGTGTCCCATATTGATGTCAGAAATACATGAGTTTAAAATAAACTTAGGGCCTAAAGATAAAAACTATTGATGTCATCAGGGATGTCTACATTACTTAAGTTACAAATCCATTTGCTATTGTTGACAAAGAGTTGTTTACTTTGGATTTGATGTGATTTTAAAGTATTAAATTTCTTAATTAGTAATTTTTATATATATAAATTGTCTGTTATATGATTGGGCTTGTTTGTTCTTGAAATTAATATATAAATCTATAGGTATAGAATCTTTGATGGTTTCTTTAGTTTTGAAAAGTTGATTATGCCAAAATTGTATTTCTGCATGAGTGTATTCAATTTCTAAATTTAATAAAGATTTTTCTAACCTGTGATTTAGGTTAGTAACTTGTTTATTAATCTTTTCACTTCGAGTACCTATTAGACGAGACATAAAAATGGTTGAATCAAGTATATGTTTAGGTTTCAATTCTTCTCTTCGACATCTTTCTAAGAAGGTCTTCCTGTTATTGAATCTCACCAATCAATACCATTTCTTGATACACTAGTTATCCGTAATAATGACAACAAGATCAATTTTGATATTTACAAAAAACCTACAAATTCAGAAAGATATTTAAATTACCATTCCAATCATAGCATGAAACAAAAAATTAACACCATATTAGGACTGAAACATCGTATGGTCTCTATCTGTGAACCCAAATTTAAGGAAAAAAATCTGAAAGAACTAATATCAATCTTAATCAACAACGGTTACCCTAAACCACTTTTATCAAAACTACTACATACTAACACAATCATATTTCCACCTCAAAATAAACATACTGATATCATTTACAAAAAACTTTTATATATTACTAATCTTTCACCACTAATAAAAAAATTACTAAAACAACCTTTTGTAACTATAATAAATTCAAATACTAAGTCCATTGGAAACTTTTTTACTAAACTAAAAGAAAAACAAATAAAGCTTTATGTAGCAATTTAGTGTATAAAATTCAATGTGAATGCAAAGCTTCCTACGTAGGCCAAACCAAACAGTGGCTCCGAAATCGCATGACACAACACAAAAGTGATGCAAAATTAGGAAAAACTTCTTGTTCTCTTTCTATACATTTATACAATACAAAACACAAAGTCAATTATGATAATGTAAAATTTTAGATATAGAAAGCAATTACAAAAAAAGACTTTTCTTAGAATCATTTCATATAAACCAAGAACAAAATTCCATCAATCACAAAGAAGACATCAATAATTTACATACAGTTTACTCATACCTATACACTTTTAATTCAAAAAATATACTAACTATAATGATATTGCTTACACACAGAATTCTATTTAATTTAAGTCAAAAGTCAACCTGTTTACTACACCTGTAAAAATATATGATTTTAAAATCTAACTATTTTTATGCAACCCACCATACAAAAATTTTTTACAAATAAACCACATACTACTATTTAAATAAAAAATATAATCAAATAGTGTCATAATTTGTTGTTTGATGTCATCCTTGATCCTACATTTTTGTCAAATAAGTGAACTGACATTTCATTCAAAATTAATTTTAATTTTAATCAGTAATATGACAAGCTTCCTTCTGTTACTTTTATTATGGGTGAATACATAAAATAATTTTATCAAGTAATAAGTAAGTTAAACATATATTACCTGTTATATGAATTACCTATTTATATACTTTTTCATGTAGATCGATGATTAAGGTGTAAATTATCACCGAAACGTACGATTTAATACAAATGATACACATTTAATGTTTTGTGTTTAATTTATGAGCGACTTTATCCCAAGAACCAAAAACAAAATCTTTTCTATATATATATATATATATATATATATATATATATATATATATATATATATTATGTTGATCTTGAGAGCTTTCTGCAGACCTTATCTGATTCATCAATTTTCCAGGTATTATTCAGCATAGCTGGCTGGTTCTGAACTTGGAACTGCTTAGACGAGTACCTCCATTGGTTTCTATTCTGAGCTAGCCTGCACATTTCCTGAAATTCCCACAGTCTACATCTTTCACTATATGTGTGCAATAATCTAACCTAGGTCTACTTCTATCTCTCTTTTTCATATCTCTGCTTCCAATATATTCCGCACTATCATGCCTTAATATGTGACCTATCATCCTATCTCTCCTTCAAAGGCTTCTACCTTTTTCTTGTCCGCTTCTCCTACTGTCTAGGCTTCACAGCCATACAGTGCTGTGCTCCACACATATGTTTTAAGCAATATTTTACTTGTTTCTATGTTTGTTGTCTTTGAATACAGTAGTTGCTTCTTCTTGTTGTATGTAGCACGACCTTGTACCAATCTTAGTTTTATATCTTTTTTGTGCTCTGCCCATCTTGCGTTATTTGGCTTCTTAGGTAGCAGAGATTCTTAACCTTTTGTAAGTTCTCGTTTCCTATATGTATTTTTTAAATTTATTTTCCCCTCCATGCATACTAGTACTTTAGCTTTATTTGTTAATTTTCATACCGTATCTTACTGTTAGAACTGTTTCCATTTCATTAAGAGCAGCTTCTAACTCTTCCTTGCTAGACGCTAATACCACTATATCATCTGCAAATCTAAGCATATCAATTTTTTGTTTTTGCACAGTAATTCCAAATGTCTTCCTTCATTTGACAGTATTCATTGCCTCTTCTATGTACAAGTTAAAAATCAATGGGGATAGGTCACATTCCTGTTTCACCACTTTCCTAATATTTACTTCTCTACATTCCTGCTCTAATTCTATTACCGTTGTTTGCTCTTTGCATAAGCTATGTACTATCCGTCTATCCCTAAAACTCATTCTAATCTTTTTGAGAAATTCGAACATTTTTTCCATTTTACATTGTCGAATGCTTTTTCCAGATCTATAAATTCTACGTACACGCTTTCCCCTTTTTCTATTATTTTCTCCATTATCAGCCTCGGCTAAAATAAACTCCAGTGTTCCCCTGTTTTGCTTAAACCTAAATGATCTTTTCCTAGTATTTCTTTAATTTATTTTCCATTCGTTTTTGTACAATTCTAGTTAATATTTTTGACACGTGAGCCGTCAAAGTTATTGTTCAAAAATTTTCACATCTATCTGAGCCTCTCTTTTTTGGTATAGTGACTATGATGTTACGTTTGAAATCTTTCACCTGTCTCATAAACATAGCTTATAAATTGGAAGAGACGTTCTGTTACTGCTTGTCTAGCAGTTTTAAGAGTTTCTGCTTGCACCTTATTTGTACCCGGTGCCTTACCATTGTTCAGATCCTTTAATGCTAATTCAAACTCATTTCTAAGTATAGGATATCCCAAGTCATCCTTTTCAATGTCTGATTCCTGTTCTGATGCTGTTAGTTTCTCTACTGCATATACGTTCCTTATATATTTTTGCTATACGATTTTATATCCCTAAAATTCATTCTAATTAGTTTGTATGCTTTGTCTGTCTTTCCCATTTCCATCTTAGTTTGTACCTGTTTGCACTTTTCATCAATTTATTGTTCTTTAGCTTTCCTGCATTTGTGAATAATTTCCCATTTTATTGCTTTGGTGTCCCTGTTTTCCTGTTTCATCTGATCTATTTTTGTATTTTTGTCATTCTTCTATTAAATTCAGGATATTCTTTCTTATCCTTGGTTTCTTATTTTCTTTTTGTGTATACCTCAGAATATCTCTGACCGCCATGTCTAAGCTGGATTTAATGTTATTTCATTCTGTCTCTACTTCCTTAGTATCAGAAATTTTCCAGATATCTTTCAGCAATTCATTTGACTTTGTTCAAATATTTCATGGATATCTTTAGCTTTTAGTTTTTCAAAGTCAAAGTGCCTTTTTCCGTTTCTTTTTTCCAATTTTTAAATTTATGAGTGGCCATAATTATGATGTTGTACTCAGTGTCCATATCTGCTTCGGGGTAGCTTCTAGTCTTTTACTTGATTCCTAAACCGTTGTTTAACAAGAACGTAATCTACTTGATATCTTCCTATATCTCCTGGCAACTTTCACGTGTATCGTTTTCTAGCATGATGTTGAAATAATATTCTTGTGATGGTTAAATCGTTCTTGTCGCAAAATTCTACCAGTCTATTTCCCCTATCATCTTTCGTGCCTAAACCAAATAAACCTACTACTGCTCCTTCCCTACCCTCACCTCTCAATGCATTAAAATCCCCCATAATTATTAAATTTTCATGCCCTTTTATGTATCTTATATGTCTTCAATATCTTTGTAGATTGTTTGTACCTCCTCCTGACTGTAGCTAGAGATGGGCAAGTATACTTGTATTATTACTGTATTTACCAGTTTAGCTTCTAATCTAACCATGAGTACTCTTTCGTTCTTTTTTTACACATTGTCCTATCTTTTTTCACATAACTATATCCACACCCAAATTTCCTTCCTCTGATCCTATATGAATTACCCTAAAGTCACTGCTTCAAAAATCCCCCGCCTCTAGACAGCGAACTTCACTGATCCCTAATATGTCTAGTACTAACCTATCCATTTCAATTTTCAAGTTCTCTAGCTTACCTACCGCTTCATACCTCTGCTCTTTGTTTAAACTTTCCCATCATATCCTACAAAGTAGTCCCCCGGAGGTCCGAATGGGGACTATTTTAACTCCGAAATCTTTTACCCCATATGATTCCATCATGTTGCTTACAATTTATGTATGCTGTGTACTTGGGAGGTATTGTGATCGTATTCCATTGCCTTCCACATTGCAGTAGTGTGTCTTAGAATGTCCATTCCGACTCCTATGGATTCTGCCACTCTAAGTTCAGAAAAATCTGCTGCTCTCTTTTGGGGACCTGTCTTAGTCTGGTTCCTCACTAAAAACTCTACTACTTTGGTTGGACCTGTAATTTGGCTCTTTAGATCACTGGAACACCGAAGCCATTCCACCCATTCCAGTAATCTAGAACTTCTTCAAGGTGTAGGCCCATTCGGAACGGATATATATATATATATATATATATATATATATATATAAACACACAGTCTATCAGTTGCGCTTTTCAAACAGTGATAATTTAATCGATAACCACCACTGCCGAGTGACGACAAAGTAATGAAGTCACAAAAAAAACCCTGTAAGTCGTTGAATTGTTTTCATCTGCTAGATATTTCAAACTGTGTTTTTCAATATCCGAATGTATGCAACCAATTTTTATTAAACAAACTTTTACTTGGGTGCACGTTTACATGAAAGCAATTTGCAACCAGGAAAAGCACCACCTTTGTAATTTTAGGAATGAAGAAATACATATTTAGCTTGACTTGATGTTTATATTTAATAAAATTACTCTTTTTTTCATGTTGATTTGGCCAATTAAGTATAAGTTATGTTAATCAATCTTTTTTGCTATAATGAAAATGATGTATTAATACAAGTTAAAGAAGCAACTTGGGGCGTTTATTTGTAGATTTTTAATTAGCAATTTCAGGAAAAGGAAAGTGTAAACGTTCTACCAACCTGAATTGCAAGAGTTTAGTAACAATTATTTTAGTATCATCTCGGCGATAATTCACATTCTGGCGAGATAAACAATTACTTATAAATGAGGTTGGCATCCAGAATTGTATTGGACTGAGAGTTCAGAAACCCCTTTCTAAGTAGGTTGCACATGTTAAAATTGTATATCATGAATTCCATGTGTTTTCATTGAATTCAACCTGGCGCCACTGTAGGTAGTTCGCATAAGTCCTGTTACGTTTCAACGTATAGTAAATTCTAAGGTCACTGGCATCAAATTAGCACGTAACAAACTCTGTTATCCATTTTTCTTTCACAAAGAACATATGCACAATTACAAAACGTAAAGTTAGTGGGGCAGCGGTAATATATTTTACCCAGTCAGAAACTGAGCCACAGGAGGGAGAGTTCAACTGGTGCCCACAAAAGTAAACCATAAAAATTAACGAATGCTTCAGCACGCAAGTGCCATCAAATTCATACTAAACGACATGAATGCAGAATCCGCACCACAACCTGGAAAGATTCCTAGATCTTAGCAGGATACTCCCACTTGATAATTAACATAAATTAAGACACATCAGCACATTAATATTACCTGAGTAAATTTTGTACGTATCCCAGCAACTTCTTCAATAAATAATGTATTATGTTGAATTAATTACACCACTATGTACTTTATTACTAACATTGTATGGGATTAAATACAACTATACTTTTATAACCAACCATATAAGATGCAGCGATAAAAATGGGTTTGTACATGGGTATTAAAAGTTGACGTTAATTAATAAACTGGAGTAAGCTGTGTTGAAGTCAAGTAAACCTAAGCAGTGGTAACAAGTAGTGTAGAAATATTTTTTTATTTCTCGGCAATAATTATTAGGAAATTTGCCCAGTTTAATAACAATTAAATTTAAAAATCGATATTGGTTCTTTAGTTATTAATTATCCTAAATAAATTTGTGTTGCATACAAAACACAGAGTGTAATAAACAACATGAAATAAAGCAAAAGGCACAAACAAATTTAACATATATCCAGAACCGTGTATGTTGAAGCTGCCAAATAATAATCAAAAAATGGCACACTTCAGAATTTGGTACCCTGCCAATATACCAAAAGAACCTTCCAATTCCCTATGTAAGTGGATGTTGATGTTACCAGTAGATTCGGTATGATACTTTTCCACACAGTTTCCCAATATATCACAGTACAATACTTGGCTAATTACTTGATTAAGTAGATTTTCAAACAAAAGTAGATTTCCCAGACTAATATGTGAATATAGAAAGTAGGAAGAATTCTATAAAATTCATACCGGGATTAATAAAGTAATTAACATTCATTTAATCCAAATAAATTGACATAACACCTATTGAAGAAAATATTCAGGTTCCAGCCGAACAACAAATAACAACAGCTTGGTAACCAACTGTTTCAACCACCCTAAATACAATTTCGCTGTGTACAATAAGTTATGTTCAACAAATTTTCCAACATAAAGAACACTAAAATAATTCGTCAGCTTTAAACAATTGAATTCACCATAATATCTAGTAATAGGACAAATTCTTTTCAAATCTATAAGGACAAAATCAACTTTGAGTTTTCGCAGTTGTAACCATGAAAGATGAACGGAAAGTGTTATAGTCACTAATAAAATTCTAACTAACAATAATATCTCGTACAATTTTTTATGATAGCCGATATGATTATCAACAACATGCAGTGCGGCTATATGCGTATATATATATATATTAATGAACAAATGACCATCGTATAATAATCGAATAACGAACCTTAGACTGCCTAAATAAGACGCAACCAAATATACAGTGGTAATTATCAGATTGATTAAAACTGAAAGAAAATCTTACCCAAAATGTTTCACTGAATTGCTTTAAAGTACTGCAATCACTTCTAAAAATCGTTGCACAGAAAAGTAGCATACCTACACTCCAGACCCTTATTAACCAAGACTGTCAAGCTTCCACCCGAGAATTATGTGTAATACCAATATCAAAAGATGCTTAGGAATGATATATGTTATAGGTTCTGCAGGGTGTTTTCTACAAGCGTAAAAAACTTTCATACTTATATTATTTCACAATAGGCTAAGGAAAAACCACTTATCACACAAAAACAAAAACGAAACCAATATTTACGTGCAAATATGTTGATCATAAGTGTGACTCGGTTATCTGAAGCGACGAATCTAAGTTTGAGATATGCGTTGGTGATACACAAAGTAGAGTTATTAGAATGCCAGGGGAAGAATATTGCAGAGATTGTCTCAAAAGAAAAGTTAAGCTTCTGGCATCCCTGATAGTGTAGAGATGCATACCATCACAAGGAGTTGGACGCCTTATTTTTATAGAGTGCACTGTTGATACTGTAAAATATAAAATAATTTTACAAGAAGAATTTTTGGCCTTCTATTAATAAGAGTTAACCGTCAGAAGGGGAATTTATATTTCAACAAGATGGCGCAACTTGCCATACAGCAAAAGCAGTAAAATCATGGTTGTAAGAAATGATTGTACCTGTTTTAACATGGCCTTCTAACAGTCCTGATCTCTCCTCAATTGAAACCCTTTGGCATCAGATGAGAAAAGCACTTTGAAGAATAGAATTTAAAAAATTTGTAATAAATTTCAACCAGGGTACCAGGGTATCACAAAACGTTAGTTGACACAATGCCAAGGAGAACTGTTGCCATTTCAAAGTGATTCTACACAATGGTGACGCTGACCAACTATTCAAAAAAAGTTGGTCCAATTATTAAGCACCAAACACCTTTTTCTTTTTGTTTATATTTTATAATTACTGTCGTTGATAAAAGTACTAAATATGGTTGATAAACTGTTAAAAAACATAGTATCAAGTCATCATCATTAGGTCTTCAGTCCTCATTGTTTTCTATTCTGAACTAACCTACACATTTCCCTGAAATTTGCAGTGTGCATCTATCAGTATTTAGGTCTAGCTCTACCTCTTTGTTCCAATCTCTACTTGTAATATCTTCCGTACTATTCCCCAAAAACGCCTTGTAACGTGCCTGCTCTTCTAGTTCTCCTATTTTTTTTTGTTTTCACAGATATCGTGATTCCTCTACTATTTCTATAACCCATTTATTATTAACTTTGTCTGTCCATGCTATCATCCTCATACATCTGAAGCACAATATTCCAGAAGGCTTCTATCTCTTGCTGTCTGCTTTTTCTACTGCTCCTATTTCATAGCCATATTGAGCTGTGCTCCACACATATGCTTTCAACAATTTTCCTCCCGTTTCTATGTTTGTTGTTCATTTGCCGCTGTTCTTTCTTGTTAGATGCAGTTTAGTCCCCGTCTATTGTTTTACAATTATATACACTATTTCCTCAATGTTTAGTGGTATGTGAAGGGAGGTAAGCAGCCTGTGGCTGTCAAGTTCCCTCAGCACTAGAACTTTTGCCGAATTAATAGTTTTTTCAATATATCCCTTCACACAATCAACATTAGTTGAAAATATTTCACAAACAACACCTATAGTTGCTTATTATAATCATTAGATTTAAGTGCACTTATTTTTTCGTCATTAGATTTTCCGTCTTAAAACTGATTGAATGCGTACCTCCATTTATTTATATTCTGAGCTAGCCTACACAGTTCCCAGAAAGTCCCACAACAGCCTATATACAGCTCGGTTCCCCTTCTAATTATATGCCCTATTTCACCGAGATTCATTGATATTTGAAGGGGCTTAAGTAGTATGTAGCTGCCAAGATCCCCCAACACTGAGATATTTGCCGAATTAATATTTTTACAGTAAATCCCTTCGCACAATTAACATTATTCGAGAATATTGCACAACCAATACCTGTAGTTGCTTATAATAAACATCACATTTTTTAAGTACAATTATTTTCTTTGTCATTAGTTTATCCATCTTGCGACTGGTTGAACACGTACCTCCATTGATTTCTATTCTGAACTAGTCTACACATTTCCTTGAAATTCTCACACTATATGTGTGCAATAGTCTAACTTAGGTCTACCCCTATTTCTCGTTTTTTCTATCTCTGCTTCTAATATATTCCGCACTATTTCCTCATGCCTTAGTATGTGGCCTATCATCCTATGTCTCCTATTTTTTACTGTTTTCCACATATTTCTTTCTTCCCCGTGCATTTCTAGTACCTCTTTGTTCTTTACTTTGTCTGTTCATGATATCTTCATCATACGTCTGTAGCACCACATTCCATAGGCTTATACCTTTTTTTTGTCTGCTTCTCCTAATGTCCAGGCTTCACAGCCGTACAGTGCTGTGCTCCACACATATGTTTTAAGCAATCTTTTCCTTGTTTCTGTGTTTGTTGTCTTTGAACACAGTAGTTGCCTTTTTCTTGTTAAATGTAACACGACCTTATGCTAATTTTTGTATTAAATCTTTTGTGCTTTTCCCATCTTGCATTATTTTGATTCCTAGGTAGCAGAAATACTTTACCTCTAGTAAGTTCTCGCTACCTATTTTAATTCTTGTTTTTATTTATTTTCCCCTCCTTTGCATACTAGTAGTTTAGTTTTATTTTTGTTAATTTTCATATCATATCTCTCTGTTAAAACTGTTTCCATTTCATCAAGAGCAGCTTCTAACTCTTCTTTGCTAGATGCTAATACCGCTATATCATCTGCAAATTTAAGCATATCAATTTTTTGTCCCTACATAGTAATTCCAAATATCTTCCTGCATTTGACAGTATTCATTGCCTCTTCAATGTACAAGTTCAAAATTAATGGGGATAAGGCACATCCCTATCTCACACCCTTCGATAATATTTACATCTCTATGTTCCTGCTCTAATTCTATTACCGCTGTTTGCCCTTTGTATAACCTATGTACTATTCGTCTATCCCTAAAACTCATTCCAATCTTTTTGAGTATTTCAAACATTGTCGAATGCTTTTTCCAGATCTACAAACCTTATATATACACTTTCCCCTTTTTCTATCGTTTCTCCATTATCACCCTCACAGTTAAAATAGCCTCCCGTGTTTCCCTGTTTCGCATAAACCCAAATTGATCTTCTTCTAGTATTTCTTCAGCTCGTTAATATTTTGGACACGTGTACTGTCAAACTTCTTGTTCGAAAATTTTCACATTTCTCCATGCCTCTCTTTTTTTAGTGACTTTGATGCTACGTTTGAAATCTTTGGATATCTCGCCTGTGCCATACATTCTTACGCTTTAAACCGCGAATTCTTACAGTTAAAACGTCGATAAATACATCGCGCAAGCGCGAAATAAAAAAGCGAGCGACGCCACTGGCGGTTGGTAACGCTAACCTTTGTACAGATTTGGCGCGCCCATCTGACAATGACGTCACCAATGCACAAATTATATTACGCAATATCGGAAAAATATATAAAGTTAAGACAATAGGTTATATCACAATTACTCACATGAATATGTCCCTGGGTAAAATTTGTCTTCTGTTCAAGTCCATCAGGGCTACGGACGGCCCTTTTTTAGGTAGTTAAAGATGGTACGCCCAACGCTTTTTCTAAGCGCTTGGACCAGCTCCGGCAGTCATGGGCTCGTTCATCCAGGGTCGTGCAGTACGGTTCGGCCAACGGCGGCAAATTGTCTCCTACTTATGTAGGGAATGGACAGGAAACATGGTATAAGGGCGACAAACAGATAAGAAAGCAAGGAAAATCTACATAGATAAAGATAAGGCACGATACGATACCTACACGTCCACACTCCTTGAAGGTTCAGGCAAAAAAGCCACGTTACAGAGAGCACAGGAAAAACCCCACCTTGTCTTTTACGCGTCGGCGCGAAGTTATTCGTCCACTCCACTCGCGTCGCGCGATCTGGCGCAAACGCACTGTGACGTAACGGAAATACGCGCCAAGTCTTTTGAATTTGTGGCGCGAAACTTTCGCACATCAAAATTAACCTAAAACATGTTTAAGTGCCACTTTGGCACGTAACAACATACAAGTTGGAAGAGACACTCTGTTACTAATTGTTCAGCAGCTTTTAGAGTTTCTGCTTGCACCTTATCTATACTCGGCACCTTACCAATTTTCAGACCCATTAATCCTAATTTAAACTCCTCTTTAAGTATAGGATAGTATCAAGTAAGCTTAATTATTTCTGTGAAATTATGAAGTTCAAATGAATGCAAGTTCAGTAAAATAACATTGTGTTGCATATTTTCTTTGATGCAATTCATATGCGACTAGTCTCATACAGGCTTTATAGCACAATAGCTCATTCTATACCAAACAGCAGTCTAAGAAATGCTTTCTGAAGATTCTAACTACTTATATGCGTAAAATATCTAGTTTAGTCCTTCAAAATAGTGATAATCTTTTAGTTCTAGAAAAATAACCACTTCAACATATGGTGTCACGTAAACCTTTATTATGGAAAACCATTTTGATGTTTAAAAGTTTGGTTAAAATATAAAGCTTTTTATTTGGAACAGGTTTTAAAAACATACTTTGGTTTAATAATTTTAAATTTTATTTAATGCAAAAATTATTAAATAGTTACATTACCAACGCTTTTTAAAAAATGCTGCATCAGAAACTGATGTACATTATGTATTCATATATAAAAATAGCTTTTACATCATTAAAAAGTAAATGAACATGAAAATTTTATTTTTAGGGCTACTTAGTGAAATTTGGTTACTTAGATGATATAGACAATCGAATAGCAGATGTCAAGGTGATAAATAATGCAGTATCAGAATTTCAGCGGTTTGCTGGTTTGGAAACAACAGGTATTTAGATGTATATGATATACTAAATATTAATATGGAATTATTTTAAATGCAAACAAACGTGGCGCATTTTGAAAGTTGATGATAACATGGGTTTGGTAAATAATTGAACCTATAATTTGCTATACTAAAATATTATTGCTATAACTATATCATTCACATACTTTAGCATTGAAATTTTTCCCCCATATACTAGGGCACCTATCTCTTGTGTATCTTTGTTTGATTTATAGCTTGTCAGAATACATACAATAGAATTGTAATGAAGCACATTTCTGTTTTACTCCTTATTAATTTTAGATTCTGTTACCTCATTATCTATTTCTGTTACAGTGGGTCACCCAAATCAAAGCGTTTAAAGTAAGTAAAAAAAGCCATTAGACAGTTAGATTAATAGAGGACCATTTGAATCGGGCTTACATAAACCTGTAAATTTCTAGAAAACAATAGGTACAAACATGTGGTTTGATTCTTTTACTACCACAGATGCTTTAAAGTACAACAAAAACAACCCTCTTAAAAACCAAACAGATCCAGTAAGTACTTTGCAAATTGCTCTTGAGATACAGCTCATCATCATCATTATCATCAGGTCTTCAGTCCTAGAACTGGTTGGACGCGTACCCTCATCGTTTCCTAGTCTGAACCAATCTACACATTTCCCTGAAATTTGCACAGTCAAGTTCTCTAGCTTACCTACTTGTTTCGTACCTCTAACATTCCACGCTTTGACTCGCAGAATGTTCACGGATACTTTTCTATTCTTTCGGATCACATCCCTCGAACTAGTTCCCTCCCGGAGATCCGAATGGGGTCTATTTTACCTCTGGAATTTTTTACCCCAAAGGATACCATCATATTTAACAGTTTCTGTATGCAGTGTACTTGAGAGGTAATGTGGTGGTTTTCTCGTTGCCTTTCACATCGCAGTAGTGTGTCTTCGAATGTCATACCGACCCCTATGGTCTTTTAAATACTCCCTGTATGTTTGTTGTGGTTTGTTTAGTATTCTTCTTAATCTTCTTTGGGAATTAAACCACTCATAGTTTTTAAAATCAACTTGGAGTGCGTCGTTTTATGGGTTAAATTTAGCGTAATGTTTTCGCTTACTCTGTCTTACTGTTCACTTCCATAAACAAAACACATACATAAAAACTCAATTTATTTAATACAATAATCTCAGGTAGTAGTGTTTGGGTACATTAAATTATACTTAGTAAGAAAAATGATTGCATTTATTAAACAACTAGTTCTCTACTGTTCTCTAGTACGAACTAAGAACCCGAATCCCTCCTTAAACATACTTCCTCACGCGGCGCCTTTTCCCCTCTAGTCTTTTACAACAACACGTGAAAATAATGGCACACAGGTTGCCGCACTACAAACTTTATTTACGTTTCGATCCATGACAATTATTTTGACAACGATCCTAGGTCATGGATCGAAACGTAAATAAAGTTGATTTTAAAAACTATGAATGGTTTAATTCCCAAAGAAGATTAAGAAGAACCCTATGGTATTTGCCACTCTAAGTACCAAAAAAGCTGTTGCCCTCTTTGGGGACCTGTCTTAGTATGATTCCTCACTAAAGACCCTACTAATTTGGTTAAACCTACAGTTCGGCTCTTTAGCTCATTGAAACGCGCAAGCCATTCTACCTGTTCTAGTATTTTAGAACGTTGTAACACTTCGCCCTCTTTCTTCGTCTTAAGTTACACTCAAAGAAACAGAAACGAGTTACTTAATACATATAAAATAAAATGCAAATATTAATTTTTACGGTTAAAAATTCAACACAAGGGTCCACTCACCTACTTCAGAAGGTTGTCAACTATTTCTGACCCAACAGCAATCACTATACTTTACTCAAACGCCTCGGCTCCTCTACAGCGGAGAGTACATGGACATCCCTCAGGGTGGTTAGGCATAGAACTCTGAAATAGCCACTGGTGAGTTAACTTACTCTAGAGTTTACAAAATCCTTGTACCTAAATGTATTTCAACGAACACCTAATTGTAACATATATACGTATCTCAACATACGTATCTAGTAATGAATTTAATAACCTTTGGTATGGTGTCTTACGGTTTAAAATTCAAATTCTTACACTTAAAAGTTCATAAGTACATCGCGCAATCGCGGAAAAAGCGACGCCACGGGCGGTTGGTAACGCTAATCTTTGTACAGATTTCGGCACGCCCATCTGTCAATGACGTCACCAATGCACAAATTTAATACGCAATTTACGAAAAATAGAAATTAAATTAGCAACAATTATGTCAATAAGGTACCGTAGAATGGGGTAATATGGAATTGTGTGGGTTATATGGACCAATAGCAGTTTTTAAAAATCCCGCTGGTTTTTGTTCATTGGTACCTACTTGTGGAAATATTAATCATGTCAAATGCTTGTTCGATGGTATAGGAGTCACATCCTCTGGCACATCTAACCTTAAATTGGCATAGTTAGATTTGTATGCACTTAAGGAAATTTGGTAATTTTTCTAATTTTCGATTGTTGAAATAGTCTCGCCTGTGGGTCCTAATTGGAAAGTGTTACATTGCAGGTGCCGTGGAATGATTGTTAATAGGTAACATTAGCTTGCTAGATTTGATATAACTTTGCATAAATTTATCAGTATTTAAGGAAAAAACATAATTATATTAATTAGTGCAATTTCAGGGTTATATGGAATACTTTAAAAATGCCACGTACTTACAAGAGAAGTTTTGGGATTAAGCCTCGCAGGATTATTCCTTAAGCTATTGAACATGCACTTGAGAGCGTTATAGATGAAAATATGTCCTTTTGTCAAGCAGCTGAAAAGTACGGAGTTCCTAAAACAACATTGTATAGAAAATATAGAGGAGAAAATATAAGTCCTGGTTTAGGAAAACCACCTGTTCTAAATAAAGCAGAAGAACAAGCCATAGTAGATGGTATGTTAGTGGCAGCCGGTTATGGGTACCCTTTTACTGAACGGTGCTTGACGCTTTTTGTTCAAGGCTATTTAAATCATAAAGGTGTAACTACTAAGTGTTTTAAAAATAATGTACCAGGTAATGATTGGGTTCGCTCATTTTTAAAACGAAACAATGAAGTGAAAATAAGAATGAGTGAGAACATGAAACGCTCTCGAGCGGAGCTTTCGAAAGATATTATTAATTCGTATTTTGATGAACTTGACTCTTCTATGATAAACATTCCTCCCTCGCATATTGTTTATTATGATGAGACTAATTTGACTGATGATCCGGGAAGGGAACGTGTGATAGTACGAAGGAGCATAAAGCATGCTTCTCGAATTTTAGATAGCTCAAGGCATCTACATCTGTTATGTTTTGTATAGCTGCAGATGGTACCGAATTGCCTCCATATATTGTATATAAGGCGAAAAATTTATATCCTGAATGGATTCGTAATGGACCTCCAGGAGCAGCATATCATCGAACATTGTCAGGATGGTTTGATAGTGATACATTTGAAGATTGGTTCTTTAAAATAGCTTTTCCTTATTTACGGTTAGAAGGAACAAAAGTGCTAATCAGTGATAATTTAAGTTGCCATCTTTCGCATAATATAGTTAAGAAATGTGTTGAAAATGACATTGCCTTTAAATTTACCCCAAATAGTACACACCTTTGTCAGCCGTTGGATGTCGCACTTTCGCCACTTAAAATAGCTTGGCGAAAAACTCTAATGCAATGGAAAATTAGACACAGAGGCTGTATTCCTAAATCAGAGTTTCCATTGTTGTTACAAAAAACATTAGAAGCAGTCAATGTTAACAGTATAGCCAATATTAAATCTGGTTTTAAAAGTAGTGGATTACATCCTTTAAATCGTCAAGCCGTTCTTAAAAAATTTATAAAACGTAAGGATGAAAGAGTTCACACAAATGAAATACTCAATTCCTTCTCTGAAATAATGGATACTATTGCTCCATTGCAATAATATGTCCACCAAGGTGAGCGTAAAAGATTGATATTCCAGCAGGTCGATCTGTCACAGTAGAAGATTTTCAGCAACATGAATCTACACTACAACACTGAAATAGTGCCTTCTACGAAACACATCTTTAGCAACAGTGATAATGCAACTGACATCAGCAATGAAGGCTGGAGTTAGTAATTGCACAATCAAATCTTCAATCTATAATGTTAAGGAAGCTATTGAACAAAACAATTTAACAATAAATCAATTTGTAATTGTAGAATTTATCTACAACTTGGGCAAAAATGAATCCAACAAGCAGTTTGTTGCTAAAATCGCCGCACAAAACAAAACAAAACACTGTTTACAGTGTTGTGCATGAGACGTTTTCGTGCAAAGAAGGATAGTTTTGTATTTCCTTTGGTGATGGACAACATTGATGTTCCTTTAAAACAGATAAAATACATTTTAAAAGAACCTGTTGTATATAGAGGAATCCATACATTTGCTGAAATTGATTTGTTTTAAATGTTCTTAGATATTTAGAAATTAGTTGTAACAATTTTATGTGTTAAAATAAAACTAATTTAGTATAAAGACACCTTTGGTTAAAAAGTATTGTTTAAAAATATAAGGCATAAATCAATTGCAACAACCTGGAAATTTGCTGTAGTTTTAAAAGTTATATAACATAGAGATATTTTTCATATTTCTTGGTTTTTCTTTAAATGTTTGTTGTCTTACATTGGTTGCTTAACTTTATATGGGGTTACTTGGTTCAAAACCAGAAAATGTTTATGAAATTCAAGGATAAAACAAAATGTTCCAAATAACCCCAAATTCAGGTTAAATGAAATAACTTTAGTTTTGAATTTTAAGGTAGTCAGGTGCATGTCAAAACACTCTTGTCAATGAACGTCTACTAAATGCACAAATTCATAAAGTAAGTTTATATTAAAACGAAAATATGTTTGCAAATTTAAAATATTCCTGAACAATAAATATTGTTCAGATACCCCATGTACGGTACTCACATAATAGGTCCAGATTTCTACGAAGTACGCCAATCGTTCTTCAGGATAGATAAAGATGGCGTCAGCACGTCCATAAGGGCTGCTGATGGCTCTTTTAAGGCAATTAACGGAGGGCACGTCTGACGTACATCCAAATGGCTTCGACGGGATCTCAGGGCTCCACTCCGGAGTGATTAAAGATGGTGCTCCGGCGTGGAATGCGGTTCGGCCAAGGCTACAAATTTATCACCTACCTATGCAGGGAACGGATAAGGAAACGTGGTATAAGGGCGATAAACAGATAAGCAAGGCAAGGATCTACATAGATAAAGCTAAAGGCACGATACGATACCTGAACAAAACCGCTCTCCACAAAGGTCAGAGGTAAAAAGCTACGTTATAGCGTCTCACGGAAACACTTCTCCCCCACTTTTTCTCCGCCACTCGCGTCGCGCGATCTGGCGCAAACGCACTCTGACGTGACGGAAATATACGCCAAGTCTTTTGAATTTGTGGCGCGAAACTTCCGCACATCAAAATTAACCTAAAAAATGTTTAAGTGCCAATTTATTGGCACGTAACAGGTGATATAACTATATACATTACTTATATCGACATACCTTTCACTTTCTTGGTCTTTTACCCAATAAATTAAAAGACATACTTAAATGCAACAAAAGAATATCTATTATTTAACTAAAAGTTACCTTAACTCGGGTTGTTATACACTGTACTAATCAATGCAAATTCTACAATTAAAACAAATTGGCCCCGAATTAAACATAATCAAGAACTCTTGATATTCTACACAAAATTCATAATATTAAGTGATAACGTTAATAATAATGTCCAAAAATTCCAACATTAACCTAGCAACTTAATTACATATCCACATAAAAACATATGTATAAATGTATAACAGTTCATACCTGCATCCTCACGTGTATGCATACATATGCTTATACACGTCCGTTCTCTCAAATCATTTATTCATAGATTCACCCAATACCTGTTCTGGGTATTCAATACCCACTGTTGCTCCAGTGCCTACGATACATCCGAGGTAACTTATCTTGACCAGGGGTTGATAGTGCTTAACACAGATGTTGATAAATTTTGTGCTTGAAACCCTTTATATTCCCCTACTTCTTTACCAAATTGGATTGGGACCAAGCTTCCAAAAACCTGAGTTCCACCATCCTCAAATAATGAACATTATGGGGGTGGTTCCTCTTCCTAACTTTTATTAAACAACAAACTGTATGTTGGTGGTGAGTCATCATCTTCTTCGCAGTTAGTAAAACTGCGCTTCCTACCATTAAACGACTTACGACTTAACCATTTAGTTTTCTGATTAAATTTATCGCTTTTAAATTGTCCTTTAAGCGCCTAACTTATCTTGTAGAATGGAGCTAATACTTGTATATCTCCGAATATTAATATTTAGTATTATGTCCACCATCAACTCCGTAAATACACTATTTCTTCAAGTATAAGCATACTCACTTCTCAGATTTATTAACCAAACATCGCGTTAATTTAAACTTGAACATAACCAATGCTGCTAGGCAGCCATGCAGCAATCACACGTAACAGTCCCGGCTAGTTTCATTTTAATTCGTATGTCTTTTTATATCTTTGTGTGTCTTTGTGAGGCTTTGTGTGTTGTCTTTCTTAATTTTACTCTTACCGTATTTATATACCTTTGGTCACATGACTGGTCTAGCCAATCAAAAATCTTACATATTTTACAATCTTAAATCATCCCTGCATGTGCTTTTAGGTTAATTGCTTAAATCAACTTTTATTATTACCATTGCTACTTGGAAACTACCCTATATTTAAATTTAAGTTATTCTTCAATTTTCTAAATTACTTTCTGTTAATATTTTTTATAGATATTGCGAAAAATTAAATATTATTGCACACTTTCGGTTTCGAATTTTCTAGAACAAACTAGCATTTCCTTTGGCGCCTTAATTTAAAAATTCCTAAATTTCACAGGATGTTAGATATCAGTTGATAGGTTATGGTACTTTAAGTTGTCAACTGTCACCAATGACGAAGGGGCTGGAGTTAGTAATTGCACAATCAAATCTTCAATCTATAATGTTAAGGAAGCTATTGAACAAAACAATTTAACAATAAATCAATTTGTAATTGTAGAATTTATCTACAACTTGGGCAAAAAAAATGAATCCAACAAGCAGTTTGTTGCTAAAATCGCCGCAGCAAAACAAAACAAAACACTGTTTACAGTGTTGTGCATGAGACGTTTTCGTGCAAAGAAGGATAGTTTTGTATTTCCTTTGGTGATGGACAACATTGATGTTCCTTTAAAACAGATAAAATACATTTTAAAAGAACCTGTTGTATATAGAGGAATCCATACATTTGCTGCGGAAATTGATTTGTTTTAAATGTTCTTAGATATTTAGAAATTAGTTGTAACAATTTTATGTGTTAAAATAAAACTAATTTAGTATAAAGACACCTTTTTTGGTTAAAAAAAGTATTGTTTTTAAAAAATATAAGGCATAAATCAATTGCAACAACCTGGAAATTTGCTGTAGTTTTTAAAAGTTATATAACATAGAGATATTTTTCATATTTCTTGGTTTTTTCTTTAAATGTTTGTTGTCTTACATTGGTTGCTTATTTATATGGGGTTACTTGGTTCAAAAACCAGAAAATGTTTATGAAATCAAGGATAAAACAAAATGTTCCAAATAACCCCAAATTCAGGTTAAATGAAATAACTTTAGTTTTTGAATTTTAAGGTAGTCAGGTGCATGTCAAAAAAAAAAAAACTTTATTAATGAACTCTACTAAATACAAGTTCATAAAGTAAGTTTATATTAAAACAAAATATGTTTGCAAATTTAAAATATTCCTGAAAAATAAAAAAAATTGTTCCGTAATACCCCATTCTACGGTACTCACATAATAGGTCCAGATTTCTACGAAGTACGCCAATCGTTCTTCAGGATAGATAAAGATGGCGTCAGCACGTCCATAAGGGCTGCTGATGGCCTTTTTAAGGCAATTAACGGAGGGTACGGCTGACGTACATCCAAATGGCTTCGACGGGATCTCAGGGCTCCACTCCGGAGTGATTAAAGATGGTGCTCCGGCGTGGAATGCGGTTCGGCCAAGGTTACAAATTTATCACCTACCTATGCAGGGAACGGATAAGGAAACATGGTATAAGGGCGATAAACAGATAAGCAAGGCAAGGATCTACATAGATAAAGCTAAAGGCACGATACGATACCTGAACAAAACCGCTCTCCACGAAGGTCAGAGGTAAAAAGCTACGTTATAGCGTCTCACGGAAACACTTCTCCCCCACTTTTTCTCGGCCACTCGCGTCGCGCGATCTGGCGCAAACGCACTCTGACGTGACGGAAATATACGCCAAGTCTTTTGAATTTGTAGCGCGAAACTTCCGCACATCAAAATTAACCTAAAAAATGTTTAAGTGCCAATTTATTGGCACGTAACAGGTGATATAACTATATACATTACTTATATCGACATACCTTTCACTTTCTTGGTCTTTTAACCAATAAATTAAAAGACATACTTAAACGCAACAAAAGGATATCTATTATTTAACTAAAAGTTACCTTAACTCGGGTTGTTATACACTGTACTAATCAATGCAAATTCTACAATTAAAACAAATTGGCCCCGAATTAAACATAATCAAGAACTCTTGATATTCTACACAAAATTCATAATATTAAGTGATAACGTTAATAATAATGTCCAAAAATTCCAACATTAACCTAGCAACTTAATTACATATCCACATAAAAACATATGTATAAATGTATAACAGTTCATACCTGCATCCTCACGTGTATGCATACATATGCTTATACACGTCCGTTCTCTCAAATCATTTATTCATAGATTCATCCAATACCTGTTCTGGGTATTCAATACCCACTGTTGCTCCATTGCCTACGATACATCCGAGGTAACTTATCTTGACCAGGGTTGATAGTGCTTAACACGGGTGTTGATAAATTTTGTGCTTGAAACTCTTTATATTCCCCTACTTCTTTACCAAATTGTATTGGGACCAAGCTTCCAAAAACCTGAGTTCCACCATCCTCAAATAATGAACAATATGGGGGTGGTTCCTCTTACTAACTTTTATTAAACAACAAACTGTATGTTGGTGGTGAGTCATCATCTTCTTCGCAGTTAGTAAAACTGCGCCTCCTACCATTAAACGACTTACGACTTAACCATTTAGTTTTCTGATTAAATTTAAATTTATCGCTATTAAATTGTCCTTTAAGCGCCTAACTTAACTTGTAGAATGGAGCTAATACTTGTATATCTCCGAATATTAATATTTAGTATTATGTCTCCACCATCAACTCCTTAAATTCACTATTTCGTCAAGTATAAGCATACTTACTTCTCAAATTTATTAACCAAACATCGCGTTAATTTAAACTTGGACATAACCAATGCTGCTAGGCAGCCATGCAGCAATCACACGTAACAGTCCCCGGGCTAGTTTCATTTTAATTCGTATGTCTTTTTATATCTTTGTGAGTCTTTGTGTGGCTTTGTGTGCCGTCTTTCTTAATTTTTCACTTACCATATTTATATACCTTCGGTCACGTGACTGGTCTAGCCAATCAAAAACCTTACATATTTTACAATCTTAAATCATCCCTACATGTGCTTTTAGGTTAATTGCTTAAATCAACTTTTATTATTACCATTGCTACTTGGAAACTACCCTATATTTAAATTTAAGTTATTCTTCAATATTCTAAATTACTTTCTGTTAATATTTTTTTTTATAGATATCGCGAAAAATTAAATATTATTGCACACTTCCGGTTTCGAATTTTCTAGAACCAACTAGCATTTCCTTTGGCGCCTTAACTTAAAAATTCCTAAATTTCACAGGATGTTAGATATCAGTTGATAGGTTATGGTACTTTAAGTTGTCAACTGTCACCCAAAACCAAACTAGGGTTGGGTAACTATATTAATTCTGTTCAGTGATGAGTTACATTTTAGATAGAATTGTCAGTGATTGGTAGAAAATATTGTTTGAAATTTGGATTAATTTAAAATGTTCTTGGGCGTTGCAATACCCCCCATTTTAATTTGAGAGTTTATTTATTTAAGATCGATAAATTAAAATTTTTGTAAGTGTTCTTTGAATAACCTCAAGTATCTACTGCGTGAATTCATTTTACTTGTGGTTTCAAATAAATTACATTCTGGGTATATTACAGGTATCCTTCAATAATGATGCGCATTTCTGTTCTCCAAAATGATCATAAATGAAATTATATTCCCAGATTAGTTTATTCACAAGATGCTGAGGAATATAGATAAGCCACCATTCGTCACGTTTTTCACTTCTTCTGAACAGCATGTTTTCATGTATTATAAATTTTTTCTGTAGTTCCGCTTGTTTACCCTGTTTACCACATTATCTTTCCCTTTCTTATAACGGATTTCCATCTCATACTCTTGCAAAAACAAGCACCAACGCATTAACCTAGCGCTCAATGCCTTACATGAAAACAAAAATTCCAAAGCTCGATGGTCAGTCAACACATAAATTTTGAAACCCAGAATATAAGGACGAAACTTCTTACAAGCAAAAACAATACTGAGTAACTCTAATTCGGTTATCATATAATTCTGTTCAGCCGCCAACAAACCACAACTAGCAAAAGCAATACTATCGATTTCCCTATTTTCATTAATTTGAAACAGATGAGTTCCTAATGCCCTTGCAGACGCATCTGCCTATATATAAAATGGTGCTTTAAAATTAGGGTGTTTGAGTTCAATTGTTTCCAAAAATGTAGGTTTAATCTTGTTGAATGCTTCCGTTTCCTTCAACCCCAACTCCACGTTACTCCTTTATGCAGTAAAGCAATTAAATTTCTAGTCAACTCTGAATGATTTTTTATAAATTTCCTAAAAAAATTACAAAAATCTAAGAACGACTGAAGATCCCTCTTATTCTTTGGCTCTGATATTTTCTGAATCAATTCCAACTTCTCTGGGTATATCCTGATCCCTTTCGCACTTACTACATATCCCAAAAATCCTCCTCTTTTAGAAACTTGCCTTGCCCAATTTTGTCAATACTATATCTAACTGATCGGCATGCTCCTCTATTGAAGCAGATGCAATTAGAATGTCGTCCACATACACCGTGGCAAAAGATAAAACCTCTGGTCCTAACACCACGTCCAAACATTTACTAAATGCAGCTATAGACACGTTTAAACCAAAAGGCACTACCTTAAATTGGTAACTCCTGGCATTGACTAAGAATGCCGATAGAGGTCTGCTTTCATGTTTTAGTTTTACTTGCCAGTACCCACTGGTTAAGTGCAATATTGTAAAATATTTAACCCTGTTAAATTTCTGTATCAATTCATCCATAGCGGGTGGTGACTCGCGATCAGGGATTAAAATTTTGTTTAATTCTCTAGCGTCCAAACAGATTCCATACGATATAGGGTATAATATTAAAATATAATTGGGCTTGCACCTGCACAATATTTGATTTGGGTCATATGATAATAATAAGGGTGGGTCTTATGTACTCGATGTTATGTTCATTGTTTACATGTTATTTTCTGCAGTAAAGGTATTGGTTATTAATTAGGTTTGTATTACTGTGTGTGTTTGTTTGTTTAGTTGTATTGCATGCCGATTTGGGTATTATTGGTAATCGTGAGGAATTTCTTATTTCAGTTCCATCGGAGCCCAGCTATCAGGTTTGGGTGGCGCCCTTTTGGCAAAAGGTCGGTTAATGGTTTACTCACTTCCCGCTACAGTACTGGGTTAGCCCAGGACATTTTAATTGAATGCTCCAACTGCCGAGAAAAGCACTTCTTTACATTGCGAACCTTTGTTGTCTGTTTTGTTAGCGTTACAGATGGCAATCTTACTCTGTAATTTCTTTGAATAATAAAAATGTGTTCACCAATACCGAACTTAAAATTAGTTCAATTGTTAATTTTGATACGATTTAGTATTTCTTTTCAGGTAATGCGAATATGCATTAAGCTAGTAAATTAACTCAGTATAAGCTATAGACTTATTGTACACAAAAATAGCTAAGGATTTTTTATTTTCTTTTCACGTTGTTGAACTCAAAACATCTCGTCAGTGTGTTTTGTTGTCAGTAACAACACGTCACGAGTATGTTTTCATTTTAGCATTACAATACCACAAGTACTTTCTTGGGATATCGTTTCATGTTTTTTCAGTTTTTTATTCAAAATTTCTTTTGGATTGAATTTTCGGTTAGCTCTTATGGTTCCTAATGCGCATGCTTTTGAGCAGTCTTCTGGCAAAGTAAATACTAGTGTATTAACTATCGGTATAGACTGTTCTTCAAAAATGTAGAAGACTTTTAGTAGTGATAAAACAACATTTGAAAAAGAATTGCCATTTCCTTGGTGCTATTTTGCCAGTACACCTGGAAATTATGTGTATTCGCCTGTGGTGCATAACTTGTATACTTTTATGCCAAACTTGTTTCTTATCAGAATGGTACTGACATGCTGTCAATGTATAAACTGGAGTCGGGCATAAGAACCTCTTGAAATTTTTTTTCATCCAAGGTATCAACTTTTGGTGCTTATCATTTGGCAAACTTGTATCTTTGTTATTGTTGAAATGCCACATCTGCAATAGTTGTTCAAATTGATTTCGTGGCATGACATTTTTCATTTTATTGGAATATAGAGTATTGATACTGCAATAAGCCTTTAGACATGGCAATTACATTATTTATTTATTTATTTAGTGTCTAACAGCATATGCTACTTACAAGACACTAATTAAAAAATAACAGTAGTAAAATTATAGGCAGTGTACAAGTGCTAAATATGCTACCAATAGGTTATACATACTCAAAAACAGTAAAAGAAAACTCTAATTTTATAATACAATAATTTAATAATATCGCATCTTAAAGTTGACGCAACCTGTTAATGGTAAAAGAAGGAAAATGGAATGGGGAAAAGAAACCTTCAGCTTTGCGTTATAACGCTCAGTAATTCATCTAGACTACACAGGTTTATATCCGCATTTCCTACGCTTATTTGATCAAAGTATCTACACATGAAGTGAATAGGCGACTTAATTAACACATTTGTTCTTGCATGCGAAAGATGGAAAGTTGATGTCAGCCTAGCATTTAATCGAGGTACGGTGAAAGTTGAGCTTTTGCAGCAGATTCGAACAGTCAATTTTATTGTGCAACAACTGATAGAGGAAAGTTAAACCCAAACGAATGCGTATATTTTCGCATAAATCAATTTCAAAAGCGTTCAATAAAACAGAGTCGTCAATGCCTCTAGGTGGATAGGTGTGATTTCTCTTGAACCCTAGAAGCTTTAGAGTTTTTCTCTGTACCTTTTCAATTGATGTTTTGTGACATTCATAATTTGGATTCCAAATAATGCTGGCATATTCAAGCTTGCACCTAACGTAAGCAAAATATAGCAACTGATTGTATATATTTATACAGCCCCTAGAAGTGCATGTAATAAAGCCTAACATTTTATAAGCAGACGAGACAGTTTGTACAATATGTTTAGTGAACGTGAAATGAGAGTCGAAAATATACCCAGATACTTTATTGACTTTGATCTTAATATCTCCAAATTAAGCATGTATTCATAGAGTACTGGTTCGGTTTTATGAGTATATCCAACGATTTTACATTTCTGAATGCTTAAGCTCAGCTTGTTTAAAGTCCCATTCACACGATAATGTCTAGAAAATTTTCAATTTATTTAATATACCAGGTATCCAACCTATTACATGGCCTTTGGTTTACTTTTTATTGCATAAAGTTTCCTCGGCATACAAATTTGTCTGCTCCACCATATAATAAATTATTTTATTGGTAATAAATATTTTGAAAAAGTCATACGGCTCCTTGTTGATATAATGTTCATAAAGTTGTTGTTTGATACCAGTTTGATCTATTGAGAAATCAAACTGTTTCAATGACATACCCCAATTTATATTATTTTCAGTAACCCTTGTTACTACTTCTTAATTCACAGCTTCACTTTCTCTATTATATTGTCTATATGTAAAGTATTACTACAATTCAAATTGAAAGTACATTTACGTCCCCACTCCCATCCTCAACTCCATCGCCAATCATGCACATCCCTGTAGGTAATTTGTACATCCCTAAATTCAGTTGCATGTATTGCCGTTACAGGTAAAGCCAACAAATAACACTATACCAGAGGCTTACCTGGTATTTACTGGAACCAAAGGTCGCCTTCGCTTATCTTTAATTCAGGATTGTCGCCGGGTGGTTTCTTCCGTGTGGACAAATTCTAGAGGTGAAGTGAATGTGCCTACATGTTAGCGGAACTTAAGATAAATTATTTTAGGTAATAGAAAAGGTATGGAAGTAGGAAGAGACCACTGTGTTGAAAACTAACACACACACACACACACTGTAACAGCCCGATTTGGCTATTGTTCTGTTACTAGGTTTTGTAAAGATATTTCATAAGGGTGATGATGTTAAATTATAGGGAGAAGGTTAGATACTTTCCAATGGATTTTAACAATAATTTTTATGGATGTTACTGAGGTCCCATATTTGATAATTTTCAGTTAATTTAATGAGGAACACATATTCGTTTTGAGATTGTCCTTTTATTTTATTTAGTAAAGTTATTTGGTGCACAAGTCATCGAGTAGGTAAAATAGTTCAAGTTTAAATTCAGTTAGATTTGTATTTATAATTTGGTAAGATCACGTTAATGTCATTGGGTTTTGAATGTAAAGTTTGATGTTATTGCGTATTGAATATAATAAATAATTGTAGATTGTAGCCTTCAGATGTTAACAGCGGCGGCATTGAATTTTCATTAAATTTCATTTTAGTTTTAGGAAGTTTTCTAAGGTATTATTTTTAGACTTTATTCAAGGAGTTTTGAAATTAGCTATAATTTTCTGGAGGGTACAAGCTTGTTCAATGTTTATATTCCAGATAAAACTTTAATTGGAATCATTTAGTTTTATTAGAATCGACGAGGCCTATGAGACAGGTGTAGTTTTCAAATTTGAATCACGTTATCAGTGGTTCGGCAAGATTATACTTCTCCTGATTTTACACGTTCATCAAATAGAGCGAATGGTTTAGAACTCTTTCTAACAATTCAAATTAATTAATTGGAAATTAACTCATCTTCATTATTTACTGCGGGATAATGTTAGAAGAGTTTCTAGTATCTATTAATAAGTATGAATTATTGTATTTAATTGATTTGTTCTACATTTTGAGATAACCATTTTAGCGCTAAAGGAGCATTCATGTAAGTATGGCGGCTGGTCATGTGCATTTCTAATTTCATTTATTTTAGGCACCTTTATTCCTTGAACAATTATTATTTTTACTGTGAATCTACGTTAGGGTTGAATATATGTATTTTCCTTTACTTGGGAGATATAAAAATTATGCTTTATTCTCATATTGGAGTTTATTGTATTAAAAGCAAATTTGGTCATAATAACTTGTTGGGATCATTGTGCGAAATTATCTTCTGAGGAAAAGTGCTACTGATGGGGAGATCCTAATTATGCTATATCCCATCACCAAGGGCAGAAAAAATACATGGCACCATTTTAACGTTCGTAGAATTTAATCGTGTATCAGCTAAGTCGACAATTCTGAGCCAAGGATGATGTACTCACATTAAGTTGGTTCAACTTATTTAAATAATTGTGGTATCGTCATCATCATTTTGTTTTCGACCTTACTTAAGGTCGGTTTGACGCAGCTCTAACTTCTCTTCTATTCTATGCTAATCTAAAAAGTTCTACATACCCTTCACAACCTAAATTTCTAATAATTTGACTAATATAATTTGGTCTAGGTCTTCCTATATCCTTCTATCTTTTTCCTATCCAGCTGGCTCTACATAGATATTAGCAACCTGATGGTTGTTAAAGAACTCTAACATGTTTACATGATTACCATTTATAAGGAAATGAAATATAACCTGGTTATCCGCTTCAAAAAGGAAAAGTGTTAAATTATATGTTATGGTAAGGCTTAAGCAACGAATCGCTGCCAACATGCCAGACCGCTACCTAATTGTGAGTTATGTCATGGTGACGTTTATTAAATTATATGTTATGGTAAGGCTTAAGCAACGAAACGCTACCAACATGTCAAACCGCTAACTAATTGTGAGTTATGTCCTGGTGACATTTAGTTAACTGATTTTTATTTTTTTTTGTTTTGTTTTCGAACTTACTTAAAGTCGGTTTGACGCAGCTCTAAATTCTTTTCTATTCTGAGCTAGTCTAAAAAGGTCCACATACCCTTCACCACCTAAATCTCTAATAATTTGACTAATATAGCTTTGTCTAGGCCTTCCTACTCTATTTTTATTTGGTAGTCTATAATCTAAGACTTTACTAAATAGTCCCTCATGTCTTAACTGGTGCCCTATCATTCTATCTCTCCTGACCTTCAATTGTTTCCACATACAGGGATCCTCACCTATCCTTCTATAAACTTCCTCGTTTGTTACTCTATCTGTCCAACTAATCTTTAACATTTTCCTATAACACCAAGTTTCAAAAGCTTCTTTCTTTTCTTATCTACTTCTTTAATTGTCCAAGTCTCACTACCGTATAGTAGAACGCTCCATACGTACGACTTTAAGAAACTTTTCTATTATCTAAACTAATACTATTAGCTATTAGTAAGTTTTTCTTTTTAAAAACTTTTTCTAGCTTGAGCTATTCTAGCTACTATATCCCTTCTGCTACGTCCATCCTTTGTAATTATACTACCTAAATAGCAAAATTCATCTACCTCCTCTAACTCGGTATTACCTATTTTTAATTTTGGTTTAGAACTAGGCTGTAACTCACTTGTCATTATCTTTGTCTTTATTGAGTTAATTCTCATACTATAGTTACTCCGAGTATCTCATCTAAAATATTTAAAACTCTCCTAACTCTTTTCTAGACTCTGCTATAATGGCTATATCATCTGCAAAACGTAACATGTCTATTTTCTGTCCCTGTACACTAATACCTATCTCTTTTCTCTCTCTAGCTAAGTTTAAACTTCCTCAATATAAACATTAAAATCAAGGAGACAGTATACAACCCTGTCTAACACCATTTCTAATCTTAGCTTCCTTTTCTATTTCATCAAATCTAATTACTACGCTTTGGTTTTATATAGACTGTAAATAATTTTTCTATCCCTATGAGAGATTCCTATTTTTGCAAAACCCTGAACATAACAATCCAATTAACCCTATCAAATGCTTTTTCTAAATCTACAAACGCGAAATGAGTCTTTTATTTTTTGTAACCTTTTTCGATAATTAGCCTAATCATTAGTATCGGTTCTCTAGTCCCTCTGTCTTTACGAAAACCATATTGGTCTTCGCCTAAATAATTCTCAGTCAAAGTTTCTACTCTATTTTTAATTATTATTGTTAGTATTTTGGAAGCATGAGAAGTTAAACTAACCGTTCTAAAATTCTCACACCTATCAGCTCCTGACTTTTTTGGGATTGGGATTGGTATCGTACAAAATATATAATATAAATATTCCCCAAATGCATGCACTTGGTCTTTGATATTTTATTCATGAAAGTAATGAGATATGTGTATATAAAGTATATAAAGCAATAGATACCACAGGCCAGCCCCAAATCTTTTATTTATTTTATTTCTTATATGTACTTTTATAGGGCCTAAGGTTCCGCTGAGGTACATAGAACTTGTGCTCGGTATAAGGTTAGTCGATCATATAATCATATAATAAACAGGTAAGTTATACATTACTCGCGTGAATAAGTATTTACTCTGCTTTAATTTCTTCCGGAAAAGGTGGTAATATTGTTGATTTAGTATGTGTTACATGTAAATGATAATCTAGTGTGTGTTATTTACGATTTTGGAAGTCCGACTTGTAATAGTTTATGACCCTTAATCCAAAGGGGTAATAACACGTTCGATCTTTTCGATCGCCGATAGTAAAGTCCCTGCTTTTTAATGCGCCGCTCCAACAAGCTATAGTAACCCCTCCATTCCACGCTTCTCACAGTCAACCATACGAACTACATCCACATTCCTTTAAACAGGGAAATGCAGGCCTATGTGGTGCGCAATGCCATAAATCATAGGGTTAATGTTCTGTGATTCGTGGGAGACTATACTCGTGAAACCTTACATGCAAATGGGAAAAAGATTTCCCAGGCTGACTTTAAAAATACCCTAACTTAATATTAAAATAAAATTTAATGTGGCCAAAAAGCGTAACAAAGTTCAAATGTGTTCTTTGCCTCAACGTAGATGGACCAGATGATTTTTATTTGATACTGTGACGTTTTTTTGATACACTTATTTCACTGGTCGTATTGGTGTCACTCGAATTGTGTTCATACTTATCTGATAAATTTGTATCGCCGAATTCGCTTTGACTATTATCGTTTTCAGATATTAAGTCATTCTATAATTTTTGTAACCAAGCATGTTCGCGTTTGTAGTTACGGATTAAAGTTCAAATAATTCATGTGTACTCCGCTGCTAGCATTGCTTGAATAATACAACACTCAACAAATAGTGTGCGCGAAATAACATGTATAAACTTGGAAAATGTTGCATCACCACTTACCAAGACGTCTTATTGAAACAAATTCAGTTTATAGACGGTTAGGTATAAACATAGTGCTGTGTAACATTTAAATTTTCCTGTAAATTTATTTGTTGACGTTACCGCTATGCATCTATTATTTTAGTCTTTATTCAACAACGTTTATATTATTGATTCATTCGATTTTGCATATTTAATAACCCAACAAGCTTCAAGACACACTACTATTACAATTACAATCTACTACATATCACGTCGTCCTTACTGATAACATGTATACAAACCTATTCGCGTGCTCCTACTTCTTTGTAATATCTAAGATTTTCAAGTTGTTTCGACGATTCGTTACAGATAGTCACTTGGTGTGTTAATAAAACACTCAAGATGATGCGGGAAATTAAGTTTTCTTGGCAAAGACGCCGTAATAAAGGCATAGTATTTTAAAAGTTGTCCGTGACAACTTGTATATAAGTGTAGTGTACAAACTCATCTTGGCGACAGTTTATTTGAATGTGTAATCATATTAAAATTAATCATGCAATTTATTACAGTGCAACTCCGATGTAACTCCGATACAACTTTAGGTTATCTTGAACATATTCAATTTGGTTTGGTTCAAGCAAATTTTGTGGAACTCGTTAAAGTATATATGCGTAAGCAATTTTGTTGGACAAATGGTGGATTTCGCTATGCAGCTACACATGGCGTGTTTAGTTGATGAACGACATGTCATTTGAGGGTTATAGGTCATTGCCGCTATGGGTAAGACTGTTTAAGTTTCTAAGATAAGGCTGCCATAGCAAAGTTCATTACGTAATCTATGTATGTAATGAATTGTTTTTTGAAGCTTGTAACTACCTCAGGTTGTTGTATACAATTCATTATGACTTGTCCGAATAATTTTGTTAATTAATTTGCTAAAAGCTTATTCTGTTAAAATATAAAGTTACAATGAGTACAACAATTTTTTGTAATTAATGGTGTTCAACCTTGGAAATTGTACCTCACCGGTTGTATATAGACGATAGTAAAATATGCAGACATATAATCATGATTTGTTTGCTACATGCTTAATAGTTATCTTGTTTACCATAATTTAAAAATACCAACATGCTGATTTAATAGGGCCTAAGTTCTGTATAACGAAGTTTGAACTTAGATTAATTTATTAACTGATAATATTTGTCAAAAGTTAAGTAGATTTTTAAAGAACTGTAAAGTCGTAGTAGCGCTACCCCAGTCTATTAACTATGAAAAATAATATCCAAAAGTTAAATATCCCATTCAAGAAACTACATTTATAAGAATTTTATTTTTTTATTAAGTACACTTATAATTTAAAATGTTTATTACTTATCTTAAAAAGAATATAGAGTTGTTTTTGACTTCAGTTCATTACTCAGTAATCATTAAACTTCTCCAAAGTTTGTTAGGCATTTAACAGGTTAAACTTACACGAATGTGTACCATGATACAGTGGAAACTAATTGAAACTAAGACAAAGATTTCATGCTTATACTGGTTCGTAAGATATAGAGGGTATCTATGTTGGTAGTATTTATGTTTCAGAGCCGCCCTAGTCATCGTTAGTTCAGTGAAGAAGACGACCAGATGTAAGTAACATATTTGTGACAATCAAACTTTGTATTTAAAGTGGTTAGAGATAATCTAGGTTTCCAAATTTTCCCTTTAAGCAAATTGATTTAGTCAGTTGCTTTATAAAAAATTTAGGTGGTGTCTATTATCTTGTTTTTTCCAACTTTAATAAACCCACTGACCCCATCTTATGCGACCGTGGGTCAAAAACTCAGTTAGCTAAAAGTCTTAAGAGTTTTCTTTTACTAAAAGCCAATTTCCATCCTAACCTTACCCTGGGCTTGTTACAGTTACATAAGAATTCTCGATAGGTAAAGTAAAAATCTACCACGATTTATTTTATTGTGGATTAGATTTAATATACATCTCAGCCTCATAATTTAAGTAGCTAAATACTAATAAAATTATATTTAAATGTGTAAAACTATGTAGAACATTTTTTGCAAATAAAAAAATGCTACCACAATAGTTTGGCGTTCTTTTTGAAAAAAATCTGTTTTAAACCCATGCATAACTTGTTCATTACAAAATGTGCTGGTCGAGTTGTTTATCTTTGCAAATCAATATATTCTGCATTTTTTAATCACGAACAGTATTCTAAATTAAGTTTAATTCTAGGTGAGCTCGATAATAATACCGTTTATTTAATGGCGCTACCAAGGTGTGGAGTCAAAGATCTGGTAGGAACTGGTGATGAACATCGACAGAAACGATATGCTTTGCAGGGTAAGAAATCTTTAAATTCCTTTATGTCTATCTAACTGGATTCAATAGAGGAGGTGATTATAATATATACAAGGTTTGAACTGTTTCGTCTTTTTTTATGTAAGGTTTCACATTGTATTTTATTATTTCATTTTAGGGGATTTTTAAACTCCTCATGAGAAAGTTTTCCTTTATCATTTTTAATTTAAGCTTTTATATGTAAATCCCACGAATATTAGGTTCTCACACATTTCAGGACATTAGCGTATGATTTGTGGTGTGAAAACTGCACATGTTGTGTTTTAGCCGTGAGGGCGTGTGCAAGAAATGGTGAGCGACTATAGTTGATGAGAACTGAGTCTCTGAAAAAAGAGGACAACTATCCAAAGCCATTGAACGAATAATGTACAGTAAACTCATAGCCCATGTCTCTGTCAATAATGTATTGCCCCAGTATCAGTCTGGATTTCGTGTTGTTCACAGTACTACAACAGCTATGCGATTGATCAAACTAAAGTCACGTACCTGGTTTTTCTAGACCTGAGCAAAGCATTGGATGTTATCAATCATGATCCCTTAATTGCCAAACTATATTATAACGGACTTAGAGGTTCCTGTCTTCAATGGTTCACTATCAGATGACGTTTCTAAGACCAATGTTATCGTTGGGCGCCTAAATATTAATTTTGAGTCAGTGAATGGATGGCTTTCCAACAACGCATTAATTTTAAATACTCCAAAACAGTTGCACTGTGCGTTGGATCTAATAAAAGCGGTGTCCTATTCACTATATGCACAAGACTTAAAAGTAAATGATATTAGCATCGAGTTGAAAACTAGTGTCAAATACCTAGGTGTACTTATAGATTGAAAATTCAATTGAAATTTGACATACATCTTAACCAAAAAATAAGAACTTGCTACTACAAAATTTGCTCGTTATACAGGTATAAAGACTACCTCAGCCCAAGCATCAAATGGAAACTGTGTAATAGCATAATTCTCAGTCATCTGGACTATTGTACCATTCAATCTAGACACAGAGCACAGGTTATGCAAAATGTTTACTTCAGATTTGCCTTCAATATGCCGCATACTTAGCACATAACACCATTCTACAATGTCAACCAGTTACTGAAGTATGACAAGCGAGTCAAGCTGCTCCTGACAGTTTTTATTCCCACTCTGATTGCTACCAATAAACCATCATACCTAGTCAGTATGCTAACTACAAGATCGACTGCTCACAACTTAAACTTACGGACTGTCAACCACCGCAGCATATCACTACATTCTACAACTAAATTCAAAGGTAGTTTTACGTACATGGCTCCACATGTGTACAATAGATATTATAAAACATTCAGCATTAGCAACAAAAATAGGTTTTGCACCGAAATGCTACGCATTCTCTTAGTTGAACAATGCACATTGCAACAATCGACTACATCTACAATAACAATAATTATTAACTTTTACTGATGCTTATTTTGTGTACTATGTTGTTTTCTTTTCTTTTTGTGGGTGGAATTGAAAATCAGCTTGCTGAATTCCCACTATTTGGTAACACCAATAAAGTTGTAAATAAATAAATAAATAAATCCTACATGTCTACGGACGTGTGAACGTCAAACTCCGTGTGCGGTGAAGTGATTCCTTTTCTTGTTATTTTTTTCCTATATCTACAAAATCATCTTGGCTTTGTCGACGAATACAGCTAGGCTCATCAAGAAAACCCTGTCTGAAGAATCCACGAGTCTATGATTTACCCCTGAGAAGTAGGACACAATCAAGCCTTTAGTGATCGACCCGATAAGTTTTTGTTATTATTAGTTTGTGTACTCACCCGTAGCGACAATTATGCAACCCAATTTGTGATATTGTGTAATATTTTACATCAAGGCTATGTGGAATTGATGATGTGAGTGCAAGTTGCTACGTGCATTGACTTAGCCTAACAAAAAAAAGGGAAAAGTAAGAAAATAAAGAAATGACAGGGCTCATTCGGTGAGTGGGTAGGGTATAATACATACAAAAATTAAAAAAGGCTAGAAATAAAAATACACGCACTTATTCATTAAAACCACACGCAACATAAAAAAATTATAATTAAACTGTTATAGTCCCGCGCAACTGTTATGAGCCACTACCCAAGTTGGCAACACTGATACGCTCCCCGTTAACAATATTGCGCAATAATAATAATATTACGACATAATTACGTGTCAATTGTATCACATACCAAATGCGTTTATAATGATACCATTGGCACTCAAAAAGATAAATAAATCGAGGTACTTACTTAAAACGCTCCGTTCAGATCAAACTCAGGGTCATTGGGTGTTGTTTGGGTACGTCAAACCCTCGTTGAAGCCAGATTGATTTGCATTCCTTGTTTGTCGCCTGGAGCGGTACGGTAAGGAACACCAGGTAAGGAACGGTAAGAGGCAGAGATAAAGGAAACCTACATCCTAAAAGAGAAAACACAAGAAAAAGACGACACAGGTAAACGTCACTGTTCGACGTCTCGTTGGCTAATCCTCGTCGTGTCGGAAACCGCGCACTTACTCTCACTCCACGTCTGCGCATTTTCTTGCGCCGACGCAACTGTCCGGGATGACGGAAATGAACAAGTTAATTTTTAAAATATTGGCGCGAATTCAGTCATATTTAAAACTGTAAATGCCAATTTTGGCATGTACCAAAACACACAGAAAAACATATTATATCAGTACAGTAATACCAAAACAAATGAAAACAAAAATAAGTAGTAATCACAATATGCATGTCAGGAAGAATAAAAAATCAATTCTTAACATGGCGAGCTACCGTTTTTAAGTATCTACCCCTATATTAATTAACAAAAAGAAAAGAAATCACAACTCTAAAAACCGCAGCCCTAAATCGTCATCTTAAATATAAAATTAAGTATATACAAACGTTAGAAACGTTTAGAACCACAAGGTGTAATCATCCAAAGAAGCTGAAATATATTGGTTCAACCAGTTCATGGAGCCCATACAAAAAATAGTGGATAAACACTCACCCACGTGTCCAATATATTAGGCCTATCACACCCTTCTTAGGACCGCAGCGGGGCAGCAGGGCCAAGGACCACGCAATTTGTGCCATATAAAAAGGGGCGGCCATCGCCTCATCAATTAGGCCCAAGGTAACAGGTAGGCCTATCCACCGGAAGAAGAATGGTTATAGGTGAAATTAATTTATTGTCGTCGAAAAGTATAGATTTGTAAAACCAGCTTTACCTACCACATTGTATTGCTTGCGCGAAATTCCCACGAAGAAAACGGAAACAGCAAAAATTTAACGACTGTTTTCGTCATGTATAAGGAAATGCAAGTTAATATTAATTTGTTTAACTAAATAACCAGAGTTCAAAAAGTAATATTGATGTTATCAAACAATTAGAAACTTGAAAACATGGTTTTATCGGATAGTACGCGACCTTAGTTCGACGAGTCTTTAGATGGAAATCACATAAGAAAGAATTACACGCGGTCGTACTGTATAACAAGTTAACGGATACCTAAAACAAGGTACTGACTGTTTAATTATAGCATAAACTTTACGCTTCAAAGCAACTAGATTTAAATTAAAAATTATTGTAAAGCGGGCTTATGATGAACAGATAAAACCGAAAGGATGTTGATGAAAGATTGAAGAATAGCAACGGAATCGATTTAACAAAATTATTGTAAAACGGGCTTATGAATTAACAAGGAAAAAGGGTATTTAATTTATCCGAAAATAAACGTAACAAAGTTTAGTCTAAATAAATATTTCAAAACCTAAGATGAACACGGCATGACGAAAGAATTGAAAGTAGTAAGGTACTTTGCTTAATTATATTTTTTAATTTTATTTGACATACATCTTAACCAAAAATAAGAACTTGCTACTACAAAATTTGCTCGTTATACAGGTATAAAGACTACCTCAGCCCAAGCATCAAATGGAAACTGTGTAATAGCATAATTCTCAGTCATCTGGACTATTGTACCATTCAATCTAGACACAGAGCACAGGTTATGCAAAATGTTTACTTCAGATTTGCCTTCAATATGCCGCATACTTAGCACATAACACCATTCTACAATGTCAACCAGTTACTGAAGTATGACAAGCGAGTCAAGCTGCTCCTGACAGTTTTTATTCCCACTCTGATTGCTACCAATAAACCATCATACCTAGTCAGTATGCTAACTACAAGATCGACTGCTCACAACTTAAACTTACGGACTGTCAACCACCGCAGCATATCACTACATTCTACAACTAAATTCAAAGGTAGTTTTACGTACATGGCTCCACATGTGTACAATAGATATTATAAAACATTCAGCATTAGCAACAAAAATAGGTTTTGCACCGAAATGCTACGCATTCTCTTAGTTGAACAATGCACATTGCAACAATCGACTACATCTACAATAACAATAATTATTAACTTTTACTGATGCTTATTTTGTGTACTATGTTGTTTTCTTTTCTTTTTGTGGGTGGAATTGAAAATCAGCTTGCTGAATTCCCACTATTTGGTAACACCAATAAAGTTGTAAATAAATAAATAAATAAATCCTACATGTCTACGGACGTGTGAACGTCAAACTCCGTGTGCGGTGAAGTGATTCCTTTTCTTGTTATTTTTTTCCTATATCTACAAAATCATCTTGGCTTTGTCGACGAATACAGCTAGGCTCATCAAGAAAACCCTGTCTGAAGAATCCACGAGTCTATGATTTACCCCTGAGAAGTAGGACACAATCAAGCCTTTAGTGATCGACCCGATAAGTTTTGTTATTATTAGTTTGTGTACTCACCCGTAGCGACAATTATGCAACCCAATTTGTGATATTGTGTAATATTTTACATCAAGGCTATGTGGAATTGATGATGTGAGTGCAAGTTGCTACGTGCATTGACTTAGCCTAACAAAAAAAAGGGAAAAGTAAGAAAATAAAGAAATGACAGGGCTCATTCGGTGAGTGGGTAGGGTATAATACATACAAAAATTAAAAAAGGCTAGAAATAAAAATACACGCACTTATTCATTAAAACCACACGCAACATAAAAAAATTATAATTAAACTGTTATAGTCCCGCGCAACTGTTATGAGCCACTACCCAAGTTGGCAACACTGATACGCTCCCCGTTAACAATATTGCGCAATAATAATAATATTACGACATAATTACGTGTCAATTGTATCACATACCAAATGCGTTTATAATGATACCATTGGCACTCAAAAAGATAAATAAATCGAGGTACTTACTTAAAACGCTCCGTTCAGATCAAACTCAGGGTCATTGGGTGTTGTTTGGGTACGTCAAACCCTCGTTGAAGCCAGATTGATTTGCATTCCTTGTTTGTCGCCTGGAGCGGTACGGTAAGGAACACCAGGTAAGGAACGGTAAGAGGCAGAGATAAAGGGAAACCTACATCCTAAAAGAGAAAACACAAGAAAAAGACGACACAGGTAAACGTCACTGTTCGACGTCTCGTTGGCTAATCCTCGTCGTGTCGGAAACCGCGCACTTACTTCCTCACTCCACGTCTGCGCATTTTCTTGCGCCGACGCAACTGTCCGGGATGACGGAAATGAACAAGTTAATTTTTTAAAATATTGGCGCGAATTCAGTCATATTTAAAACTGTAAAATGCCAATTTTGGCATGTACCAAAACACACAGAAAAAACATATTATATCAGTACAGTAATACCAAAAACAAATGAAAACAAAAATAAGTAGTAATCACAATATGCATGTCAGGAAGAATAAAAAAAAATCAATTCTTAACATGGCGAGCTACCGTTTTTAAGTATCTACCCCTATATTAATTAACAAAAAAAGAAAAAGAAATCACAACTCTAAAAACCGCAGCCCTAAATCGTCATCTTAAATATAAAATTAAGTATATACAAACGTTAGAAACGTTTAGAACCACAAGGTGTAATCATCCAAAGAAGCTGAAATATATTGGTTCAACCAGTTCATGGAGCCCATACAAAAAATAGTGGATAAACACTCACCCACGTGTCCAATATATTAGGCCTATCACACCCTTCTTAGGACCGCAGCGGGGCAGCAGGGCCAAGGACCACGCAATTTGTGCCATATAAAAAGGGGCGGCCATCGCCTCATCAATTAGGCCCAAGGTAACAGGTAGGCCTATCCACCGGAAGAAGAATGGTTATAGGTGAAATTAATTTATTGTCGTCGAAAAGTATAGATTTGTAAAACCAGCTTTACCTACCACATTGTATTGCTTGCGCGAAATTCCCACGAAGAAAACGGAAACAGCAAAAATTTAACGACTGTTTTCGTCATGTATAAGGAAATGCAAGTTAATATTAATTTGTTTAACTAAATAACCAGAGTTCAAAAAGTAATATTGATGTTATCAAACAATTAGAAACTTGAAAACATGGTTTTATCGGATAGTACGCGACCTTAGTTCGACGAGTCTTTAGATGGAAATCACATAAGAAAGAATTACACGCGGTCGTACTGTATAACAAGTTAACGGATACCTAAAACAAGGTACTGACTGTTTAATTATAGCATAAACTTTACGCTTCAAAGCAACTAGATTTAAATTAAAAATTATTGTAAAGCGGGCTTATGATGAACAGATAAAACCGAAAGGATGTTGATGAAAGATTGAAGAATAGCAACGGAATCGATTTAACAAAATTATTGTAAAACGGGCTTATGAATTAACAAGGGAAAAAGGGGTATTTAATTTATCCCGAAAATAAACGTAACAAAGTTTAGTCTAAATAAATATTTCAAAACCTAAGATGAACACGGCATGACGAAAGAATTGAAAGTAGTAAGGTACTTTGCTTAATTATATTTTTTTAATTTTATTTTTATTTATTGAATTACTACATAGGCAACCAGCAGCAATTTCACCAATTAAAAGTTGTCTGTATATAACAATTTTGAGCGATTAACACAAAAATTAACTAATTTTAATGTATCAATGGTAATGGATTATAGTAATTGATTACACTATATTATTAAACCTATTTAACGAGCACAATTCTGTTAGACTAAGTTACACTAACCGAATGACAAATAACAATTGTCAACTAAGAAGAACAGTTTGTATGTTAATTGAGCGAACACAAAAGGATACAACATGTAAAGCGGCATTAGCTAATTAAACGACGAAATGGTAGTAATGGAACTTCAATTTTTCATAACTATCCATCAATTACTATGCAATATATTTATATCCTCTGACCTTTTTCTTGAATTGCATTTCGAATAAGTGGACATCCGGTTGTTGGGATCTAATATCATTGTAAGTATCAGAGAGATTGCGACTTAAATTTTGTATTTGTAGATGCAAAAAGAAGTTTAAAAAGATTTAAGTGTCTTGTACAAAATGAAGGAGCAAGATAGGTTATCCAATTCAAAATTGTTGACGAGTGTCGTACTTGTTAATTAGTACTTTATACACAAACAGAAAATCGATGTTTTGTCTTCTACGCTCATACCGGAACAAGACTATGGACTGTACACCGATTTCTCTAAAACAATAAATGCTAGCCTTTATTTTGATGGTAATGTAAGAAATATGTAAACCGTCATTGCATGGTCCCAATTCGAGCAATATGTATTCTACAGAATGGAGGCAGTGTTAAACCACTGTATTCCTATAAGGAACGAACTAAACTGTTAAACAGAATTTACATATATGTACATTGTAACGTTTTAGTTATAGGCAAATTCAAAGTTGCTATATGTTATGTGGGATGCCACGATCTAGGTGCAAAATTGTTAGTCAACGTGATTATCGATCCGCGGAGCCATGCACATGAAGCTCGAGGCGCTTGCCCGAGATACTTACAATTATTCTTGTTCTAGCATGTAGTCAGAAAAGACGCAATTTTTTAAAAACGCGGGAGGAAAATTTCCTTGCCATGTTGTGTGAAGGAACTTTCACTCTTGGCAAAGGCATGTTGCCTGGGTTGTATTGTAGAAAAAAAATTATTGTTAAAGCTAAACATTGAAGTGGACGCAAGATTTGTAAAACGCAAGCAGTTTCATTTTTAAGAATTCATAATGGGTTTCAGGAATCAATTTGAATAGCTTTATAGTAAATGGAAGTAGCTCAAGCTTTGAAAATGGGATCCTGTTTGTTCATAATAATGGAACGACATTTACACGTGGCTGCAATCATACAGGTGTTGTAAATTTTGTAAGCACTAAGTTTTGATAGAGTGAGTACGCTTCCTTTTTTTTGTAACAAGCATCAATCCAAGTGAGAAGCAAATTCGTTTTGAAACGGTGTCGAATTGGAAGACAAATAATTACTTAAACCATTTAAAATTTCAGTAAATTTTTGATTATTAAATATATAAAAGCTTTCTTGTTAAAATAAATTAAGCTTCATTTAGTATATATAAGATGATTTGGCTAACGATTTAAAATTTTTAGTATATTTTTGAATATTAAATACGAAAGCTCTCCTGTTAAAATAAATTATACTTTATTTAGGATATGTCAGATGATCTGGCTAGACTGTTTGTCGTTATTTGTTAGTTTTAAATAGTCGTTTAGGGCACAATTTGGTTTAACATCTGCCAGATAAACATCTGGTGATACATGATTACTTAAACAAGTCACACGTATGTTCTTCAAACAAGTTGTATAATGAGATAATTCTCGACTTTTAATGAAAAGCCACTCAGATGTTAAAAAGATTCAAGTTTGATCTATAACTAAACCTTGTGAGCCGAAAATAAAGATCTTTGCTTGAAGCATTCGCTTAATATAATGAAATATAATTTTTTTATGATGGGCCTAACCCATTAATAACTGCTAATTTGTCGACTTAACATTTCTATGAGCACCCAACTTCGTGCTATTGTATTTATGATATTGTCTTAATTTTTTTGTATATAAAAGAAGAGCAAATAATTTTATTACATATCTGCAAACTATTGTAATAGTTTTATTTCTGAGAATCAAACAAAGAGAAACAGTGATTTATCCAATTCTGGTTGCAATAATTAAGTGAAATAGAAATGGCATTATGTTATTCAATATCTATCTTCAGGCATAAGTAAATTCCTTTAAGGTTTATCTGCGTCTTTCCTTAAGAAGATTATTTTGTTGTAATGTAATTGACGCAGTGGCGCCCTAAATTGTACAAAGATAGGTTCAATCTTAGAAAAAAACCCCTCCCATCTCATGCCTCCGCATGGATAGACCCCGAAACTAGTCCGCGAGCATTTATACTTCTTTTTACCAACACAGTTTGGCTCAATGTCAACCTAATTAAAAGCCACTCTTAGTAATATAAATTAGACAAAAAGTACTAACATTTTAAAATTGCTTCGAATTTCTAAGTATAAAGCCAAGCACCTTGTTTGCCTTGGTAGATACTTTATTTATTTGAGGGACAAAGGACAACTTTTTTAAAACACAACTGCTAAATCAGTAAACTCCAATAGCCGTTAAAGTACATTATTATTTATGGAGTACTTTGTAAAAATATTATCTTTGTTTTGTGTAAACCTAACAAAAACACTTTCGTTTATATTTAGAGGGTGTTTATGCAACTTGCACTAAGCTAAGGGTATGTTACTATTACTTTGTAATTTTAGCATCATTAAAGTTTGTAATTGAAGAATAAAATTTAAGGTCGTCAGCATACAATAAATAATTACACTATGAAAGTGTGTATAAATCGTTGATGAGAATGTTAAAAAGGGTCAGCCTTAAATGTGAGCTTTGGGATACATACATGCAGACATGCATGCACACACATGCACGCATGCTTGCATGCACGCACACGCATACACAAAATGCTTGCACGAATGTGCGCACACGCCCACACACACACAAACACATGTGCACACATGAACACACGCACACATGCACATACACATGCATGCGTGTGCATGCACAGACACACACACCTGCACCACACACACAATAAACAAACACACACACAATTTTTCTATTCTTAAATAGTTTTGAAATTGAGATTTGTATTGTACTTACAGGAAGCAAGTGGAAAGTAAAACAGCTTACTTACAAGATATCATCTTACCCAAGCATGTTGGACAAGAAAGACGTTGATGAAGAAATCGCACGTGCACTTGACATCTGGTCTCAAAACTCTGATTTAACATTTGAACGTACAACTGGAGATCCACGCATTGATATCAAATTCGCAGCTGGAGAGCACGGTGACTATGATGCATTTGATGGACCAGGAGGAACTTTAGCGCATGCATTTTTTCCAGTAAGTATAATGCGCTTTACTACATATTAGAAATCAAATATAGCTATAAGCAATTACTAAGTCTGAAAGTGTGAAATAATGGTATAATTAATTTTCTTGTATTTAGCTCTATTCTATGTCAATCACGGTTATGTTTATTTGTTATATATTTAATTTGTATAAGGAATATATTGATACTTTTAAATTTCGTCAAACCATTCGAGTAGGAAAGTAACATAGTTTTTGTTTTGAAAAAACTATTTTGGTCAAATTTTTATTTTGGGTAACCTCTGCGCTTACTGTGAGTTAAATTTATTTCAGATTAGTTCTAAGCTTTGTTATCCTGCTTGCCAGATCAGGAAAGACTGAACGTTATTATACCCCCGTCGGTGAGGTACGCGAGCCACTACAGTCAGTTGGTAGCAATGATAAATAATTGCAAAAATGATGTGCAAATAAGTTATTACGTCACATAATTGTTTAAATTTACTACATCACATAAAAAACAAGAAAAGTACTTACGTAAATGTAGGACTCCTTACAGCATTATCCATCATGGCGGCAGCTGGCATCGGGAAGCATTGAGGGCGTCATTGGTCTTTTTGGGCGTGGGTATTCGTTGGGCCCCGGTTAAATCCAAATTCAAATTTATCTTCTTCCTATTTGTAGAGAGCGACAGGAATACAGGAAAAGGTACGATAATCAGGTATAAGGCAGAAAACCTACATATAAAAAAAACAAGACACGATAAGGCACAAAAAAACTACATTCTGCGACGTCTCGCTGGTTAGTCTCTACGTGTCCGGAAATTCACCACCCTTCCTTCTTTGCACTCCGCGTTGGCGCAATCTCGCGCAAACGCACTGTCTGAAGTGACGAAATACGCGCACAAGTCTTTTTAAATTATTGGCGCGAAATCCTTACAAATTAAAACTTATAGAAATGTTTACGGCCGATTTCGGCACGTAACAACGTTTAAACTTTCCTCCAGATTTAGGAAATTATTTATCTGGCCTTATTTCATATTGTGGTTCAATCTTCAAAACCCCACTTTCACTGAAATAAAAGCAAATTCAAATTTATCACCGCTAAACAGGTTATACGATATGAGCTGAAAATGTGTTTGATATATTTTTGGTATTCCAACTAAGCTATTTAACCTTTATCATTCCATTTTATTAACTTTGTCTAAAACACCACATGTGTCACGTGTTTAGAAATCGTACTTGTGCAATGTTCTAATTTATGTCTATAAATATCCACATGTACGTATGTATATATGTATATGTATATATATATATATATATATATATATATATATATATATTGCCGTGGAAGTCGGGACAGTCTCTGGATTCTCTATTAAAATTCGTGCCCCACCTGGGTCAACATAAACCTTTTTGGAAAAAAAAATAAAAATTTAAAAAATTTCTTACCCCTCTTAATGGGATCGCCTTCGAATTCCTTTAGCTTCTCTGGCTAGCTCAGCTAGGCCTCTTCTCGAATACCTAAATTTACAGACATACCTCTTCCACACTCGCACATCACTCAATAAATTCACCAAATAATACAACAACCATATAACCTTTTATTTACACCAATTAACAGATAAATTATATTCACATGTGTTAAAACAGTTTGATACAATAATTATAAAACTCAAATTATGGTATATTTTTAAAGTCCTTGGTTTTTAAAGTGATTTTTAAACAATCCAATTAAATATGAGTAGATGGGCCACCACATGTTACCTTAAATTGACTTCACACTGGAGTATTGTGAGCTCATTATAACCCAGTTTAGTTTGTATATGCCTTTTGAACCTAGCATAAATTAAAACAAAATTTACAGACCCGTTTACCCTTTACAATTCAATTTTTATCCTGACAAAATTTTTTTGGATGTTCTAAATACACCCTTTTTCAATATTCAACATCAGCAAATTGTCCAGTACATGTATCTTTTACAATAAGTTTCTACAACCATAAATATGCCACCAAAAGTCACCCACACAACACAAAATTCCACAAATGTTTATAAGACAACAGAAATTTCAAATAAATTACCTGGAGAATTCTTCAGGCTTCCTTCCAGTCGGAGATAATTGCCAGAAAACCCCTCGGCGTTGTTTCCATTTACTGTGCTGCTCAGCGGATCCACAGGCCTATACCATCTGATACGCCTGCAAGCTATGCGCCTCGTCTCACAGTACCATTCCATATATCATGTATACAAACTTGATTACTTGTGGTGCTTATCCCCATATAACATACTTCCATTTAATGATTTTTGTGTTGTAGTAGCCGAACCTTTTTTTCAATTTAATACGCACTACTCGTACTTCACGTCAATAATTAGAGGTCCGCTACTACTGTTTTATACTTTCAATTACTGTAATTACGGTAACATTACTACACATACATAAAATACTCACAAAAAGCTTTATTGTTATGCTGGTCTGAATCGGTATTCAGCTCTTTCTCGAAGTAAAGGAAAAGAGAAGAGAGCCTTAATAATCTAGCTTGGGTATTTATTGAAATTTCTGTTGTTTTATAAACATTTGTGGAATTTTGTGTTGTGTGGGTGACTTTTGGTGGCATTTTTATGGTTGTAGAAACTTCGTGCCCCACCTGGGTCAACATAAACGTTTTCGAAAAAAAAATAAAAATTTAAAAAATTTCTTACCCCTCTTAATGGGATCGCCTTCGAATTCCTTTAGCTTCTCTGGCTAGCTCAGCTAGGCCTCTTCTCGAATACCTAAATTTACAGACATACCTCTTCCACACTCGCACATCACTCAATAAATTCACCAAATAATACAACAACCATATAACCTTTTATTTACACCAATTAACAGATAAATTATATTCACATGTGTTAAAACAGTTTGATACAATAATGATAAAACTCAAATTATGGTATGTTTTTAAAGTCCTTGGTTTTTAAAGTGATTTTTAAACAATCCAATTAAATATGAGTAGATGGGCCACCACATGTTACCTTAAATTGACTTCACACTGGAGTATTGTGAGCTCATTATAACCCAGTTTAGTTTGTATATGCCTTTTGAACCTAGCATAAATTAAAACAAAATTTACAGACCCGTTTACCCTTTACAATTCAATTTTTATCCTGACAAAATTTTTTTGGATGTTCTAAATACACCCTTTTTCAATATTGAACATCAGCAAATTGTCCAGTACATGTATCTTTTACAATAAGTTTCTACAACCATAAATATGCCACCAAAAGTCACCCACACAACACAAAATTCCACAAATGTTTATAAGACAACAGAAATTTCAAATAAATTACCTGGAGAATTCTTCAGGCTTCCTTCCAGTCGGAGATAATTGCCAGAAAACCCCTCGGCGTTGTTTCCATTTACTGTGCTGCTCAGCGGATCCACAGGCCTCTACCATCTGATACGCCTGCAAGCTATGCGCCTCGTCTCACAGTACCATTCCATATATCATGTATACAAACTTGATCACTTGTGGTGCTTATCCCCATATAACATACTTCCATTTAATGATTTTTGTGTTGTAGTAGCCGAACCTTTTTTTCAATTTAATACGCACTACTCGTACTTCACGTCAATAATTAGAGGTCCGCTACTACTGTTTTATACTTTCAATTACTGTAATTACGGTAACATTACTACACATACATAAAATACTCACAAAAAGCTTTATTGTTATGCTGGTCTGAATCGGTATTCAGCCCTTTCTCGAAGTAAAGGAAAAGAGAAGAGAGCCTCAATAATCTAGCTTGGGTATTTATTGAAATTTCTGTTGTTTTATAAACATTTGTGGAATTTTGTGTTGTGTGGGTGACTTTTGGTGGCATTTTTATGGTTGTAGAAACTTATTGTAAAAGATACAGGTACTGGACAATTTACTGATGTTGAATATTAAAAAAGGGTGTATTTAGAACATCCAAAAATTTTTTGTCAAGATAAAAGTTGAATTGTAAAGGGTAAACGGGTTTGTAAATTTTGTTTTAATTTATGCTAGGATTAAAAGGCATATACAAACTAAACTGGGTTATAATGAGCTCACAATACTCCAGTGTGAAGTCAATTTAGGGTAACATGTGGGGCCCATCTACTCATATTTAATTGGATTGTTTAAAAATCACTATAAAAACCAAGAACTTTAAAAACATACCATAATTTGAGTTTTATAATTATTGTATCAAACTGTTTTAACACATGTGAATATAATTTATATGTTAATTGGTGTAAATAAAAGGTTGTATGGTTGTTGTATTATTTGGTGATTTTATTGAATGATGTGCGAGTGTGGAAGAGGTATGTCTGTAAATTTAGGTATTCGAGAAGAGGACCAGCTGAGCTAGCCAGAGAAGCTGAAGGAATTTGAAGGCGATCCCATTAAGAAGGGTAAGAAATTTTTAAAATTTTTATTTTTTTTCGAAAACGTTTATGTTGATCCATGTGACACACGAATTTTTATAGAGCATCCAGAGACTGTCCCGACTTCCACGGCAATATATATATATATATATATATATATATATATATATTACTCATATTTAGACCAGGGTAGAAAATTAAATAATCACATCAAATAATTTTAATCACCGTGTAGAAGCTTTGGGAAAAGGTACGCGTTATTAAAACCGTGAAGCATAAAAATTCATTCGTTTCATTAAAAAGAAGAGATTTAAATTATTTACAAGACGCCTTCTATAAAAAGAAGCAGTATTAAAATGCTCAACGTGTAATTTAATTATTCCGAGTAAAGAAACAAATAGAAATTACGTGCAAAATTTATATTAATTAACTCAAATTTAAGTAACCGGTATTAAACAAAATGTACAGATAATAATTAATATTTGATTAGGAGTCACTAAAAATTAAAGGGTATTATTTTAATTGGAGTTAATTGGACCATTAGTAACATATAATATGTATAAAAGCTAGTAAAAACCCAATAATGTTCAGATCGTAGAAGTATTATGTTTGAACACCTGCGTATTTTTAAAAGTTTATGTTCTGAGTAAAATTTGCAGATAACAAATGGTTACAGAGAATGTTGGAGAAACCGTTGCTTAATATTTACGGGAAATGCTAATAAGGTGGGTTATTTCACAAGTCCACATGGACTGAAAATAACCGATACTAAAGAATATAGATTTGTACCACTCGGAACAGGGTAGATAGAGACAGATAATATGCGCAAGACAGAGACACATATAGTAAAAGGCATGAGTTGAGCAACGTCACTGGGTTGCGATTGGTTGAAAATCAGAGGCAAACATGAGAGGTAAAAATAACATTTCTGTATAAAAATTAATTAGTTATTCCCAGACGTTGCGAGCCGTGTCGAAATTTCTGAGATTTAACTGGTGCGAGTGCAAATTTAATAAGAACCGACGCACAGGCGGTCGAGATGGGAACATAGTATACGAAATTCTAGAAACTGGCCGTTTTGGGGACAAGACCGACAGACAGGCTAACCACTATATATGCCCGGGTTAATATGAGTTTCTCTCTCTTAGATTTTCGAATTGATTCAATGCGTTAAACAGTGCTTTCTAGTTTTCCGATTTTGATAGAATAATTTAAACAGTTTGCTCGTATATTTTGGTGATTTAAAACAGTTTGTTCTTTACGTGCTACAATGAATGTAATTTAGTGTACTTAGAAAAGAAGATACAAGGTAATAAAGTTTAGTATCACTGTACCAATTATGGCCAGTTGCACCAGTTCCGCTTAAAAGTTAAACAACGCTTAATTATTTAAGTGCGTTGCACCATACTTTCAAGGTCGCTTAAAATGACAGATTTGGAGTTTAACTTAAGCGTCACAATAAGTACCGCTTACGTGTTTGTTTGCCAACTCTAAGGTATACTTGGTCAACAAGAACCAAACTTCATGTTAAAGGAATCTTCTAGACAGAATAGGAATCTATATAAGATAAGAAATGAATTTTGGAATTGAATTTGATGATGATGAAGAGAATTGGTATATTTTTCAATTTATTCAGCACGGTATACTAAGACAGATATACCAAAGAAATAGTTATTTTGATAGTTTGGATGAGGTAGCTTTCAGGCGACGTTTCAGACTGTCAAGAAACTGCACACTATATGTTCTAAGACTGATTGAACATCGTTTAGAATACCCATATGATAAGTAAGTACAGAAAATATAATTTGAAGTATGTAATAAAAAAGTTTGTTTTTAGTAACAATTGTGTTTCACCCATAAACCAGCTGTTGACATGTTTACGGTTTTATTCTACTGGTGGCCACCTACAGTCAATAGCCGATTTCATGAATATGCATATATCGACAGCTTGTCGAATAGTGCACCGAGTCTCTGAAGCACTTGCTGAACTGTACCCACGGTATATTCGAATGCCACAAAGTGATAGGGAAATTCAAATTAGCCAGCAACAATTTTTTAATATTGCAGGTTTTCCTAGAGTAATTGGCGATATTGATTGTACACATATTAGAATCCAGTCTCCAGGTATGTACTTTAAATATAATCGTGACCTGATTAATTCCTTTTAGTTTCCAGGTGGTAATGACGGTGAAATTTTCAGAAACCGTAAATCATATTTTTCTATTAATATCCAAGTAATTTGTAATTCATCGTTAAATATTTTAAATGTTGTTGCTAGATGGCCAGGGTCTACACACGATGCAACTGTGTTTAATCATAGTGTAGTACGAGCCCATTTTGACAATAACCTGTATCAGAATTGTCTGTTATTAGGTAGTTATTAGTTTATTATTATGCACATGAAACATTTGTAACTAAAGATTAAATTTCGTTTTAGGTGATAGTGGTTACCCCTGCAAGAGATACCTTTTTATCCCTTTTCTTAATCCCCAAACTGCTGGAGAACTATTATATAATGAGGCCCATATTAGAACACGAAATGCAATCGAAAGATGTTTTGGGGTTCTAAAAAGACGATTTCCCATCCTGGCATATGGTTCGAGATTGGCATTACAAAACACACTAACGGTAATTGTCGCAACATGTGTCTTGCACAATGCAGCAATACAAATGAATGATTTAATGCCGCCATCACTGCCTGAAGAAATAGACAATCATGTTTTGGAACGTTTAATCCAGGCTGGTCAAATACCTAATGTATACGTTGAAAATGATCAACCTGCTGGAGCTGGGGCATTATTGAGAAGGCAGTTTGTGCAACAATATTTTGCTCAATTATAATTCAATAATCTCACTTTGTAATTAATTTATATTATTGATATTATAAGAATAATGTATTTTAAAAGTCCAGTGAACATATAAAAACAGTAATGTAATAAAAAAAAAAAATTTATACAACTATTTGTATTATAATGAAATTAAGAGTAGGGTAAAATCAGGCATTTTGGGCCCTCATTTGCTCCCAAATCTTTCATTTGCTCCCACATTTACATGTAAATCCCCATAAGGAGGAAATGAGGAGGAGTGACTCTCGCCTTGTGGACCGCCTTGTGGAAACGAGGAGAATCCCTCATTTCCTCCCACATCTGGATCAAATAGTTTTCTTCGACTAACCATTTTTCATCTTTCGAGATAATCCTACCTTGTTTGGTATCAATTAATATTAGAATTTTCTCAGCTACCCGAATCTCTAGGAATTTTTTAGATTGCATCACCCCCCAAAGAGCTACCCTCATTTTAAGATTTTTTTACCGCTAACATTCTGAACCAAATAGTTTTCTTCGACTAACCATTTTTCATCTTTCGAGATAATCCTACCTTGTTTGGTATTAATCAATATTAGAATTTTCTCAGCTACCCAAATCTCTAGGAATTTTTCAGATTGCACCATCCCCAGGGAGCTACCCCAATTTTAAGATTTCTTACCTGTTGCGACTTTTGAGCGTTCTTATAAAATTTTTTTATACATGCAATACATCTTGTTAGTCTAAAATTTTACGCAGAATTCGAATCTGTAAACAGATTTAAAATCGGACCACGCCCTGCAAAGTTACACATATACCCTCTGCGAGATAAATCTTTCTCCACATTTCCATCCACGAGATAAACCTACCTTGTTTGGTATCAATTAAGATTAGAATTTTCTCAGCTACCCGAATTTCTAAGAATTTTTTAGATAACGCCATCCCCCAGGGACCTACCCTGATTTTAAGATTTCTTACCTGTAGCGACTTTTGATCGTTCTTATAAATTTTTTATACATGCAATACATCTTGTTAGGCTAGAATTTTATGTAGAATCCGAATCTGTAAACAGATTTAAAACAGGACCACCCTTACCATTTTACACACCCTCTAAATTATAACTTTCCTGCAGCTTATACCTAAAGAAAATCTAAAACCATTCTTAAAACTTTTTTACAGACAATTTTTACTAATACAGTTTAAATTTTGTAAACCACATTTCTAAATACATATTCACAATTTTTATTTTGAACCTAGAACTTCTCATATCGGCTCATACTTATTAATATTTATTTCTAAATAGAGCACCTTTTCCAAAGACCAACCGGACCCGCATGTTTCAAATTCCTCTGATTTTGTTCTTATGGTTTCGCTTAAGACCTCGTACATATTTTCCAGATTACTAGAAGACGTTATAACCACATTTTTTGTGTTAAAGGTTTCACATCGGTAGTCTCTTCCCCGATTTTGGTGTAAACGCCGTAGAGTTCGCAATAGACTTTTACTGCTGTATGTTGTATTCTTTTTTTATTAATTAATCGAATAAATCGCTCTTTCTGCTTCCAAGGAAACTCGGGCACTCCATCGTCGACACTGGCGTTCTTTATGCGATAGCTAGCCATACGGTTGTTAAACGCTGTGCTAACCATTTCTACACAATCGTCGCTAGTAGCGGTAACTGATGCATTTTATGTTTGTTGCTCCTTAAGTGTGCGGCATAGGTAGTTTTCCATTTCGAAATGGCATACTTTACACATAATTCGTGGTTGTTTCGTACAAGGCCCTTTAACAGCTGGCGGAGCTGAACGTTTACGGCAATGACATACCGTGCTGTTTTCCTTGTGTCGCTGTAAGTTGCCCATTCTCGTAAAAGCGATACCGCAAGTCTCACAGTTTAAGTACTTTGCTGCGGACGGATGTATAAAGCAACGGACGATGTTACACCACAACATTTGTTCTGGTGCCGTTTGAGAGCATCCCTTCTGGTAAAGTAGACGTGACACAGCTCGCATTTAAAAACGTTTGCAGATACCATTTTAGTACAAAACAAAATCCGCACTATAGCACTTGACTTGTAAGCGAACTAACTTATAACTAAAGAGTTTACTCTTGCGCACCTGCTTTATGTACCCTATAGAATGCAAACCAAAGGTTTCCGAAGACACCGAACGAAGTTGAGGATTCATCGGGAACTAAATGACGTCATAATCCTTGCTGCTCGTCCAATACATTTAGCGTCAATGCATGCACCTGGTTCGCTTCGTCGATGGTGCGAATGCAGTTAGTAGAAACACCGGAAAACGTCTTCCATGTTATACGGATCGCGTGCATATTAAAAATCCAAAAGGGTGATAGCACACGCACACAAATTGTGTGCAAGTCGTGCTGTAGAAGATGCAGTGCTACTATAACCAAAAACTTAATAAAAACACTTTAAACCATTACTAAGAAAATACCAACTTGCTGTCTACAGGATACTTACTAATAAAGTAATTTAATTTTAAATAACTTCTACGTCATACTTTAGGAAATGGTGGGCTTGAATATTTTCCAAATGAATCACCAAGCGAAAGTATATGTAGCAGTATTTAAATTAACCATTAATTTCCCATTTTTACGACCATGGTTAATTATAGATTAAAATTTAATTTGTGCACGTTCGAGCTTCTCGTAAACTAACATATTTTATAGCAACAATGCGTTGTATAATACATGCATACCCTTCTCTGCGCTACTGCTATTCTTGTAATTGCTAGAAAAAGTCACTCTCCTTTTTACTGTTAAGACTGGGCAAAGCACCATTTTTTTGTATACTTTCTATAGCACATCGCGCACTTTTTCGTCTGATAATTATGCTTCTGTAGGCTTTTACACTTTCGCATAGCGGTCGGCCGCATGTAATGATTTCTAGAACCGGTAAGTACTCGATATCGTCCAAATAGAATTAGATGCTCGATGTCTGTCAACTTCCAATTCCCTCGTAAAGGTAGAAATACTCAGTCAATAATCCATTATACTTCGACCCGCTCCTGTTCTGATAATTTACAAACATTTTCAAACGACAATAGGCCGAGAATTTTAAACCTCTTTTTTTTTTTTTTTTTTTTTTTTTTTTTTTTTTTTTTTTTTTTTTTTTTTTAAAGATTTATCAATACCACCTTGCCATTTTGCCATGATTCCGCCAACAACCATCCGCCTTAGACCCCACGCATCTGACAATCTGTTTTTCATTCCGGATGAGTTAACCTTCTACACTTGGGAACATGAGTTCAAGACCGGACTTACTCGAATCAACCAAGCAACAGCGGTTGACCAGCAGTCACCATTCCGTTCGTCATTCTGTCATTTGATAAAGTTTATACTCAGCTACGACGGCAACACCTTTTCGAGAGCCCTTTCATAAGCAATGTCTTTTCACGAAAACTCTGAGACCTTCTCGTCGGCCCATTAATATTCTCCTAAATGTACTCAATGATGTCGCAGCACGAGTCCACCCATTCCTGTACCAGCTTTCACTCTCCAACGTTGCCTTTTCTGACATCATCATTTACGACGTTTCACGCTAGCCATTTATCCGAATCTTTTTGAATCACAGGCAGGAACTACTATTGATACAACGTAAGATTTCTTTCTGCATCTTCTTTGCTGCAACACAAGGCACAGCCTTATTACTCTCCTCACCTTTACTCAAAGTGTCACCATATCCTCGTCTATTAAATTTTTCATCCAACATGCAGTTATTTAATCCATACATTATCAGCAGCTACGATTATCACGGGCCAACGCATTTATCCAACACTAGCTCCAGCACAACCAGCGTATTCACTTGTTAACCAACCCGTACGCACGCAGACGCAAGATTGCTTTGACTACGAATAGACCTTACATAACCAGTCAGCATTTTAGCCACACACTCCCCATTATGTCAACTTATATTCACTTTCGAGCTCATTAGAGCGTTGTCGTACATATTTATTCATCGTTACATCCGCACCATATGATGTCATCCTTTTGATATGCTCTTTTGTAACCCGGTTCACATTTCGTGAACCCTTAACCGATCGATTTCTCGCCTATTGGCTTACACCCGAAACATTCAATCTGGCCGCCAAAACTCAATTCCTTTTAGAAGACATCCGTTTCAGACGCGCGTCGCAACCTTTTAAGCAATACACCAGGTCCGTCGATGAAATCTAGGCACCACGAACAGATTTAATAACCACATCAAGTATGCAAAGAAAACCCTTAAACCCCCATCTTTAAACCTTTTGAAACCAAGTTCCGCCAACCTCGCGAGACTCCGACGCCGGTCGAACAGGAAAACGATTTACCAGCATACCTGAACAAAAAGGGGAAAACAAATTAGGAACAAAACAAACATAATACAACAAAAACCACATTCTTACGCCCCCATGCTAGATTTTGACTATTAAATGATGCCTTTGTCCCCCTGGAAAACCTTTAATTTTTTTAATTAACCTGGTCCAACTTGTTTTTAATGGAAACCATTAAAAGGCAATTATGCTTAATTTTAATGGGGAAACTTTAAAACTTTGGTCAAGCCATAGGCCCATGGCTGGGCATTGGCCAGCCCATGGCATGGCTAGGCATTGGCCCATGGGCGTGGCCATGGCCCTTCTGTGGTCATTTGTGGTAAGTCAAGCCTTTTATTAAGGGAATTAAATTTATAAAAGGAACCACATTATCCACAATTTAAAAATGCCAACTGGTCATTTAAAAATTTTAAACCAAGAATTTAACGAAAGTCCCTTTGTTTTTTTGGGTGGCCCAATTTTAATATATAGACAGATTTTCGTACAATTTATTTTCTACAAAGGTAAACATAGGCCCGGTTTAAGTTTTCAATTGGGAAAAAGTGAAAGCAAATAGGTTTGGATTTGGCGCAGAAAATTGTGAAAATAACTGGTGACAATTTTAATATTTTTATTCGGGCAAAAGATCTGACTGGCGGACTCCCCCAATTAAGAACCTTTTTCAAAAAGTTGGTTAAAATTTTGCATTTCACCCAAAACTTGAAAAAAGGTGTTTATTAAAAAGAAATTTTGGATATTGACCTTTCGGCACCCAAAGCCCAAAACCCCAACCCCCCAAAACTCCCCCTTTTCCCCCCCCCCCCCCCCCCCCCCCCCCCCCCCCCCCCCCCCAACCCAATTATTCGCTTATGGCACATCGCTTACCCATCGGTCACGCAGGACATCAGAGCACTCGCTGCGCGAGTTCAGATTCCTGTTTAACCCGTTACACACACCTTTATCTTAACACTTTCGCTCATAGTGCTACATTACTCCCAATCTAATCCCAAAATATCTTTTCCCTCACTTTTACATGTTATTGTATTTATTATACGGGTAGTCACTCTTTTAAGATAAATATATTTTGCTAGGTATCAACTAATATTAAATTTTCTAGGGACCCCAAATCTGTAAACAGATTTTAAATAGACCACCCACAAGTTGCTTTTAAACAATTGCCATCTTTTAACTCCATTTAAAACCTTCGACAAACAATGCTAGCCAACCATCCCGAATCAAACAGCCGTCCCGCAATACCACTGAGAAACAGAACTCAACCGGTAGAGCCGAGTTTGAAGTACGAATTAAAATATGGAATCTTAACTAATATCAAGAAGCAACATCTTCTGACTAGCCGATTGCGACGATGTAGTCATTAGAAGCATATTTCATCATCCTCGATACAACACTATATAGCACATGACACACATTACCCGATCACAGCAAGTACCGATACCATAATAACATGACTGGTGACTGTACATCGCTTCCCATGGTCACAGACACCACCAGGCACCTGCATGCACACGCAGCGATTGCAGCCAGCGCGCCGGCGCTGGCCCAACCTATTAAATTTTCCTTTTATCTAACCTAGGTCCACACTTGTTTTTAATGGAAAACTCATTAAAAGCAATTAGTGTTAATGGGTTTTAATGAGAAAACCATTAAAAGCAATATTAGGTCATATGGTCATATGGTCATTTGTAATGGTCATGTGGTCATATGGTCAGTGGTCATTGGTCATTGGTCATATGGTCATGTGGTCATTGATTAATTGGTCATGTTAGTCATAGTCATGCCGTCATGTGGTCATATGGTCATATGGTCATGTGGTTATGTGAGCAGGGAGATTAAATTTGGATATAAGGAACCTACATATATCCGGACATATGTTGAGTCGGCACCCTGCCGACCTAGTCGATTAAACATGTTCCTAAACCAGAGAATTAGAATGCGTTTCCACATATTCGACTATTTTCGGTAATATACGCCCCACTCTGTAGGATACATAGAGGAACAGATTTTCGTATTCAATTTAGTATTTGACGGTAGCTAGAACGGTAAACATGAGCGTCTCCAAGGTGATTAACGTTTCTCAACTCCTGGGAATAAAGTGAAACCGACAAATGAGCGATTTGGATTATGGCTGTTACAGAAAATATGTGCAACAATAATCTGGTGACAGATATTGGTAATATTTGTTATGTCGAAGGCGAAAAGATGCTGACTGGCGGACTACACACACCAATTACAGAACCATTTTGTGACAATATAATGTTGGTTAAAATTTGCGACCTTTTCTGACACCGAACAAGCATCTGCAAACAAACGGATGTTTATCCTAAAAAGAAATTTGTGGTGCATTTAACAGCTATCTACGAAGAAAGTTCAACCGATTTGATTTCGCTAGGCATGGTGTTAAAGCTAAGCTTCCGTTTTCTGGAAAGCAGTAACAAGATAGGCCAGAGAGTAAAAGAAATTATCGGAAAAGAAGACTATCGAATGCATTAATAAAAATTCCAAAATCCTATATGTGTTCCATACAAAGTGGAACTAGCAGATGTTAAGTTGGAAACTTTATTGGAGGAACTACCAGATATATTAGACGAAGTCGAAAAGATTATTTCTATCTTTTGACATGGATGTAACCCAAGATTTTGCAGGCATATTTAGCAAGATGGAGATGTGTAATTATTTAACTACAAACCATAACTTTTGCTATAAGGGCGAATACGAAGAAAAGTGTAATATTATAGTTGACAACGATAAAACTGCGGGATTGATTGTTTAACATGGCTAACAACCAATGCAAGAATTAAGATTTACAACAAATTTGTGTGCCAGATAACAAGTCCTGGTGTTAATAAACAACTTGGCAATCATATACTAGATTTTTACGTTGTCCAGATGTACGTTTAAGGGAAACATTTGCGTCTACTTTGGCCAAAGAACATGGTATTACGCGATTGGAAGCGACAATATACAACTGTGCAATTGGAAGTTATGTCAGTGCGGAACGGGTGTATAAACCCTTAAAAGACTGTTTAACCTTATTGGAAGATAGTAAGTTATACTTCCTAAAGGCGCCAATGTACTCGGTACCACTTACCAAAATGTGGAGTAAGCTATCGGACAAGCTACAAAATAGCTGCTGTTTAGTGTATAATAACCTGCTACAGTACGTGTATTGGGGAATGGAATACAAAGAAATTGACGGGCTTGCAAATTAAGTTGTCCAAAAACCAGAGAAAAGGAAAAATTGATAAAGTATGTGCTTTGGCTTTTAGTTTTAACTATTTACCTGTAAATTATTTGGAGATAGTAGAGGAAGATGTCCAAGATAAAATAAAAATCTTACACAAGTGCTACATTAAAGCAGGTAGTACATATTTTACACAATCTGCCACACCATATTCTACAATTCCAAAAGAAATAGTAATTTCGGACTTGGGATTGATAGATACGCCTAACATTCGTCCAGAGGTTGTACGACAACGCGTAAATATTGGTAGTAAACTCTATCCGTTTACGCTAAAGGAAATTGCCCATTATGTATACCATACGCTGTAAGTGGAAGGAAAAGACAACTGGAATTAGAGGAAATGGATGCAAAAGGCGAAAATTGACTACATGGAAAACACTGCGACAATACGCGATCAATACAAAGATGTGTTAGACAAAGAACATCTTATTAGAGAAAATGAGGAAGAATTAAAAGATTATTTTATGTGCCGATGGACTGACTTAGATACATCCGGTTTCTACAAGTTGTATGCATTTGCGGTTAGTAAGAAAGACTCTTTAGTTATGTAGGCGTTCTTGCAGAAAAGGATGGTACTAAATCCGTATACTTTTTAAAAGGTTATTCTAAAACGTATTTATCAAAATGGCAGATAACAAAGACGAACTAAGGAATGCGGGTTTCGTAATCTTGCGTACACCACACGCAAAGGGGGTCCGTTAAACATTGTATATTTGCCTAGTGACAATCTTTTAATCGCAGCTTTCCACTATATCCTGCATACGTATCTTGTTAAGCTTGATCGACTTCTTCTTGTCGGTATTGGAGAAATCCTTTTTCTCACACAACCGTTGCGTAGTTGCATATTCACCACTTTTGGGAATATATGGTTGTTATAGGTTGTAAGACCCTCGGTTTTAAATGATCCGAAGGTTCTTTACTAGGCAAATATACAATGTTTAACGGACCCCTTTGCGTGTGGTGTACGCAAAGATTACGAACTCCGCATTCCTTATCAACTTGTATTGAATTTGTAATACGTTTTAGTATAAACCCTTAAAAGACTGTTTAACCTTATTGGAAGATGACTACTTCCTAAAGGCGCCAATGTTCGGTACCACTTACCAAAATGTGGAGTAAGCTATCGGACAAGCTACAAAATAGTCTGGACATAAAATAATCTTTTAATTTACGTCAGTTTGGGGAATAAGATGTTCAAAGATAACACATCTTTGTATTGATTCCAAATTGTCGCAGTGTTTTCCATGTAGATAAATTGTTCGCCTTTTTGCATCCATTTCCTCTAATTCCAGTTGTCTTTTCCTTCCACTTACAGCGTATGGTATACATAATGGGACAATAAAATTTAGCGTAAACGGATACAGTTTACTACCAAGGTGTACATTGTCGTTCAACCTCTGGACGAATGTTAGCAATCTATCAATCCCAATTTCCGAAATGGACTATTTGTTGAATTGTAATTATCAGAGGTTGAGATTGCGTAAAATATGTGGTACCTGCTTAAATCTAGCCTTTGTAAAAATTTCTTTATCTTGGACACCATACGCTCTACTATCTCCAAATAATTTACAGGTAAATTAGTTAAAACTGAATGCCAAAAGCACATACTTGATCAATTTTCATTCCACTGGTTTCGGACAACAATTTGCAGCGTCAATTTCTTTGTATTGCCATTCCCCAATACACGTACTGTAGCAGGTTATTTACACTAAACAGCAGCTATTTTGTAGCTTGTCCGATAGCTTACTCCACATTTTGGTAAGTGGTACCGATACATTGGCGCTTTAGGAAGTATTAAAACTATCTTCCAATAAGGTTAAACAGTCTTTTAAGGGTTTATACACCCGTTCCGCACTGACATGCTACAATTGCACAGTTGTATATTGTCGCTTCCAATCGCGTAATACCATGTTCTTTGGCCAAAGTAGACGCAAATGTTTCCCTTAAACGTACATCTGGACAACGTAAAATCTAGTATATGATTGCCAAGTTGTTTATTAACACCAGGACTTGTTATCTGCACACAAATTTGTTGTAAATCTTAATTCTTGCATTGGTTGTTAGCCATGTTAAACAATCAATCCCACAGTTTATCGTTGTCAACTATAATATTACACTTTTCTTCGTATTCGCCCTTATAGCAAAAGTTATGGTTTGTAGTTAAAGAATTACACATCTCCATCTTGCTAAATATGGCGGAAAAATCTTGGGTTAAATCCATGGCAAAACATAGAAATAATCTTTTCGACTTCGTCTAATATATCTGTAGTTCCTCCAATAAAGTTTCCAACTTAACATCTGCTAGTTCCACTTTGTATGGAACACATATAGGATTTTGGAAATTTTTATTAATGCATTCGAAGTCTTCTTTTCCGATAATTTCTTTTACTCTCTGGCCTATCTTTGTATGCTTTCCAGTAAAACGGAAGCTTAGCTTTAACACCATACCTTTTAAAACAAATCGTTAACTTTCTTCGTAGATAGCTGTTAAATGACCACAAATTTCTTTTTTAGGATAAACATCCGTGTTTGCAGATGCTTGTTCGGGGTCAGAAAGGTCGCAAATTTTAACCAACATTATATTGTCACAAAATGGTTCTGTAATTGGTGTGTGTAGTCCACCAGTCAGCATCTTTTCGCCTTCGACATAACAAATATTACCAATATCTGTCACCAGATTATTGTTGCACATATTTTCTGCCAACAGCCATAATCCAAATCGCTCATTTGTCGGTTTCACTTTATTCCCAGAAGTTGAGAAACGTTAATCACCTTGAGACGCTCATGTTTACCGTTCTAGCTACCGTCAAATACTAAATTGAATACGAAAATTGTTCTCTTATGTATCCTACAGAGTGGGGCGTATATTACCGAAAATAGTCGAATATGTTGATCGGACTACCGCCATATCGACATTCTCTGGTTTAGGAACTGTTTTGTTATCCGACCTAGGTCGGCAGGTTGCCAAACAAACATGTCCGGATATGTAGTTCCTTATAGAATTTAATCTCCTGCTCACATAACCACATGACCATATGACCATATGCACATGACCACAGCCAATGCACATGCCGACCAATGACACATTGACCATATGCATGTCCATATGCAGACCAATGCCATGACATGACCATTAATATGACCAATGGACCTAATTGCTTTTTAAAGTTTTGCTCATTAAAAACACCATTAACACACATTGCTTATAATGAGTTTTCGCATTAAAACAAGTGTGGATCCTAGGTTAGATTAAAGGAAACATTTGATTAAATTTTGAATTTGTTATGAGCTGGAAAAACATTTTATAATAGTATATAACATTGTTTTATTTATAAAAGGCTGTGACGTTACCACGAAATGCAGTCGCACAGAGAGGGGTGCATGGAGCTGCATGGAGGTCGTACGCGAGGGTGCATGGGGGGGTGTGTCGCATGGGTGCTCATGGGCGGTGGTGTGGCGTACACGGGGAGCGGATGTTAACAGTCCCAAGCATCCAATTTTATTGTGGTATCGAGTCTTGCTGCGTATGTATCCGGATAAAAATACGATTTGATACGCAGCTTATTAATAAAATTAGTTTCGAGGAAGATGACAAAAGGTACACATTCCTAATAGTCAAAATTGACGCATGGGGGCGTAAAGATATATGAGTAATTGTTTGATATTGTATATTTAGTTTTAAGATTCCATAATTTTTAAGTTCTCTCCACCTTCCAAATCCTCGGCTTCTCCTGGTTGACAGAGTATACGTGTTATCTCCCGTGGTTCGCGGACACGGCGGTTTTAGATTTAGGCGATGGTTGGCTAAGGCATATGTCTTGGTTAGCGAAAGGTTTTAAAGATGGAGTTAAAAAAGATGGGTAAAATTAGTCTTTAAAACGCATAACTTTGTATGGGTGGTCCATTTAAAATCTGTTTACAGATTTGGGGTCCCTAGAAAATTTAATATTAGTTGATACCTAGCAAAATATATTTATCTTAAAAGAGTGACTACCCGGTATAATAAATACAATATACACTGAAGCAAATGTGAAAATTAAAGCGTTTTTGGGTCCAGATGATGTTGGTGTAATGTTAAGTCCTCGTATTTGGCGAAAAGATACGTTAAAAAGATTAAAGGGTCTCACGAATTGTAGTTAGTAAAACCGAGGGTCTACAACTATAACGAGCTTATCAAAAGGATGCATAACTCGCAGATGCGTGATAAGAATTCTCCAATAGAAATAAAGTTTCATGTAGTGACAGCATTGGGTAATGGTCAAAGAGACCTATAAGACGATTTTAATGGTTAGAAAATGTATTTTCGTGGACTAAATAAAATGCTTAGACGTTATGTATTGGTACATATTTCGAACTCCACAATGTTTGTCACAATGGGATACCGGTGTTTTTGTTTAACAAATAGTAGAAATACGTCAGGTGTTAGTGCGTGAGCCCAAGGATCGTTGGATTCAAAAAACGGTGTATGGTGGTCTCCGTTAGAATAACGAAAGTGGTTAACAATCGTATTAGATGTTTAAATAAGCGAAAGTGTAAAGCCTACTAAACAAAATTTAATTATCCGACAAAGTCGGATGGCTACACTTTAAAGAAAGTATGGATGGCTTTTAGCGGCCCTAGCAGTAAAAGGGGACTGACTTTTCCAAGCAACTACAGAATAGCGTACGCAGAGAAGGGGTATGCATGTATTATACAGTTGCTAAAATAGTTAGTTTCGCTGTCGGATGTGTAATTGTCACGATTAAAGATCCTGAGGTTTAAATTGCCCATTGTGTTTGAAAAGTTTGAAATTATCAGAAAGGACGGGTCGAAGTATAATGGATTATTACTGAGTATTTGCTACCTTTACAGGGAATTGGAAGTTGACAGACATCGAGCATCTAATTCTATTTGGACGATATCGAGTACTTACCGGTTCTAGAAATCTTACATCGCCGACCGCTATGCGAAAGTGTAAAAGCCTACAGAACATTATCAGACGAAAAGTGCGCTGTGCCTATAGAAAATAAAAAGGTAAGCTTTGCAGTTTAACAGAAAAAGGAGAGTGACTTTTTCTAGCAATTACAAGAATAGCAGTGCGCAAGAGGGTCATGCAATTATACAAGCATTGTTGCTATGAAAAAGTTGTTTACGAGAAGCTGAACGTGCACAAATTAAATTTAATCTATATTAACATGGGTAAAATGAAATTAATGGTTAATTTAATACTGCTACATATACTTTCGCTTGGTGATTCATTTGGAAAATATTCAAGCCACCATTTCCTAAATATGACGGAAGTTATTTAAAATTAAATACTTTTAGTAAGTATCCTGTAGACACAAGTTGGTATTTTCTTAGTAATGGTTTAGTGTTTATAAGTGTTTTGGTTATAGTAGCACTGATCTTCTACAGCAAGCTTGCACACAATTTGGGCGTTGCATACCCTTTGGATTTTTAATTGCAGCGATCCGTTAACAGGAAGCTTTTCCGGTGTTTCTACTAACTGATTCGACCATCGCGAGCGAACCAGGTGATGCATTGACGCTAAAGTATGGACGAGCAGAAGGTTTGACGTCATTTGTTCCCGTGAATCCTAACTTCGTCGGTTTCGAAACTTCGGTTTGCATTCTATAGGGTCTAAGCTAGTCCAAGAGAACTTTAGTTATTAGTTCGCTTACAAGTAGGCTATAGTGCGATTTTGTTTTGACTAAAATGGTACTGCAAAGTTTTAATGTCTGAGATGCCAAGACGACAAATGTGTGGGTATCGTCGGTTGCTTCATCGTCGACAAATCTTAAACTGACTTGGTTGTTCGGATGCAATTACGCGAAAGGAAACGCACGTCATTAGGACGTTCGTCCGCCTGTAAGGCGTACGACCACGATTTGTGAAAGTGCGATTCGAATGGAAATCATGCGCAACTAGGGCACACAAAATGCCGTACGCTTGCAGTTGAATGTTAGAGGTTTATAGGTTCGTAAGACGCAGTTACATGAGGCGAGTTTTTAAAACGTTTTCGATTATAGAAAGACATCAGTAAAGTCTTGCGACCTGGTACAATGGAAATCGTTAACTTTACAAAATGTGGTATAGTTTTAGTACGAATTAGAGGTTTAGGAGCTGAACAGGCTGCGCAAGGATCATTCAAAATTGAGAGGAATTTGAAACATGAGGAAGTGTGTGCGATGCGACCTGGTGTTAAGGTCTTGGTGATATGAAGTTGTTGCTACTAATTCTAGAAATAAGATTATTACTAAAGTTTGATAGACGAATGAGAATCGGTTCTGCGTCACAACGCAGTCGTAAAATCTGTGATATGTTCTGAAATGCTGGATTAAGTCTACAACAATTTCAAAGTGATATGGTAGTGAGAAAATTTCGTAATACCACAAAGTTGTCAGCCAGATGGAATGGTTTTAGGATGTTCTGTGGTAGCGAGAATGCTGCGAGGAATAGATTTAATAGCTCGTATGACGGACGATGTGTAACATTGGTAAAGGGTAGGCGTGTTTAAATCGATAAGTAATTACACGACTTCCGGACTGTCTGTAAAATTTGATAAAGATGTTTAGGTTAAAATTTAGACGCAAAGTGCAACAGGTAAAAATTTTAATAGCGGAGTAACTCTATCTGCATTGAAAATTGAGTGATTGTATAAAGTGTGAGTACCAAAGGGTTCACGGGGTGATGGGCACGGCTGGGCAGGGTGTCGTATGCAGGGTGCATGCAGTCGCGCAGTGGTGTATGCTGATGGTTGGTGCGAAACTGAGTACGTCATCAGTCCAATCTAGTGTGGATGCTGGGTATCGGTGCTGCCATTCGAATGGTCGGAAATCGTTAAATTTACAGGATTTTCGAAAGGGGGCAGGTTGTTAGTTTATTTTGGTTAATTTGTAACAAATAAAGGATGTCGGTGGTGGGGGGGGGGGGGGGGGGGGGGGGGGGGGGGGGGGGGGGGGGGGGGGGGGGGGGGGGGGGGGGGGGGGGGGGGGGGGGGGGGGGGGGGGGGGGGGGGGGGGGGGGGGGGGGGGGGGGGGGGGGGGGGGGGGGGGGGGGGGGAATAAATGTACGAAACGCCTTTTGAAATTTTATAAAAAAAAAATAGTTCAAAGGGAACAACTTAAAAAGTATAGAAAGTAAACAAAAAGATTAAGGCGTGTTGAAAGTTAAAATAACAATGTAAAAAAATATTAAGTTAAATTAATAAAATAAAAATTTAAGTTTTTTTTGAGAATATTGGAAAGAGGCTTTAATTTGTAAATCAATAAAATTAAAAAGAAATAAAGGGCCGGGGTAAAATTAATGGAAATATTATCAAAGGTTGGAAGAATTGGATTGGGTAATTTATTAAAATTTTGCTAAAAGTCGTATGTGCATGGTCATAAATCGATGTTTGAATAAGGTAACAGTGGTGCTCATGCAAATGTCGCACATGGTGAAGAAGATCTTAAAATTGGGGTAGCTCGCTGGTGGATGGTGCAATCTGGAAAATCGCGTTTAGTATGATATTCGGGTCGAGCGTGATGAAAGGATGTCGCGTGAATATTGATTGAATACGTCCGAAACGATAGCGTAGCGGTTATCTGAAAGTCGAAACATGCGTTAGTCTGAAGAAAAGCGCGTATTGGTTCAGAATGTGCTAGCTGGTAGTGATCTTAAAATGAGCGGTAGCATGGCTATTGTGGGTGGCTGTAATGCACATCGTAAAAATTCGCTAGAGATGCTCGGGTGTTGAGAAAATTCAGTAATGTCTAATGTGATTACCATGTAACAATGGTATATGGTATTGATCTCGAAAGATGAAAAATGGTTAAAGTTTTGATAGAAATCTATCTTCTGGCCACGCAATGTGTGTAGACCGGAAATGAGGGTTTGTCCTGCGTTCTCCACAGGCGGTGCACAAGATGAGTCAATCGTCATTGTCCTCGCTTGTATGTGGATATTAGCGATGTAAATGTGGAGCTTAAATGTGGTTGTAGGGATTTGGTGGCAAATGAGCTGCACGAAATGCGGTCGTATGCCTGCAATTGTTGACGCACGTCAGTGTAAGCATCACTGATGATAAAGTGTAAATTGCTGAAAAGCAAACTGTGACAGGATTTCTGCAACGTGTTTGCAGCTCAAGCGTGTGACAATGTTGGTTCGAAATTGTCATCGATCCAATGGTGTAGACATTGTTTCTGTAATTCATGCAATGTCGCTGTCATGTTATGCTTTCAGAGCAGTAATATTACGTGTGCTGTCTGTCCTGAGTATATTAATGTCGGCAATGATTCTTAAGGTCGATTCTTTATCGAATTGCTACGTTGAATCTAGAAATTATCGTATGTCTGTTACGTAACATTCGGTTAGCGTACCTCAAATTTAAGCTCTTTGCAATCTGAAAGCAGTATGAAGTATCTGTTCGAACTGGAAAAACTACATGTGAGAATGGTAAGCTAACAACAAATGGATGCGTTAGCCTGAACTGAAATGTTTATCGGCTATATTGGATTGGAAATGTTTACCGATGGGGAGGTCCAGAGTGTGCTATGGTTTGCAATATTTTTGAAAGTTTTTGTGTAATTGGTGTTATGCAAATTACTTGGTTTGTGATGCTGCCAATTGTTCTTCTTGTCTACAAAAATTCAAGTTATATAATATATATTAAAACTATACAAGATTCAAGAAATTACCTCGCTAGCTACAACTTCAAAAACAATATCTTCATTATCTGGCAATCTTATATTATCTGGAATATTGATCATAGAACTATCAGAATGTAATGCACGATCCCCATCAAATCGATTAACTATTCCATAAGCGCTTTTTTCATTAATTATGGACATTGTTAAATCAAAAGTGGAATCTGTTGATAAATCTGTGCTCGTACAGGGTCCACCTCCAGTTTTATATAAGTTGAGTCGCTCATCTGCTGCCCTTTTTCTAACTATTTTTTTTTGATTTTTATAAAACTTTTTTAAATTATCAATAGATCGATTTGTAAAATTAGGGCAAACAGAGTTAAATTCTTTATGAATTTTAGCCCAAGCATTTTCCTTTTCCCTCAAGTCACTGTGTCGGTCTTTTATTTTCCAAAATGTGCTTATAGCTTTTGATAATATTAAGTAATAAAACTTTCTCCTCATTGGTAAAATTTGCTGCTCTTTGTCGTTTTGTTTCCATTATGAATGCAAATTTATTAATTATTGGTTTATCACAATACTGAATTAGCTAAATACTTAAAAACACACTGAAAAAACAACATACACTAACCCCTCAAGTATCACTTAAACAACTGACACCCATTTTTAGTTCAAACGTCTTAGGGATATTGTAAATACCAACATAAATTGATCGCTTTAGTAAGCTGTACGTGGTGCAACGCCAAGTAACTATAAGCGGAACTTAATGTTAAGCGAAGCTTAGAAAAGCCAGGCATTTAAGCGGAACTGGTGCAATCGGGGCTTAGTCAAATTTGCAACGACAAATGAATACACAAAAGTAGGCAGTTTTGGCGTATATTTGTGAAAGAAGTATGAATTTCTTTGCTATTTTTCGGGGGTGTTAATAATTAAATGGTTCATAAACGTGTCTGGATCCACAAAACAAGGGTCAGATATACACAGATGAGTTCCGGAAAAGCCCTGATACAACTTTAGATGAATGGTGGTGTAGAGAAAATTTTAAAAGCGACCAGTAATCCGAGGACGTAAACATAACCCAGTTGGAATGGTGAAATTAGCAAGGACGATGTACATTGAAGCCACGAGTGCATTAACCTTCAGGTAACTTATGCTTTGTTGTTCGAGTTTTGATGTTTTGGTGTGTGTTGAATAACTTTATAATTGATTTACTTAAAATGGACAGTAGTGAAATTGTACTAACAACAAATTTTTAATTTTAAGGTAAAATTTTCTTGTTTAAGTAGAAAGGGGTATTTAGTATTTATGTTCTGGATTATGATGAAAATTTGGGTATGTCTTTGAGCTCAATTAGACGGACCTGGTTAATTAACGTAAAGGGGTGGGAGATGCTCCCTTTGTACTCAGACTCAGGTCTGCATATATTGTTATATTAGTTAGTAGGCATCTACAAGGACTTTAATTCTGGATGCACATTAAAATGATAACAAATTTAATCTTGAAATTTTCTGATACTGAAATTTATGCTGAATTTTAATTTTGAAATTCTAATGTATTGTGAATATTGATGTAAATAGAGTTAACGTTGATGTTTGTGGTAGGAATGTGTTTGTTTTTTTTTCATGAATGAGGATGAAGGTTTAACTAGGTGAGCAGCCGAGGCGGAAAAGAGTAAAGAGGCGATTAACAGAAGATAGTCAACGGACCAGTTAAGTTAATAGCTTTTTGTAGGATTCACAGCATTCTTGACGCCCAATCTGTGGGGCTCGATTCGAAAACCGTAGTTCCCGGATTTTGGTGGATTCACAGCATTTATATATATATATATATATATATATATATATATATATATATATACATGTATATTGCTGTCGCCACCTAAATTGAAACAGACAATTGTGTAAAATAAAATCTTACAGTTGTAGTGCCCTTGTTGCTAGCTATCAGTCAGTAGATCTGAAACTCCGCAAAATCTGCTGGATCTTCATATCGTTCGTTCTATAAGTAACTAGCTAAATACATAATAATCAAATTTTTAATGTGCGCCAAATATGTACAAAGTTAAATAAATTATTAAAAAGATTAGTAACCTCATGATTGTATATCAGATTTTGTAAATTTGTAAAAAAGATAACTAATTTTCTTTACACTGCCATTTGTAATTTGCCTTCTCTGAAAACCTTTGTCAAAGTACCGACTATTGTTTGTTCACAAAAATTACTTACTGCCCAGTATTAATAAATTTACTCAAATCATTGTAAATTTACCTCACAAATACTTCATCAAACACATAATGTTTAAAATTTTTCAACAGATTAATAAGTCCAACAATAAAATATAATTGTTGTCAGAATATTAAAATAGAATAAATATCTAAGCTTTATGTAATATATGTGTTGCAATTTAGTTATTGTCCTTAATACTGCGACTACATGCCTTAGTTGGTTCACATGTGACTACTAAGCCCTAGGTCTCGGGTTCGATTAACGACATAGACCACTTGAAAACGTTAGGCGAGCATTTTACACAAAAATATATCCTCATTTGGATGAGACACAATTGTAGGTCCCATGTGTGAGTGTTGGCACGCATGCTAAATATGACAACCTTGCTTGGGACAGCAAGGTTTAGGCAAAATTCAAAATTTCCATATAAAAGAAGCTAGTTTCCTGGCCAATGTGGGTAGAGTATTAGAAAAGATCAAATTTAATGGTGTTCTTGTTCAATAAATTCCCATGTCGAATGAAGTTTAACTTGGATTATGGTCTGCGTCCTAGGTCTTGGCATCGATGTCTTTCTCTTCTTATAAAAATCTCGATATTTTGAAGCTGGATCTGAACTCGACTCACACTAAAAGTAGAATTAAATGTCGAGATAATTTTAAATGTAGAAGACTTAAATGTATAACCAAATTCCGAATTAATCTTGAATGTAGACTTAAATTTTGAAGTAATTCCTTGCGTTTAGTTAAACAGCTTTCAATAAAAATTATTGAAAACTTTCTAACTTTACTTTACAAATATTTAACTGACTTTAATTTTCACTAATTATATTTTAAGCAAACTTGCGTGCTGTATTGTTAATTTTCACTCGTAGATCACAGAATAAAATCTTCTCGTTGACGTTCTTCACCCCTATTTGTGTGATTTTTACGCGTGGGATTGTGGAATATAAATTTTTTCCAGCATGTGTGATACTTATTATTACCAAACAAATAAGGAAATTTAATAAAGCTTTTAATGACAAATGTTGAATATAATTTTCTATCGTTTTCACCTTTATTAGTCTCATATCAGAATAACAAGACAATAGCAGATTTGCAATAAACCTGACTTGAAAAGTAACAGAATGTTTGAATTTTTGCCTTTAGAAATCAACGTTAAATGCAGTGTATGCTTTACTAAATTTGAAATAACATGAAAACAAGCTGTTTTGTACTACAATTCATACAGTTGGAAATATGAGCATTTCTTATGAAATAAATTATCGTTGATATAATAAATCGTTTAAATAATACAAACTAGATTTAAAAAGTTTGACTTTTCAAATACGTACAAACTGATGAACTGATGATGCCAAAGAATGACTGGGCTCTAACATCACGCCGTTAATTCTTTAACTTAATATATTGGTTTCTAACAATAGAAATTAGAATAAGAAGTGCAATTCAGGACATATTTACAGACTAATAATACTGAAATCGAAGCTTTAAACATCATGACACTGATCTCCTTAATGTAATTAATTGACTTCTAATGATGAAAATTTGTGTCAATGATGCGATTTGTGAACTATTCACAAACTGATGATGCTGAATACATCAGTACAAACTAAAGTTTACATCAATCTATTGCTGTGATATTGAAAGTTGAAGATCCTCACAAATTAGGTGCCATTTTCTTTTTACTGTGATCTCGTAGTAACTTCCTTTTCCAACAGACGTTGAACCTCCTATCTAAATAAAAGAAACAACTATATCGACTATTTCAGTGGGTAGAACGTAAATACTCTTCTGCTCAAATAAATTGGTATATTAAACTTCACTAAAAATTTTTGCAGTACAAATATTTACAGATAATATTAATTTTAAAAATGAGAATTAGAGCAATCCAAAGCACACACAAATTACAAATAGTTTACCAAAGTATCAGCTTACACTTGGCATACACTTCATTTACCTTTCAGGATCAGGAAACTCTCAATTTCGTGATTATGTCTTTAAAAATATACTTTTAAACAAAATGCATTTAAATTGCACTTTGTTATAAATAATTTCCTAAATGAATATTTGAATGAATTAAATCTTACACTTACAAAATCTCACTAACATTATTAAATACACAAGACACTTTTCAAAGAGGTCGTTACAGAAAAACACAAAACTTAAAAGCTGCTCTGAATTAATTTCAGGAGTTTTGAATTAATTCCAGGTAAACAGTCTTCCAACCTCTTCATGTTTAGAACACAAGTGTCTATCTCAAGGATTGATCTCGAACAAAATTATTTACACCAGATCTAAATCAAAACTCAATTCGTAACAAACTCTATTGCAGCAGAACCAAACTAAATAGGCTAAAGCTAATTATTAGCAGTTCAGCGTGAAAAGATTCAGTGAGGTTATAATTGAATTTATAAAAGAACTAATAATCAACCAAATAAATGCAGAAATATTTAAAGTCTCGAATTGAAATAGATTTTGAAGGCCACAATTGGAACTCTAAAGTAAGTCTATTACCAAAATCATTCAAATATGCAGATTTACTTATGATTTTAAAATCGACAAAATCAAATTCACTTGAATAACCATTTTTAAATAAAATATTTGTATTCGTACTTATTGTATAGCATTCGATTATTTTACAATTTTTACTGGTTTACAGAAAATGCATCAATCCTTTTCAAAGTAAATTTATTCTTATTTATAGCCTAATGCATATTTCATATTTGTTCCAGAAATTTTCATTTCACTCCTAGTACTAAAACTTGCTAATTGACACACACCATGACCAATTAGGAAACTTTTCTTTTATAACATAAGATTCTATTCTTTGAGCGCTTTGATCAATGCTAGTCCAGCATGATTATGATGTGCAAATTTCAGTGATTGTAATTTCCCTTTAATTTGAAATTGCATCGAGTGTTTTTCAATGTAAATAACAAATTTATTTTTATATTGTCATTATCATTGTAAGTGTTAGTTGTAGATAAAAAATTAATTAGCCTATGTGACTATTTGCTTGTAGTGGTTTTATATTAGGAATTTTAACCTCATCATAATATTAACGATTGTATGATATATATATATATATATATATATATATATATTACTCATATTTAGACCAGGGTAGAAAATTAAATAATCACATCAAATAATTTTAATCACCGTGTATAAGGAATTCTATTAAATAATACGCTTTATTAAAACCATGAAGCATAAATAAATTCGGTAGTTTCAGTAAAAATAAGAGATTTAAACCATGTACAAGACGCTTCATATCAAAAGAAACAGTATTAAAAAGCTCTGCGTGTAATGTAATTATTCCTAAACAAATGGAAATTACGTGCAAAATTTATCTTAATTAACTCTATTTCAAGTAACCGGTATTGAACAAAACGTACAGATAATATCTATAGAAACTTGTAAAAACCCACTAAAATGCAAATCCTAGAAGTGTTAGTTAGAAGTAGGATGTTTGAACACACCTGCGTATTTTAAAAGGCAATTTCAGTTTAATTTGTTTAGATAAACATGTCGATTCTAAGGATATTGGAAACGGTCAGATGCTTTAGCACGAAATACAAAACAGGGTTTATTTAAAAGCTCATTCGGCGAAAATTTTGCAGATAATTAATGTTTACAAAGAATCTTGGAGAAACCGGGGCTTAATATTCACGAGAAGGTGCGATACGGGGTTATTTAACCCAGATAGTCCACATGGACTAAAATATAATCTATAATAAAGAATATCAATTTGCACCAATACGAACAGGTTAGAAAAGGAAAGAAAATGCGTCAAGCAAAGACACATATAGTAAAAGGCGTGATTTAAGCAACGTCACGAGGGTCACAATTAGTTGAAAGTAGGATGCAAATATCAGAGGTAGAAACAACAATTTCTGTACAAAATTAATTAGTTTTTCTCGGACATGTTTGCGTGCCGTGTGAGAATTTTGAGATTTAAATGGGGCGAGTGAAAAATTCGTAAAAAACCGACGCGCGAGCGACGGACTGGGAACATAGAATGAGAAATTCTTAAGAATTGTCTGTTTTGAGGACAAAAGCGACGTGCCGGCTATTCGCTATATATACCGGTGGTAATATGAATTTCGGCCTCTTAGACTTTTGACTATTCGATGCGTTAAAAGCTCTTACATCCGCGACTTGATTCAAGATGTTAAACAGTGCATTTTAGTTTGATAAAATAATTTAAAATTTTGCTCGTATATTTTAGTGATTCAAAATAGTTTGTTATTTACGTGCTAACATGAATGTACTTCAGTGCACTTAGATACAAGGTAATAAAATTTAGTATCACTGTACCAATTAGCAAAATTTACGACGACAAATGTATACACAAAAGTAGGCAGTTTTGGCGTATATTGGTGAAAGACGCATGAATTTCTTTGCTATTTTTCGGGGTGTTAATAATTAAATGGTTCAAATACGTGTCTGGATCCACGAAACAAGGGTCAGATATACACAGATGAGTTCCGGAAAAGCCCAGAAACAACTTTAAATAAATGGTGATGGAGAAAATTTTAAAAGCGTTGAGAATTAGAAGCCGTAAATATAATCCTGTTGGAATGGTGTGATTAACTAAAGGGACGATGTACATTGAAGCTACGAGGACAGTAACCTTCAGGTAAATTATACTATTTTGTTTGACATTTTGTGTGTGTTGAATAACTTTATAATTGATTTACTTTAAATGGACATTAGTGAAATTGTACTAACCATAAAATTTTAATTTTAAGATGAAATTTGCTTGTTTAAGTAGAAAGGGTATTTAGTATTGATGTTCCGAATTATGATGAAACTTTGGGTATGTCTTTGAGCTCAATTAGACGAACCTGGTTAATTAACGTAAAGGGGTGGTAGATGCTCCTTTATACTCAGACTCCGGTCTGCTTATATTGTTATATTAATTAGTAGGCATCCAACAAGGACTTTAATTCTGGATGCACGTTAAAGTGATAATAAAATTAATCTTGAAATTCTTTTAAAACTGAATTTTATGCTGAAATTTAATTTGAAAATTTAATGTATTCTGAATATTGATGTAAATAGAGTTAACGTTGATGTTTGTGGTAGGAATGTGTTGTTTAATTTTATGAATGAGGAGGTTTATAAAATTAGGTGAGCAGCTGAAGCGAAACCAGGATCACAGCAGTTTATGACGCCCAATCGGTGGGACTAGAATTTTTTGTTGAAAGGACCCAGTTCCGCATTCAAAGGATTATATCACAGCAGTTTATGGCGACCACAACGTGAGGGCTCGAATTCCAGATAGTGTTTAACTATTCCAGGAAACTGGCGATCTGAGAGAGAGTTTCTGTGTGTATAAATTTAAGAGTATTTTGAGTGTGTGTGAGTGAGTAGAACGTATGCAGAGAAAAGAGTGGTTAAGGAGTCAAGGAGTGGAAATTGGAAGTGACGATAGTGCATTGTGTGAGAAAATTTGAAAATGGAAGAAGCTGGAGGCAGTAGAGATCAGTCGAGGACGGAATCAGGAGAAACAGGAAATGAGTTAATGATGAGAATGTTAGAGGAAATGCGATTAGCTAGGGAAGAATCGAATAGAGCGAGAGAGGACTCAAATCGAAAATTTGACCGAATGAATGAGACATTAACAGGAGTTAGGGAAACCCTAAGTGAGAAAATAGATAAGACAAATAAAGAAGTTTCAGAATTTAAAAATAGTCTTACCGTAAAGATGGGGGAAGTTGAAAATAGGGTTGATAAAAATGAGCGTGACATTACAGGTCTTCGACAGGAAATGGGACATTTAAGGTCCGAAGTACGCATGTTCTGTGAAGAAGAGATTAATGTAAAAATGACTGAAGTGACGGACTCATGTAGGGATAAGTTAGGCAGGGTAGAACGCGAAGTTAGTAGTATTAAATACAACATGTCAAATTTAACGGGGGATGGTCCCAGATTTTCTACAGGTGGAGTATCATTGGACCAACACATGAAATTTTATGGCGATAACAGGGTAAATCCACAAATTTTTATTAATAGTGTAAGAAATCTAGTGGGAAATTTATTTGACGAACAGACTAAACTAAATACGATAAAGGCTTTATTAAAGGACAATGCGGAAGCGTGGTACAATTTAGTAGGACAGGACATAGACACGTATCAGGACTTTGAAAACAAATTTTAAAGCACTACTGGAGTGACCACAGACAAGATCAGGTACGAGACGACTTAATCACAGGAAATTTAAGGGAGAATTTTCAGGAAGTAGGAGCAATATGCTATACGCAAGTATAGCATAGCAAAGCAACTGAACCCACCACTGACGGACCGACAAATTATTAAGTATTTATCACGACACTTCGAGGTAGACATAAGACAACACGTAGCACTACAGAACATAGTGGACAGAGAAATGTTTCTAGAATACTTGCAGAGGTACGACGACGTAAGTAGTGGACGACCTCGGGATAACAGGGAAAGACAGATCAACACAGTTAGGTTTGACAATAGACGGGACAACTATGCTAGAAGGGGGAATAATTACGGATACCAGCGACAGAATTGGGAACAGAGACGACCATATGTTAGGAGTAATAGTTTGGGAAGGGGACCTGCACCGAGACCGGGACCTACCAGAATGAATAGATCACCAGACATGAGCGGGACTGCTAATACAGACACGGAACGAGTGGAAACGCCTAGGACGTACGCTGAGGTGACGGCTAGACCAGGACCGAGTAGGAAAACAGACCTGGACAGGATTTTTAGAACGCGACAGACCACTAGATTTCAGTGTAAATGTATATGAACATCCACGTGAATTTTTCAAAATTGAGGAGGAAGTAGAGCCAGAAACTAAGGAAAATTTATGTTTGCCAATTATTAATTTAGAAATTTTGAGAATAATGTAGAAGTATTACTTGATACAGGGGCAGAGGCGAGTTTAATATCGGAGGAATTCGTCAGCAAAATTAGGGATAAGGTTTGTGATAGAATTATGCCTATAAAGCGTAGCCATTTAGTAGCTCCAAATAAAAAGAAGTTTGCTGTAGTAAATAGTGTTGTGGTGCTTAGGATAGATATAGGAGGTTTAAGCTGTGAACAGGAGTTTGTAATTGTACCAGGACTGAAGTTTCAGAGCATTTTAGGTGTTGACTGTATGATGAAGTTAGGGGTTTTGATAGATATGGAACGGAAGGTAATAAGGATTAATGATAGGGTAGTGTCATGGAAGGGCAGTTATGAAGTCACAGAGGATGACACGGGGTTTAGTATTAATGTAGTAGAGGTAGAAGATGATGAAGGTAAACAGATCAACACGATAAGATGTCCAGAGGATAGGATAGTAGAGGTTCAAGCTTTATTACAAAAACATGCAGAATTAGTGGGGGTAGAAGCAGCATATCAGGAGCAGGTGAAGGCGAAATTAAGTAAAGATGGCAAGTTTGTTTTTAATAAAGTAGATTTAAGGAATTCATTCTGGCGGATTCCATTACATAAGAATTCTAGAAGGTACATAGGATTTTCCATAGAGGGAAAAATCGAGAATTTTAAAGTAGTATCGTTTGGTTTGTCGGCAGAAAAGAAAAAAATAGTAAATGAGAAACAGACATGTGTAGAGACTGAAGAAGAAGCAATATTTAAGAGTCAGGACAATAGGGATGATAAGTTTATTTTATGTGAGATAACAGGGATGATAAGTATAGATATAGAAGGGGGAGAAATAGGGATGAAGAGTATTAGGATAGTTAGAAGAAAGACTTGGAGGGTCAAGAAGAGAGTTAGATTTAAATAGAATAGAGAGTAGATAGGGGTATAATAGAGTAAAATTTAAATAGGATAGGGATAGAATAGGTGTATATAAAAAAGTAGAAGTAAGTGTTTATAGAAAATAAAGCTAGATATAGGATAAATATGGGAGATAATTAGAAATAGGTTTAGGATGAGAATAAAGATTAAATGTAGGAAGAAAATAAGATAGGTTAAGTATAGATATTTCATATAAAATTAGTGGAGAGTTAGGAATAGAGTAAGGGTAGGATAGGTATATAGGATTAGGTAGGGGGAAGTAAAGTATAGTGAAGATTAGTTAAAAGTTAGGAATAGGATAGGTATATAGGATGGATATAGGATTAGATGGATAAGTAGGATGAAGTTAGGGATAATTTCAGTTTATAGAATTAAGTGAGAGTTAGGAATAAGATAGGGATATAGGACAGGTGTAAATAATTTTTTGGATTGGAGACAAAGTAGGTAAGTTAGATAGATAAGGGTAGAGAGAGATAGGCAATTTTTTTGTAATTTTTTTGGGCTAAATGTTTAATATTTTCATTCAAATAAGTGGGATTATTTGTATTCAAATAGGGGGAAAATACTCACATTTAGACCAGGGTAGAAAATTAAATAATCACATCAAATAATTTTAATCACCGTGTATAAGGAATTCTATTAAATAATACGCTTTATTAAAACCATGAAGCATAAATAAATTCGGTAGTTTCAGTAAAAATAAGAGATTTAAACCATGTACAAGACGCTTCATATCAAAAGAAACAGTATTAAAAAGCTCTGCGTGTAATGTAATTATTCCTAAACAAATGGAAATTACGTGCAAAATTTATCTTAATTAACTCTATTTCAAGTAACCGGTATTGAACAAAACGTACAGATAATATCTATAGAAACTTGTAAAAACCCACTAAAATGCAAATCCTAGAAGTGTTAGTTAGAAGTAGGATGTTTGAACACACCTGCGTATTTTAAAAGGCAATTTCAGTTTAATTTGTTTAGATAAACATGTCGATTCTAAGGATATTGGAAACGGTCAGATGCTTTAGCACGAAATACAAAACAGGGTTTATTTAAAAGCTCATTCGGCGAAAATTTTGCAGATAATTAATGTTTACAAAGAATCTTGGAGAAACCGGGGCTTAATATTCACGAGAAGGTGCGATACGGGGTTATTTAACCCAGATAGTCCACATGGACTAAAATATAATCGATAATAAAGAATATCAATTTGCACCAATACGAACAGGTTAGAAAAGGAAAGAGAAAATGCGTCAAGCAAAGACACATATAGTAAAAGGCGTGATTTAAGCAACGTCACGAGGGTCACAATTGGTTGAAAATAGGATGCAAATATCATAGGTAGAAACAACGATTTCTGTACAAAATTAATTAGTTTTTCTCGGACATGTTTGCGTGCAGTGTGAGAATTTTGAGATTTAAATGGGGCGAGTGAAAATTCGTAAAACCGACGCGCGAGCGACGGACTGGGAACATAGAATGAGAAATTCTTAAGAATTGTCTGTTTTGAGGACAAAAGCGACGTGCCGGCTATTCGCTATATATACCGGTGGTAATATGAATTTCGGCCTCTTAGACTTTTGACTATTCGATGCGTTAAAAGCTCTTACATCCGCGACTTGATTCAAGATGTTAAACAGTGCATTTTAGTTTGATAAAATAATTTAAAATTTTGCTCGTATATTTTAGTGATTCAAAATAGTTTGTTATTTACGTGCTAACATGAATGTACTTCAGTGCACTTAGATACAAGGTAATAAAATTTAGTATCACTGTACCAATTAGCAAAATTTACAACGACAAATGTATACACAAAAGTAGGCAGTTTTGGCGTATATTGGTGAAAGACGCATGAATTTCTTTGCTATTTTTCGGGGTGTTAATAATTAAATGGTTCAAATACGTGTCTGGATCCACGAAACAAGGGTCAGATATACACAGATGAGTTCCGGAAAAGCCCAGAAACAACTTTAAATAAATGGTGATGGAGAAAATTTTAAAAGCGTTGAGAATTAGAAGCCGTAAATATAATCCTGTTGGAATGGTGTGATTAACTAAAGGGACGATGTACATTGAAGCTACGAGGACAGTAACCTTCAGGTAAATTATACTATTTTGTTTGACATTTTGTGTGTGTTGAATAACTTTATAATTGATTTACTTTAAATGGACATTAGTGAAATTGTACTAACCATAAAATTTTAATTTTAAGATGAAATTTGCTTGTTTAAGTAGAAAGGGTATTTAGTATTGATGTTCCGAATTATGATGAAACTTTGGGTATGTCTTTGAGCTCAATTAGACGAACCTGGTTAATTAACGTAAAGGGTGGTAGATGCTCCTTTATACTCAGACTCGGTCTGCTTATATTGTTATATTAATTAGTAGGCATCCAACAAGGACTTTAATTCTGGATGCACGTTAAAGTGATAATAAAATTAATCTTGAAATTCTTTTTAAAACTGAATTTTATGCTGAAATTTAATTTGAAAATTTAATGTATTCTGAATATTGATGTAAATAGAGTTAACGTTGATGTTTGTGGTAGGAATGTGTTGTTTAATTTTATGAATGAGGAGGTTTATAAAATTAGGTGAGCAGCTGAAGCGAAACCAGGATCACAGCAGTTTATGACGCCCAATCGGTGGGACTAGAATTTTTTTGTTGAAAGGACCCAGTTCCCGCATTCAAAGGAGTATATCACAGCAATATATATATATATATATATATATAGTCGTGGAACTCACAAAATTTTCGTGCCCACACCCCTGAGCCAACATAACAATTTTCAAAAAAAATAAAATATAAAAAAAATTTCTTACACTTCTTTTGGAACGCCTCCTTATTTTCTGCTCACCCTGGCTAGCTCAGCAATTGTCTTCTTCTTGAATACCTACGATTTTAAATACATACCTCTCTCACACATACACAGTCAAATGAAATTACCAAAATAATACAACAACCATACAACCTTTTATTTACACATCTTAACAAGTTTCCTTTATAAATACAATATTTACACCTTGGTACAACCAGTTGGTTCCAACTGTTACCAGTTTAATCATTAATAATTTGGAGTCCTTGGTTTTAGTATATTTTAACACATTCTATATAATACGAGTAGATGTGCCCCACAGCTACCCTAGTTTGACTTTATTCTGGTCTATTTTGAGCTCATTATAACCTAGTTTCTGTAAATGCTTTTTAAACTTAGCATTTTATTGAAAACAAATTTAAAAGGCCCGTTTACTTCTTACAACAACAATTTATAGCATGAATAAATCTTTATATCAACAATAAACCCTTTTTTAATAATCACAATTAAATTGTCCAACAAATATACCTCTTTAAACAAGTTTTATGGTAATAAATACGCCACCAATAAGTCAACACATAAAAACACAAAGAAAAATATCAACGGAAATGTTTATACAAAACAGGAATTTAAATTTTGTTACCTGGAATCGCCTTCATTTAGAACCCCTCTTAAGTTTCAGAAAATCGATATCATAGTCGTCCTTCACATATACTCTTACGTGACTTCTACCAACGGCTTTATTTATACGTTTCTCTGTCTGTTTTATATTATCGATCGTTTATTCCACTCACTCTTCAAGGCATTTGATATTTAAAGCAGTTGGTCAAATCGACCGTTGCAACAAACTTCATAGGAATTCTACCTTAACGTTTTTTTAAGTTTTCTGAACGTGACATTTAACAACAGGTGTTTCTCAAAACAATCGACCGTTTAAAATAACGATTCTCGTTTTCTCCTTTCTTAGTATTTGTATAAACGAATGTTGGCTTTTAAAATACAAACACTTGCGTTTGAAATTATTGATTTTCTATGTATGCGAGCTCCCTTTTTGTTTCCATGCGTTTGATAAAATTATTATAATTACTTATGCGTATCCTTGAGTTGTTTATGTACTCTAAAACTTTTTTCCCTTAAATAATTTCAACATTCCAATTTAAATATAAAAATACCTTAATACCCGTCCGTTTTCACTATATAAATTAATTAATTTGACGCGTAAATAATTTGCTCCTATTTTTATATACACGGTTGCTAAAATTTTATTGTCTACACCTATTTACCCTCTAAATCCACAACAATATATATATATATATATATATATATATATATATGTCATAAATCGTTAATATTATGATGAGGCTTAAATTCCTAATATAAAACCACCACAAGCAAATACTCACATAGGCTAATTAATTCTTCATCTACAACTAACACTTGCAATAATAATGACAATATAAAAATAAATTTGTTATTTACATCGAAAAACACTAGGTGCAATTACAAATTAAAGGGAAATTACAATCACTGAAATTTACACATCATAATCATGCTGGACTAGCATTGATCAAAGCGTTCAAAGAATAGAATCTTATGTTATGAAAAAAAAGGTTTCCTAATTGTGGTCATGGTGTGTGTCAATTTGCAAGTTTTTTACTAGAAGTGAAATAAAATTTCCTGGAACAAATACGAAAAGGCTATAAATAAGAGTAAATTTACTTTGAAAACGATTAATGCATTTTCTGTAAACCAGTAGAAATTTTAAAATAATCGAATGCTATAAAATAGGTACGAATACAAATATTTTATTTAAAAATGGTTGTTCAAGTGAATTTGACTTCGCCGATTTTAAAATCGTAAGTAAATCTGCATGTTTGAATTGTTTTGGTAATAGGCTTACTTTAGAGTTCCAATTGTGGCCTTCAAAATCTATTTCAATTCGAGACTTTAAATATTACTGCAATTATTTGGTTGATTATTAGTTCTTTTATAAATTTAATCATAACTCCACTGGATGTTTTCAAACTTAACTGCTAATATTAACTTTAGCCTATTTGGTTTGGTTCTGCTGCAATAGAATTTGTTACGAATTGAGTTTTGATTTAGATCTGGTGTAAATAATTTTGTTCGAGATCAATCCTTGAGATAAACACCCGTGTTCTAAATATGAAAGGGTTGAAGACTCTTTACCTGGAATTAATTCCAAACTCCTGGAATTAATTTAGAGCAGCTTATAAGTTTTGTGTTTTTCTGTAACAGTCTTTTTGAAAAGTGCCTTGTGTACTTAATAATTTTAGTGTGAGGTTTTGTAAGTGTAAGATTTAATTAATTCAAATATTCATTTAGGAAATTATTTATAACAAAGTGCAATTTACATGCATTTTGGTTAAAACTATATTTTTAAAGACATAATCACGAAGATGAGAGTTTCCTGATCCTGAAAGGTCAATGAAGTGTATGCCAAGTGTAAGCTGATACTTTGGTAAACTTTTTGTAATTTTTGTGTGATTTGGATTGCTTTAATTCTCATTTTTTTAGTAATATTATTTGTAAATATTTGTACTCCAAAAATTTTTAGTAAAGTTTAATATACCAATTTATTTGAGCAGGAAAGTGTTTACGTTCTACCAACTGAAATAGACAATAAAGCTGTTTCTTTTAATTAGATAGGAGGTTCAGCGTCTGTTGGAAAGGGAAGCTACTACGAGATCACAGTAAAAAGAAATTGGCACCTAATTTGTGGCGATCTTCAACTTTCAATATCACAGCAATATATTGATGTGAAATTTAGTATGTGCTGATGTATTCAGCATCATCAGTTTATAAATAGTTCACAAATCGCATCTTTCACACAAATTTTAATCATTGGAAGTCAATTAATTAGATTAAGGAGATCAGTGTCATGACGTTTAAAGCTTAGTAGAATTCAGTATTGTTAGTCTGTAAATATGTCATAAATTGCACTTTTTATTCTAATTTCTATTGTTAGAAACCAATATATTAAGTTAAAGAATTAATGGCGTGATGTTAGAGCCTAGTCATTCTTCAGCATCGTCAGTTTGTAAGTATTAGAAAAGTGAATTTTTTTAAGACAAGTTTGTATTATTTAAACCATTTATTATACCAACGATAATTTATTTCATAAGAAATGCTCATATTTTAAACTGTATGAATTGTAGTACACAACAGCTTGTTTTCGTGTTATTTCAAATTTAGTAAAGCATATACTTCATTTAACCTTGATTTCTAAAGGCAAAAAATCAAACATCCTGTTACTTTTCAAGTCAGGTTTATTGCAAGTCTGCTATTGTCTTGTTATTCTGATATGAGGCTAATAAAGGTGAAAACGATAGAAAATTATATTCAACATTTGTCATTAAAAGCTTTATTAAATTGAAAAGTCTGGTCATCAAACACTGGCATTCCAATAAAACGAAGCATAAACAGACTTAGCAGAAGCATGGATTTTAAATTGAGTTTTATGTAATGAAAATTTTTATATACGTTAAGTATTGACTGCTTTGTTGTTAGTTTGTAAAGAGAAAACAACAAATAACCGGTTTAGTTGTTATTACAACTTTTCGGGTTGGTCAATTATTTTTCCTTCACAAAACTTCAACAAGCACACATACAGTTTTGGTTACAGAACCGATTTCAGACCGCTCAATATGGCTGTATGGTAGTATGGTAGTTAATAGTAATAATGGTTAATTATCACCTATAGAGTTCATTGTTGAATTTACCCTTTTGGAATTTTTTTATTTTGTATACGACAATTTTATGTTTATAATTCTAACAAATATACTTTGCAAACAGACTTTTGGTGGAGATGCACACTTCGATTCATCAGAGACTTGGACCGTCAAAACATATAGAGGAACAAATTTATTTCAGGCAGCAGCCCATGAATTTGGCCATTCTCTAGGACTATCACATTCTGATGTTCGTGGTTCCTTAATGTCACCTTTCTATCGAGGTTACGATCCTTTATTTGAATTACATGACGATGATGTGCAAGCCATTCAGTCACTATATGGAACTAAACCGTTGGAATCCCGTTTTGATGCCGATGACTTTTCTGAAGAAGCCAACTCCCTTCTGTGTAGAGATTTCAAATTTGATACAATTTTTACAGCTGCAAATGAAGAAGTGTATGTGTTTAAGGGTCAACAGTTCTGGAAACTTGCGGGCAACGGACTCGCTCCAGGATACCCCAAAAATATTTCTTCACGTTGGGAAGAACTGCCTGGACATATAGATGCCGCTTTCACATATAAAAATGGCAAAACATATTTTTTTAAAGGGAAGCAGTATTGGAGATATATTGGAACGGAAATGGAAAGTGGTTATCCCAAACCGATTTCCGTTGGATTTCCTGGAATTCCTAATAATCTAGATGCAGTTCTGGTATGGAGTGGTAATGGGAAGTTATACTTCTTTAAAGGTAATTAAAACATTGTCAATTTGAAAAGTATTATTAATTCAAAGTATTATTACTAATTGCTAAAATAGTTCCATAGTCAATTACACTCAAATATATGTTTAGTATGGCATCTGTTTAAAATAAGTTTGTATAGAAAACCAGTTAAGTTATGTTGTTACTACACCTGCTGTCAAGCTATTAAAGTAATATGTTACCATCAAACTTTGCTATCTGAAGGTTTTCATAAGTCAATAATAGTTATCAAAAATGTAATATAAAGCCCTTTAAATGAATTGTTAAAACAAGAGCCTGTTTCGAAAGTATGAAGAAATAATTCCTGATTGTGTACACGAAATTTTCAATAAAATCCAAAAGAGAGTATTCTCGTTTAAAATAATATAATATTTAAAAAATCTTTATAAAAGTTACAGCAGAGTGCTTTCGGCGTTAGCCATTTTCGGTGCCATGTCAACTTAAAAATATATAATCCATCAAACTATTACATTAAATATAAGACATTTTACTTATAAAACTAATATCACATCAATAAAGACTAGTTAAACAATTGATGGTTCCAATAAATATGTGTCGTTGATGAAGTCGAAAAGCTTTTCGACTTCATCAATGACGCAGAAAAGATGTCATCATCATCATCATTAGGTCTTCAGTCCTAGAACTGGTTGGATGCATACCCTCATTGTTTCTTAGTCCGAACCAACCTACACATTTCCCTGAAATTTGCAAAGTTTGCATCTATCACTATCTGTGTGCAAAAGTCTGATCACTGTCTACCTCTACCTACCTTTTCCTATCTCTGCTTGTAATATATCCCGTACTATTCCCCAGAAATGCCTTAGAACGTATCCTGTCCTTCTATTTCTCCTATTTTTTCGTTTTCCACAGATATTTTTATTCCTCTACTATTTCTACAACCTATTTGTTATTAACTTTGTCTGTCCATGCTACCATCTTCATACATCTAAAGCGCAACATTCCAGAAGGTTTCTACTTCTTTCTGTCTGCTTTTCCTACTGCCCCTATTTTATAGATGTACTGTGCTGTGCTCCACACTATGCTTTGAACAGTTTTCTTCTTGTATCTGTGTTCGTTGTCTTTGAACATAGCTGCTGTTCTTTCGTGTTTGATGTAGTTTGGTCGCCTTCTATTGTTTTACAATTATATACCCTATTTCCTCGTTATTTAGTAGTATGTGAAGGTGGGTAAGCAGCGTTTGGCTGCCAAGTTCCCCCAGTACTTGAACCTTTGTCAAATTAATAGTTTTCCAATTTATCCTTTCGCATAATCAACAGAAAAGATGTAATCCATATTTATTGGAACAATCAGTTATTTAACTAGTCTTTATTGATGTTATATTAGTTTTATAAGTAAAATGTCCTATATTTAATGTAATAGTATGATGGATTATATATTTTTAAGTTGACATGGCACCGAAGATGGCTAACACCGAAAGCACTTTGCTGTAATTTTTATAAAGATTTTTTAAATATTATATTATTATACAAGAGAATACTCTCTTTTGGATTTTATTGTTTCGAAAGTGCCCAAACTTAATTTTGTCCATATCAAAATTAGAATTCTACAATTTCAAAGTTGTACCACTTGCCTAAATCTTACCAAAAAAATAAGTCAACTCTCATTTTAGGTATCAGTTCACAAACTCACTGTTCGTACCATATGGGATTCGGTTCTGATCATGCATTGTTAATGTATAAAAGACTAATGTAATAAGGGTGAGAGTTTACTACCGATATTCGAAGTGTGCAGCTCGCCTGCCCAAGGAGAGCCGTATCAAACTTGTTACAGATAAGTGAAATGTTGAATTTTTAAATGTGGAATTGCTTCAAAAGGGTGGGAATTTTGTGGTTTTAAAAAACTGATCAAAGAAGTTATCTCTAATACTCATTTAGTATTCGTTTAGCTTTGTTAACTGCATACTGTCACTACTAAAAACTATTGCACTAAATTACGAGTTCCATAATTCCCATTCAAACACATTTTACCTCGCAACCTATTTGTTGTTTATCCAGAGCTGTGTAAGATAAGCAGAAAATAATTTCCAACTAATAAAACTTAGACATGGATTGAACTGACCAGACCATATTCAAAATAATCGAAAATTAGCGGTACCGTGAGTGTATTAGGGTCACCAGAAAATTTTAAGTTCCATTTCGATACAGGTACTTATTTTGAATTTGAAGTACGAAGAGGAGTACGTAACGTAGAGTTCGTGTCAGCTGCGGCTTCAGATAATTTATCGTAGACATCCGCATTAACTTCTACATTTGATTTTCCAATGCTCCACCCGAAGGTACCACATTGGCCAGGAAGCGGGTTTTTGTTTTACCTGGAAATTTTGAATTTTGCCGAACCCTTGCCATTCCAAGTAAGGTAGGGATCTTTAACGTGCGCGACAACACACACACACACACACACACACACACACACACACACACACACACACACACACACACACAGGGGACATACATTTTACCTCTCATCCGAACGAGCGAGTATTTTTGTGAAAAATGGTCGCCTAATATTTTTCAAGTGGTCCGGACCGGGAATCGGACCTGGGATCTTGGGATTAACAGTCATACGCGAACCTAGTCGATCCACGAAGCCGTCTCATCAGCCTTAACCGGGGGTTGTAACAAATGATTACTAAAGTTTTCAATGTCTGTAGCAGAGCAAGACTCCAAAGTGTCTAACAAAGTAAGGAATTGTGTTCACTTGTTCAGGTGATAAAGCAACTACTACGAGAAGGTTAATTGACTTCTGCAAACGAGCCGTGTGAGAACCCGAGATCTTGGGATCAGCATTCATACGCAGACCTACTTGATCGCCGCAACCGCCTCATCAGCCTTAACCGGGGGTTTAACCAATGATTACTAAAGTTTTCAACGTCTGTAGGAGTGCGAGAGTCTAAAGTGTCTAATAACGTATCTACTACGAGAAGATTAATTCACTTCCACAAACGAACTGTGCGAGACCCCAGGATCTTGGGATCAGCAGTCATACGCGAACCTATTTGATCTACAGAGCTGCCACATCAGCCTTAACGAGGGTGTTGTAACCAAAGGTTGCTAAAGTTTTCAACCTCTGTAGGAGAGCGAGAGTCCAATGTGTCTAACAAAGTAAGGATTTGTGTTCGAAGACCAGTGCACACTTTCACTTGTTCAGGTGATAAAGCATCTAGTACGTGAAGGTTAATTTACTTCTACAAACGAACCGTGTGGGAACGAACATAGTTGCCACACGAGGATCGGATTTCTGTAAATCAGATTGTAATTCGACCAATCTCACCAGTTGATTTCATTCATAACCACGTCCGTTATCATGCTGCCATACGAGTAGTCTCAACGGTTTATGAGGGAGGTATATAAACGCCACCAATCAATAGGTCAAACGATAATTCATCTTTCCGAAGCCGATAAATATCCATTTTATAATCTGCCCATTTAAACAAAAGCTTTGGATAACTCGACAGTTTAATCCGCAACCAAGAACTCCATTGGAACACACTTTACAGCACAGTCCTTAAATTGTCTAAGCAGTTTGTTTTTGCACAAACTAACCATGTTTTATTACTAACGAATTTGCTTGTGATCTTTTAACTAATTAAAAATAATTGTTGATCTAAATCTCCATCAGTTTTCTTAATATTTGTGATAAATGGAGTTAGCTTATTATTAAACAAAGATGCGTATTGAATATATGGAGTTGACTTGGTTCATGTTAGTGGAAATGGAACAAAGGAAATTAATAATAATAATAAATTGTCTTTATTGCATAAAAATAACAAGAAATTTTCTAATGTAAAAGAATTAAAAAGAAATAAAAAATGCTAGAAATGAAACATGATAAGTAATGCCCTAGAAAGAGGTAAAGTTTGGCTACAATTTACTCTTACACTTAACGTTTTTCAAGGGTAAACCTGTATACAAACTACGTGTTCTTATTCACTCAATAAATTAAATAATAAATGTCAAAGGTACGACAAATAAAGTATAATAAACCATAGTGAAATATACTAAGTATGAGTGTTTTGTCTCTTTGTTGCACGTTTGCGTGGTTAATTTTAAGTTATTTTAAATTCGTAGTTGTAAATCAAATAGTAAAGCTGTCATCCCTTGTCCCGTTATATCCTGTCATAAACCTTCTTTGTGCCGATTGAAATTAAGTAGGGGTAGTGACCGACACTTGCTCATGGACATCGAAGCAAAACGGTTGTTCGTTTGGTAAAGTGAGTTAGTCATTAGTGTTGTGCTGTTATGTCATCTTGTTGATGAACTATTAAGAAAAGACGAAATGCAAATTAAAACTTTGATACCCTGTATCTCGGTTAGTATTGACTTTTGGACTGAGGTAAGTTTGGTCAAATTTCAATATTTTTGCACAAGGACGATATAAAACATGTCTACCTACGAACTTTCCGTAAAGGTCTTGATGACGGATATATTCCACACTCAACGGTTAAAGGAGTAATAGCCCTAACTCTGAGAAAGGACGGTAGTTTAACAGACTTAAATGGTTGGCGGCCGATATCAATATTAAATGCCGATTATAAAATTTTAGCAAAATCAACAGGAAATAGGATTATGAACATAATACGGAAGCTTATCAACCAAGACTAGTGCTGTTCTATTCCCAATCGAACCCCCCTTGCAATACTGCGATTGGATAAAAAACTGTGTTTGATTTCGTTGGTCATAAACACCTCTACAAAACTTTAGCGGCATTTGGATTTGGTAGACGCTTTGTTGGCTATGTTAAAACAATATACTCTGAGGCAACCTCTCACATAACAATTGGGCTGTTTCTTACCAGCGGAATAAAACATAGTAGGGGAATACGTCAGGACTGTCTATTATCCGGTCCCCTATATACCATCTCTGTCGAAACCTTCTTGCATCTTTGTCGACGTATCCTATCCGGATTTCCTCTTCCTTCTACTTCTCGGCGCAAGCTCGTAGTCAGCACCTACGCGGACGACGTCTCGATATTCGTTTCGGACAAGCACGACTTTGCTAAACTTAAAAATGTGTGTGGTGTTTATCAAAGAGAATCAGGATCCAAATTTAACAATTCTAAATCTCAAGGATTCTGGACCTCTTCAGGGAAGACTAGAAACTCTACGCCATTTGGTTTCGTGTGGTTAGCCACAAATATTAAAGTCTTAGGCGTAACTTATTTAAACGATATCGTGCATGATACACAATCCGCCTTTGAAAAAATTGCAAGTACAGTATTGCCCGAAATAAACAGTACTGAAATTGTAATTGTTTTGTATATTTAAAAAATACATATTATTGACACTTTATTATATGTTCTAAATGTGCACCTCCTCGTTCGAGACAGACTTCATAACGATGTTCTAAGTTTCTGGTCATGTTATTGAATAAGGGTTGTCTCAGGGCTGCGAAGAAGACTCTAACGGCATCCTTTAATTCATCGATGGTTTGTGGTGCCCGTTTGAAAACGGCATTTTTAGCCATGCCCCAAATGTATGCGTCTGGAGGTGTGAGGTCTGGAGAATGTGAAGGATAAGGGAAGTCAGTAAATCGTGATATGAATTTGCTTGGAAAATGTTCTTGAAGAAATTGACGAATTGCGGCAGCAGTATGGCAAGTTGCCCGTCCTGCTGAAAAAATTGGTTTCGAAATGCCAAGTTACGTGCACGACAGAATTGACGTAGATCAGGGATAAATCGTGTTAAAATTTGTCTGTACCTCTGTTGATTAAGTGTGACTTGCCTACCATTCTCTTCGATAAAGTACGGACCAATGATTCCGTGTCCGGAAACAGCACACCAGACACTCACTTTTTCACTATGTAAAGGAACCTCTTGAACCTCATCGGGTCTGGCAAAGCCCAGAAATCGATTTGTGCGACGATTCACATAGCCTGACAAGTGAAAATGTGCTTCGTCTGAAAACCAAACATTTTTCAAAAATTCAGGATTTTCATACTGTAACGCGAGAATTCTGGCGCAATATTCCACTCTACTGCGATAATCCCGAGGATGTAGTTGTTGATGTACCTGAATCACATACGAAAATGTACCCAGCTCCTTCAGGATTCTTTGAAAGGAAGTTCTTTTAAATCAAGTTGTAACGCTGTCCTTGCCTGGCTGACTTTCGGATTTTCTAAGATTTGCTCAAAAACACGTTCATGGTTATTGTTGTTGTTAACTGTCCTGGGACGCCCCGAGTTTCCTTTTCGTTGGCACAATACACTACTTGTATTTTTAAACTTTTCAATAACCTTCAAAATCACAGCATTACTTGGAGAACGTTTATTAAACCTTTGTGTGAATTGATCAGACACGTATAGCAAACTTGCACCATTACGTCGGCCGATTCCGTATGAACGAAAATAATGCTCTACCAGAAACACTTTCTCCTCTGTACTTAACACCATTTTTAACAATTAGGCCCTACTAATTACTTGTTTGAGGTTTACTTGACAGGTCTATACTAGCTAACTTGAGTGTGACAGCGCACGCATAAAAACACCGCCAACTTAGTTTCAGTACTGTTTATTTCGGGCAATACTGTACTATTGACGCATCTACCGACAATTGGAAGCAACGTTCACCATCAATGTCCTTGATAGGAAGAAAAACTGTCGTCAATCAATATAGTGCTTCAAAAATATGGCACTTTATGCACGTTTTGCCTTTCAGTCCAGCGCAATTAAAAACGTTACAGAGGAAACTAATCGAGTACGTGTGGTCAGGAAAGCATTGGACTATATCATAAGAACTGCATCTCTCCTTACAAGACGGCGCGATAGAACTAGCCCATTTACAGTCAAAGCAACAACCTCTGCGTCTGTTTCTTGGTCAATGTTTAATTAACAGTCATGACGATGAGAACTGGGCAGTATTATTGAAACACCTCATATTAGTTAGTAACGCTTATGATGTGCATTGGCAATGGCTATTTTGTATAATATTCCGGAAACAAGTGCAACAAAATTTACCAACAACCAAAAGTATTTTTGAACTGTTTGTTTGATGCGTGGTTAAACGTAAATGTACGTATAGCCAACCACCCTAGAAATATTAAAGAATTAGAGTACATACCAACACTGAACTGTAGATTACTAGAAGTGTCCATCAAACCACCACTCTTCACTTCCAAATGGGTCGATAATGGGTTCAAAATAATTGGGAATTTTATGCACAAAGGGGAATAGATGACCGATGAACAACTGAAAGTGTACCTAAAAGAAGTAAGTTCTCCCATTATTCATGACCTAAGTGAGCAGTACAAATGAATTAGGGCTTTCTTCAAACTCAATTTCAAACACTTAACACATGATTCGACAAATGCTATCAGTGAACATACAATCACATTAACATCTAACAATCGAAGCGTTGTGATAAAAAAATCAAACCGCTCAATCATCCAGAAGCTGCTCACAGCCATTTTTTTAAATACGCACTTCAAACTAGAAGGACACTGGTCTAATAACAAAGTAGAATGGCCATCGTATTTTAGTTCCCCATCGCTAGGACATGACTCAATAGTAGCCTGGAGATTCGCCAAGAACCGTTTAGCCGATGCAATATTTCTTAACCGCACTGGAGTAGCAAACACAACAACGTGTCCTCGGTTCAACGAACAAGGAACTTCCTGGCACATGATAATGGAATGCGTAGCAACCAAGAACATTTGGAATCTTGTAAGAAAAATAGTATGTAATCTACAAAAACAAAAGGAAATATACATAAAGGACCTGTACTGCGGATTTCATAAAAGTGTGGCACTGACACCGTTAGCAAATTACACAATTACACTATCCAAAAGCACTATTTATTGGGCTATTATAGATTACTACAAGCAACAAAAACAGGTGATGTTTCTAGAAATATACAAAAGTCGGATAAAGTCACGAATAACACGAGCGTTTTTATGGTACCAAGCAAAGAATGACTCTGATTCCTTTCAGCAAAAATGGTGTACAAACGGAACACTCTGCATAACCAATGGAAATACTTTGGTTTTCTCATCGATACTTGACTAACGTACACCAAAACCAAATTACCAGCGGCAGTTAACATTACAGTTAACTATATAATTTTTTAAATATATTTAATATAATCATTATTTTCTAGACATACTCTGTATATAATGTAGAATGTTGTAACACTTTATTTCTCAAGTCGTAACTTAATTGCATTGAATTACACGCTAAGCACGCTAAGTGTGTATTGTTCCTTAACGATTTAGTTATAGTAAGATATCTGTGTCGCATAAAGCTATTTCCAAGTACATATCTATTTGATTGTTTTGTATTCCCCCCTCTGACGCGACCGTTCGGCTCTGGTTTCGATAGGGAGTCGGCCATGGGCCACGGCTTTGTTAAGATGTATTTTTGGCTAGAGGCCGGCAACCTTCGAATCAATTATCAATTGTGGAGATATCTTCTAATAACGGTTGGTAAAGTATATATTATACGAACTAATTTAATTTGAGGTAATTTATTTAGCGCGACAAAGTAGAAGGCGACCCTTAGAATGTGACAGCAACCTTTAGAATGCGAAAGCAACTTTAGAACACGACATAAAATATAATGCAACAGATATAATTCGACAAGAACAGCCGATTTAAACTTTGCCTAATAAGAAATTTGTCTGGTAAGGAATTATAGAAGTTAATTTGGATGGAGTCGTTTCAAATTAAAAACGCTGTTAACTTTGCTTGAAGGACGGATTTCCCGTCTCAGTTGGTTGTGATGCAGCTAATGCAGTTTTTGGTTCGTAATTAGCAATAAGATAATTTTTGCATGTGTTTCAAAGTTTAGAACACGTTAACTTGCTTTTATGTTTAGTACACGAAATTTGTATAAACTTCAATTAATTGTTGCGCTGGTTTTACAAGCTGTAAAACGAAATTTTGTTGAATTAGCTTACTAAAAAAACATGCTTTGTTCCATATGAATCTTCGATAAATTCAACATGTGTTTTCGACGTCATATTTTTCTATTTTGTACAGTTCACAGATGTTGTCTTGAAAGCAAATGCTTTGAGCAGCTGTAATACAATTTAAACAAACATGCCTATTTTTGTGACCAGCTTTATCTATACATAGATTATTAAACGTAAATTTGAAAGCTCAAATTCTCATTATGTTAGGTTCAAGTAATTTGTTATGTACCTGAAAAGATCTGCCCAGGTTAGAATTTAATTCACTGTGTTATGCTTACCAATCATTATTACTTTAATTTTGTATAACAAGTTCATGTTTAAAGTAAAGTTGCTTGATTAATGAAAGAAAAAAAAAGAAAGGTTAAAACTTTAATTTTGATGTAGTTGATTATGACCATTTTTTGTTACAAGTTCCAATATTTTAAAAGAGTTTTTTTAGTAAACATTTAGTCCAAAATCTAAGACTTTTATTTTGGTCAAGTACGATCAAATCTAATTACATAAAGCTAAAATTAATCTGAGTAATAATTTGATGCCAATATTATATTGGAAATACTTTTTTATTATTTCTTTATATATGTTTATAGGACACAAGTGGTGTTCTATTTTTTTTATTTATTTAACCATTGTAATTTCTTACAGGAGCTGCGTCTTATTTTGTTAAGACAGGTTTTTGTTAACGAAGGCGATCATTTGTTCTTTAGGTTTCCACGTCCGCCCTTAGAACTGTGCCTTGCAATTATCGTCATTATCTCAGGACATGGTGGCGCCTATTTGATTTAGCTTAACTTTGGTTTGCAAACAGAATTCGACTTACCCCCCCACTTCTCATTGCTCTACGCAGGAATAGACCCCTAGCTTTGTCGGAAGACTTTGTTCTCTAGCGCCTTAATATAACAAAAAGACGTTCCAGTCTTTTGTAAAACAGAAGTCGTTTTAGTGGCACCCATCCAACGTAAGGCCTAGCAAAAATAGTTACTCTGGCGTCACAACGTGAGCCAGCCAAATTTTAAATTCGTATCACTGGCGCCCAACTTCGAAATTCGTATCAATGTTATAATGATAAGTTATTGCAAATGTACAGTTTTAAATAAAATAATAATAATAATAACGTGCGCGCGCTCACACACACATGTACGCACGCACGCACGCATCACTCTCCCCTCCCACACAAATTAATATTTTTTTTCTCTTTCTATAGACTTTATTTTTAGTGGAAATTTATAATTAGGATTTAACCTTGTTTATTTCCAAATATATAAATAAATAAGGGACCAAACTGTCTTGTCTCAGCAATTTGTTTCGGTATTATCCCCTATACAAAAGACAGTTATTCCGCATAACCTTTGCTTTTGGTTTTCTAATCTTTACCTCATATTTTACGTTTCTCTTCGATACATTAGAAACGCTCACTAAATTTTGTCATATCAAATAAATTTTTTAAATAAAGGGTATATCTTAAAGACTACTTCATGACTGGGGTGGATGGATATTCGTTCATAAATGTATCTATTTTTACCTAATTCATAAATAAGTCTTAATAAAATTCTACCTAAATTTAACTTCTATTACTACTATTACATTACATTACATACTTACAATACAAATACAAATATGTTCCTAAAAAACCTTATTTCCTAACATCAAACTGGCTAGGTCTACTATAAAAAAATCCTAAAGAAAAAACATTAAATCAATCAATAAGACTACTACACTATTGTGTCAGTTTCCAGTATTAATATACATGATATTCGAAAAGTCATTTCTAGAAATGCCTTTAATAACAAAACAGAAAACATATGCAATACCAACTTTTCCTTTCATCGTTCAATTGTCCAAAAAGAAAAATACATTCCAATTAATAAACATCTATTTCCTAGTTCTTCGAAATGTTCAAACTTCATTGTCTGATAACATTATAGTTAGATTTAAAACGAAACGAGCTCCATCGCTATTTCATAGTTCAACAAAATAATCATTTTCACGTTCTGGTAATTGATACTAACCATTTACAACTTATATTTAAAATCCACATGTAAATAATTATGTCACAAACAAGCAGGTTCATATTTCACTCACGTTGTAGAAATTTAAGGATGTCCTGCAACACAAATCTTATCACTTTTTCAGCTAACACAAGCGAAAACCACTTCTTTGAGCTGTCTCACAGGTACGAAAGCCCTTTATTGTTGATGTCCATATGAGTTTCCAAATCCCCGCGCACGTGCTAACATTTCTTGCCATAACTTGGAAACGAAGTTAGTCAAAAGGTTGCACACCGAATTTTACCCCTACTGGAAGTCAATGTCTACATCTTGAAGCTATGTTCCATTCTAATTCAACTTCTGCGTTTTATTTCAAATTTACATAATTTTTTTTCCGGGCTTAGTCATTATATAACATTTCGCCCATTTCATAATGCATGCTAACTACGATCAAAATTTTGTTCCTACAATATAACATATTTAATTTGTGCCTAAGTGCAAGGTTATTGCGCCATAAATTACGTTTGTCATATACTTTTTTTTTGTTATCTGTATTATGGTTATAATATGGTATCGTTTGTATGTCCTTGATAGTCTACTCTGACCACATCTGCCTATTTTTAATTTATCTTTCTATGGGAAACAATTAGATTTGTTTTTCTAAGCGGTTTTGAAATAAGTCATCGTCTTAGATTATTATGTTAGCAATGTATGTAAAGGAAATAAGGTTATGGCTTTTGAGGTTAAAGTTTGTCATCTGAATTACCTTTATAGAAACAAAATTTCAAATGGCATGCTTAATTAACATTAATTATCCATGAACTCTAAATATACAGAATGTATCCATAATTTATTTTGTTTATTCAAAATTTTTTTTTCTTATGTGGTTTATATCTAAAGTAATTTGAACGCGTTACAAAGTAGTTAGGTTCAAGAAACTAGTTTATTAGGTTTCAAAATTTAATTTAAAAAAATAATGCATGAGGCGCTTGACACATTCTTATCAACGAACTTCGTTCGTTTATGAAATCGATTTGTCGCCCGTCTGTCTGTCCGTCCGAGGCCTTTCTAATGGTCGGACATCAATGTGTGATACATCAATCGATTCAGCTCGGTGTCCTGAGCTTAAGTTTTGATGTCAGTTGAAATCGGGCCACGGGGACGCCGTGCCCCCGCGATATTCCGTCGGGAAAATTAAAATTTCAAATAGGTCCAAAATTAATGTGCGATACATATTTGGACTCCCCTAACATAGCTGAGTCGAAATATGGTACCCCCACAAAATCTGACCACGGATACCCGACCCCCGGGGAATTAATTTTTATTTTATCTGAATACTTATAATTATTACAACATAATAATTTTAATTTCTTTAAATTGTTTTAAAGTAAGTCTACATTTGGAAGTTCGTTACGACAATGCCTTGCATTTTCAACTTGTTTTAATTTGTAAAGTATGTAGATTATTGACTTTATATATTTCTTTAATACTACAGCATAAATGTATATTTTCTTTAAGGATTAGCCTGACACATTTCACACAAAAATAAAATATGTACAATATTTGGTCACAACTAACAAGAAGCAAACTCAATATACATAATTAAATTCATTTATTCTACTTTTTTGACGTTTATAGAAGTAGTGCTAATAATACAAATTTTAGGTAGCAAGTATTGGAGATTTGATTCCACTTCAAAACCACCGATAAAAAGCATATACCCTAAACAAATATCAATCTGGCAAGGATTGCCCAATAATCTTGATGCAGCTTTTCAGTATGGAGGGCAATCCTACTTTTTTAAAGATGGTGTTTTTTGGGGAATCAATGATATTCTATTTGCAGTAGATACAGCAAAACCGGCTTACCCTAGATCTACAGCCTTTTGGTGGTTTGGTTGTCAGTCGTCACCAAATGGCACCATTCTTGCTTGGGCGTGACAGTAGCTTCACTGTAACAGGTAAGGCAAATCACATTCAATATACATGATATTGGTAAGGTTATAGTCTACTGGATAGGTATTTAGAATCACAGAGTGAAAAAACTGTTATACAAAATCCGGACAATGTGTACTTTTTGGTTATTGGTTGGGTAGATGTTGCAGATTAATTTTATGTTAGAATAAAGTCAATAAATTATAAGGTAAAAAGTAAAAGTTTTTATTTTTAAAAGACAGATTGTGATCCACTAAATTTATTAAATTAACTTGATTATATATGAATTGCTTATCGATTAGGGCTTCTATTTCTACACTGACTCTAAACTTAATGCTAGATACGTTAGAATTCAATTAATTCTTAGAAACAATAAGATTAAAGGATACTAAATACACTTTGGAATTAATAGACAAAACATTCAATGTCTTATACCAACTCATGCAAAGAGCTGAGAGTTGACGCAAGTAGTCGAGCAAACGTTCAATAGGCGTTGCAAGTACATCTGCTGCTTGATCATTCGTTTTGACGTATTCGACTTAGATCATTGTGAACACTTTTTGCTATGGGTACATGAAGCGTTAAATTATTAAATTTGAAATTACCCAAAAGGGGTGAAAATACCGTAACAAATTAAGAGTGCCTGGTTAACTTCAGTGGTATAGGGTGCGTCTCTAGAGAAACAAGTGGAAGAAAATAGAACAAAATTTAGCAATCAATATTAACCTAGGTGCAATTTCAAGTAACGTTGCCATAACACTTACCTTGAAAGACTTTCAATTTCTGTCAAGTTTATGGACATGAACTCATCTAATCTAGTTTAGTGAGAATTTGTTTAAGCCGACGAGCAATTGGGGGGGGTGATTACCTTGTTTTCTTGGTGAAATAGATTTCTATTACAAAATGCCACCTGTAAGTTTGAACAAATACAACAACCAATTTCCACTTTCTATGTTACGTAAATATATTTTATAATAATGTAGCGTCGATTGGCCTGCTTCTGGCCAGAATAATTACATTGCAACGTAAAAGAATGGTTCGTGCACAAAATATGATTAACAGGCATGCGGTGCGAGATTTCTTGATTGACAGGTACAGTACTTTGCATTTAAAAGTTTGCAATAGGTATATTCGAGATGCTGTTAGCAAATCCTGGAATGTTGTAGAATAATCTAGAGAAATTGAATAAAGTATAAATTACCATTAATGGCTTCTGCAGTTCAGTTCCGAAATAAGCTTTGATTACGATTACATCAATCTAAATATCAGCAACATATGATATTCCCGTAAACAAATACATGACGTATGTGATTTCCTGATTCCCAAATTATTTTACAAAAAAATTCTTCCAGTAAACGTTTTAGGTTACATTTTATTACATCTAAATCAATTACCAAAAGTTTTTTGGAATCTTCCTAATGTAAGGAATTAGGCATAAAGTTGTTAAAATTGACTAAAAGTTTGTAGTCATCGAATTGTAACACATAATACAATAAATGCTAAATGTATGTCACAATAATTTTTATTAATTATGTTTTGCTTCTGTCGTATCAACCAAGAGTTTAAATGTTGAACTCGTACCTGATAATACCTAAAATAAATAACAATGCAAATATATTTCACTATTCTAGGAAAATAAACATTTTATATCGATACAAGAATTAATAATCATGATTATACAAATTTATTTCACAACAACAACTACAAATAGAACTACAATAGAATTTGTCGCCTAAACACTAAAGATAATAAAAAAGCGAATTATATTAAATTATATGCTCAAATAAATATCCCCTATTTTCTAAACAAAATCCCAACCTATCATAATAATTGCACCGCATGCTAGTTAATAGCCGGTTAGAAATGTTAACACATTCTTCAATGATATTTTGTTTTAAAGAGTCTATGTTGGCATGACTTATTTTGTGAACATCATTTTTTAAATGACCCCAGATGCACAAGCTGCTCTGAATGGACCTACACCTTGAAGAAGTTCTAAATTACTAGAACGGGTGGACTGACTTGCGTGTTCCAGTAAGCTAAAGAGCCAAAGTACAGGTCCAACCAAAGTAGTAGGGTCTTTAATGGGGAACCAGACAAATTTCCAAAAGACGTAAGCAGCTCTTTCGATACTTAGACTGGCAGAGATGATAGGGATAGGTATGGCATTCTAAGACATTACTGTGATGTGGAAGGCAATAGGAAACCACCACATTACCTCCCAAGTACACAGCGTACTTAATTTGTAATTAAGATGATGGCATCCTCTGGGGTACAAGATTCCGTAGCTAAAATAGTCCCCAATTCGGTTGGAGGGGGGATTTTGGTAGATGTGATTGAAAAGTTTAGAAAAAAGAACATTTGGCAAATTGGAGACTGGAATGTCAGAAGTAGAAGCAAGTAGGTAAGTTATAGAACTTAAAAATTGAAATGGATAGGGTAGCATTAGACATAGTAGGCATCAGCGAAGTTAGGTGGCTAGAAGCGGGGGGATTTTTGGAGCGGAAATTTTAGGGTAATTCTTACAGGATCAGAGGGTGTGGGTATAGTTACGCGAAAAAAGACAGGACACTGTGTAGAAAATTACTTACAAAAGAACGAAAGAGTACTTATGGATAGATTAGAATCTACACCTGTAAATAAATTAGTTTTCTAGACAAAACAAAATCAGGCTGTATTAATTATGATGATGACATCACTTATAACCTTTTTATACAACTGACATGAATTTTATAACCTTTGACTATGCATCGAATATGATGCAAAATAATTATATCTTAAATTAGAATTTATAGAAGCCTGAAACTTATATTTCCTAAAGGGAATAACATAGTCCTTTTGGTGGACTTTACTTATACAGAAATTGTTAAAATGAAATGTGATTCTAAGAGAATGTCACAGTTTGCTTCAATTATGATCGGTAATTGGCAGCATCAATTGTTGCTTTACCAGATGCATTCTCTTCATGTACTAAATGAAATTGTAAAATGGCAAGCATTTAAAGCGAACAATTAATTCTACACGCACGATCAATATCCTTTTCGACTGACAAGATTAACTAAATCCTATCGTGGCTATGAGCTACTCGATAGCACTATCAATCGTTTGCCAGTAAAATTACATTTACAAGGCTATCACTTCTGTGGACTAGGTACTAAGCTTCAGAAGCGCCTTGAGCCTGGTGATGTAGAACATAATCCCGTAGACAAAGCCTGCAAACTACATGACATTGCTTACGATCGTTCTACAGACGTAGCATCCCAATACCAAGCAGATAGACAACTATCCAAAACAGCAAAAAAATATCGCATGGCACACTATGCTTTGTTAGGTGAAAAACTTACTGCTTTTTTAGTTGGTTCTGCAATGAACGCCAAAGTTAAGCTTGGTATGGGTTGTCGCAAGAAAATAACGAGGTGTAAGGGGAAGCGACGTGGTCGGTGTTTATGTACAGGGAGTGGTATACCGTTCAAGTTAATTCGCACTATTTGGGAACGCATTAAAAAGTTTGTCCGACCGATCTTATTAAAACTGCTAAACTTTCAGTGACATCAATCAAAAACATAGTAGATGAGGTTTGTGGTATACCACGTGTAATTTCTGTACCCAAAACTGACGGTTTTTACCTATGATGCCTATTTTGTAGTCCTCCCCGCAATTGGAGCATTGTTGGGTGGATCAGCTGGAATTGCAAAAACTGTCAACGATGCTAAACTTGCACAACAACAATTAGAGGAAGAATAATGATATAATATGACACAAGAGGCTAGGGCACTTGGAAAAGAACTCTATTTGAAACCTTATCGCCATGGACTTGGACTGTACCTAAAGCCTTATCTTACATACAGGTAGTATTTGCATAAACAAAGACAACATAAAAAAATTCGGTGCACTTGCTATACCTACTTGTGCAAGCTTAACCAAAGTTGACTTGTATAAATACATAAAACTTCTACAATCATGATACTACGTATGGTGCGGGAACTCATTGGACAGCGTACAAAGATGGTCTGAGAGTAGTCTTATAAAATGGTAATCTACAACCACATAGGAAACTTGTCAAGTCCTTAACCTCGCCTGAACCGTGAACTCTCCATTACAATTATGCACAATTTCAACCACTTACTGCCGTCACCTGTGGGCGCTTAGCATAGAAATTTTTACCATAAAAAGTCTTCCGTTAAGTTTTGAACAACGCTTTATATATTATTTTGATATTGTTGTATTTTTACCGTTTTGGTGTAAAAATGTGTTTCATTGAATACCATATTGTGTAAGTGTTTCAGAATTCTGCTTTTTAACACCCACCCCAACAACCAATACGACTAGTTGTTAGTTCATTATCAACTGCTCAATGCATACGCATTCACTTTAACTGGGGCTGAATCTACACTCACCGCAACCATGAACCCATCATTGTTCTTGAAGACGACCATGAGTACGTTATTGGACTTACAAACTTTGACACGTATTTCAATTCCCAATGTAACGACAATGAACAAAATTTTATATTGATGACATCAACGTGAACACACTTCATCCAAATGTTATCTCATCGATATTCGAGCCAATAATAACAGTTTACATATATAAATCAGGTATAGTAGATTTTACAAAACCATATTCCATTGCATTATTGCTAGATTTTGAGAAACGCAAGCTACTGACTTTCATTACTGCTATTTCAAACTATCTGGTGCAGGTCTTCCCAAATCATTTATTTAGTGTACAAGTGTAGAAGAGGTTTATTGTGCTCTGTACAAATAGTGATTTTCTTACAGAAATACTTTGATTAAAATTTGGAAATCTGCCTAGCAGCAAAGTGAATAGTGAAGTTTTCATTTGTAGTATTTTTTAAAAAGTGATTTGCAACATATCATCTGTAAATTAATAATTCAATAGCCATGTAGGCATTTTTCTGCATAGTGTTATCTGTGACCTTTATTCAAACTAGATAACACTTGTTTAACAACAAGGTATATCAAAATAATAATATTAAAATTAATAAAACCCACCAACATCTGGATATAAATCAGCTCAAGCTACTTATCTCATTCAAATTTTATCATTTAAAACCTTATGTAATAATGGAATTGATGAACTATGAATGTGTGAAATGTAGCCTTCCAGTAAATCCTGACTGTGATGAACATTATAATTGTGATGTTTGTCATAGATTCTTGCATAAAAAATGCTACACTATGACTGCCTCTGAAATCAAATGTATGCCTTTAAAGAAAAGATTGCTGAAATTAATTTGCAACTTCTGTGATGGATTTATTAAGTCTCTACCATCACTGATCAATATTATTACTGAAATAAAAAATGATGTTAGTGTTAGTAAACAAAATATGCAAACCCATTCAGCTAAACCGCTTGATTATGCCAATGTAGTAAAAAACACCTCTGATTCTGTTTTGGTGATTAAGCCAACTTTTAATCAGGAAAGTAAAATCACAAAATCTGATATTAAGAAAGCAGTCGATCTCTCCACCATCGGTGTTAATGTTTCAAAAGTCAAAGAAGTCTCAAATGGTGGAGTAATAATTAAAGTTAGCACCAAAGATGAGCAAAAAATGCTTAAAGATGGTATAGCAACAAAACTAAGGGATAAGTACAAAATTGTCGCACCACCACTTAGAAAACCAAGACTGAGAATTTTGTTTATTGTCAAAGATGATCTAACAGATAATGAAACCATTATTAATAAGATTATAGTGCAGAATGACTTAGACTCTGCATCAACAAGTTTCAGTATGAAAGTAATTACATTGCTAAAAAGTAAAATCCCAAATAAATTTACAGTTGTTTTGGAAGTAGATCCATTAACTCACACAACACTTATTAATCGAGGTAAAGTTGCATTAGGATGGTCCAAAGGTAATGTGTCAAATCATTTAAACATAGTACAATGCTACAAATGCATGGGATTTCATCATTATGCAAAGAACTGCAAATCTGATACATGCTACTCCAACTGCTCTAACATCCACATCAGCTCTGATTGCAGTTCCACCAAAAAATCATGTGCGAATTGTAAAAAAAGCAAATGAGAATTTGAAGCTTAATCTTCAATTAGATCATAGTGCTACAGATCGACAGTGTCCATGTTATATAAAAGCTATTGAATTACTTAGCTCTAAGGTTGATTATGTGAGATAGCAATTAATTAACTCTAAAAACAACTTCACAGTCAGTCATTTTAACAGTAGGTCACTAACCAATTTTGATGAATTTTGTGCTTTCATTATACATTACCAATTTGCAATAGTATCTGTTTTTGAAACATGGTTCCATCCAGACCAACCATCTTCGCATATTGCAATCCCTGGATATTCTGTATTTTGAAATGATAGATTAAATCGTGGTGGAAGTGTTTGCTGCTACGTGGAAAATAATATTACCTGCAAAATAATTGATCTTATTCTAACTCAATTAAGCATATTGGAACAGCTATGGCTAAAAATCACTGTTATAGCACTGTGCTACAATTAATTATTTTTGTTTATACTGTAGAATGTAAACCCAATCATGACTGTATAGAAATCAACCGTTATATATTTTAGAAACGTTGACCTGTTGTGGCTCACTTAGTTAAGGGAATAAAACACAATTAACTACACAGCGACTGAACGTTTACTTGCAAAACATGTGTTTGAATAAGTGAAGTAATATTGTAAATTAATTAACTGAATAACATTTCATCTTAGGATAACATTAGTTCGTCTCGCGGCGCGTAAATCTACTCGACTACTACCCCTGTTCTAGCAACCCCACACATTTACACTTGTATGCTGCGTCCTTAGCTAGAAAGCGGTTAACCTTGACACAACCGCAACGCACCTGCATCTTACAGGGTGAATATCCCTCGATTGGAAATTAGAATGTGAATGGTAAAACCCAAGCTTTGAGTTATAGATGTGTATCTTGATATTAATCCAAAATAATCTTAACAATCACGTATGCCATAGGAACAATACATAGACCTCCTCAATGCCCTATATCATGCCTCGAGGATTTCTGTGCTATATCTGCAACTTGATCATATTATATTGATGGAAGATCTTAATATTGATCTTTTAAAAGATAACAGCAATTCAAAATATTTAGCATCTATCTTCAATTCATTCAACCTTATACAAGTAATTACGCATCCTACCAGAATCACCCCAACAACTGCTACTATTCTTGATCTTATCTGTGTAAGTCACAATATACAATGCACAGATGTGGAGTTCTGTGATCTAGGCAACATCCTGATCATTTATTAGTACACTGCAGCATAGAGAACATAAATATCCATCTGCAACCACAACGATGTTCTTATCGTAACTTCAAAAACTTTAATGCAAATGCTTTTTCACAAGATGCAACAAATATCGATTGGTCTCAATGTTATGTTGAAGAAAATATCAATGAAAAGATAGCATATTTTAACGAAGCTAACACTACACTATTTAATGTACACGCTCCTATTGAAACCTTCACAAGTTACCGCAAAACGCCAGGTTGGTTGATTGGACCGATAAAGAAAATGATAAAATTAAAGAATATGGCTTTAAAAAAGTATAATACATCGAGGAATGCATCCGACTTCTCTTATTTTAAGAACTTACACAATTACGTCACTCTTGCCATCAAAAATGAGAAGAAAGCTTATTTTAAATCACACATTTTCTTACTCAGGAATAACTCGATTAAATTATGGAAGTTTTTTTGAAAAAACTTACATAAACTGGAAACCATTCAACACTATTAAGTTATCTAACAATGATCCTTCTCTGATTAACAATTTTTTTATTAAAAACATACCTGCAACAAATTTTAACAAAGATTTGTTGACTTATTTTACAAACAAGAAATTTCCATCCATAAAAAAAGAATTAGTTTTTACTATTCTTAGCAATGAAGATGTAATCTCAGCTATCAATATGCAAAGATCAAATGCAGTTGGAGTGACGGGATTTCCTTAAAAATGTTGAAGCTAATACTACTTTTTTGTGTAGATTATCTTACTTATATATTAAATAATATCATTCAAACATCCGCCATTCCAGATATCTGAAAGAAGTCAATCGTTCAACCGTTAGCAAAAATTGCAGTAGCCACCACCTACGATGAACTACGCCCAATTAACATATTACCAATTATCTCGAAGATCTTGGAATACTTAATGTACAAGCACATTCGTAGTCATATTGAAGTTTATGAAATCTTACCTGAGGTACAGTCAAGATTTAGAATAAAACATAGTACAGCAACTGCACTGTGCAAAATAACTAACGATGCTGTTCAGAACATTGATGCATCTAAAACTACGTTAATTGTCTATTTAGATAACAGTAAGGCTTTTAATCTCATCAATCACACATTAATCCAAGCAAAATTTCACTATTATGGTTGGAGTTTGTTTGCTCAAAAATTGATGTTTAGTTACTTTACTGGGAGATCCCAACAAGTTTTGTTTGATGGTTTGATGTCTGATGAATTACCTATTTCTCGAGGCGTTCCCCAGGGAAGCATCCTTGGCCCTTTGCTATATGCCATTTTCACGAATGATCTGCCTTCAGTAATTTCTAGCAACTGTGATCAGGCATCCCAGTGATCAATAATAACTTATCAGCAGTGCTGAATTAGAATAATGGCCTAGTATTAAACAAAAAAAAAAGCAGTCGTACAATGCATAGGTACTCCTTACTATTATGCAGTGTTTCGAAATCGCCGTTCGTTAGATGTTGTTTTAAGCAATTCTAAAATCAGTTTTAGTGATAAACATAAAAATCTGGGTGTTATTTGCGACGCTAGTCTCTTATTCGATAGCCATGTCAATAAAATTTGCAGTACTGGCTATTACAAACTTGGGTCCCTTTATAAATATAAAATGTTGTTGTCTTTTTCTACAAAATGGCGTCTCTGTCAGTGCCTAGTTTTAAGCCATGTCTATTATTGTAGTACTGTATATATTAACTTCCTAACAGAATTTAATAAGAACAAACTGCAAGTGCTTCAAAATTCATGTCTTCGATTTTCATATAATATTAATTATAGAGAACCTGTTACTCCGATTTACAATGAGTTAAAAATTTTAAAAATAAAATCTAGATGCGAAGTACTACTGATACATGCCGAAAATCGGTATGTAAACATTTCTCTAAGTTTCTAATTTTAGTTTCAAATTTGCAAGTGAATTCGCGCCAATATTTTAAAAGACTTTTGCGTGCATTTCCGTCACTTTAGATAGTTGCGTTGGCGCTCGAGATTGCGCAGACGCAGAGTGGGGAGTAAGTGGTGGTTTCTGTCAAGTCATGGACTAGTCAACTATACGTCGAACCGAGTGGTTATTTGTGTGCCGTTTTATCTTGTCTTCTCTTGCAGATATGTAGGTTTCCTTTTATCTCTGCCCTGTATCGATCCTCACCTTATTCCTTTACCGTACCGCTACAGAACAGAAAAGACAAATTAATTTGACTTCGACGAGGAGGCAAAGGACGACCCACGCCCATAACGCTCAACCAACGCGGAGAGCCTGACGGGAGAATAGCTGCAATGCCGTGACGAGTACTACATTTTACGCGAGTACCTTTATCTTTTCTCTTTGTATGTGATAATAATTTGTAGCGTAATAATGACCTTATTGCGCATTATTAGTCAAATATTTATTAGGTTACCATGGAGTTTTACTTTTATTTAATGAAATTTGCTATAAACTTGGCAGAAAGGTTATTGACCGTGTTCGTAATTCAGGCATAACTTCAACTATAAAAAAATTTCCTATTCTACGATCATAGTGAAAACCGTCACTTTCGAAACGCAGGTTGGTCTCCCTAACGATAAACTTGATCTCATTGATGCTAATGGTTATTTCAACGTATGGTTTTAAGGTTTGTTGAGGATTACCAAAAAATTCTTGTGAATTGCATAAAGTTGAGTAAAAGATATATGAGCAGCCAAAAATATAATTAATTCAAACAAGTTAAAGTTATTAATACGTTTTCGCTGGACTACAGTTTTAATACCTCTGCCAACTGTATCACTTCATATGGCTTTAATATTTTAAACTTTCTTCCAGCCAGTAGAATTACAAAAACCATTTTTTTAATTTTAAATGATTGCTCGTGTCCCGGCATCACGATTTATACCATCAACATTTATGTTGCCACCACCACTACCATCTATCTCTCTAACATTAGATCAACAACATTGGCAACAATAAGTATGACTCCAGGTTGTTCAGAAACCGCTTAAACTGGAATATGATCAATTGAACCGACCAACCAGTTGTCAACAGTAGCGTTCCAATCAGAACATTTATAAATCTGCTTCTCACCACTTTTACAAAAAACATTTCCACAACACTGCCACGCCTCGAGAGTATGCTGTGGTACTTCTTACTAGACATATAGGTGAGAAGCTCATCGTAAATCTCTATGGGTCGCCATTGCGTCAACTCGTTGACATATTCATTAAGGAATAACACCATGCCATCCCCTTACTGCAGCCGGATCAACATGTTATTATCTCATTCGACCATATTCCAGACTCAACAAACTGTAGCGAAACACCACACTAAATTGCAACGGGTTTGGCATCAATTTATTGATTAAGGTACGGTTTGAAACCACCCTCAGCGGTAAACTGCTGGAGGTATCAATGGGTCTGTTGCAAGAAAATATAGTATATTTTTACAAGCCTGTAAGGCTCCCCATGCAAATAAATCGAGTGAGGATGGTTGTGCTGCCATTTTATTTTTTTATACACACAGGTTGCTAGAAAGTAGTGGAAGTGACTAGCACCTATTACAATCACGACTGGAAGTAGGTTAGTATGTTCAAAATCTTCTGAAGGTATGTCAGTTTTACAATCTTTTGAAAGTAGGTCAGTTGTTCGATGGGTTTAGAAAGTATGTCAGTAGGTCAACACTAATTGAAAGTAGATCAACTATCTTGGTCAGCGACTAGATTGAGGACAATATCCGGAGGTATGTCACTAAATTCGGTCATCGACCTTTGGGCAGGTGTAATGAGTTATCTGATAGAAGCGTTCGAAATCAAAGGTCAACGACCCTAACCAAGCAGTGTCCTCTGCGATGACGACTCATCCGCCGTAAGCAGGGAAGTTCGAAGGGCAACGAATCCACCAGAGAGCTCATTGATCCTGTTTTGCAACAGTTTGAGTCACGCGAAAAAAATGCTGAATAACACAGTCAGCGATCTCTTTCACTGCAAAAGAACAAGTATACAAAGGTCAATGACCCTTGTTTAAGTGCAACCGCTCAAGCCGCATGTAGAGGTCAATGAATTTGACTACTAAGACATCCTGACCAATAACCCCTTCTCACAAACGCCTAAATACAAAGGTGAATGACCCAACACATATGGAGCTGATGTCACTCACAAATATAAATAAATTAGCACTGTGACGTCATTGGGGTCAATGACCGCATCCGGAGGCACTAGAACCCGCTCTATATACTACTACTACAGGATTACAAGAAGTATGTTCGAAGTATAGGAAGTTTATGGGAAGTATGGAACATAGAGAAGTACAAATTACTACCTACGAAATACTTGAAGCAGAGACTTTTGGGACCTAGCGTACAAAATTTGAGTCATTATTTGTTTCCTCATTTTGATTTAACCTGCTTGAGTTATTGTTTAATGTAGAAAAATTCAATTATCAGCAAAGATAGTGATTAAATGTGAGATTTTTTGATAGATAAACTCTATTTAAACAGTACATTGAACTAATTTTACTATTTGTTTCAGGAGGCCATAACTGTCTTGTCTACTTCAATTTAGCAATTGGACCATCCTTTATGTTCTGACAATAGTGTTATGTATAAAAGAAAGATGACGAGAAACCTCTGCATTATCACCCGTTGAAATATTTAATTTTTTTTTAATTTAACAAGGTACTAGTATCCTATTAATATTATAAGTAGTCACAAAGATAAGACATTTGGCTAAATAAACAACTTCTTATTTAAATATTCCTTTCCTTTTACAAATAATCTACAATGTCTGTGAAGATGCGCGGACCGTAGTCAGTATTAAATATTCAAGCTTAAAACTAGTTAGGTTATAAACTATTCTTATTTTATTTAATAAATAACTGCCCTCCTCTGTGAACCACGAGATCTTGATGGTGGAGGCTTGCATGCCTCAGAGAAACAAATGCTAAGTGGAAGGTGCAACCATATTGAAAGGGTATCTGTAGATACCCTTCCAATGTGGTTGCACTTGTAGAGAGATCAGAGTAATGAATGGTTCCTGAAAAGGGGTGCAACAGCCATTTCAGTAGTTACAAGAGTGATAGTCTTGATAATTACCTGATTTGGCTTTGTAATACCACCCAAAAAGGTTTAGCCTTGTCGGTGCTGCTGCACGGCTGAAGCCAAAACTACTACTTTTCTCTAGGACATGCAACTCTATCTGTATGGTATGATGATGATGGTATCCTACCCAGTAAAATATTCCAGAAACAAAATGGACCTCTTCGTATTTCTGAGCAAGGACTACTGAGATGAAGTGATCACAAAAGATAAACATAGCATTCTACAAGTCTGAGCGTGAATTGTTAGAAGTTTGAATCACAGTGGTAGGTTGGCAAACCTGAAAAAGGAAATGGATAGGCTGAAATTAGATGTAGCTAAAATTAGCGAGGTATGCTGGAAAGAGAAGCAGGATTTCTATCCAGGATATTACAGAATCATTAACACAAAATCCAGCAAGGAATTTTCAGGAGTGGGTTTAATAACGTATAGGAAAATAGGGCAGAGGTTAGGCTGTTATAAACAACATAACGAAAATATTGTAGTACTAAAGATATACACAAAGCCACAACCTACCACAACAGTACACGTCCAGCCTACCAGCAACACAAACAATGGGTGGAATGGACAGATGTGCAAAGAGATAAAAATATCATGTAATACATTAATGGATATGAGAATTTGATTGTAATAGGAGACTGGAATAGAGGAAGAGAAGGTAAAACAGTAGGAGAACGTAGCCATCATGCAAGGAACAAGTGGAGAAGTTAACTGGTGGAATTTTGTGTCACTAGAGTCAAATTAGTACGTAACATACTGCTAAATTTAAAAATTGTTCTCGAAAACTATCCAAATAGTAGTTATATTTGCAAATCCTATTACTTAACACACCAATTCCAAAATGCTTTATGCGTAAAGTTATATATCTGTTGTGAAAACCATTGAAGCTAATGCCAACTGCAAGAAAATACATCCAGAAGACTTGTCAAATCTTGACGACTAACAAATTATTTGACTTAAGTAAATTCAAGATCCTGCATCGAAGGATGCTTCAAAATTTATAGACACCTTTGACCAAGGTCATTATTAGTACCGCAGAAATAAACAAAAAATTTGGAAAAAAGCCAAACTCTTTAAACGTATATACATTTACAATTCGTATTTTATTTATTTTTAAGTTAAATACTAAATAAACAAATACGTTTTGACCGAAAGGAGTACATTTAAATAACATTATTATATGATGTAGACTTTTTTTTTTAGAAAAGTGAGGTCATGAAAACTATAGCAGGTTAGATTGTAAAAATAAGTGATATTTTTTTATACATTCTATCTTTATAACGTTAACGATGAATCTGTAACATGCATTTGGCCGAGGCCTAACCACGTTACAGCGTGCTTCGCACTTTTTAAAATAGTCGTGTTTACCTATGTCAGAAACGTCGTTTATCCACTCTAATCCTAACTCCCCCCTTTGTTTTGTGGTTATCTGTTAGATTTGTATAATGTTCTTCTTTTGATACCTGACTGTCCGCTAACACAGAAATTAATCATGTTGATCTATCTATAAATCATCATGAGGTTACCTATGATATGTATTTTCTACCTAAAAGCTTAACGTTTTAATAAAAAAAATATTATAGATGTCTTACCTGGCGTATCGAAACTTCGTTAGCAGTTATAATCATGAGGAACAATAGCGCAGATGTTTGTAGTCAAAATGCCATGTGAAGCTCGTGGATACTAAAGTATGTGATTTTCCATTAATAGTTACTTATTCCAGGTATGAGTTTACTGTATTTTCACTTCGAGTAAAGCTAGTACATAAATGTTATAACCTAACTATTTACAAATATTTAAATTATCTATATGTGTATTCACAACAGTATTTTTTCTTTTGCTTATCTTGCACTTAATAATACGTGCTCTTAATATCTAAATTACCTATACGAGTATTCACAACAGTATTTTGCCTTTTTGCTTTTCTTGCATTTAGTTAAAAAGAACTTATGAATATTTATTGCTGGTTATTATCCAACTCTGTGATCATACAAGATTTAATGAAATTTTTATGGTTAAAAGGTTTTCAAGCAATTAGTTTAAATTTAAATATAACTATTTTACTTGTCTTTACAAAAAGCCTTGTGTAAATGTTTATAAAAACTAAGACTTCGTGATTTCCTGATTATTGATCGCTCACATTTTATAGAAATAAATGTTCATACGTTTGTTAATCAAAATTTCAATATACAATTTTAGTATTTTTCTCGCTCTAATTTACATTTGATTTCTAATTCTTTTATTGACAAATGAGAAAAGAAAAGAAAGTAATCATAGCAAAAGCCTTAAGAGTTTTATCTATGAATCTGATATTAGTCTTTTGCAAACTCGGCAGCCTTTAAAGGTCGATGTTGGTTACGCCAAAGTATATTGAACTAGTACTTTGTAGTACACCTACCCTTTATATCTCATCAGAAAAGGGCATGGTGCAAATTATTAGCAAGACATATTGTTGTTATAGATCGGTCCAATAAGGATTACTCAGTAAAGACTTCAAGTAATTAAATAATTAAAACTATAGACTAATATGTTGTGTAATAAATTAATTTCTAAAAATATTTAAATTTTTTCTCATTAAGGAAGAAGATTTTTAAGTACACTTTAAATATATGTAATATAAATCTTTACTGTAACTATTTGCAATCAAACCACATTTTTGCATTAGATCTGGGATATGGAGGATTATCTTCAACCACAGAAAAAACCTCGTTATCAAACTTGTAATAACTGCCATTTCGAAAAAAGTAGGAATAACCATCTCCTAAGTTTATAGCACCATCTATATTATTGGGAATGCCTCGCCAATAAGATATAGGTTTAGGGTAATTACTTATATGGCACAGTCTTCTATATGATTCACACTTCCAAAATCTGGAACCTAAAACATAATTTAATTTATTTTTAATTATTTTGATTTACTAATTTATTTAAAAAATGAAATACAACGTTTTTAAAGAAATGTTACAAACCACTTGTATAAGCAAAATAATTCATTAAAATGAGAGGTTTCAGAATAATATTATTGGGCGCATCTACATCCTAAAATTGATGGATCGTTCACAACATAACAAAACCGTTTTAATTCTTTTACGGCACAAAAGAATATAAAATATATTATTAGTCTCTAACGCATCGCAGCGAATGAAAAGTGGGGGTTATATAGCATTAAAAGCAGCATTTGAATATTTAATTAGAAATGAATGCATCCTACGAACAAAAACAAACTGGAAGACATGTTATTATTTAATTAGAGTGTATGTTTGAACAGGAAGACATTTGGAATTACTATGCAAGGATAAAACATTGATATGCTTAGATTTGCAGACGATGTAGTGGTATTAGCATCTAACAAGGAAGAGTTAAAAGCTGCTCTTAATGAAATGGAAACGGTTCTAACAGAGAGATATGGTATGAAAATTAACAAAAATAAAACTAAAGTATTAGTATGCAATGGAGTGAAAAATAAATCAAAAACAAGAATACAAATAAGTAGCAAGAACTTACAGACTCACAAAAAAATGTATTAGATGCTTCAGAAAATCAGAATCCTTGAACTGTTTTTTTTAGAACTATTGCCACCTGAACTGGAATTAATGGCATTACCTATTTTTGATAGTAATGCTGATGTCCTTTTATTTTTTAAATTGTATGATTCGAAACAAAAAAGAATACACTATTGTGGACATCAGTATTGTTCCATTAACGGCCGTTTTTCGGATCTTATATCATTAATGAATGAAAGAGCAGGTTTTCCACAAGATACAGAACTTTTATTATATAAAGAAGTTAGACCTAATTGTATTGAAAGAATTACAAATATTAACAAAACACTTGAAAAGGTCTTAGACGAATTAATGAATGGTGATATAATTATTTTTGAAAAAGATGAAATGGAAGAACAGTCTGATCTTCCAAACTGTATAGACTATTATAAAGATTTGTATTGCCGAGTAGAAGTTAACTTTGTGGATAGATGTATTCCTAATGATGTTGGTTTTACTATGGAATTGTCACATCGAATGACTTATGATCAATTATCTCGGCTGTAGCACAGAGGGTTGGTACAAATCCGTATTTATTACAATTCTTCAAATGTCAAAGTTATGAAGATAGTCCTGGTCATCCATTAAGATGTACATATGAAGGTACATTAAAAGATCTACTATGTTCAAAGTTTTATAAAACACCAAAGAAAATTTTTTATCAACAGCTTAGCATTCGAATTAATGAATTAGAAAATAAACTACAATTTAAATGTATATGGGTGGGAATGAAGTTAAAAGAAGAGAAGGAATTAACATTATATCCCAACAAAGGAGGCACTGTAGGAGATCTTTTAGAAGAAGCTAAAAAACAAATAGAATTTAGTGAAGGCGGTAGTGGAAAATTAAGGTTAGTTGAAGTAAATTGTTCTAAGGTAGCTTATGGGCCAAAGGAAGATGCTCCACTGAGTCGTTATCTTTGCAGGAGCCAAAACATACAGGATAGAGGAAATACCTAATGATGAATTAAGACTCATGGATGACGAGATGTTAGTTTCATGTGCTCATTTTCAAAAGGAAATATTTTCCACCTTTGGAATACCATTTTTTATCAAAATTAAACATGGTGAACAATTTAATAAAGTGAAAGAACGTATACAAAAGAAACTGTGTGTACCAGAAAAGGAGTGGGAGAAGTTTAAATTTACTATTGTTACATTGGATAAACCTCTTTTTATTGACGAAGATGATTTTGTTATGAATTTGAGAGATTTTAGAGATAATCCTACCACTAATGCTAATGCAAAACCTTGGTTGGGATTGGAGCACATGAATAAAGCTCCAAAACGAGCAAGATTTAATTATTTGGAAAAGGCTATTAAGATCTACAACTAAGAATGGTTCTATAATGCAAGCCAGTGGTGATTGTACATTATTAAAGTTGGCATCAACCAAACACCATCATAATTATTGTTTTGATTGTTTTCGCTGTTTCCTAACAATTAGAATGTAATATTCTTTGTACATAAATATGAATATATAGGTTATGTATTAAAAATTTATTTAAATAGAAAAAAACTTACAAGAGGTTAAAGATTTCTGCTACCTAGGAAGCCAAATAACGCAAGATGGGAAAAGTGCAAAAGATGTAAAACGAGGTCATGCTACATTTAACAAGAAAAAGCAACTACTGTGTTCAAAGACAACAAACATAGAAGCAAGGAAAAGATTGCTTAAAACATATGAGTGGAGCACAGCATTGTACGGTTGTGAAACCTGGAAAAAAGGAGAAGCGGACAAGAAAAAGGTAAGAAGCCTTTGAAATGTGGTGCTAAAACGTATGATGAGGATATCATAGACAGACAAAGTTAAGAACAAAGAGGTACTAAAAATAGTAGGGGAAGAAAGAAGTATGTGGAAAATGCTAAAAAAATAGAAGATATATTATGATAGGCGACATACCACGACATGAGGGAATAGTGCGGAATGGAATGTATTAGAAGCAGAGATACGAAAAAAGAGAAGTAGATGTAGTTCTAGGTTAGACTACTACACACAGATAGTGAAAGATGTAGGCTGTAGAAATTTCAAGGAAAAGTGTAGGCTAGCTCAGAATAGAAATCAATGGAGGTATGCATCCAACCAGTCCCAAAATGGATAAACTAATGACGAAAAAATAACCGTAACTTAAACATGATGATTATTAAAAGCAACTACAAGTATTGGTTGGGCAGCATTCTCGAATAATGTTTATTGTGTAAAAGGATTTACTGGAAAACTATTAATTCGGCAAATGTTTAAGTGTTGGGGGGATATTGGCAGCCACAGGCTCCTTAACCCCTTTCACATACCTTACATGTGATTTTCCAATGCTCCACCCGAAGGTACTACATTGGCCAGGAAGCGAGTTTTTTTACCTGGAAAATTTGGAATTTTGCTGTTCCTTTAACATGAATGACAACACTCACACACGTGACCTCCATTTTACGTCTCATCCGAATGAGGGTGTATTTTTGTGAAAAAAGCTCGCCTAACATTTTTCAAGTGGACCGTGTCGGGATTCGAAACCGGGACCTTGGGCGTAGTAGTCACACACAAACCGACTACGCCACGGAGCCTCACCACAGATTACGGAATCTCGGTGGGTTAGGGCATATAATTAGAAAACAATAGAAGGGGAACTGAGCTGTATATAGGCTGTGTGGGAATGTCATGGAACTGTGTAGGCTAGCACAGAATATAAATAAGTGGAGGTATGTGTCCAACCAGTTTTGAGACAGAAAACCTAACGACGAAAAAATGAGCACAGATAAATCTGATGATAATTATAAACAACTACAGGTGTTGGTTGTGAAATATTTGCAACTAATGTTGACTGTGTGAAAAGATATATTGGAAAAAAATATTAAATTGGCAAATGTTCAAGTGCTAGGGGAACTTGGTAGCCACAGGTTGCTTCACAACCACTGACTGTTGGAGAAATAGGGTATATAATTGTAAAACAATAGAAGGGGCCAAACTGCATCTAACAAGAAAGAACAGCGCCTATGATCATGATAACAAACATAGAAACAAGAAGAAAATTGTTGCAAGCTTATGTGTGGAGCACAGCACAGTATGCCTATGAAATACGGACAGTAGGAAAAGCAGACAGAAAAACGATAGCATCCTTTTGGAATGTTGTGCTTCAGATGTATGAGGATGATAGCATGACATACAAAGTTAATAACAAATAGGTTATAGAAATAGTAGGAAATAAAGATATCTGTGGAAAAAAAGTAGGAGAAATAGAAGGACAGAATACGTTCTAGGGCATTTTTGGGGAATAGTATGCAATATATTACAAGCAGAGATAAGAAAAAAGAGGTAGATGTACACCTAGATCAGATTGTGATAGATGCAGACTGTGCGAATTTCAGGCAATGTGTAGGTTAGTTCGGAATAGGAATCAACGAGGGTACTCGTCTAACTAGTTCCAGGACTGAAGACCTAACAATGATGATATATGTTTGAAATATGTTTGTGTATTTGGATTTGTAATTACGAATTTGTAGATCTGGAATGAAATATCTCGTTTAATTGAACACCTGAAAATTGCCTTCGATGCATAGTCTGCTGCACGTGTATTCATCGGAGTGTAAAGTACAAGGACCAACTTAACAATAAAACTGGAAACATGTTTCTTGCTAAGATTTGAAATGTAAACTATAATTCAATGTAGAATACATTTATTGTTACTTTGTATAACTGAAACTTATATATAATTTAAAGATTTAAGTTATGTACATTAGAATAAATAGGGATGAGCTGTCACGAGCTCACCCCTGCGACATCTTAAAAGCGAATGAATATAGAAACGAAGTATGCACAAGCCCGAAGTAACTTCACATTTTAGTAGTTTTATTAAATCCACAACAGTGTATACTTTTGAAATCAGGGTAAATATGGTTTAAAGTGTTAGTACTATAATAGAAACACAGTCCAAGACTAAAATATCCATAATGAACATAAAAAGATTATAAATAGACTGTAACCAATAAGAGTGTAGTCTTTTATAAGCAAATAATAGCCAGTTGAGAGGCTTAGGCATGTTTGGCATATTGAAAATATGTAGTAGGCGTATTGACAGGGTAGTCGAAATGAAAAACTAAATAAACGGATAGTAGACAAAAGGTCGAAGATATAACGTTGCTGGAATATATAAATAAGAGAGATAATTTGAGAGTTAATAAATAATGTTGAAGGGTAATTAGTTCAAAAAGGTTTTTCTTTGAAATATTTTCATATAGAAAGGATATTTTGCATATCCCCAATAAATAAGTACAGGTGCAAAAAAGAAGTATTGTATTTATGACGTTGAGTGTTTTCAGATAAACCAAGGTTTGGAAACATAAATGTAAAATGGCTGATTTGATAGCATACCAGAACGAACTGGAATATCAAATATATTTAAACTGTACAAATAGATTTAGATTGTATAATTTGAACTATAGAATACAAGCTGTAAAGGAATCCCATTCAATTTGTAATAGAAGAGTAGCATTATAATTAGAAAAAAATTGGACTGGCTATTCAAAAATTGTATACACTTAATTTGAAAAATTAAAATCAAGGAAATTGTGGTATCGTAAAATAAATTTTGTAAACTGATATTTTGATACTGATTATAAAAAGAGGATATTTGAGATTGAGTTCTTGATTTAGCAGAAAAAGTAATAGTTGTGATTTTATTGATCACACACACACACAGGTAAACATTGCTTAAAGAAAATATTAAACTAATTGCCTTTTTCGTGGAAAACCAGGTGGCGCCTGTAGACAAATATGGTTAGGTTTGCGTGAATATGTAAGCCCGCATACAAAGAGACTTTCTTTTTTGTTTTCTTTTTGAAGCTTTATGGCGATTGTTATGCCTTATTTTAAAGTTAAAAATTAGGTTTATTAATTTAAAGTTGGGAACTTTTCTAGAATTTGGAAAAATTCCCATTGAATAGTGCAATTTTGTTGACGCTGTAAAACTCCGGGATTAGTAACATTCACACGGGTCTTGACATCAGATGCTTATCTTTGCAATTGTAAGCGCTGATGTATGGTGCCACCCCTTTTCCGATCTCCCCGAGAAAAGGCAGTCTCCAAACACGGTGGAATAGGATAAGGTTTCCCCGCTAACTCGATTTGGCTGGGTCGTGGGTCATGGAGACCAAACTTGAAGCCAATAACTGGTGTTAAGATAATTTTGGGCGCCAGAAGACTGCCTGGAAATCCTAAAGCTCAAAATATTGAAAGTGGCGTCTTCAATACAAAAAAAATGCATAGCAACGACGACTCATAGGTATTCAAGGAGCAATAATTATTAAAGCTCAAAATAACGCTATGTATATTATCCTCTTAATTTTTAACAGTTTCAGAACTCACTAACCGTCCTATCAATCCCTGTGTATATATTGGATCAATAACCCTTTATACCAATCAATAATATTACTTCACGCAAGGTAAAATCTTGGAGAACATGTGTAAAAATTTACCTTTACCTTTGCTTTTGTAGGTAATAGTCTTTACAAAAGAACTGCCATTTGTGACCTGCTTTTTTCTGTACACAGAAACCAGTAAATTATATTAGAAGCAAACCCGATCTTGGAACAACTCTCCAATATAAACCTTTTACAAAAGGGAAAGTTTTGATGCTTTAAATAAATGTTATAGTGCAAAATCTTAGCTATAAATTTGATGTTATTTTCAATTTCATAAATAAAATTAACGGACTTTACAAAACTGCAAAATTAAGTATTTGCATAACTTACTACCTCCAGATTACTATTTATAAAGGATATAAAAATACGAAATCTTTCCAAATTAAAATGCCTGCACACATAACGCCAAATAACCATCAAATTCCGTAATGTTCATAACTGAATATGATTCATCCATTTAAATTAAAAGTTGAATTCTCCAGGCTTTATCGCTCATATGATAACCAACGTGTGATATGGTACTCTTCAAACACAACAGCCGGAAATCCTAAACATCTGTCCAGCATGAACTAAATTTACCCATAACAGATACGGCAAAACTAATAACGAGAATAAGAGCGAAGATAAGAACGAAAATAAGAAGAGGCCCTAAAGGAATAAAAATTAGTTAAATGCATTTAATATAACTTACGATTCGTGTTTACTTAACAACACGACTATCAGCTTCCTTTAAAAATTACAGCAAAACCAATTTGCTAAACGAGCATATGCCTATTTTTATCAATCCAGACTAGATATCTGTTTAACTGTGAAAACCCATGCACCAGCCAAAATTCTATATAAATATTTTCACCGTAAATAAAGTGTACGGAGATCCACCAAAAGTGTAGGATTATAAATTGTACGGCCGCTATGCCAAATCCATTATTCCATAGCACCTTGCAAAAATGGCGTATGTACTTTCAACTTACGTTGTTCACAATCGAAGACCAAGTTCTGTCGTGTCACCGATAATGTAAAGAGTAGGGACTACAACCAGTGCACTCTTTAATTAGTAACCAATCAATTTAAATCGTTTAATAAATAATAGACAAATGCTTGACAACTTGAATTAATATAGATTTGTACAAGAGGAAAATTTATACACAGAGTGTTTATTAAAGATGCGCTCTACAATACAAAAATAGTAAGTGTTGAAACGAAAGAAAATCAACACGTTACAAGGGTTCTGTAATGAGAAGAAGTTCAGTTTCCAACGAACGAAGACAGAAGTATGTTAATCCCATCAAAACAAACTTATCGCACCGTTACCTGGCAGTGCTGGAGTGAGTGTGTTCCGTTCCAACTTTGTAACCCATCCTTACCTGGTTAGTGAAACCCTACCAGCAGGAGCCGGAGCAACGCCTCCACAACTCACAACAAGACAATAGCAGAAACTGAGAACAGTGCATAAGTATATTTCAAGGTAAGTGTTTTTAATAACTTTATTTCATTTGCCCAGGGGTTTACTGGAAAGGTTGAGCATGATAAAGTATGTAGTTTACTAATATGTATTAAATATGCTTGCATTGTAGCAGCTCGTTCAGGTTGCACTAGGATTAAACTTTCTTAAAACATTGCTATTCACTGTATCGTAGTAGATAATGAGCTTCATTAACATGCTTAGATGAGAAGATATATGTTATTTAAGATTATGGCCTGTTCTGAATGATCTTGCGCCTAGAAGCAGTTCTAGATTATTAGAACGCGAAGATCGGCCTGTGTGTTTCAGTGATCAAAAAAGGTGCCTGATAGGAAAGTGCAAAAGATATAAAACAAAGATTAGCACAAGACCGTGCTACATTTAACAAGAAAAAGCTGTGTTCAAAGAGAACAAACACACAAATAAGGAAAAATTGCTGAGAGCATGTGTGTGGAGCACAGCACTGTACGGCTGTGAATCTTGGACAGTAGGATAAGTGAATAGGAAAAATATGGAAGCATTTGAAATGTGGTGCTACAGACAAAGTGAAGAACAAAGAAGTTCTAGAAATGGTAGGGGTAGAAAAAAATATGTAGAAAATAGTAGAAAATAGGATAGATAGAATTATAGGTCACATACTAAGGCATGAGGAAATAGTGCAGAATATATAAGAAGTAGAGCTAGGACAAAAGAGACGTAGAGGTAGATGTAGGTTAAACTACTGCAAAAGATGTAGGTTGTGTGAATTTCAGGGAAATGTAGGTTAGTGCAGAATAGTAAACAACGGAGGTACTCATCTAACTATTTCCAGAACTGAAGACCTAATGATGATGAAGAAGATACATGTTAATCTAGGATAGGACCAAGGTTTACAGTCGATCAACCAACAATATCAATCCTAAAAGTTATCTTAGCTCAGATAAAAGTTGAAAGTTACTGAAAGCAATTACCATAGAAGCCCTATTGAATCAGGACTTTCCACACTTTACTGAAAAGAGTAGAATTGATAAAAGTCACGATTCCTTTGCTTTCGAATATCTTTAATTTTACAAGTAAAGATCTTTTTCATTGCAACTAGTTAACTAGATTTTTAACATTTTCTTTATTGTCAGGTACTCTCCTGCTTATTTTTAATTTGATGTCAATAAAATCAAATTAGCCTGTCAAAAACTAAGGTATACAACTCAATATTGAGCGAATGGGCATTATTCACTAAAACTAAGTGATTCTGTTGTAGTAGCAACATACTTCAAGGATACTAAAAACCAAGGTAATGCTAACGAAAACTAGAATTAGGTTAAAAATGTAAAAACGTCTTTTAAAATTCGTATAGGGTTTTAGTCAGGTTTGCAGCTTTACCTTGCAAAGGGGCAAAATTTATAAATTGTTTTATAATAAGCAAAAATTCTGATTTGTAAAGTTTTGTTTTTGACTGCGTACTTAGATGGCAACACAATACGATACAATGCAAAAATGATGATAAAGTTATATACAAACCTTTAAAGAAATACAGCTTTCCATTTCCACCCCAAATAAAAGCTGCATCAATAGAATCTGGAACGCCAAGAAAAATTTCGGAAATACTTTTTGGATACCCGACATCTATCTTGTTTCCTTTATACCTCCACACTTGTGTACCTTTAAAAAAGTATGTCCTTCCGATTATATCGCTAAAAGCTGCATCTACAGGCGTTGGCAAATTAGCCCAATTTGAAGATATACTTTTGGGATATCCTTTAAAAATACTGCCAGTTTGCGATGTCTTCCAGTACGAATTTCCTTTAAATATATAGATTTCTTCATTTGACGTAGTAAAAATTGTGTCGATTTTAGTATCCTGACACAAAGAAGGTTCGGACAAATTTTCACTAAAACTTTCAGTGTGTGTGCTTATTTTTTTTCCATACAAAGCCTGAATTGCTTGAATATCATCGTTGGTTACTAAAGAACCTGCTTTTTTAGGCAAATAAAATGGCGACATCAATGACATTAACACATCCGAGTGACCTAATCCGAGTGCATGTCCAATTTCATGTGCAGCAGTTCTGAAAAAGTCTTTTTTGTCTGTGTCAGTTGAATTTATTCCCCAATCTTCAGAAGCATCAAAGTGGACACCTCCGCCATTCATCTAGAAATGTTATAGTCTTAAGTTTTATTTTTATGAAATTCGTTTCGCAATAATTTTGCAAAACTAACTAAGAATGTATATCATAATAGTTTAAAGAGTAAATAATAATAACTAATTAACTAACTGGAAAATTAGCATGTGCTAAAACACCTCCTTTTCCATCAAAAGGATTTTCATCGCCATGTTCGTATTTTTCAAATTTAATATCTATATCTGCTTTATTAGTGGTTAATGCAAATGTTAAGTCTGCATACTTAGACCATTCTGAAAACGCCCTGGTTACTTCCTGATCAATTTCTCTTTTATGTACATGTCGTGGATACTTTGAAACCTTGTACTTTATAGTAGAGCTCCTCCAACTGGAACCTAAAATTAGACTTCAATTCATTATGCTCTAACAAATTGTACTTAATATAACATATTATTTATACAATGTTAAGATCGACTGTTAATGTCGAGGTAACCAATTTCTATTTGAAATTTTATTTACGATTCACTTGTAGACCTGTTATTACATTGTGGAGGAGGTTTTGAATGATGAGTCTGTGAAGTAGACCTATTACGACAGGTACTTTTTTAATCATTATTGTTGGTTAATTTTTATTCGTTATGACAATAATATATTTTATTGTATTTATTTTAAGACTTTCAACACTATGTCGTATACTATAAGTTTTTTTCACAAGGAACCGTTGTGACCATGGTTAATGCGGTTTGGTAACCATTCCATTTTTGTGTAAAGTGGTGTGTTTGATTTTGTTACCGACTGTACGAAGCTGGTTGGACCGATTTGAACCGTGGACGAGACTTGTATAGCAATTTGCGGTCACTGTCAAAAGTCAAACATGTATATCATCTGGCATGCTGTTCATTAAGATGTTATAATTATTTCTATATCGTTTGATTGATCTCACTTCTTTTAAATAATAGTTTGAAATATGATAGATGAGCTAATGAGCAGTTAAATTATAAAGGCATGGATATCGATTGTACTGTTAATATGGAAACTGCCAATATACTACTAAACGGTTTGTTCTTATTTTTAAGTGTAGTGTTCTCTTACTAATATATATTACAGATATGAAAACTGCAGAGAAATATGTTAAGATTCTATTAGCGATTACATCTTCATGTAGCAATCCACCATATACATCGTCTGTAGTGCAGGAAGTGTGGACCATCAGAAGTAATGCCACAGCAGACCAGGAAGCTACTGAACTATTTTTAAATTTAAGATTAAAACTAGCTGTGAAATTTAATGACCGCAAAACAATTTAACGACATTTATGGCTAGGAGATGAAAAAGGACAATTTTTATGTTGGTGATGGAAAGGATGATGCAGAAAAATGTCGTCAAAAATTTGCAAATTTGTAAACACATATTTAAATTATATTCAGCATATGAAGACAACTAGGTAATCAAAAAAAGATCCATCTCCATTTGTTGATCAACTCCACGATATACTTGGAGGAAAAGATAAAATCAACCCCAATTATTTACCAATTCACTGGAGAAAAAACTGTGTAGATAATAGAAACGAGCCACAACCTTTGTGTAGTACCACAGTTGATAGAAATAAAATAAAGAACAGGCAATATAGCCACTTTTTATAAATATAGCATTTTAACTGCCACACTTCTGTAATGCCAGATTTCAAAATGTAACAAACGAGACTATAACCAAATCTGAAACCTCGACCACCAAATTACTAAGAGAATTGAGGGAGTATCACACACAAGAACTTCAACAAAGAGATAAACAGTTTTCGATCTTAAAAACGTATATTGACAAGCAAAATACCCAACGTGATAAGTTTTTAGAGCTATTTAAGAAACAGTTTTCTGCGAAAAGAAAACTCAAAAGTAGCAGTTCAGATTCTGAGTAGTCATCTGAAAATAGTTATAGTGTTTACCATTGTTATAATAATGAATGTTTACTTTTGTTATAAACTCATTTACTCTTATTTTTAAGTATAAGGTATTATAAGCCATAATATAAGAGTTATGCAATATGTTCTCTTTTTTCTTTTCCCCAATTAAATTCATCTCCATTATTTTCTACAAATTCCTCATCATCGTCATGAAAGAAATGTTCTATCATTCCACTCATCATTATTTACATAATAAAAGTTATGAAGAATGCAAGCAGCAGTGGTAATTTCAATTGCTTTCGATACAGAATAAGTGTTAATATAGCGAAGTCGACGCCACCTGCCTTTTAAGATGCCAAATGCATGTTCAATGCAGACTCTACTAAAACTCAAATGATAATTGTGGTACTTTTGGAGTCTACTAAGATTTCCATTATTTCAAAAGGTGTCAACAACCACATTCTTAGGGGAAATGCACTGTCTCCAAGTAAATGATATTCTTCTTTAGGGAAATAATATTGTCTTCCTTGTGCTGCAATACTTTTGTAAAATGTGGAATTTGGAAACACCTAAAAATAACGTCACTGTAGAAATTGCAAAAGAAGTGGAAGGGGTAATGTGATGTCTGCATAGTTATGCCAAATAGGTAGAAATAATGTTTCAGTTTCATATATGCTGATCTAAGATAATCACTTATAAAAGTATCTTACCCTTGAATCGTGGGCTGCTCCTGGGAATCCAGTAAAAACATAAGTAAACAATTTTTTAGCAGTACATACTGCCAATAAGTTGATAGAATGTGATAAATATCTATCCACATAACTATTATGTTCTTTTCACGCCAAAGTGCCCTCCGGAAATACCATAGTGCAAGTGCTGCAACACTTTCTGCACTATGTTTCTCGGCACTATCACTTAAAGTCGTCTCTCAGTACCATCTTTACACTCCAGGCGTCGTTTCAAGAAACTATTTTCAAATGCCAAGGAGTCCCACTTTGCCCAGTATGCCTTTAACCTCCTACTTGAAATACTAATTTCTTCCCAAGCAAGTTGTTGTCCTCTACTTTTCTACTCAATAATACGTCTCAATTCGGCATCCTGTTTTCTCGTATTGTTTCGGGTTGCCAAATATCGTCAGTTACAGTCATTCTATGGATGACACTTATTTTCTCTTCCATCTTGGAGCAATGATTGCAGTCTACCGGACAAGGTCTTCTTGACAGAGCGTCTGCATTCCGATAGCTCTTATTCCGGTCTCCGAAACGACATCTCCTAGGTATTTCACCTCTTTCCCAAATAGGTGACATTTCTTAAGGCTCAAGGTAAGGTTTGCCTCGCGTAATCTTTGGAATATCCCATCTAGGTTCCTAAGATGTTCTTCAAAAGACTCGCCTAACACTATCACATCGTCCAGGTATATCAGACGTGTCTTCTTAACAATACTAACACTACTATAATTTATTTATTATCTTTTTGTCTAATTATGTACGAGCTGGCGATACAATATGCACGTCCACATAACACAAATTTATATTTACTATTGGATTTTCAAAATGTAATGACCAACTAACTATACACGATATGATTTATATCGACATTTGGATATAGACTAACTGATGTATCCTCATCACCAAATCTTATATACAACCTATAATTAAATAGATGATTCATAGTTTGGTGTTTGCTGAAAGATTTTAGACTTCTGTAGAATACACTTCGGTTATGCAGCTTACGTGTTTGGCGGGTTGCCTAATAGTTCGTAACAATATATACATATATATTCTACTGGCTAGCCCCCCCTTACTTTTATATTTTTATTTATTTAATTATGAATTATTTTTACTCTACTTTTGTCGCCGCCCCTATTTTTATTAAATGAATGACTTCTATATAATGTGCTTTAGCAACGTTTGGTTGGTTATCTAATTAAAATGTTTACTATTATTATGCCTCGACTATATGAACTCTTTATCTCAGGGTGTCCACCTACTTACCGTGGGTTCAGTCGTAAGTAGATGTGCACTGCCCAACCAAACTGCACACTCTTTTGTTTTACTACTTTTATATGAATTTACTACTGTATATGCCAAATTTTACTGATCAACGTAGCTTTGTGCCAAATTAATTAATGTACACAATTTCTGACTTTTGACGTTTTATGATATTGCACGGTACTCACCTGAATTATACTTCGCTGATGGCCTTTTTTAATGCTGCTGGCTCACGATCTTAGTCGCCGTATGCGTCTTTACATGGACTCACAATCACTATTGAAACTTTCGTATCGTCTCCAGATGTCTTAGTACAATTTTGATGACCCCAAATCTGAAATGAATAACCCGAATTTTAGAATTTTGACAAACCGTTGTAATTACTTCCCCTGCGCTAATCCTTCCGTGTTCCTTTTTCGGCGTTGAATCTTCCCCTGCAATTGCTTCTCTCCTAATTTCACTCTTCGTGCTCCAATTAATCCGTCCGCCTTTCGTATCCAATCCAAGTCTAACCGCCGTCCTGTTCCAAATCTCTATCCAAATCGATCCTCTTTCCTTTATATAACCACTCTATGTCCTACTGCCTTCAAATCTCTATCCAAATCAATCCCAAATCTATTCAAATATTCGTTGCTTCGCCGTCGCTTGTATAACCACTCTATGTCCTTCTGCCTTTAAACCTCTATCCAAATCCAACTTCGTCCCTTTGTAAAACCACTCGAATGTCCTACTACCTTTTCCAATATCGTTCCAAATCTAATTAAATACTCGTCGCTTTCCCGTCGCACTATTACCACACTTTACACTTCTTTTATCGTCGCTATTTCTTATTTAACCACCGATGCTTCTTGTAACTCCACTTTAATAAATCAAACTATTTAAATTCAAACACATTTATTTTTTCAAAATATTTAACAACTTTAACGCAGGTTTGCAAAAACACGTCTTTATACTAAATTTAATCGAAAAAGAATCCTCTTGTTTACTCTCCAAGGCAATAAGCACAACAAAACTAGCTTACTTAATTACATTTTAAATACATAAAAATATCCAATAACAATTTGTCCTTTTTTTGGTGTCACAAATACCTTCACTATTGTCTTTATACACATTCCTAAATTCTATCATTGGTCCTAAATACTTCACAATTCTCCAATTATATTTGATACTGCTATTAACTTATAATTTTGAATTTACAAATTCGTCCAAAAGTTGATTCTATTTAAATAAAAGCCAAAATAATTCACACATGACCTGGATGCTTGGTTGATAGTAGACATCCGTAGACGCATCCGGTTTTCAGACGGCAAATGTACTTTCAATGGCCTATTAAATTTCAACTTAGTATAAAACCTTGAGCACTGTGCATTTTATCAACGTCATCAAGTCATTTAGTTTACCTTTTGGCACATACGTTTCAAACTAACATGGTAAATACTTTAGCATATGTAAAGTACGGCAAAATATAGTTTATGAATTACTGGATCTGATATATGAATCATTTTATTTGGCATACACCCCTTTTAACACAAATCTACCCTTAGAAGCCTTGTACCTCCCCCTGACATTACATTGGCCCCACTGATTTTGAATGAAATTGGAAATTTCGTCTGTTTTTACTCTTCTCTTGGTGTGCATAAAATTCTAATTTTTATTTAAAATCACCCCCCCGCATTTCTACATATTATTTAGTCAACCCCCATTTTCCTTTCTCTCACGTCTGTCTAACTACGCTATATACTAACCTACACTATAAACAAAAACAAAACTAAACTTTCCGTCCCATGAACTACATAACAAACTATCCTACTAAACCCTCTTCCTGTACAATTTTATATGGGTATAAATTTTCCAAGTGAAAACGCCCGCGATATCCCCCTGTCATATTATCTAACTCAAATGTATTTCCTTCAGCAAAAATACGCGTGATCTTGTACGGCCCTTCATAAGGAAACAACAACTTCGCGCAAATGTTTCTGTCGCGGTTTGAAACCCTTAATCGTTTTACTACCACCAGATCTCCTATTTCAAAAGTCGTCCTTTTTTTAATTTTACTACACCTTCGCTCGATGTCCCTACGCTGCATCCTTTCGATTCTACGCCTAACACTACCCAACAACTCTGTGATGTTTTGCACCTCGACTTCCTCCCTCCATGGCCTAGCTGGTATAATCCTTCGAATCAATGTTACCGGACATGTTTTTGTAACCGAACTCGGTACGCAATTCATAAAATTTTCAATTTGTGGCAGATATCTAATCCATCTATCGTGATGCTCCTGCGTCGCCAACCGTAGATATTTTATTACCTCTCGTATATAACGTTCGCATGGATTTGCTTTCGGATGCCGTATACTGCTAAATGATACCTTAATATGCGCCCTATTTAACCCGTTCCTGAATCTTTGATTGTTGAAATACGTCGCGTTGTCTACCAAAATCCTTTCCATCTTCCCGACCTGGCTTCCAAATTCTTTAATCGACTGTAAAGCATGCACCGTGTTATTCGTCTTGCCGGAAATAATTTAACAAATTTCGAAAAAACGTCCACCATCACCAATATGTGTCGATACCCCTGTTCACTCGTAATCAGGTTGCTCAAGTAATCAATAGCTACCAATTCTAACGGTCCATTTACGCTCACATTCATCGGTATGTTCTGCAACACCACGTTCTTGTCTTTACCTAGAATACAAATTTTACACCGATTGATCCTTTCTTTAACCACCGTGATATCATTTCTTGCATAAAACGCCTCTCTAAATACCAAAAATGTTTTTCTGATGCCTATATGTCCAAATTTTAAATGAATTTCGTCTATAATTTCCACAGCCGCGTCTCTGGATAACACTACCAGCTCTGCATCACCTATCCTTTTTACCACAAACTGCCTTACGATGGTAAATCCACGGTACTCCTCCACATTTTCCCTTGTTAATTTCTCGCGTATCGAGCTCACCTCACTGTGCCTCTGCGTCTCTATAAGCTTGGCGTTTGTCCACCGACCAACATCCCTGAACTCCTGCAAAGCAATTAAACAATCTTTTACGTCTCTTTTATTCGCTTCTACCTGCGGTCTGCTTAGAAAATCCGCCGTCACATTCTCCTTTCCTGGTTTATGCTTAATTTCAAAATCGTATTCCTGTAACACCAATACCCATCTATACAACCTACTGTTTAGAAACTCCTTTTTCTTCATGAATGTTACCACCGTGTTGTCGGATTCTATTAAAAATTTCTTTCCTAACAAATAAAAACGTAGCTTTTTCACTGCATATACTATCGCCAACATCTCCTTCTCTGCCGTCGCATATCTGGTTTCACAGTCTTTCAATACCCTGAAATAAATACAATTGGTACCTCAGCTCCGTCCTGAATCTGCACCAACTCAGCCCCGATTGCATATTTCGACGCATCCGTCCTCAAAAAAATTCGTCTTTGAAATTTGGATATTTTAACGACAACTCTTTATAAAACGCACTTTTTAAATCCTGGAACGCCTTGTCCCGTTCAGCAGTCCATTTCCATCTTTCGTTTTTCTTTAACAAACTCACCAACGGCACACACAACTCAGAATACCTCGGTGTAAACCGTTTGTAATAATTTAGAACCCCTAAAAATCCTCGCAATCCTCTTACATTCTTTGGTTGCGCAATCTTTTTCAACTCGTCCAATCTTTTATTACAAATTTTCATCCCATGTTCACTAATTTCAAATCCTAAATACGTAACCTTGCTCTTAAACAACTCGCATTTCTCCACGTTCAACTTCAAACCCCCTTCGTCCAGTCGTTGGATCACCTTTTCTAAATGCTCCATGTGTTCTTGCTCGTTCCTTGAAAAAATCAACAAATCATCCACATAGTGCGAACAGAAACATTCATACTCGTTAAACAGCTTCTGCATGGCCCTAACAAGTGCTGCTGAAGAACTACTTAAACCAAACGGAACTACAGAAAACATGTAAATCTCCCCCTCAATGCTAAACCCCGTAAACTTCTTACTGTCTTCATGCAACGGAATCAACCAAAACGAATTTTTTAAATCTAATTTACTGAAAATCTTCATCTCATACACTTTATACAACAAATTATCCAACCCTTGTGGTTGTTCGTACTGCGGTTTCGTAATCGAATTCAACTTCCTCGCATCCAAACAAATCCTTATATGCCTTTTGTTGGGTTTAGGTACAATAACTACCGGGTTCACATATGGAGTTTTCGCTGGTTCGATGATACCTTCTTTTAACATTTTGTTTATCTCGGCTTTAACCCTATTTCTAATTGCAAACGGAATTGGATACACCTTTGTATTAAACTCGTTGTCTTCCGTGACCTCCAACTTATGCATATATCGCCTCGCATATCTTGGCTCTTCATTAAACAAGCCTATATATTTATTAAATAACTCCCCTAGCTTCGCCTTAATCTCAATACTCACTTTCCCTATCTGTTCATCATCAATTAATCTCGCAAACATATTACATAATCTCACTTCAACCCGTCTATAATTATTCTCTTTAATCATTCCTAATCCTGAACTATCTATATCATTTCCATTCCTATATTCCGAACTAACCGTAGGCACCACCCATAACTTATCTTTATCAAATATCCTAATCGACCTATCCTTTCCATCTATATTCAATCCAAAATCCTTTATAAAATCCATTCCTAATATGAAATCTAGCTGCAACCCCTTTGTAATCAAAAACTCTGCACCTCCTGCTTTTTTATTCCCTATATATATATCGGTACACGGATAACCCTATAAATCGTCGTTAGCTTTTTGTTCATTGCCGACCATAAATTAACCCCATCAATTGTTCCTATTCGTCCCTTTAAAAATTCTTCATGTTTTATCACCACATTCTCATCTACCAGCGACAACTGCGAACCACTATCAACTAAAGCAACATATAAACAATCCCTTAAACTAATATTAATAAACAACAAGTTCTTTTTATTAAAGGTATAACTATTTAACAATAAATCTCTTATACTATAACACACGTCTATATTCATCCCTAAGCATTCGGTCGTCCAAAATTTGCGTTTTTTTGTCCCGACGGCGCCTCGTGTATCTGCACCACCTCAATCCTATCTGGGTCCGGTGTCATCGCGCTTGTCATCATGTGTTGGACGTTTACGTCCCTGTCCGTCCGGCTGTTTCCATTGTGCGTTCCGCCTCCCGTAGTACGGCCGTCACCCTCGTTGTTGCTGTGCTGGTATCTGTTTTGTCCATGGTATTCGTTCGCCCGGTGTTCCCTATTGTAATAAGGTCGTCTGTTTCCGTCGTGTCCCCAATGATTCCGATGTCCGTGGTTGAAGTTGTCCTGTCTGTAATTAGGTCGGTGTTCGTGGTACGCCTGTCGTCGGTTGTCTTCCTATAACCCCGGTTTTGCTCCCAATAATTTGTTCGCGTTTTGCCTCCAGTGCTGTTGCTAAATCAAAGTTCCTCATCACCCCTAAAAATTCCCGCAATGTCTTCACGTTCTGTACCACGTACACCTTTGTCACTTCCGGTTCCATATGTCCTGCGAGTAGTAGCACTATGTCGTCCTCGCCCAATTTTGGTGTCAAGTGTTGTGCCTGGTTAAATTTGTCAATCGCGTATTCTTCGCGTGTTCCGTGTGTCCTGCTGTAATGTCCGGTGATTAAATTCGTCCGTATGTCTGTCTGGTGTGTGTTGCTCCAAAATTGCTCTATAAAAAGTCGTCGAAATTCAGCGTACGTGTCGTATTGTCTGCGGATGATATTATGCCATTTTTCGGCGTTGCCTGTCAAAGTCGCCCCCACGATCTGTAATTTAGTTCTTTCATTTTCAGTCCCTACGATTTCGTCCAGTCGGTCTAAAAATCCCATTGGTTGTTCCGTCCTTCGTCCCTCAAACTTTGGTAATGCGTCCCGGTTTAATTTAATGTGCTGTCCGTAGTTCAGTCCAACGCGCCTCCTTTCTAGTTCGTCCAACTTGTCCTGTATTTGTCTTACTTCATGTCCGACCCTGTTTTCTAATACCGTAACTTTGTCGTCAAGTTTTTCGTCCAGTTGCGTCCTAACGTTTACATTTTCATTTTGTAGGGTCTCTAACGTCTGTCCTAAATTTCTGTAATGTGTCGTATGTCTTTTTCACATGTCTGTATTTCCGTATTTAATGTCGAAAACCGCTGATCATCGTCTCTTCTACTGTATCCACACGTGTCTTGAATTCCGATCTTAGGTCCGTCCTTGTCGCGTTCAAGTCTCCCTGAAACTGTACCCGTGTGTTTTCCAGCTTGTCGTCAACCCTGTCTACTTGTTGTTGTACCTATGTCCTTAGGTCGTCCTTTACATTTTGCATTTGTGTGAGTAGATAGTCCTGCGTGTAGTTCATTTTTGCCGTCAGTTCCGCGTGCGCCGTCCTAAACTCATTCCTCAATTCGTTGTGTGAATCTGTGATTTTGTTTGTCAACTCTGTTTTAACGGTTTTTAGTTCCGTATGTGTCTCTGTAATTTTTATAGCTAACGCCGTATTTGCCTCTTTTTGTTCCGTCTGTGACTTTACCATTTTGTCTTGCATACTCATTAGGAATCGCATTATGTCCTGGGTTCCGGCGGCTTCTGCTACCCTAACCTCCGGTACCGTCGCCTGGTCCGTGTCCATGCCTATCACCTCCGGATCTGTCTGCCTCACGTCCGTCTCCTGTATGTCTCCCCCTGCGTCTAGCTCCATGTCATGTGTCCCTAATTCCGCTTCAACTCCGTATATTCGTCCTGATCGCGTAATCCTTTTCGTGTCCGCGTCCGTCATCTCTGCTGCCTAGTTTAGAACTCCTTTTTCTGAAAAATAAAAAAAACTACGGGCCCCACCTAATCTCGGGATCCCGTATCCTGCTACTACTTTTATCTAGTTCTTTTCTAGCCTTTTTTCTAGCCCCACGTTGGGTTTGCCACCTTCTACTGGCTAGCCCCCCCTTACTTTTATATTTTTATTTATTTAATTATGAATTATTTTTACTCTACTTTTGTCGCCGCCCCTATTTTTATTAAATGAATGACTTCTATATAATGTGCTTTAGCAACGTTTGGTTGGTTATCTAATTAAAATGTTTACTATTATTATGCCTCGACTATATGAACTCTTTATCTCAGGGTGTCCACCTACTTACCGTGGGTTCAGTCGTAAGTAGATGTGCACTGCCCAACCAAACTGCACACTCTTTTGTTTTACTACTTTTATATGAATTTACTACTGTATATGCCAAATTTTACTGATCAACGTAGCTTTGTGCCAAATTAATTAATGTACACAATTTCTGACTTTTGACATTTTATGATATTGCACGGTACTCACCTGAATTATACTTCGCTGATGGCCTTTTTTAATGCTGCTGGCTCACGATCTTAGTCGCCGTATGCGTCTTTACATGGACTCACAATCACTATTGAAACTTTCGTATCGCCTCCAGGTGTCTTAGTACAATTTTGATGACCCCAAATCTGAAATGAATAACTCGAATTTTAGAATTTTGACAAACCGTTGTAATTACTTCCCCTGCGCTAATCCTTCCGTGTTCCTTTTTTTCGGCGTTGAATCTTCCCCTGCAATTGCTTCTCTCCTAATTTCACTCTTCGTGCTCCAATTAATCCGTCCGCCTTTCGTATCTAATCCAAGTCTAACCGCCGTCCTGTTCCAAATCTCTATCCAAATCGATCCTCTTTCCTTTATATAACCACTCTATGTCCTACTGCCTTCAAATCTCTATCCAAATCAATCCCAAATCTATTCAAATATTCGTTGCTTCGCCGTCGCTTGAATAACCACTCTATGTCCTTCTGCCTTTAAACCTCTATCCAAATCCAACTTCGTCCCTTTGTATAACCACTCGAATGTCCTACTACCTTTTCCAATATCGTTCCAAATCTAATTAAATACTCGTCGCTTTCCCGTCGCACTATTACCACTCTTTACACTTCTTTTATCGTCGCTATTTCTTATTTAACCACCGATGCTTCTTGTAACTCCACTTTAATAAATCAAACTATTTAAATTCAAACACATTTATTTTTTCAAAATATTTAACAACTTTAACGCAGGTTTGCAAAAACACGTCTTTATACTAAATTTAATCGAAAAAGAATCCTCTTGTTTACTCTCCAAGGCAATAAGCACAATAAAACTAGCTTACTTAATTACATTTTAAATACATAAAAATATCCAATAACAATTTGTCCTTTTTTTGGTGTCACAAATACCTTCACTATTGTCTTTATACACATTCCTAAATTCTATCATTGGTCCTAAATACTTCACAATTCTCCAATTATATTTGATACTGCTATTAACTTATAATTTTGAATTTACAAGTTCGTCCAAAAGTTGATTCTATTTAAATAAAAAGCCAAAATAATTCACACATGACCTGGATGCTTGGTTGATAGTAGACATCCGTAGACGCATCCGGTTTTCAGACGGCAAATGTACTTTCAATGGCCTATTAAATTTCAACTTAGTATAAAACCTTGAGCACTGTGCATTTTATCAACGTCATCAAGTCATTTAGTTTACCTTTCGGCACATACGTTTCAAACTAACATGGTAAATACTTTAGCATATGTAAAGTACGGCAAAATATAGTTTTGAATTACTGGATCTGATATATGAATCATTTTATTTGGCATACACCCTTTTAACACAAATCTACCCTTAGAAGCCTTGTACCTCCCCTGACATTACATTGGCCCCACTGATTTTGAATGAAATTGGAAATTTCGTCTGTTTTTACTCTTCTCTTGGTGTGCATAAAATTCTAATTTTTATTTAAAATCACCCCCCCGCATTTCTACATATTATTTAGTCAACCCCCATTTTCCTTTCTCTCACGTCTGTCTAACTACGCTATATACTAACCTACACTATAAACAAAAACAAAACTAAACTTTCCGTCCCATGAACTACATAACAAACTATCCTACTAAACCCTCTTCCTGTACAATTTTATATGGGTATAAATTTTCCAAGTGAAAACGCCCGCGATATCCCCCTGTCATATTATCTAACTCAAATGTATTTCCTTCAGCAAAAATACGCGTGATTTTGTACGGCCCTTCATAAGGAAACAACAACTTCGCGCAAATGTTTCTGTCGCGGTTTGAAACCCTTAATCGTTTTACTACCACCAGATATCCTATTTCAAAAGTCGTCCTTTTTTTAATTTTACTACACCTTCGCTCGATGTCCCTACGCTGCATCCTTTCGATTCTACGCCTAACACTACCCAACAACTCTGTGATGTTTTGCACCTCGACTTCCTCCTCCATGGCCTAGCTGGTATAATCCTTCGAATCAATGTTACCGGACATGTTTTTGTAACCGAACTCGGTACGCAATTCATAAAATTTTCAATTTGTGGCAGATATCTAATCCATCTATCGTGATGCTCCTGCGTCGCCAACCGTAGATATTTTATTACCTCTCGTATATAACGTTCGCATGGATTTGCTTTCGGATGCCGTATACTGCTAAATGATACCTTAATATGCGCCCTATTTAACCCGTTCCTGAATCTTTGATTGTTGAAATACGTCGCGTTGTCTACCAAAATCCTTTCCATCTTCCCGACCTGGCTTCCAAATTCTTTAATCGACTGTAAAGCATGCACCGTGTTACTTCGTCTTGCCGGAAATAATTTAACAAATTTCGAAAAAACGTCCACCATCACCAATATGTGTCGATACCCCTGTTCACTCGTAATCAGGTTGCTCAAGTAATCAATAGCTACCAATTCTAACGGTCCATTTACGCTCACATTCATCGGTATGTTCTGCAACACCACGTTCTTGTCTTTACCTAGAATACAAATTTTACACCGATTGATCCTTTCTTTAACCACCGTGATATCATTTCTTGCATAAAACGCCTCTCTAAATACCAAAATGTTTTTCTGATGCCTATATGTCCAAATTTTAAATGAATTTCGTCTATAATTTCCACAGCCGCGTCTCTGGATAACACTACCAGCTCTGCATCACCTATCCTTTTTACCACAAACTGCCTTACGATGGTAAATCCACGGTACTCCTCCACATTTTCCCTTGTTAATTTCTCGCGTATCGAGCTCACCTCACTGTGCCTCTGCGTCTCTATAAGCTTGGCGTTTGTCCACCGACCAACATCCCTGAACTCCTGCAAAGCAATTAAACAATCTTTTACGTCTCTTTTATTCGCTTCTACCTGCGGTCTGCTTAGAAAATCCGCCGTCACATTCTCCTTTCCTGGTTTATGCTTAATTTCAAAATCGTATTCCTGTAACACCAATACCCATCTATACAACCTACTGTTTAGAAACTCCTTTTTCTTCATGAATGTTACCACCGTGTTGTCGGATTCTATTAAAAATTTCTTTCCTAACAAATAAAAACGTAGCTTTTTCACTGCATATACTATCGCCAACATCTCCTTCTCTGCCGTCGCATATCTGGTTTCACAGTCTTTCAATACCCTGGAAATAAATACAATTGGTACCTCAGCTCCGTCCTGAATCTGCACCAACTCAGCCCCGATTGCATATTTCGACGCATCCGTCCTCAAAAAAATTCGTCTTTGAAATTTGGATATTTTAACGACAACTCTTTATAAAACGCACTTTTTAAATCCTGGAACGCCTTGTCCCGTTCAGCAGTCCATTTCCATCTTTCGTTTTCTTTAACAAACTCACCAACGGCACACACAACTCAGAATACCTCGGTGTAAACCGTTTGTAATAATTTAGAACCCCTAAAAATCCTCGCAATCCTCTTACATTCTTTGGTTGCGCAATCTTTTTCAACTCGTCCAATCTTTTATTACAAATTTTCATCCCATGTTCACTAATTTCAAATCCTAAATACGTAACCTTGCTCTTAAACAACTCGCATTTCTCCACGTTCAACTTCAAACCCCCTTCGTCCAGTCGTTGGATCACCTTTTCTAAATGCTCCATGTGTTCTTGCTCGTTCCTTGAAAAAATCAACAAATCATCCACATAGTGCGAACAGAAACATTCATACTCGTTAAACAGCTTCTGCATGGCCCTAACAAGTGCTGCTGAAGAACTACTTAAACCAAACGGAACTACAGAAAACATGTAAATCTCCCCCTCAATGCTAAACCCCGTAAACTTCTTACTGTCTTCATGCAACGGAATCAACCAAAACGAATTTTTTAAATCTAATTTACTGAAAATCTTCATCTCATACACTTTATACAACAAATTATCCAACCCTTGTGGTTGTTCGTACTGCGGTTTCGTAATCGAATTCAACTTCCTCGCATCCAAACAAATCCTTATATGCCTTTTGTTGGGTTTAGGTACAATAACTACCGGGTTCACATATGGAGTTTTCGCTGGTTCGATGATACCTTCTTTTAACATTTTGTTTATCTCGGCTTTAACCCTATTTCTAATTGCAAACGGAATTGGATACACCTTTGTATTAAACCCGTTGTCTTACGTGACCTCCAACTTATGCATATATCGCCTCGCATATCTTGGCTCTTCATTAAACAAGCCTATATATTTATTAAATAACTCCCCTAGCTTCGCCTTAATCTCAATACTCACTTTCCCTATCTGTTCATCATCAATTAATCTCGCAAACATATTACATAATCTCACTTCAACCCGTCTATAATTATTCTCTTTAATCATTCCTAATCCTGAACTATCTATATCATTTCCATTCCTATATTCCGAACTAACCGTAGGCACCACCCATAACTTATCTTTATCAAATATCCTAATCGACCTATCCTTTCCATCTATATTCAATCCAAAATCCTTTATAAAATCCATTCCTAATATGAAATCTAGCTGCAACCCCTTTGTAATCAAAAACTCTGCACCTCCTGCTTTTTATTCCCTATATATATATCGGTACACGGATAACCCTATAAATCGTCGTTAGCTTTTTGTTCATTGCCGACCATAAATTAACCCCATCAATTGTTCCTATTCGTCCCTTTAAAATTCTTCATGTTTTATCACCACATTCTCATCTACCAGCGACAACTGCGAACCACTATCAACTAAAGCAACATATAAACAATCCCTTAAACTAATATTAATAAACAACAAGTTCTTTTTATTAAAGGTATAACTATTTAACAATAAATCTCTTATACTATAACACACGTCTATATTCATCCCTAAGCATTCGGTCGTCCAAAAATTTGCGTTTTTTTTTGTCCCGACGGCGCCTCGTGTATCTGCACCACCTCAATCCTATCTGGGTCCGGTGTCATCGCGCTTGTCATCATGTGTTGGACGTTTACGTCCCTGTCCGTCCGGCTGTTTCCATTGTGCGTTCCGCCTCCCGTAGTACGGCCGTCACCCTCGTTGTTGCTGTGCTGGTATCTGTTTTGTCCATGGTATTCGTTCGCCCGGTGTTCCCTATTGTAATAAGGTCGTCTGTTTCCGTCGTGTCCCCAATGATTCCGATGTCCGTGGTTGAAGTTGTCCTGTCTGTAATTAGGTCGGTGTTCGTGGTACGCCTGTCGTCGGTTGTCTTCCTATAACCCCGGTTTTGCTCCCAATAATTTGTTCGCGTTTTTGCCTCCAGTGCTGTTGCTAAATCAAAGTTCCTCATCACCCCTAAAAATTCCCGCAATGTCTTCACGTTCTGTACCACGTACACCTTTGTCACTTCCGGTTCCATATGTCCTGCGAGTAGTAGCACTATGTCGTCCTCGCCCAATTTTGGTGTCAAGTGTTGTGCCTGGTTAAATTTGTCAATCGCGTATTCTTCGCGTGTTCCGTGTGTCCTGCTGTAATGTCCGGTGATTAAATTCGTCCGTATGTCTGTCTGGTGTGTGTTGCTCCAAAATTGCTCTATAAAAAGTCGTCGAAATTCAGCGTACGTGTCGTATTGTCTGCGGATGATATTATGCCATTTTTCGGCGTTGCCTGTCAAAGTCGCCCCCACGATCTGTAATTTAGTTCTTTCATTTTCAGTCCCTACGATTTCGTCCAGTCGGTCTAAAAATCCCATTGGTTGTTCCGTCCTTCGTCCCTCAAACTTTGGTAATGCGTCCCGGTTTAATTTAATGTGCTGTCCGTAGTTCAGTCCAACGCGCCTCCTTTCTAGTTCGTCCAACTTGTCCTGTATTTGTCTTACTTCATGTCCGACCCTGTTTTCTAATACCGTAACTTTGTCGTCAAGTTTTTCGTCCAGTTGCGTCCTAACGTTTACATTTTCATTTTGTAGGGTCTCTAACGTCTGTCCTAAATTTCTGTAATGTGTCGTATGTCTTTTTCACATGTCTGTATTTCCGTATTTAATGTCGAAAACCGCTGATCATCGTCTCTTCTACTGTATCCACACGTGTCTTGAATTCCGATCTTAGGTCCGTCCTTGTCGCGTTCAAGTCTCCCTGAAACTGTACCCGTGTGTTTTCCAGCTTGTCGTCAACCCTGTCTACTTGTTGTTGTACCTCTGTCCTTAGGTCGTCCTTTACATTTTGCATTTGTGTGAGTAGATAGTCCTGCGTGTAGTTCATTTTTGCCGTCAGTTCCGCGTGCGCCGTCCTAAACTCATTCCTCAATTCGTTGTGTGAATCTGTGATTTTGTTTGTCAACTCTGTTTTAACGGTTTTTAGTTCCGTATGTGTCTCTGTAATTTTTATAGCTAACGCCGTATTTGCCTCTTTTTGTTCCGTCTGTGACTTTACCATTTTGTCATGCATACTCATTAGGAATCGCATTATGTCCTGGGTTCCGGCGGCTTCTGCTACCCTAACCTCCGGTACCGTCGCCTGGTCCGTGTCCATGCCTATCACCTCCGGATCTGTCTGCCTCACGTCCGTCTCCTGTATGTCTCCCCCTGCGTCTAGCTCCATGTCATGTGTCCCTAATTCCGCTTCAACTCCGTATATTCGTCCTGATCGCGTAATCCTTTTCGTGTCCGCGTCCGTCATCTCTGCTGCCTAGTTTAGAACTCCTTTTTCTGAAAAATAAAAAAAACTACGGGCCCCACCTAATCTCGGGATCCCGTATCCTGCTACTACTTTTATCTAGTTCTTTTCTAGCCTTTTTTCTAGCCCCACGTTGGGTTTGCCACCTTCTACTGGCTAGCCCCCCCTTACTTTTATATTTTTATTTATTTAATTATGAATTATTTTTACTCTACTTTTGTCGCCGCCCCTATTTTTATTAAATAAATGACTTCTATATAATGTGCTTTAGCAACGTTTGGTTAGTTATCTAATTAAAATGTTTACTATTATTATGCCTCGACTATATGAACTCTTTATCTCAGGGTGTCCACCTACTTACCGTGGGTTCAGTCGTAAGTAGATGTGCACTGCCCAACCAAACTGCACACTCTTTTGTTTTACTACTTTTATATGAATTTACTACTGTATATGCCAAATTTTACTGATCAACGTAGCTTTGTGCCAAATTAATTAATGTACACAATTTCTGACTTTTGACATTTTATGATATTGCACGGTACTCACCTGAATTATACTTCGCTGATGCCCTTTTTTAATGCTGCTGGCTCACGATCTTAGTCGCCGTATGCGTCTTTACATGGACTCACAATCACTATTGAAACTTTCGTATCGCCTCCAGGTGTCTTAGTACAATTTTGATGACCCCAAATCTGAAATGAATAACCCGAATTTTAGAATTTTGACAAACCGTTGTAATTACTTCCCCTGCGCTAATCCTTCCGTGTTCCTTTTTTTCGGCGTTGAATCTTCCCCTGCAATTGCTTCTCTCCTAATTTCACTCTTCGTGCTCCAATTAATCCGTCCGCCTTTCGTATCTAATCCAAGTCTAACCGCCGTCCTGTTCCAAATCTCTATCCAAATCGATCCTCTTTCCTTTATATAACCACTCTATGTCCTACTGCCTTCAAATCTCTATCCAAATCAATCCCAAATCTATTCAAATATTCGTTGCTTCGCCGTCGCTTGTATAACCACTCTATGTCCTTCTGCCTTTAAACCTCTATCCAAATCCAACTTCGTCCCTTTGTATAACCACTCGAATGTCCTACTACCTTTTCCAATATCGTTCCAAATCTAATTAAATACTCGTCGCTTTCCCGTCGCACTATTACCACTCTTTACACTTCTTTTATCGTCGCTATTTCTTATTTAACCACCGATGCTTCTTGTAACTCCACTTTAATAAATCAAACTATTTAAATTCAAACACATTTATTTTTCAAAATATTTAACAACTTTAACGCAGGTTTGCAAAACACGTCTTTATACTAAATTTAATCGAAAAGAATCCTCTTGTTTACTCTCCAAGGCAATAAGCACAACAAAACTAGCTTACTTAATTACATTTTAAATACATAAAATATCCAATAACAATTTGTCCTTTTTTGGTGTCACAAATACCTTCACTATTGTCTTTATACACATTCCTAAATTCTATCATTGGTCCTAAATACTTCACAATTCTCCAATTATATTTGATACTGCTATTAACTTATAGTTTTGAATTTACAAGTTCGTCCAAAAGTTGATTCTATTTAAATAAAAAGCCAAAATAATTCACACATGACCTGGATGCTTGGTTGATAGTAGACATCCGTAGACGCATCCGGTTTTCAGACGGCAAATGTACTTTCAATGGCCTATTAAATTTCAACTTAGTATAAAACCTTGAGCACTGTGCATTTTATCAACGTCATCAAGTCATTTAGTTTACCTTTCGGCACATACGTTTCAAACTAACATGGTAAATACTTTAGCATATGTAAAGTACGGCAAAATATAGTTTTTGAATTACTGGATCTGATATATGAATCATTTTATTTGGCATACACCCCTTTTAACACAAATCTACCCTTAGAAGCCTTGTACCTCCCCCTGACATTACAATATATATATATATATATATATATATATATATATATATATATATATATATATATATATATATATATGTAATTGCTCCTGTTTGTGCTATTAACACATTCACACGCGTTAGTCTTATAAATAATTAGTTGTAGTGTGACATATTAATTGCCTGTATTGTAAATACATGCTTTATTTGACTTGTGTATATTGACTTATATGTTGTAGTAGTATGTCCTGTAAGATATAGTTCATTCAATTTAATTTTAAGATGACGTCAAATGTAGTAATGAAGTGTTGGCAACTGTATGCAAACAAATACGGATATTGTCATTTAACACAATAAAGTTTGGCAGTTCTGTATGGCGTTGCCACCAATTCCTCTTACCAGTAGAAATATTTTTATTTTCTTCTTTAAATATACTATAATTTAAGCTAACATTGGCATTGTCGTATTTTATTCAGTTGTGACGTCATCTTAAAGTTAAAGCGAATGGACTAAACCACCATCCGTCCTGGTATCAAGTGCATATAAAGTATAAAGGCCATTTCATGGGATAGATAGTCTGAATGCTAAATTACTAATGATTAATTGTTGTTGCAATAAATAACGTGATTTATAATAAGAGATGCTTATTAGCGGTCGATTATCTTGCTCCATGACAGAAACGATCTATTAGTTAAATACATATGATTGTCGTTCTAAACTACACCTTTTTATAAAATAACAAAATTTGGCAAGAATCCAAAAAACCTACAGCCGCCATTTATCAACAAAATTTAAAAACAAGTATTTGAATCTGTTTAATTAGGGAAATATTGTAATGTTATACTTTTACCTACTAGTAGATTTTTGAACTTACCTTGTAACGCATACCGTTTTGAACGAAAGTCACTCCCAGTACCAACAGCATCCTTCATACCGCACCTTGCCTGATTCATCATGCGAAGGGTCTCCTCATTTATAGTACCTGGAAAAATATTGCAAGTAAAAGTCATAATCTAGTAATAACAGGTTCTTATTCATGTAACAAAAATCATTAATAATGCCTAGACTATATATATAAATACACAAAATTTGTATTTAGTTGTATCAACTTCGTGGTCACCTTTATTTGAAACCTTTTCTTATTTTTAGCTATAAAAATATGTCGTCTAAACGAAAAATTTATAGGAATTATTTTTTGGAAGATCTTAATAAAGCGGTTTAAGCTGTAAAAGGTGGAACACGTAGACAGATCCAAGAACAGCGCCGCCGTCTCCTTCTTCCTTCTCTTGCTTCTCCGTCTTTCTCCCTCCTCCACCTCTTTTGTTTTCCACTTACTCCGTCCTCCTTCGTCCTTATCTTCCTTACTCATCCAACCTCCTCCTTCCTCTTCCAACTTTTTGCGTCCTTCTCATAACTATCACTCTGACAGTTTTTCTTACGTCACTTTGTCAGTTCACCATTTTTGTTTTTACGTGACTGTTTTTGACTTACTCTGTTTATACCCACTTTTGTTCCAACCTGTATATACATTTCCACACAGCTACGTCACACAGTTCTTAGAGGAAAAATTTTATGGAAGCGGGGTTCGAACACGGGTCGCTTGCATGCGAAACAAATGCTCTATCCATTAGATCACCGAGATACCGACATAAGTACTTGTCGAATACCTGGAATCACACGAACCATTATTGGACTTAAATTTTTTAACTACGTTATTTTCGACTACGTAACTCCTTATTTTAATGTAGTACCATCTCACAATAAAACGCAATAAAGATATTAAAATTTATTAATAATAGTTTTGCTGGTGTTATCGTTACAAACAAGTAAAACAAACTTTATTAACAATTTTTATAATTTACTAAATATATACAAGTTTTGTACTAACATCCACTGTGGTATCGGGAATCAACTGAATCTGGAATAGCCAAATTTCTCAACATTTATGTGAGCGATCGCCCCACATTTACATCTACTTTCTTCTGCATGGGGTGGCAAATAATCATTTCCAACACTGTCAAGTAATTTGCATTGCTGCTATCATAAAACAAATAATTGCTCGCACGAATTTCTCCTTCTAATAACATTTGAACCCATTCTTCTCTTGTCGTATTTCCACTTACATTTTTATAACACCTACAAATTTTTTATAAATTTCTGGAGATCTTATACACTTCAACTCCTTCATTTTATATCATATTAATTTCCACATGTTTAATAGCTTAAAGCACTTATACCCATTCAGAACAATAACATTTCAATTTTTCACAATTCCCATATTATATGAATTTTCTTTTCAAAATTGAATTACCACCCATTCACTTTGATCGGATGAATCGACTACCAGTTTCAATTTGAATCTGCGATCCAGTTGTAATTCTACAGCATCTACTCCATAGCTAAATCCTTTGATCTTACGTTTGCTGCTTCCTGGGCAAATTGTTTGATTCTAAATTTCAATTGAAAATTGCAGAACTCCCTCCATTCAAAGAAACTAATTTTTATAACATAATTTTGGCACATTCTACTGTTGCAAATAATTTGTTTGGCTGGCTGCAGACCACCGTGCAGATCAAACCCAACTTCCATGTTATGATTCTGAAAATTTGATGTAAAGTTCCCTAATGCATAGCTGGTTTTATCTATTAGTTTGTCGAGATCTAGTTGCGGCATTCTTACATCACTTGTAACGTCAGCATCAGCAAGATTTATTGTTCTAACTTGTAATTTTGATTAATTTGATGTTTCTTCGACAACTAGGGCTCTACAAATTACTCCCTGATTTTATATACTGATGGTCTTGCGTGCACAGTTTTTTATTATGCTAACTGGTGTAATATTCTAGTCTTGACCAGAACAATTACGCTTATAATGGTGTTATCGTGGTTATATCTGTTCATGTATATCCTCGATCCACCATACACCTCCCTCAGTCCTCTTCAATCCTCCTCCTTATATAGGTAGAAACCCACAATGCTGTGCTTTCAGATACCTAGTGTCAGCTGCCTTTCTAAGGTCACTGTGAGGTCACAGTGATTTAAAAATAAAAAGCAAGGCGATGCTATTCTAAAGTTTTATTTTAACATTAGAACGTAATTTAAAACACGTGCTTAATGAAACTTAATTTTAGTAACAAGTTACAAACAGGAACTGTATTTCCTTTATGTTTGTTCGAAGTAGTTTTAATTTTATCTAGTTTTATATGCGTAGTTTAAAATTCAAATCGATGCCCAAATTTCCTATTTCCTTTTCTAGCCAATAATTGGATACATAAAGACCGTCGACATTTTTGAATTGCAAAATCCTTCGAAGTTTGTTTCTATACAAAAGTCTTTGGTTCCATAGACAACAAGACCTATTCCTTCGTGTAATTCTTGCAACTTGTGGCAATATTCTAGTCGTGACTCTCCAACTATGTCCTGCATACGTATTTTTTCACTTTCATTTGTCATTGGTGTTTAATTTCATAACCTACTAATCCCATGTTAAAGATTAATTTACGTTTTTATTAATATTTTTTTTATAACTAAAAACATGTGAGGATGTTTACATTGTTGAAAATCATTTTTTAAGGACTATCTAGCAAATCTAAAATCCAATATGGCTGCCATATGAAAAACAATAGATAACGCTAATTACTTAAGAACATATTGTACATTTTTGTAACTCGAGGTATGGCGGTAACTGTTACGACGACTATGGCAATCATAATGATTGCAACGATTACGTCTACATTAATTGCTACGACCATTATTGTGACAATTATGGCACAACAATATGGACCCAATTATTAGCTTATTTAAATATCTATGATATATGCACATAAATCTATAAATAAACAAAAATAAGTATGTCATTAGATAAGCTATACATGACAATGAATGATGTGTAATGTATGATCCCTTGTTTAAATTTTGTTGCACCCAGAACTGCATTTGTTTAGCCTTTAACCACGCGACTATAAAATAATGTTCAAGTGATAAAATTGCATATGAAGTAAAAAGGATTTCTGAGAAGTTATTTGTTCGTGCTCGGAAATTTTTGGTCAGGGGTTTCTGATTTTGAAAGGTAGGGTTTATTAGAAGACAGCGAAAATATGTAAGGGGGCGTTACTATACCCTTTCCCTTCTCCCTCCGTGAGCTAAGTATACCAAACGACCCCATTCTGGCATGGTTAATCGCAGATATCGCAAATGACCTTGAAGGTATTAAAATGTATAATGGAACTGAGGGTTGACGCTTCGAAACTGCCTAGAGATACTTTTTTTTATTTTTTCAAATATGTAGGATAAAGAAAGAATTGTAATTGTCTAAAAACGTAATCTCAAAATTTTGATTGATTTTCACGTTTTCGATTTTCCAGGATTCAAAAATATGATTTTTAAATGATAGCCCTGTGTGTGTTTATATGTTTGCTAGTACGTCACAAATTAAGACAGAATCATCTTAAGTCAATTCCCAACTTTTTCATTTTGCGAATTTTTTTTAAAAACACTGCAAATAGTTCTATAACGTGAAAATCGTTCGGTATTACAATTTATAACACGCTATAAGATTCAAAATTTATAATTACATATTTTAGTCTGTGCAATCTCATAAAACAAGGTCAGAGAAACAAGTTTATCACATCTACCTCTGGAGTTATAATTACTCACGACTTATCAAAACCTTTCAAAGTTGAGCTTACAGATATCGAAGTCGACGGGGTACATCTGCCTGGCTACATTAACCAACAAGGCCGTTGTATGAAACACACATTTACAAATTGTTTAACAGGTTCAAAGCTAAGTAATTCTGGATTCGTACAATTAGGGCAGTAAGCAGTCTCAACAAATAGTCTTCACCTTATGATGTCATCAATTACACACTTTCGGCTTTCACATGCTAAAATTAGAATAAACGATTTTACAATTAAATTACAGTAAATTGCTATAAAATTACAATAATATAAAAACTCATAAAATACTCATCTCTGGATTAGGGGTTTTCAATGTCAAGCTTCTTTTTCGTAGATAGGTAGTTTAGTTTTAGTCTAGTACTATAACGTTGTTCTCCAGGATGCAGGATATTGGATTAAAATAAAGGAATCCGTTTATGTAGCAAGCCGTATTGTTACAACATATCCAGCAAAATGCCAATTATTAAAATTACACAAAATTAGTAAAACATAATTACTTTCTTCTGATTCCACCACACACCGTCGGATGACTTTGTTTACCGAACAATAATAAGATGTCAGTAGAGATCATAACTCATGTTTTACTCTTGGAGGATTCATTCCCTACGATTGTTAATCAAAACTTTATCTTGTATTGTATCTGTAAAATAATTGCGGTGTAAATTTCGATAGCTAATTAGGAGAGAAAAAGTGGACTGTATAAATTTTAATTGATAGTGTAACAAACAACAAATAATTAAATGTTCTTAATTAGTTAATCAAAGCAAAGCGTTTACTATAAAGCACTCACCGTATTAATTATGCAGCCGTGCAGACGAAAAAAACGATGAAACAAATACGAATTCTTCTTTGGCGGGTGAAGCGAAGCACATTTGTAAGGATAGCGGTTTAGCAAAGCGGTTCATCTAATTTTTTCTATGTAGAACGTGTGTGTAAAAGCGATGCGGTGTGTTCGAACTACGAAACGATTCTCTCTTGGCTTCGTGAATTTTCGAATCACTACACTGTTCGCACATGCGAAATAACAACGTTCACCACTCACGGCACTGTTGGTGGTGCTTCAATAAACCAAGGAAATTCCAGTCTAATAATATACCGCGGGGAATTAAAAAATAATCAACAAACTCGATGTATTAATAAATTGGCAGTAAAATTTACAATATAAACGGAACATTATCATTTCTGGTAATAATAATTGAACAATAAAAGCAAATATATACACACAATTTTGAAAAGACGTAAGCATGCACCCATAATAACAAGATATGTAATAAATACTTAAAATAAATAAATCTTCAGTGATTGAAGATAATAAAACTATTATCGAAATTAACTACTCTGGCGAAACGAGACGTTCCAACTTGTTTTCTGCACGAAATCAACTTTATTGCGCTTTTTTGCTTTATAAGCCGTAATTCAATAATTAAACATAGGGGGTTTCTAATATTAAATTGGAAGTATACATCGTAGTTTTGCTAGTTTAAGGTACGGTGCATTGAAACCTAATTTTTAATTCACAATATTATCACTCCGTATAATTGAAACGTTAAATTAGGCGTTTTCTCACGCTTCGAAGCATGTGCGTCATTGCTTCAACCAATGAGAATGTGCAATATACAGAAGGGTTTTTACAGTTGGTGCAAATGAGCGCTATGATCTGGCAGATTACTGAAGCTACGTTATCGAAGAGACAAAGTAACGAGTCAGTGCGTGTACTACAATGAAGTTACTCGTGTCATCGTTTGCTTTTCCTATCTCTTAATATTTTATATGTATTTCTTGTTACAATATTGTAGGTGATCAAAAAGTCGTTAAAATTTGCTGAATACAGACCTTGAAAGCCCATCCTATCCTTGCGTACGTTTTGATGAATAACATGCGGTAACACGAGGGTCTATTAATAACAACTTATACTTCATCCTAGTTGGAAGGATTTTAACTTCACCTAACATTTTCTAATAACGATCTTTTAAATTAAAGTCAAATTTATGTTAAACCATTAGCAAAGATTTTATCTTTTCTCAGAATATCATAGTAAAAGACGTTAGAAATATACTTCATCAGCTTAAGTTCCAGAAATTCATTTGTAAGAATAACATATTTAAAAGCGACGAGCAATGTCTAGAAGAGATAAGACTTTATCATGAACTTTTATAAGGATGGATAACGTGATTGTACTTATTAGCATAGGAGGGAGTGCAAAGCTAATGTGGTAAGGTTACAAAGACTAAATATGATTAAAAGACTCGACTCTATAAAATTAAAGGGAGAGATGGATATGCATTTCAAATATAAGACTGTGACACATTGGAAAACGTTTAGCGATTTTAAAACTTACATTAGAATTAAACAAGATTTAACAATAATATATAAGTATCGATTTCATATTCCAAAGAACTTTAATGAAGAGAATTCATCAAGAGAATGTTTTAAAATAACAATAGATTGTGTAAATTTTTATTTGAAAAGTAGTTCGTTGAAATCAAAGAACACCAAAAGTGGGAAGGGGTCGCATTTAAATAGACTGGAATTAAATTTCGCGTTCTTTCAGATTTAAGCAGTCAAATATACAAGCGTGAAGCTTTGTTGTATTTATTTGAAAATCTGCAAATAAAAATTAATTCAAAATATCGTGCTTGAAATTTATGGTTGTGCAGAATTTCTTACGAGTTTTGGTGTATACTCAAATAAAAAGTTTCTGGTGTTAAGTAGGACAATTCTGATGTTGAGTGGAATAAAGCTCCTCATTTTAAATGTTATACATAGCAGACGGAAGTTTGGTGGAAAGCTACAGAATAAGAGAATAAGATTGTTTGAGGTACTAGATGAGGTAGAAGACAACTTTGAGAAGATTCAAATCAGGTACCAATTAAGCTTTATTTTATTATTGTGTATTTGCTAAAGGGAATAATGTGTATTTTAATGAAAAATTGGGTAATTGATGGAAATAAATGTTTGAAGCTCGTAATAGATAACGAGCGTTCTTATTAAAATAGGGTTTTCTTTTGATTTTATTATTGTAGGTGTAAATTTAATATTCATAAAATATAACTAAGAGGAATATAGATATGGAGATTAATTTATTGTGAATATCAACACCTTTTAGGCTTGGATCATGTTAAACAATTTAAATTTTAGCTGTATTTTACTACACTTATCAGTTAGTGCAATAATAGACTTATATTATTATTATTATAATTATTATTATTATTATTATTATTATAATTATTATTATTATTATTATTATTATTATTATTATTACCAAAAATGCTCCAATACAACAAGATAAAATTTTGATTAACAATTGTAGTCAATGAATCCTTCAAGAGTAAAACTTGTGCGAAGATTTCTAATGACATCTTAGTATTATTCGGTAAACGAAGTCATCCGACGGTGTGTGATGGAATCAGTAAAACGTATTTGTATAATTTTAGTAATTGGAATTTTGCTGGAAATGGTGTAATAATTTGTCTTGCTACATAAACGAAAAAGAAGCTTGATATTGAAAACCCTAATCCAGAGATGAGTATTTTATGAGTTTTTATATTACTGTATTTTAATAGCAATTTACAATAATTTAATTGTAAAATCGTTTATTCTAGTTTTAGCATGTGAAAGACAAAAGTATGTAATCGATGACATCTTTAGGTGAAGGCTATTTGTTGAGATCACTTACTGCCCTAATTGTACGATTACAGAATCCTGTTAAACAATTTGTAAATGTATGTTTTACATAACGGTTTTGTTGGTTAGTGTAGCCAGGCCGATGTATCCCGTCGACTTCGATATCTGTAAGCTCAACTTTGGAAGGTTTTGCTAAGTCGTGAGTAATAAGAATTCCATAGGTAGATGCGATAAACTTGTGTCTCTGACCTTGATATATGAGATTGCATAGACTAAAATATGTAATTATAAATTTTGAATGTTATACCATAGTTTAATTCGTAATACCGAACAATTTTCATGTTATAGAACTATTCGGAGTGTTTTAAATAACTAAAAATTTAGCAAAATGAAAAAGTTTAGAATTGAGTGAGAATAATTTTGTGTTAATTTGTGACGCACAAACAAACATATGAACACATACAGAAATATTATTTAAAAATCGTATTTTTGGATCCGGGAAATCGAAAACGTGAAAATCAATAAAAATTTTGAGACTACCTTTTTAGACAATTACAATTCTTTCTTTACCCTATGGATTCCAAAAAAATAAAAAAGAAAGTATCTTTAGGCAGTTTCGAAGCGTCAACTTTCAGTTCCATTATACACTTTAATACCTTCAAGGTCATTTGCGATATCGGCGATTAACTATGGCAGATGGGGTCGTTTGGCATATTTAGCACACAGCGGGAGAACGGAGAGGGTATAGTAACGTCGCCTTACATATTTTCACCCTGTTTTCTAATATACCTAAGAATTTCCAAGCATGAACAACTTCTCAAGAATTTTTTTTTGGTTCATATGCAATTTTATCACATTTTTCTATAGTCGAGTTATAGGCTAAACAAATACAGTTCTGGGTGCAACAAAATTTAAATAAGGGATCATCCATCATACATCATTCATTGTCATGTATAGCTTATCTAATGACATACTTATTTTTGTTTATTTATAGATTTATGTGCATATATCATAGATATGTATATAAACTAATAATTGGGTTCAAATTGTTGTGTCATAATTGTCACAATAATGGTCTTGGCAATTGTTGTAAGCGTAACCGTCTCAATCATCGTTATTGCCATAGTTGTCGTAACGGATAGAGACACACCTCGAGTGTACAACAATGCATAATCTGTTCTTAAGGTTGATTTCGGCTTAAAAATTCTATTAGAAGTGGAATCCTGACTACGGATTTCTAAGAAATAATATATCACCCTTGGATGGTTCTTCTTTGATTATTTTTTTAGGTAGAATATTACTTTATTTATTGTCAGTTATTGGAATAGAAAACTTGTAACGCTAGCGTGTTACCTCAGGAAACATTAAGTGATAGGAATGAGTTTATTAATTTCAGTTAGTTAAACGAGCTTTTAGTATGAAGACAACCTATAAATTTTAGACGCGTTAGTAGTTTACAATTAATAACGTTGCTGTTGCAATATGATATTAAATTAAGATAAAGAATTAAAATAGTAGCACTCTGTACATTAAATGCAAATAATAATAAATATCAGTACTTTACATCCTTTCGTATTAAATTCAAAAAATTAAAGATAAAAAACGGGGAAATAACCGACATATTAAAGTTATTTGTACAAGTTCATACGAGTTGAAGAATTATCAACTATGGGAGATACATCACAAAAATCCACATACTCATAAAAGCAGCCATCACATTAATGCGTTGCAGCTTTCATATTAAATGTAAAAACGTGGGAACAAAGTAAATGTTCACATAGACAGAACGATGTTGAAATCAAAATTAGGATAGTTTACGCACGCAATCTGTGAAAACGAAAAATAACAAGCAGTGACCTTAGGACGTAAAGCTTACAAAACGGATGGATAGAAAAACAGGAAGCATATCAGATCAGATTATTAAATACTTGTAACGCGATGTGTTACGCTAAGCATACATGAAAGATATAATACTTAATCTGGAATGGATTAACTTGCAATAAAATCAGTATTTTTATTTCAATTATACGGAAAACCAAATATGATCTTTTTTCTGTAAGTATATAGAGAAACTTAAAAAATGGGTTGTAAATTATTCCAAACCATAAGAAGGTAAACACATCAATTATAACCATCAAATTTTACAGTAGAAGCGTGTTATGTTTAAAGCTTTCAGAATTTTTTATGAAAATGATATCGAATTCAATAATTTGCACTCCTTATATATGAGCTTTAGGAAGTTGTTTAATAAATTCCATGCAATATGACATAGTTTTAATAGACATTGTTACAACTATCACAAAATTGAAGGCACTTATTCTTCTAAACTTTAAAATTTTTACCTAACGTATTCAAGCCAAATACATCAAACATTAATAAATCAAAGTCACCTTCAATTTATGTCATAAATGTCAAACTTGAAGTGTTTATTATTTTGACAACGATTCTAGGTCATTGATCGAAACGTAAAAAAAGACGATTTTAACAACTATGAGTGGTTTAATTCTCAAAAAAGTTTAAGAAAAATACAAAACAAACCACAGCAAACATACAGGGAGTATTATCATAAAGTAACCTACAAATACACTTTATTACAATGCAACATCCAGACGCTGAGCCATGAAAATACACGCGCATAGGGTTTCAGTGATGTAATACTTTTATACATTAGACTACAATATGTGCAATTGTGTGCTTCCAGATCAAGAAATTAAATATACACCTACTCAAGTTACATAGTACAACGCGTACTTCCCACGTGTCATTCGTTATAAACTCAATAACAAATTGTGCAATTACATGAAAAACCCCCCGACAACATACGAAGTAGAAGTGGGATTGAAAAAATCTAGTTGAGATGGAATCAGTAGTATAGGACCGAGTTATCTGAAAACATTCAAAATGTAGCACGCGCAAATGAAATTGGGGGTGGGGGTTTGAGATGATAATAGTGAGTGTTTATATGGGGATTTGACTAAAGATACAGAATGTCCAAAAGAAATTGTGTGACAGTCCGAAGGGTAATAAAGGCGGCAAACGACATGAAAAAATTGATATACTACTGCAAGTAGCAGGGTATTTTTATTTACGCGTAATGTACAGGTGTAATGTCAAAAAACAGTTTTAAAACAAAAGGGTAAGACCAGGTGAGTCATCCCTTCAATAAATTGTAACTTTGTAGCTTGATTAGTGCAAGGAAGCTTTCTGTGTTGGCACATTAAAGCAAGGATCGCAACATTGGTTTTCTTGGATATCCTTAAAGGAAGCAGTGAGTGGATGATTGTACTTTAAAAAATTTAATTGTACATTTATGAACTAAAATGTAGTGGTAAATGGTTGTTATTTATGTTGCAGGAAATTACATTAAAGGTGAAAGTAATTATTGGCTTGCACGAATTAGCGATGGAGGGGATGAATAGTGACTTGAAATACAATTTATTAGTAAAATGTAGGATACTAATGGGATAAAAACTTACGTATTGCGGAAAGTTGGAATTTACTCTTTATTTGTTTTCTGAACGATATTACCAATAATTTGGAATTCATTAATGTCTAATCATTAAATAGAAAAGCAGGAAACTTTCGAGTGGTGAATAGTTTGGATGGGTTAGATTCAAGTTTTTTTTTATGGTTTTAGGATATTTTTATTTTAGCAACATCTGACCAGATTATAGAATATGATTTATTTTTAGCAAAGGATATGCGCATATGTAATGAAATTGCATTGTATTTTAATAGAGGTTAAGTTTAGGTGTATTTTTATTTCAATTATTTAGGAAATAGGTAGTCAGTGATTTGTAAAGATATCCAGCTACGCCAGTGATAGTCATATCTGGAAGGAGCATTTTATTTTAACATAGAAACTTGAAAATGATCAACTTTAGATTAGTAAAGCAAGGGATTTTATGCGAAATAAAAGTTTACCACTGTAGTGTAACCGACCTGAAGGCTGACCCAAACGTCCGCTATAAACGGAACACTGGGTTCATGATCTAACATCTAGCGGCAGCGGCTCGACGACTCCTACGCTGTGTTGTTGTGATGTAACCCAAATTCATACTGGGAAGATGGCGTTAAGGTGGGAAGGTTTGAAATAAAACTACAGCATTTACTTAACTTTACATTCAATCAAAAGAATAACCATTAAAAAGGTCCTTTACATGAAAGCATAGAAAAATGATATTTAAAGCAAACAGTGTCGTACTAAACCTGGTCGATTGTGGAAAGAGCACGGCAGAGAACACCCCAAACTGTCCTCACGCTTCCAACTGCATTTGGCACATCTCGACAAGGATAGGTAACATACAAGTACCCAGATCACCAACATTGAATTTAACGGGATATCAACTGTTACCCAGACATACCACACATGACAACTAAAGAAACGTTAGTGTAAACCAGCTAGTCTTTTCTGGTTGGTACTGAGGTCGGATAACCCATACTACCCAGCTAAAGTTGAAAAAGGGGGAACACCAGGAATTTAAAAATCTGTCTTGACTGCTAATGCTCCTCCTTGCACGGACAAAAAATGCTAGTAATATTCAACAAGGCTCAATTACACGCGCCCACATACATGCATCAACAGTTTCCAGCCCCTGTTACAAAATATTTCACAAAGGCTAGCCGACTTCCTATTATTTGCAAGAGTACAACAACAAGTACATTGACGTGACGACAAGAATCGCTGAAATGAGCTTATGGTATAATTGCGCATAGTTAAAAAGGCGTTTATTATTGAATAGACTATCTCCAACTTAGTCATAAATGCAAACGCGAAGGCACGAGATGGTCGATCATACCAGAAGTTCAATTTAATTACATCGCAACAATTATCACAAACGTTAAATACTAGTTACTTATATAGGAGCATTGGCTAGATAATAAGATAAATACACAACAACAATATAATTAAGTTTAAACCGAGATATGAGCGATACAGTGGAATATGTGGTTAATATGCTGAAATAAAACAATTACACATGATAAAAAAGTCAAATGAAACATAAAAATATCAAACAATATTAAATATGTTGGCAGGAAATACATACCCAAAATTCTATAGCACAAATACAAGCCCAGATTCTGGCGCTAAATGTTTATATAAATGCATGCTGGTTAAATATATTAAATCTAGTAAGCAAACGTTAAAAATATTTATTATGATTGCATCGGTTAAAACGTACTTTTTAAAAATAAACACATCGTGGCATTACAAGTTACAACCAAAAAAATATACACAATAACGTTGTGGTTAATTCAATTAATTCAATCTTAAAACCAAAACAAATATAACGTAGAAATATAATACTGTTCATATTCAAACTTGCCTAGTAATTTGATTCAATATATCTAAGGGATGATGTTGGTACTAATTGCTTGCAAAATTACACTACATTTACTATTGATTCGGTAACAGATGCAATGCAATTAGAGTTACAACTCCGTACTAAATACTAAATAAACATTATTTCAAATAAACAAATATTAGTTTTACCCTGAATTATATACTAAATAAACAATTCAGATAAATAAATATTAGTTTTCAGTTGTTAAACCAAACCACACTCATTTATACATTCAATAAAATCGTAAATTCGCCTATTAAACATCACAAGTAAAACAACCGGCAAGGCAGCATTGTATACATCAATCTCAAAAAGCAACAGGTAATCATAAAAAATATTTCCTTCAATGGTTAAATAACTAACGGTTTTGCAATAAGTACCAACATCACATTCAAAACAAGGCTGGAATTACAAGATGTAATCAGATTACCTTAAATAGCAACTACATTATCAACATAAAATATAACCTTTAATAAAAAGCCGCCAAGTGAAATCTTTCAACCTGTCATCTTGACATTTAAAAACAAAGTCCTTTAACCTTGTCGACTAGACTCGATTGTCTCTACACATGCGCTCCTTATAATGTAAATTCTTATGTCACTGAATTCGTTCAGAATCCTGCAGTGGTTATTGAGCTATTCTAACAAATACTTTCGAATATCGAAATGTACACTATAATATTTGTAGTAATCATCAACTAATGAGAAATAGACTTAGAAACACTACGGATTACTACACCACATAGAAGGAACATCACAAATCTTGCGGTAACAGACCGTTTGACGCCCCTCAATTTTAAGAAACAAGTGTTAATGTAATGTAGCATTTCTGAAGTTAAATTTTGTTTTTATCAATTTCATATTTTTTTCTTCTTCTTTTTCTTTCCTCATTTATCCACAGGAACCACTCCCGCACCACTGTAGTTAGCCAACGCACATTTTATTGTTACAGGGTACCCGCTCCTTCAAAGCAAATCAAAATTTAAATTGTTTCAACGCTTATTTCGCCTATAACGTACTAAACATCCGACCAGGACTTGCGATTTCGATCGACACACAATCATTGGGCGTTTGAAACAGGTACAAATAGTTAACGCGACCGGGTTTATACTCAAAGCTGTTGGTAACTCACAGGTTTCTGAACGCGAAAACGAAAGCGCGGATGTGATATACCCTTAGTAAGCAAAAGTTGCCAATGTTTTGGAGCTTTTTTCAACAACAAGTTGGATTATTTAAATTAAAACCATTCCTGTCTTAAAGGTTGTTGGAGTTTTAAGCGAACAAAAAAATATGTCGGTTAAATTTTGTTATACGGCTGATAAACATCTTATGCTGTTTGTTTCTTTGGTATGCAATAACAGTGATTTATGATAATAATTCGTGGAGTTTATTATTATTAAGAAGGATCATTAACGTTGATGCACACTTATTTAAAGCGTATTGTACATACCGATTTCCCATAAAGAGACTCTCTTAATTGTATTCGCAAATTAGAACATTAAACTCAAATTGGTTAATTTTTTGTAATTGGTAATATTAAGTATTTTTTAACTAAACACATATTTGGGATAAATCTTAGTTTTTCTGTTATTCACGGTTTTATCTTGTTTTATAACATAGGTTAGGTATACAAAACGTAGAGTTCTTTATTTGTGTTTATTTTAAACTAGTAGGAGAGAAGGATGTAAGTGAGGCTTTATAAACATCTAGCAGCAGTGATATCCGCCAAATAAGTTATTTGGGACACCCGTCTGCCGAATAGGTTTATTTGTGTTAGTTTTTAGGTGGACTAGCGCTCAAATGCTTTATATAGACAAATGGTGTTTAAAAGATCTTTCAAGGTAAGCGTAGAGGTCTTTAGTAGAAACGTTACAATTTGTATAACCCTAAAGTATTCTATTTACTTTCCTAGTGTCCACCCCGCAAAAGCTAGCCGGTGCACTAATTTACTATTACAGCGCTCCGCCTCCTGTAGAGTAAAATTAATTCAGAAACGTGACATCAATTCAGCTTCTAAGAAACTGATTGGTATCGAAATGTTAGCACTGGGATATTTGCTAATTAGAAACGTTTTAGTTGAAACGGGGCTTCAAAAACGTACCCTCCGCGTAGGCCAGTGTGCTGTGGATAGGGTAATATTAAAGGTATCAAAAAAGTGCAGAATGATCCTAAATTTCCTTTTGTAAAAATAAGAAATTTTGGTTTCGTAGGTTAATTACTTTAGTAGTAAAGTGCACATAGTTATAATAGAAAAAAATGACAGTTGAATTTCTACGAGTTGGGAATGGTTAACAAACATGTAAGGAATATATACAGTTGCAACTCACCTGTCACTTCAAGACCAGCGCTGCTTTGAAATTGTGATAAAGCGTTCATGACCGCTGAACCTTCAGCAATCTGCTCCACGCTTTTAGCGTTATCGAAATATCCATATCGTGTCAAATAAATCTAAAAATAAAGTGTTGTAAATTTTATTCCTAATGCCCATTTTTAAATGAATACAATAAGTAACATTTATCGACGGTTCAGTGCTAAAGGATCTCTTGTTAAGAAACTTTTTCTTGGAGAAAGATAATTGTTTTATAAAATAAATATTCAACCTTAGTTTTTAGTTTGTGGGTCAATGTATGCTCTTTGCCTACTGTCGAACTACACGTATTCGGTTCTGGGCTATGCCGTGCCAAAAGAGATTTTCTCGCACATAAGATGCTTTTGCAGAAATGTTTCATAGTTCGAGCGACAGGAAATAAATAAAGGGGTACCAAGAAAGTATTTGTATGTCGTTTGTGGGTACTCTGTGGAGTAGAATCTAAGTTTTGTCTTGAGGGCCTGTGATAGCTTGGGGGAGCCGAAAAGCATCAAAGTTTTTAGACTCTTTTTCAATTTTTCGCTTATAACTTGATACGTTTTAATTTGACGTTGCTGACCTGAATGAAACCTACTCCACCACGGAGACGTAACAGTAATAATGCACCAGCCAGTTTGCAGTGGTAAAGAGTGAATTTTATAAACACAAATGCAAATTTTTTAGGGATATACCAACGTTAGCACACACCTACCTGGAAAGGTCTCTGAACTTTCTGTCTAATAAAAATTGTTGAGCGCCAACCCACCTGGTATTTTAGTCTCGGTAGGTGATGACTGGTCTAAGAGATAATTTTGAATACTTCTTAATTTCCTGCCCTACAGATTGATGGAGAGTTGTGTTCACCCTTTTCCTTACTTACCAACTTAAAATAAACACAATGTTCAAGCCTTTGCTGAATAAGAGACGCAGTTAGCAACAATAAAGTAAAATTATATGTGCTAAATAATAAATGTGCTGAAAAACGTACTGCATGTAAAGCTATCAGAACACTGTTTAGACAGAAGGTCAAAGGAGGGTTAAATAGAAGGAAGTAGGGGTGGTATCCAATGTCAACAAGTTGCTAAACCGGTGAGAGGACTCTCAAATTCATACAAATTACGGTGGCCTTTATTGTTGCGATAACAGAGTCCCCTTTTGGTCAATCGACGTAAGATAGCATGCGTCTTGATTACCGAGGAACTTCCTTTTTATTTATCAATGGACTGAGGCCTTAACATAACCGCTCATCTAAAACTGAATAGGTTTTACTAATATAAGAAATAAATAATACTAGAAAATTTAAAGGTTGCCAAAAAAAACTTGATTGTAATGCGACTTCAAAAGTAAATCAAACTAGAAATGAACATAACTAAACGAAAGAGGAAAAAAAATAAAATTAATCATTCAAAAGGAGTACAAAAAGTTTATTTATAGGACGTGTAAAACGAACCTGTAAGTCGTTTTCACGAATGCAAACCGAGATATACGGCCACTTCCAAAAAATAACTTTTTTATACGGCTTAGAGGTCAGCACATTAGAGCGGTATTTAAACGTTTAATTATGACTACATCATATACCTTCGGCAGAGGAGCAGGGCAATTCCATTTGTTGCGTTGAGTGAGTTGGTTGAGATACTCGCTTGACTACCGACACCAAATTGAGCAAATAATCTGGCACAATCGCTGCCAACGAGAACGTAGCGTTATTTCCTTCGGAATAGTAACTTCGGGCAAGGATAAAAAAGGACTACCAATTAAAAAATGGCCTGGGGAGAGATAATCCGTACCGTCATTAGGATAGGAAAATATTCAAAGAGCGGCTATTGAGAATAGTCTCAATTCGAGAAAATATAGTACACAGATCCTCAAAAATTTGAGTTGAGGTACTTACAGTAAGAACTAATAACGCTTTGGCAGATTTTATACCCGACTCCCAAATTCCTCCAAAATTTGGGGCGCAAGGAGGATTAAAATGCCACTTGATACGACGAGAGACTAAGACGGAAAAGATTTCATCGTTGTATTTGAGAAATGTAATAGCTTCTCTGATTGGGTGCGAGAAATCGAGGAAATTTCTACCGTGATCAGAATAAACAGTGTCAGGAATTCCTCTACAAGCTGTAGATCTTCTAAAGTAAGCCAAAAAAGCATCAGCAGATAATTCTGAGACCACCTCAAGGTGCACAGTCTGGTGCACATGAAAATAAATATACTTAAATAGGGTTTTGAAACCGGCCCATTACGATGATTAGACGCTTTGACCATAGAGGAGCCTGCAAAATCTACTCCTACGCGAGTAAATGATCTAGGCAATTGAACACGAAACGACGGTAAATCAGGCATGAACGGCTGAATAGATGTTACACGAAAACACGAACAAATAACGCATTTATGTATCCCCTATCGAACTAAGGAACGTATTCCAATAATCCAGTATTTACACTGAATAAGAGATTGCGCCATAAATGCACCTGAAGGCATAGAGAGGCGGTGATAATTATTACACAATAACCGAGACAACGTAGTTTGTTTTGGTAAGAGAAAGGGGTGTTTATTATCATATGATAACCTAGAGTGGCGCAAGCGGCCGCCCACCCTAAAAAGACCTAGCTGATTAATAAAAGGGGATACACTTTGGAGCTGCTTGGCGCAAACCTTATTTAATTTTAGTCGATTAATTTCCTCAGAATAAAACTGATGTTGCGTAACTCTTATGACAGTTAGCAATGAGTTATGCAATTCCTCAGAGAAAAGAGGATCTGCTAGTTTTCACCAGAGTTTTGACAATTATAAATAAAGCAGTTTACATATGCAGCTGTACGCTGGAGTGAACTGAGAGGGGATTATTTACCTAGAAACTGAATAGCTGTTTCTTGTGCAGAGGTGACGACTACATTCGGCCGAGGTTTTATTTCGGGAAGATTTTCTAAAACAACGGAGATTTTCAAATTCCTGGGAGTAGAAAAATTTCTACAATTGGACGGACCATGCCACCAGAAATTAATACGGATTAACTGAGGTGCAATAAGGCCAGGAGAAGCCATATCAGCAGGATTCTTTTTCGCCAGGGATAGGGTTGTGAGAAAGACCTATTCAAATTGTCTGTTTTTCAGAAAAATTGAGAGTAGGGTTAGAATCTCATAATAAAGAGTTGTCAAGTTTGATATTTGTCAGGCAGTTCATGCTTTTGCTTTTCCATTGTAAAAGAGAATATTAGCATTGTGTTTTGAGTTAATAAAGATTTTTATTTAGATCGATCGTTTCCTACACTGCATCACTGTAGACAACGCGAAGCAGTTCTAACATTTGGCGACCGTGATAGGACAGTTTTTTGTCGTAACATTCAATATGAAAAAGTGTAAGAAGAGCAGATCTTCTGTAAGAACATCTTTCACTAACTTGCTTAATCAATTAAAAGAATTAATTGACACGGATAAACATGTTGTAGGTGAATTAAGCGCTATCTTTGTGTTTTTTGAAGAAGAACATGAAGAATTGCGTAATTTAGACAGTCAAATTTATGATTTATTGATAGAAAGCGAAATATATGAAACTGAATTACAAAATGAGATAGATAAAAATATCGAAAAATTTTTCATAGGATGAAGGTTAAAGTCAAAGAAATCGGAAAAACCATTACAGCGTCAGCAATAATATCTCCAGATGGCGATAGAAAACGTATATTTAAATTACCTTCTATTGAATTAAAAGATTTGGAGATGATGTAAAGGATTGGTTGCCGTTTGGTCTCAGTTTGAAAAAATTAACAAGGACGGTGATATTACAGAAGCTGACAAATTCCAATATTTAATACAAGTAACAGTACCAGGGTCTCGCGCAAGGCTGTTGGTAGAAAGTTTTCCACCCACCACAGATAATTATAAAAAGGCGATTCAAAGTTTGAAAGCTCGGTTTGGAAGAAATGATTTGTTAGTGGAGGTGTATGTGAGAGAGAGCTATTAAAGCTTCAATTGCTGAACTTAAACAAGAAGGTTAGTTTTTGGACGTTATATAATAGTTGGGATACCAGTTGCGATAAATTCCTATTTTCGTTTCTGCGATATACACACGGTTCAGAATGTAACCTTTTGATGTTCATTGAAACGAGAACATTGTTACGTTTTTCGTTACATGCTCGAGATGACCGTTTAACCCATAAATTGTGTGTTTTAGCAAACAAACTTTATCTTCTTTTCCTGAATCAACAAAATTTTCTGGTTGCTTCATATAAAATGTTTCTTTTAGATCATCATTGAGAAAAGCAGTTGACACATCCAAGTGATCGACATATGGATCTAGCTCTACAGCAATAACCAATAATATCCTCATAGTCGAATGTCTGACAGCGGGTGAAAACGTCTCGGTGTAGTCAATGCCATACCTCTGAGTGAATCCTTTTGCTACTAGTCGAGAAAAAGTGCGAACAATGAAGCACTTCGTGGAGGAACATCTACAGTTAGATATGTGAGGAATACCATATAAGATAATTATACAAAATATTTGATCCTCCCCTCCCCAAAACATACTATACGTTGGAAAAAGAACGCAAATGGAGTTCCTGTAATCACAACAACGTGGAGGGACACCTTAGAGACAATGCTAGACGAATTACTTCCAGACGACAACCTTAATGAGGATTCTTGCGAACAAAAGCACCAAAGAACACTGACTGGTGTAGTTTATCCGAAAACGTATGAGGTCAAAAAGTACACAGAAGGGGAAGCCGCAGCTGCCATCTTTGAAGGTAACAAAAAACGGGCACTAGGCCCGAATGGAATACACATGAAGGTGCTTCACGACAAGGCAAGTTCCCAAACCCCTGGAAACTTGGTAGTCGTGCAATGATTTACAAAAGAAATGAAAAAGCCGCCACCAAAGCTGACTCATACAGACCCATATGTCTCCCGAAAACAATTGGGGAAACATACGAACGTCTAATGAACCACAGACTAATAGCACATTAACAGGAGAAAACGAAAACCAATACGAATTTTGAAAGGGCAAAGCAACGGAAGACGTTATCACCCACCTCGTGGAGAGAGTCAGAATAGTTCTTGCAAAATACGTTATTACGATATTCGGGGACATTAAAGGAGCAATTAACAACCTCTGGTGGCCAGCACTCTTTAGACGACTTTAAAATATTCAATGGCTTAAACCCCTAAACCATTAGGAGCTACTGTCAAGATAGATATGTGGATGAAAAAAGTGACAATGAAACCATCAAGAAAAGAACGCAAGGATGCCCACGAGGCTCGGTCTGTGGGCCGATCTTTTGGAACATTATACTGGACGAGGCTTTGGAGCTGCTCTGTGCGTCTGCGAAGGTATAGTGCATCGCTGCGTACGCGGACGATATCAGTGTTGTTGTTCAGAGCGACACTGGAATAAAACAACGAACTCGCGTAGACATCGCGCTAAATATACTAAACACCTGGTGTAAACGCAACAAGTTACCCTAGTTAAAGGTAGGTTAACAATTGAACCAATGATACACATTCAGGGCAATCCCGTGAAAAGAAAATTCAATAATTATTAACTTGAAGTTTTACTCGACGAAAAACTAAACTTTTGGAGACATATTGAAGAGGTGAATACATGAGCAAAAACAACAATGCATACAATTACAAACATAGCACAACGGGATCACAGATTACCGTTGAGGCACATTCGCACATACATGGACACATTACTCGCAGCAATAACATCCTACGTTGCTAGTGTGTGTTAGTACATAGACTGAACTTGGTAAGACTACGTACAAAGATCAATCAGACACAGCGAAGCGTTATAATTAGACTCACAGCCGCATGCCAAACTAGCCCACAAGACGCAGTGTTGGTCATAATGGGTATATCACCATTAGACCTACAGATCAAATACAGAGCAGCCTGCTATTACTTATGCACGCAACAAGCGCCAGAAATGATTACACTAATTGGAGACACACATAACAGTAAAAGAATAAAACAGAAAGTTACAGATTTGTGGCAGGAACATTGGAACAACTTAGAAACCGTTAGGACATACACACTCAAACCAAATATACAGGAAAGACTTGAATTGACCCATCAACAACCAAGCGAGGGGAAGATATAATTCCTAACAGGACACGACCCGTACGACACGTATAGAGAGAGATTAAAATCACAGACGCTAATCTCTGTGAATGCGGACTTACGGGTACACCAGAACACATAGTTCTGCAATTTCTACTATATGCGCAAAATATACGTACTCTCAGGCAAAGAATAGTAGGCAAGCCATTTACAACTTACTCCAAAATGAGGAAGACTTTGCCGCAATAAATTCGCTCGCACAAATCATCCCCACGTCGAGAAATTAAAATTCATGACACTTAGAAGTGGGAAGTAACACCAATATAAACCAATAACGCCAAAACACGAAGGCAAGAGCATAAATTCCTGTTATTTCCAGGGTGAAATCTCTAAGACCAGGAAAAGGCAGAACGGTACAATATAGAATGGAGTTAGTTTTATAGTAGTTAGGAGTTTAATTGAAAATGACCTTAGATTAAAAGTGGTAGAATCAAGTACAACATACACATAAAAACCAAGCATAGGCACTAATATGAAAATACTCGCTAAAGAGGCCAATAAGGAGCGACAAAAGAAGAACGAAGGACTGTACTAAACACGAACACCACCGGCGCGAATTAGGACTAGTTCTGGACCCGGGGTATGTGACCCGGTTTTGGCTGCCTATGGCCCGGACGTATCGCAAGAACGGAAGCTGCGTCCGAGGACTTCGATTTCCTGCTGCCGATGATCGTGACCCCCCGGACGTAGTAATGTGAAATGGGAAGTGGGCAAAGGCGTAAATTAGTAGTATATAGGGATAATTCAAGTACTTTTTATGTAGGACATGGGGCATGCTTTCCGGTTTCTGGCTGCCGATGGCTGAAGACATGTCGCAGCTAGTTTTAAGCTGCAACCGAGGAGCCCGATTTTCGGCTGCCGATGGTCGGGACTCCTGGAAGCAACATCTAGCTTTAAGTTAGCAATATGTTGCAAATCAAATTTAAGTTCAATTGTTACGCATCATAGGCTAAATTTTTGTATATGTTACATTTAAGGAATTTGTGCAACTACGACCTGTAGTATATTGTATAGGTTACATGTTGTATAGGTAGTCAATAAAGTTAAAAAAATAAATAAACACAAAACCATAGATATATATTTTTGTTGTACAACATAGTTCAACGTAACTCAGGTCAATAACTTATTTCAAAACCACAAAGGGAAAACAGATTTCAATATTATGCATTATTTGAATACAAAGATGTAAGTATGAGTAATTACCGTAATTAGTTTGTGTAATCGGACCGATTGAAATAGAAATTTTTTAACGTAATCATGTTATTTCAAGAAGCCTTTAAAATAATTAATAAGTAAAATGAAAAAGTTACAGGACATAGCAACCCCATACATAACAAAAGTATTATTATTACAATGTTGTTTAACCACCTAGATACAGCCGATGACTTAAAAGATTTCACATTTGTCATGATACAAACGATTTCACCAGACATAAAACAATTAACTACAATGTTAATGTTACAATGTACTCATCTTTAACCACTTAGGTACATCCGATGAGTTAATAGATTTCACATGTTATGCTACAAATAATTAACTAGACATAATAGAATTAAATACAATGTTAAGGTTACAATGTACTCACCTGCAGAATTGCTGAATACCAGCAATATCATTAGTCACGTAGTAACCCATATGATATTACGCGTTTTCTACGTAATTCAATATGAAGACTGTGATACAATGAACATACTCCGCGAAGCATGGAGAATGAAAGAAAAGAACGAAAGTTAGATAGTCGACAAAAACCATGAGTTAATTTTTTTTTAATTTTTCTTGGGTATTAAACCCCTCAGAGTTTTTAAAATAGTCTTTATTGACGTCTCGATCTATGACCTCGGATCGTTGTCAAAATAATAAAATTTTTTTTCTAAAAACTTTGAGTGGTTTAATACCTAAGAAAGATTAAGAAAAATGCAAAACAAACCACAACAAACTTACAGGGAGTATTCATGAGTTAATTACTCGCAAGCGACTGATGACAACAGGTGTACAAGGTAGTGTTGATAGGGTAGTCGAGGAAACCCCTTGAGGCCTGAGATAAGCCAACGGAAGTTAAACGCGGTGAGATCCGCGGATCATTCGACAAAGACCCGATAAAAACGAACACCATTTGGATAAACCTTCCAATCCCAACAGAGGTGAAAATAAATTAGCAATTGGAAAGTAAATGATATTCTGGTTCAATTGAACTCTCTAGTAACACGAAGATTTAACTATAAATTGAACTAACTAGTTATAGATAATTTTTATCGTGTTTATGCATGGTGCTCGTTAAATTAGACATTGATAAAATTATACAACGTCCACTATCAGTGAATTATACAGCGTTAATTTTATTACATGTACAAAACTTAGACACTGCAATTTTATTTGAAGGGTTGAAGACGTGCTTTAAATTACTATAAAGGAATCGTAAATATTGTGACAAATCGAAAGTGAATTGATTTATGTAATTTTAAAATGCTATGCAAGTACGTGTTTACACGAATAATGTTATGATGCTTGTACTCAAATAGATTTAGGTGACGCAGTGAGAAGAAGGCGGTTGTTTTCTTTACTATTTTGTAAAAAGAACTCCATTTTACCAGAAGGCCGTAATAATCAGAATTCACTAGGAATACTCGTCTTCCTGAGGATATCCTTAGGTCACACGAGTTGGCGCCCATTAATTTAGTACAAAAACTTTTATGTGTTTGTTATTGGTAACGTAGCTTATAGTTGCACTGCTAATTTTTACATTTTCGATATTCTTTATTTGTTTTTTAATAAGCGGGGTGTATAGTGCTATATTACAATTCGTTCGGAGAATTGTGTCCATCTGAAGAGTAGAGAAATACTTTCGAGGAAGAAGTTTTTTACTGAAAATGTCTAAAACGGTAAGCGTCTTTGGTTATGGGGACTTTACATATGTACTGGCACGATATATCCATCGATTAATTTACAAACCGATCAAGAACATCTAGTGGGGCTGGTGGGGTTGTATACTTATAACACAGTCCAAAATATACATTCTCGAATTAACATGATCTATTTTGACTACCCACAGCATAATCAAATAATCATTGATCTTGGGATATACAATATAGAGGAGCTAAACGAATATATACAGGATGTCTTGAAAATCTGGTATAATATAACGAAATAAGTGCCAGATGTTGATCAGAACGTTGACAAATATTTCAAGTTGAGCGCTAGCAACAGCACTTTAAAGTCTTCTATAAAAAGCAGCTTATCTATAAATTTTAAAAGGAACCACGAAAACAGCATCGCGAGTGTACTGGGAATCCAACCTGAGACCTTAGGATTAACAGTCATACGCAAACCTATCTGACCCACGCAGTCGTCCTTTATAAAATCCCTACATTTGATTTTCGAATGCTCCACCCGAAGGTACTACATTGGCTTGGAAGCAAGTTGTTTTTACTTGCAAATTTTGAATATTACTGAAGCCTTGTTATATTTGTAAAAAATTGAATAGGGTGCGGCCTTCATGTTTGTTATGTATTTAACATCATTCAAATTTATTTTCAGAATTTATAGTGCCACTAGAAGCGGTTTTGCAGTACCTATGGGACTGCTTTAAACGCTCCCGCCCCCTTTTCGACCCAATCACCTTTTCGCTTCATTCGCATTTTCGGTACAGTCACCTTTTCGCTTCAGTCACTTTTTCACCCCAGTTCCCCTAGTAAACTTCGCGGAAACAACCTCGGGGAGTTGATCGCATCAAGAACATTTCACACTAATAAACTAGATCGAAACAACTTCGGGGAGTTGATTGCATCAGGGCCACTTCGCCAGAATAGAATTCGCCGGAACAACCTTGAGTAGTTGATTGCATCAAAACCACTTCACCCTAGAGAACTTTATCAAAACAACTTTGGAAAGTTGATCACATAAAGGCCACTTCGCTTTAGTGGACTTTGCCGAAACAACTTCGGGGAATTGATCGCATCAAGACCATTTCGTCCTAGTAGACTTTGTCGAACCAACATCGGGGGAGTTGATCGCTTTAAGACCACTTGGTAATTGAAAAAACTTCGGGTAGTTGGTTAATCGAGATACTCGAAAAACGCGAAAAAACTCGAGAACAATCGTGAACAATCGTGAACAATCATAATCAATTAAGAATAATCGTAAAAATTCGGAACAATTAAGAACAATCGTGAACAACCGTGAACAATCGTGAACAAAAATGAACAACCGTGAACAAAAATGAACAATTGTGAACAAAAATTAACAACCGTGAACAATCGTGCGTAATCGTGAACAATCGAAAACAATTAAGAACAATCGAGAATTAACGAGAACAATCGAGACCAATTGAGAATTAACAAGAACAATCGAAAAGAATCGAAAACAAACGAGAAAATCCGAGAAAACAATCGAGAAAACCCGAGAAAACAATCAAGCAAATCCATGACCAATGAAAAACTTAAAACCAACCGAGAAAACCCAAAACAATCGAATTGAAAGAACTTGAGAAAAGCCTGAGAAAAGCAGAGAAACGCAGAGGAAAGCCTATAAAAGCCAAGAGAAGCCGAGAAAAGTAAGGAAAAGCAATGGCGAGAAAAGCCGAGAAAAACCGTGAAAAACAAAGCAATCTAAAAAACCAGAGAACAATCGAGGAAGTCTAAGAGCATTAGAGGAAGCCCGAGAACAATCGAGAACATTTGAGAACAATTGAGAAGAACTAAAAACAACCGACAGAAAAGTTTAGAAAAGCCGCGAAAAGCTCAGGAAAGCGGGAGAAAGTAGAAAAAAGCAGGGAAAAGCTGAGAAAAGCTGGAAAAGGCTAGGAAAAGCTGAGAAAAACCAAGAAATAATGGAAAAGTCGAGAAAAGCCGAAAAACCGAGAAAAGCCGAAAAACCGAGAAACGTCGGGAAAGCTGAAAAGCTAGGAAAAACTGAAAAGCTGGGAGAAAACTAGAAAAGCAGAGAAAATCCGAGAGTAGCCAGAAAAAGCCGGAAAAACTCGGTAAAAATTGAAAAAAACTGGAAGAAACTGAGAAAACCGAGCTATAATTTATACGTTATAGTTTATACGTTATAGTGTGTACGTTATAGTTCTGCGGTAGATGTTATTTTCATTAGTTAAAAAAAACACGTACTATAAACACGAAGCATCCTTAATGTATTTGTAATAATTACGGCGTATAATAAAATAAAGTAAAAGTAGTTGTTTTGCGTCCATTTAAGTAAAATAGAAAGCATTGATTGTCGTTATTTGCACACAACACGCTACAATTTGATGCTGTTGGTTGCAAAAAAATCCAACATAAAATAAAAAAAGGATAGAACGAGGCATTGAACCCCTGACCGTGCGCTTGCAACGCTTAGCTCTTAGCGCTGCGACACTGTGGCTGATGTTTATGGCCATGTCGTTCGTTGTATGTTTGGATTTGCTCGCACGACATCAAAAATATAGTTTTTTGTAAATAATTAAAGTTCGATTGTAATTGTTTGGACGCATTCGTGCATGCACCTCAAATTTATTTTTAAGCCTTACCATAACATATAATTTAATAAACGTCACCATGACATAACTCACAATTAGGTAGCGGTCTGGCATGTTGGCAGTGATTCGTTGCTTAAGCCTTACCATAACATATAATTTAACACTTTTCCTTTTTTTTGAAGCGGATAACCAGGTTATATTTCATTTCCTTATAAATGGTAATCATGTAAACATGTTAGAGTTCTTTAACAACCATCAAGTTGCTAATATCTATGTAGAGCCAGGTGGATAGGAAAAAGATGAAGGATATAGGAAGACCTAGACCAAACTATATTAGTCAAATTATTAGAAATTTAGGTTGTGAAGGGTATATAGAGCCTTTTAGATTAGCACAGAACAGAAAAGAAATTAGAGCTGCGTCAAACCGACCTTAAGTATGGTCGAAAACAAAATGATGATGAAATAGAAATTATTAAGAAACTTAAGTTAGATGCAACATTGTAATAGAAGGATAAATAAATAAAAGGTTAATGAAATTTCACAAGCAAGTTGTGCGAACGGATGTGAATACATTGTATTCCAGACGTAAGTAATACTGCAGGTGCAGGTCACAGACGGTTATAAAAACCGCAATTATTAGAATTAAGATTGTTGCTTTGTATTAATATAATTGAATAAAGAAATAAGCAGACATGAGCTTTGCAGTTCCCACAGAAATGTAAGGGGCAGGGACAACATAAGCACCCCGTGAACCCCAAGATCATCAGTCAGTCTTGAGCCTCACATCTTTTACATTGTTAGTTGTTCAGGCTACTCAAATCCATTTAACAGTAATTTTGACTTACAGTAATTTTATATAGTTATCTAAAATTTCATTTGTAAATCCTGTTTAAAATATAATTTGTTACAAGAGTTTCTGAAAGAAGACTTTTTAAAAGGGTAGCTCGCAAGGCCCAAAACGTAACTCGCGTTCGGCTCCTTCGTTCGGAAAAATTTGCGTGATCTTTACTTATTCGACATGTAAATCACGTTAGCCAAAATTACCAAATCCCGAAAAACGTTATTTTTCTCCCGAAGTATTCGCTTCTAAGCTACGAAAACCCGCCTAACTGAAGTGAGACAGTTTTCCTATTCGACCCCTCCCGTTCGCGCCCGGCCCTCCTCTTTCGGAGGTAAATCCCAATTTGTCACACCTCTGTGAACTCAACTCCAGAGCGTTAGTCGGAACGAAAGGCGACTGTCAAATTTTATAGATATTTGATTAGATTAGATGCAATTTCATTACAAGTATAATTTTTTAAATCATAAAATGAAGAATTTTACATTCTAATAGCTGATAATGTGCATCATTGCGTGGAACTGATTTGGTACAAAAGCTTTTTAGTTTTCATTCATCTCTCCAACAAGACGTGTACACTGTCGGTTTTATTTTGCGTGTGGCGCCTTTATTAATTAAAATATCCTAAAAATCGTTTAAAAAAAGACAAGAGTTTACAGGGGGCGGGGGTGGTCATTCGCACACGCGCGGAATTAGCCCCTGAAACGGTCTTACAACATACTTACCAGTGCAAAGTCTCGTTTTGTATCACCATGTATGCGAACTACAAACAATAAACAAAAAATATAATAAAGCATTACTAAAATAAATAGAAATTACTGTTAACCGTTTAAACACTAGTAACTGACAGATGAAACTGCATTGTGTATTAATGATTCAAATATAATGCCACAGGGTTATCACTTTTTTATCGGTAATTAAGTATGCAAACAACTTCTTTGAAAAACCACTTTGATGTTGTCATTCGATTGGTTTCTTGTTTAAAAATATACTTATGAATACAATGTAATAATTATGAGAAATGCATTGTTAGGACTTTGATGGGAATAGAAATAGTTAAATCGTTTAAAATGTATATTGATAGTTTTAATCTAAGACGTAATTTCTTACTTATCTTAATCTATCTTGCACAAAGAAGTTTTTCCAAGACAATATTGTCAATCACTAAAAATAATGTGTTATTTTAATCCTTTCATTAGTTAATAAATATAATTCAAAGTTTTCCAATGAATTTACTCATTTTTTAAACGATTACATTAAATGTCAAGTAGAAAATATTTTATTCTGGAACGATAGAATTTACAATAATGAATAATAAAATCGTTTTGTTTTAATAGCTATTTTAATAGATTAACAACTACTTTCTAACAATAAGTATTGTACGTATACCTAAAATTAATTTTGTGCAAATACGAATTCAGGTCAGTAGGTAAGTAAGGCCGGTCTGACTTCAAAACGGTACACGCGTATGTTACATTGAAAGTAATGTAAGACCGGTCTGGCTTCTAAACGGTGCACGCGTATGTTTTTCAATGTAACATACGCGTGCACCGTTCTGAAACCAGACCGGCCTTATATTACTTTCAATGTGACTTCAAAACACACGTATGCTACGTTGAAAAATGTAAGTGCGTGCAGAGAAAATGTGGAGCTGTTTTGAATTCGGTTCTCTATCGCGACGTTATAAGGTAGGTCAGATGCAAAATATCGCATCTAAGTCAATTGTATTTAATTAAAGTGGATTCTGATTTGTTTTTTACTTTTGTTTAGAGGCTGCAAATACACATAGGTCGGTTTGACTTCAAAACGTGTCCACACGTATGCTACGTTGAAAAAATGTAAGTGCGTGCAAAAAAAAGTGGAGCTGTTTTGAATTCGGTTTTCTAACGAGAAGTTATAAAGTAGGTCAGATGCAAAATATCACATCTAAGTCAATTGTATAAAGAATGCTGTATTTAATTAAAGTGGATTCTGATTTATGTTTTTACTTTTGCTTAGATGCTGCACATACACATAGGCCGGTTTGATTTCAAAACGTGTTCACGCGTATGCTACGTTGAAAAAATGTAGGTTTACGTAAAAAATGTGGAGCTGTTTTGAACTCTAGCGAGAAGTTATAAAGTAGGTCAGATAAGTCACTCTGCAAATACACATAAGCCGGTCTGACTTCAAAAGTGTCCACACGTATGCTACGTTGAAAAATGTGAGTGCGTGCAGAGAAAATGTGGAGCTGTTTTGAATTCGTATTAGATGTTCTTTAGCGCAAAATTATAAAGTAGGTCAGATTCAAAATATCACTCTGTATTTAATTAAAGTGGATTCTGATTTATGTTTTTACTTTTGTTTAGAGGCTGCAAATACACACAGGCCGTTTTAATCTAAGACGTAATTTCTTACTTATCTTAATCTATCTTGCACAAAGAAGTTTTTCCAAGACAATATTGTCAATCACTAAAAATAATGTGTTATTTTAATCCTTTCATTAGTTAATAAATATAATTCAAAGTTTTCCAATGAATTTACTCATTTTTTAAACGATTACATTAAATGTCAAGTAGAAAATATTTTATTCTGGAACGATAGAATTTACAATAATGAATAATAAAATCGTTTTGTTTTAATAGCTATTTTAATAGATTAACAACTACTTTCTAACAATAAGTATTGTACGTATACCTAAAATTAATTTTGTGCAAATACGAATTCAGGTCAGTAGGTAAGTAAGGCCGGTCTGACTTCAAAACGGTACACGCAGAGTTACATTGAAAGTAATGTAAGCCGGTCTGGCTTCTAAACGGTGCACGCGTATGTTTTTCAATGTAACATACGCGTGCACCGTTCTGAAACCAGACCGGCCTTATATTACTTTCAATGTGACTTCAAAACACACGTATGCTACGTTGAAAAATGTAAGTGCGTGCAGAGAAAATGTGGAGCTGTTTTGAATTCGGTTCTCTATCGCGACGTTATAAGGTAGGTCAGATGCAAAATATCGCATCTAAGTCAATTGTATTTAATTAAAGTGGATTCTGATTTGTTTTTTACTTTTGTTTAGAGGCTGCAAATACACATAGGTCGGTTTGACTTCAAAACGTGTCCACACGTATGCTACGTTGAAAAAATGTAAGTGCGTGCAAAAAAAAAGTGGAGCTGTTTTGAATTCGGTTTTCTAACGAGAAGTTATAAAGTAGGTCAGATGCAAAATATCACATCTAAGTCAATTGTATAAAGAATGCTGTATTTACTTAAAGTGGATTCTGATTTATGTTTTTACTTTTGCTTAGATGCTGCACATACACATAGGCCGGTTTGATTTCAAAACGTGTTCACGCGTATGCTACGTTGAAAAAATGTAGGTTTACGTAAAAAATGTGGAGCTGTTTTGAACTCTAGCGAGAAGTTATAAAGTAGGTCAGATAAGTCACTCTGCAAATACACATAAGCCGGTCTGACTTCAAAAGTGTCCACACGTATGCTACGTTGAAAAATGTGAGTGCGTGCAGAGAAAATGTGGAGCTGTTTTGAATTCGTATTAGATGTTCTTTAGCGCAAAATTATAAAGTAGGTCAGATTCAAAATATCACTCTGTATTTAATTAAAGTGGATTCTGATTTATGTTTTTACTTTTGTTTAGAGGCTGCAAATACACACAGGCCGGTTTGCCCTCTAAACGTGTCCACACGTATGCTACATGGAAAAAATGTAGATGCGTGCAGAAAAAACGTGGAGCTGTACTGAATTCTAGCGAGAAGTTATAAAGTAGGTCAGATGCAAAATATGCTAAGGCTGGTTTGAATTCAAAGTGCAACTACTCTGCAAATACACACATAGGCCGGTTTCAATTCAAAATGTGTTCACTTTTGTGATAGGTTGAAAAGTAGGTTAGCAAAGTACGCAGATGGTGGTAATCTGCTATATAAAAAGATTGCTCCTAATATTAATTTAATTAGTCGAAGTTTACTGCATATTTACATATCTACATTTACAAACATGTATATATTGTTATTCAGAGATTTAAATACAAGAAAAACGAGTTTGTGTGCAAGAAATTGCGGTTTTGGACTTGTTGGAAGGTGTAGTTTGGCATCAAATTTTTAAACTGCCAATGCAGTCTAGTTGTTTGAGCCAAGATCATATAAAACATAACGACTGGGTGACAAGGAATATTCATGGTATTTCTTGGGATGAATCTTCAACGGTTGGAATGGTGTCATCATATATAGCGCTTTATTTGAAGCAAATTATCAGACCCGGTGAAGAAGTTTGTGTTAAGGGTCTAGAAAAGAAGAAATAGATGGAAACCTATATAATGCAAAACGTTGTAACTGATATGCTTGCACTAGGTTGTCCTAAGCTATCGGAGTTAAAAATCAACAATCGCTTACTATGTAACATCACTTGTTATAGACACAGCAATAATAGTCTGCACGGATGCAAAACAGACATCGGAACAGGATGTGCACTTAACACCGAGTCTACCACAAAATCATAGACAACGTCTCCGGCATGCTCCGTATATACTGCAGAACTTTATGCAGTATACCAGGCCCTCTTGCAGGTACAGAAAAGCAAATGGAAGAAAGTGGTTATCTGTACAGACAGTCTAACAGTAATACAAGGAATCATAGGGAATAACAATTAAAACTGCATAAATATGAAGATCAAGGAGGTTCTTTACAAAATCCGACTTAAAACTATAATATTTATGTGGACGCCTAGACACATAGAAATTCCGGAAAATGAGGCAGCTGATACTGCAGCAAAAGCGGCAGCTTTAAAAAACATTGGTTACAATAATCTGTGCACCTTAAATGACCTTCAAATACTAATTAAGAAACATATTAAAAATCACTGGCAAATGCAATGGAATCGTAGCAATTCAAAATTAAAGATGATAAAGCCATCAATTACGCCATGGACAAACTATTGTCAAAACGATAGAAGACAGCAGGTTATATTGACACGACTTAGGATAGGCCATACAAACCTAACTCATGGTTATATGCTAATAGGAAATGTACAACCAAACTGCGACAGATGTGGAGTACCAACAACCGTTCATCACCTACTGGCAGAATGTACTAAATATGAAAACATACCGCGTGCAGTGCAATTAGCCGAAAATCCAAAAGATATTCTCGCGGATGACTCCAAGCAAATTGAAAAGTTAATGAAGTTTTTAAAGGCTACTAGACTTATGGAAAAAATATGATAACAGAAAATAATGCCAGATACTAACTAACAAAAGCAAGCGGCAAATAACCCATGTCGTTGATGCCGTCATATTAATAAAAAAAAAAAAGTCTGCAATGCGCAAAACAAAATACCTTGTTATTAAAAGAATGGTTTATAATAATAAAAAACAATAGAAAGATTGTGTCTGTATTATTGTAGTCAGTAAGAAATTTAATGCTGATGTCTGCAGAAAAAAAAGATTAAACTCAGTCAGCACGAATGGAACTCTCAACCCTGAAAGTAATTATAACTGATCAACGCAATAGCTCTTTAATGGTTTTACAACATTTAACAAATTGTACAGATATCCCGAAATTTGCCAAAGACAGACAGACAGACTGATTGCACCAATTTCTCATTCTCGCTTTTAAAAAATAAGTCGTAGTTATTAAATCGCAAACACAGTTATCTGCAGGAAATATGTAAACGGGGAAATTTATGAAATGCTCCAATTTCAAAAACTAAAATAAAAGAATGGTTTAATAATAATAAAAAACAATAGAAAGATTGTGTGTGTATTATTTATTTTAATATAATTTTACAATGTTAGCCTTATTAACTATTATTATTATAACAACTTCTAGCAAACATTATTTTTATAGATCCAGCTATTGTGTACGTTAGAGAAGCCTAACCATTTTACAAAGACTTTATTTTCACTCTTTCTTAGTACTTTTTCTACCAGGTAAATTCCTGGATGTTTAACTTTTGCAACTCCATTTCATAAAATGCACCTTTGATTTCTTTCTCGTTTTGATCTTCTAATATATATGTTGTCGGATTGGTTAGGTTTACCTTTTTAATCTTAAAAATTTCATTTGACCAGTTTGGCGTGTAACCTTTCGTAAATGCTTTCCTGTGTTTACTAATCCTCACACTGTCTTTAATTGAATATTTTGGTTGCAAGTTTGATGTGGGTAAATGATGATTTAAGAATAGTTTTTTCATTGGATTTATCAACTTTTACAGGTTTGACTCCGATAGTAATGTAAACTGTATTGTTGTGTTGTTTCACCATATCGCTTAAATTTTTTATCCAATTGTAAGAACCGTTCAGGTTAAACAAGCGCCACATTTTTCCCTTTAAAGTTCTAATTACACGTTCCACAATGCATGCTTTCTTTGTAGAAAAACACTATAATGGTTTATACCATACGTCTGCATTAAGGATTGAAAGTGTTTGTTATAATATTCTTTACCAAAATCAGACTGCAAATTTTTTGGCGGATTTTTAAATTTATTTAAAATTGTTTTCATTGCAGCAGTAACATCAATACCCGTTTTACTTTTAAGTGGTACAGCCCATACGTATTTGGAGAAACAATCAATAACTACTAAAATGTATTTAAATCCTTTATTTGTTTGGGAATATGGTAACATTTCAATCAAAACGGTTTGAAGAAGGTCATTTAAACCTTTTACTATCACTTTGCGTCTTTTGAAATTTATTCTTGCTGGTTTATGAACTTCATTTACTATATCCTCTTTTACTTTTGATTGAGCAACTATCATAATACTTTTTTCTAATCAGGATTTATTAAATACAATTAATAAATACTTCTATGTTTGAATGTCGAAGGCTCCACTTGCTTTGAAAGAAACTTTTAATATAAAATCAAGAAACAGTGTGGTATTGGTTATGCTAGCACCACTGTCATGAAAGCTGATTACATCCATACGTTTAAGCAAAAATCCTAGTAACTGCGCAATTACATAACTTTGATCGTTTATAAGAATTTCAATGTCTTGCGGGTATCCTTTAATATTCTCAATGACTACTTCCTCATAAGGAAATTCATAATTATGTTTAATGTTGAAAATAAAGAATGTCTTGCAGCCATCAAGGAATGTACTAGAGTAAAACGTGTAATGTAGCATATGTAACTTGTATTCAATCAAGGTTTCAAAACCTTCATTTTTTTTCATATTCCTGTTTACTTAGATCTATTTTACGGTTATTTAAGTGCCTTCCAAATTTGTCAATTGTCATATCATGTAATCTCTTTCGCCTCACGCAATTTTTCAATGATTGATATATATATATATATATATATATATATATATATATATGAATGATTAATTCACAATAATTTATTTACTGCACAGCTTGAGAAGACAGCTGTCCGCTAATGATTACCGATAATAATAATTCTAAAACTACTGGAAACGGACTGTTAAATACGGTAATTAACAATTTACCATTTGAACCGCATATTCCGGGTTACAAATTTTGCGGTCCGGGTACAAAACTAATCAAACGGTTAGCTCGGGGAGACAAGGGATTAAACAAGTTAGACGAAGCTTGTAAAGAGCACGATATTGCATACTCCAATGAAAAAGATCTATCTGAACGCCATCAAGCAGATTCGAAGTTAGCTCAGTTAGCTACAGAAAGACTAAATTCTGGTGACTCGTCTTTAGGTGAAAAAGCAGCAGCATTTGGAGTAGCTACCGCAATGAAAGCTAAAGTAAAATTTGGTATGGGTGCCTGTGCCTAGCTAAGAACAAAAAATATCAATAAAATAAGAAAACTGATAAAGAAACGTAAAGTAAGAAGTACGCTAGGTATTAAAAGTATTATCAAACAAGCACGTACAACTTTAAAAAGGGTTAAAGGATCTAATATTATGGATGCAATCAACATAGCAATTAAGGCCGCCAATACATCAAAACAAAAGATACATATTGAATCAGCTCGTATTATATCAATTCCTAAACCAGGGGGTTTTCTACCACTAATACCAATTTCTGCAGGCCCAAGCGCCCTTGGTACTCTTACTGGGGGTGCAGCTGCTGTTGCAAAAGCAGTTTCAGATACTAAAATAGCGAAGGAACAACTATCGGAAAAAAACGTCACAACAAGGCAATGAAGTATATTGCAGTCGGAAACGGCATGTACATCAAACCTTATAAAAAAGGTTTTGGTCTTTTTTAGCACCTGCAAAACCTCAAAGGAACGCAACTTCATTTTACCGAATCGAGCACTAAGCAATGTAGAATTAATAGAGTTTGTTAAGCAATTAGAAGTACCATATTTCCGTGGAGTGTTTATGAGAAACAATCTTCCCAAGAAAGTTAATTTAAAAGAATGTGGTATAATTAATTTAGATGGAATAGAAGGTTTAGGCACGCATTGAAAATCTTATAAAAAGTATGGTAGTAGTGCTATTTACTATGAAAGCTACGGAAACCTGCAACCGCCAACATAGTTGATAAGTTATTTGAATAGTGGGGGTAAATGTAAAATTCTTTATAACATTAACCAAGAACAATCGTACAGTACTGTGTTTTGCGGACATTTATGCTTACAATTTCTAAGCAGTACATAGAACTGCTAATGAAGTTGTCATATCGTACACTTTTACTGTAACGGGAAACATTTAAGTTTTAACAAGCAATTTTAATTCGCCTATAAACTTGGATAATGATTCGGAGTACGTATTAGTATTGACAAATTTTGAGCCTTATAACACAATTCCAAACGTTGAAAAAGAAATAAATAATAAATTTTATTATGGACCTAACGGAGAAATCATAGAAATACCTGAAGGTACTTATTAGATTGGGGAAATTAGTAAATATCTTCAAAAAGCTTTAGGCGATAAAAGGTGGCGTGGTCGTATGGAACAATCACAAAGCGCTAAAAAGACGCCAGTGTATATAGAAATTAGAGCTGACAATAATACCCTTAAATGTAGTATTAAATGTAGTCAAGATGTGGATTTTACCCAAAAAGGATTCAATTGGTTCTCTTCTCGGTTTCAATCCACGAAAATTGCTAGCATATGCCACGCATCAAGCAGACTACTCGATCAACATTTGTAAAGTGAATGCAGTTTTAATCGACTGTAATATTGCAAGTGGATCCTATTTAAATAGTAAACCAGCCCATGTAATACATGAATCCTTTTCTTAAATACCTGCAGGTTTTTAAATTGTCGAGTTTCCACCTACGATTGTATATCTATCAATTAGGTCACGTATAATAAATGAAAAAATAGTTAAAGTGTTAGATCAAGATGGAAATTTAGTTAATGTCAGAGGAGAACTGCTAACTGTAAGGTTGCATTTAAAAAAAATCTGCAGTGGCCATGCGTATTAAGTATAATGCACACTACATGTCAATAATTGCAATAAATGCTGGAAATTTCAAAGCAATCGACACTCGATTGATTGCTTCAAGACCGTTAACAACACAAAACCGGCAGTTTCTACAATCGTTAGGACTGCATTTATTTAATTAAAAAAAAGTAGAATAAATAGTGAAATACTAAACGTGCGTGAAAAAGTTTACTTCGAAAATGCAATTGTTAATATTGAAAAACATACTCATCAGCCTTATGCTAACATATCTTTAAACAATAATGATGAAATTCGAATCCCTATACAATAACAAGATGTTTACACCTTACCATCGAAGAGTATGCTGTACATAAAAAGCAAATTAATTAACACAGATGGAACGCCGTCTCAGACAGCAAAGTTTGAAAATAATAAGGTTTGCAGCTTTTCGATGAAATTAGATATGAAATTGGCGGTGTCATTGTAGATCGTGTTCGAAATCCTGGATTAACGTCTACAATGAAGGGATATGTTTCATATAATAGCAATCAAAGTAAACATTTACAAAACGCTGGGTGGTTTCCTATGGATGATTCGTAAATAGTTGATGCTAATAGGAATTTTAACGTTGCAATAAGCCTTTCAATGGTTTTCGGATTATGCGAAGATTTTAAAAAAATTATTTTAAACCTCCGCCATGAGTTAGCTTTACTACGTTCTAGTTTGATACTAATGCTATAATTAATCCTACACTTGATGAAGAAATAAAAGTTGTTTTAAACAAAGTTTTATGGAAAATACCGCATGTAGCCATTGATGATACTCGACGAATTAATTTAATAGAATGCGTTGCACAAAATCAGGATTTGCATATTCCGTTTAGAAGATGGGAGTTGCATAAATATCAACTTCTACAAGAAACGCAACGTCATACATGGAACATTAAAACAACAACACAATTAGAAAAACCAAGATTTGTGGTTGGTTTCCAAACTAACCGAAAATATAGATACATGAGCAAGTACAGTCGTTTTGATCATTGCTATTTAACCAACATAAAACTTTATTTAAATTCGGAAATTTTCTCGTACGATAACTTAAATTTGAAGTTTGAGAATAAACAGACTGCGTTGTTATATGAAATGTATGCCCAATGTCAGCAATCATACTACAAAAAGAAAAATGAACCACTTTTTAGTCCTGAAGATATACGAAGTATTACGCCATTAGTGGTCATAGATTGTTCTACACAAAACGAAGCGTTGAAATCTGGTACTGTCGATATTAGATTGGAATTTGAAACTAGCAGAAACGTTTTGCCAAATACATTTTGTCATTGCCCCATACTTCATGATAAGATAGTCAAATACAATCAACTCTCAAACTGCATAACAATATTATAATTACTTTATTACTGTACCTTTACAAATTATGAAAAAGAAAAACAATAAATCATTTAGCAATCACAGTCTATCTATTATTTTACATGTTCAGGCACCAAAGGTAAGTCACTGTGAATTTCATGTAAAGATACTGGGTAGTGTCAATCGCATTCAAAAAAAATATATTCTACATCAGAATCATCGGGAATATTAAGTACGTCTAAACGTACTATTTCTGGACTGGTGTCATCTAAAAAGATTCAAATTCTCTATATGGAAAATATTCAGACATTGCAGCCCCATATAAATTATTAACATCAAAATACATTAAATATTTAGAACTAATATTCTTTTAATGCAATTGGAAACTTAGAGTTTTAAGCGGATCATGATTGTTTATATTTACCTTCGAGTGTAACACTTCACTGTTAACTTTAAAATATCACTACTAACTTCGATCACTAGCTAAGTTACTTTATAATTAATATCTGTAGAGATTTATTGACTATTTATACATAAATATGTTCTGATGTAAGCAAAAGCAACAACTGTAAAAAATTAATAAGTAAGTATCAGAATAATGCAAAATTGCAAGAGCATTGTATAGGAATACAATCAAAATAATTGCATAGCGAATTGCTTTTGGAAGCAGTTGTTAAAATCATCTTTATTTATGTTTTGATTCATGACCTAAGGTAAATAGCTATAAAAGTAGACATTTGAAAATTTTCTATAGAAAATAAAGCAAATTCGAAATCTTGCATATCTATAAAAAATGCATATTTGCAACTTTTCAGACAATGAACCAAATTCGTTATATTGCTGAAAGCACCATTATTTTTACTTACATATTGTTTTTTTTATTCATTTCAGTATTGAAACAGTACTGACACTTTAGAAAAAAATTACAAATTTGCATCGTTTTCTGAAAAAAATTGCAAATGAAAATTTTATATATATTCAGCTATCTAATTATTCTAATGAATAAAAAACAGTATGTAAGCAAAAATAATGATGCTCTCGGCAAAATACCGATAACGATCAACATTGCATTCTTTGAGCCTTGGTTACTGCTTTACAAAATCTTCATAGAATATCTAGCTATCAACATTTTTTGATTCGGTATTACGCTACAATCCCATTCGTTTCTAATTGTATTAAAAGAAATAAAAAAATAGAGAAGCTCAACAATCTCGCAATTAACCTATATTGCATAGAAAATTATAAAATACTCCCGTTTCGTTTAAGTGAAAATTTACAAATAAAAATAGAACTTATTAATCTGGTGTTGCGTTTCTTGTAGAAGTTGATATTCATGCCATCCTGTAAATGGAATATGCAAATCGTGATTTTGTACAACGCATGGCATTTTCCATAAAACTTTGTTTAAAACAACTCTTATTTCTTCATCAGGCGTAGGATTAATTATAGCACGTAGTAAAACTAACTCATGACGGAGGTTTAAAACAATTTTTTTAAAATTCAACGAAGGCATAAAGTAAAACTAAAAAAATTGACTTTTATACATTTAATTAGATTCAAAATAACATATATATATATATATATATATATATATATATATATATATATATATAGGTATGTAATTGCGTTTACATTAAAAGCAGGTTGTTATTTGTATTTTATTTTGACAACAGAGTTCATTACACGAGTGATGCATCGTCAGGAATTTTTTTATTGTCAAGGTGCTGCAATATAGCTTACAGTAAATTAAATTACGACGTTAATTCTAGGTTAACTGATTGCACAAATGTTTTAATACTGGGTTTAAAAATTAGGTTTTATTTTACCCTACAATTAAGGTGTGATTGATTATTTAAAGTACTAGATTTATCTTCAGTTAACTAAACGAAATTTAAAACACCGGCAACATTTACCTGAAAAAAAAATTTATTAAATGCTCCAACTTCAAAACCATCGAAGAATGCTGACATCGGAAAGTGTAATGGACTATAACTTCCTTGCAACTAGAAAAAAAATGCTTGTGTCATGAGACTTTTATCTCAAATTACACATACTGCCTAAAATGTCTAAAATATTTTGTTGCCCAAATTATGGCTAATAATTCTTTCTCAATTGTGCTGTATTTTTGTTCCGTTTCGTTTAGTGTTCTAGATGCGTAGCTGATTGGTTTATCGCTACCTACTTTTCCTTGGCTCAATACTGCACCTAATGCTACGTTTGATGCGTCGGTTGTTAATATAAATGGTTTTAAAAAATCGGGGTATTCTAATATGGGGCGATTTGTAAGGATACATTTGAAGTCCTCCTACTGTTCAATGTCGTTGCGACTGGCAATCAGGGTTAATGCTCTGCCGGTCAGCTTACTTATTATCAGGCGTAAAAGTAAAATATCTCGCACGCGGTGATAAAGATACCTGTAATATTTAATTTCCGTCGCATTGAGAAATGCTCTCAAGGTAAAGTTTCATATCAGAATTTATTGTTGCTATAATTTTAATGGTTGCTTTCAGTTCTAATTTGTATTTTTTATATAAACTAAAAGTTACTTTTCAGTTTAGTTTGTATTAAGTTATTTAAAGAATCGCTTTACGTATATTTTATATGTAATTATAAAATGCTATAATTACTTTAAAGAATTTCTGCTTGGTAATTGTCTCGCCAATTACTGTCGCGTTGAAGTGTATATTTATAACTTTGCAGATGTTACAATTTTTGCGAAATAGTTTCAAGTTTTTCTGAATGAATTCTTTATTTTTTATCATTGTAAAAAGAGGTACAGATAATTGCGTTCTATTTATATATTAAAGCTACAGAATTGCTGAATAAATCGTTTTATTTATCATAATAAATTGTAATAATTTGTGCATATAAATACGTCTTTATAATTCCTTTGTTAAATAAGTTTCCTGAGTAAATTTTTTCAGAAATGATAAAAATAATAAAATTGCGATAATAAAAATTGTATATAAGAAATTTCTTACCATCTAGTATCAATATTCAGTTGATAATGGTTAGGAAAATGAACTTTGGTACTTTCAAGAGTTTGTTTGCCAGTTCCCTTATATTTATTCTCTTTGTTTTTGGACTCGGTCTACTCTTGTACTTTGCCCAGTTGGTTCTTTGTTCCAGATTAGGAATAGAGATTCAAGACCACCAGCCTCCTCGATTTTGGATTCTGCTAATGCCCTTTTGGTATCCTACCGACTACGCCAGATAGGATTTTGACCTCTTGGAGCGGCTTTTTAAAAAGGCTTTTCCAAAAAATTTCTTTTATCAAATTTATTTTATACTAAAATTACAATTAATTTTAATTTACAAGTAGGTTATATTCATTAACGTTTGGAGATCGAAATAATTCTAAGTTGAAATTCACTTTAATTAAATAAATTAAAATTACGAAGAGTAGCTGAACTAACAACAAGGTTAAAGTTGCGAAGCTCTAGACTGACTGGCCATCTTGGGCTCTCGAGGGTATTTATGCTATCCCTGTGTCTCACATTGCTTGTGGGAACTGCAGAGCTCAGGTCTGCTGTTTTCTTTATTTATTTATACAATACAAAGTAGCAATCTTAATTCTAATAGTTACCGTCTTATAACCTACTGTGATCTGCACCTGCAGTATCACGTTGCGTCTGGAATACAATGTATTCACATCCGTTCTCATATCTGGTTTGTGAACGTTCATTAACCTTTTGTAATATGTATAACGTAATTTACCATATTTATAGAGTAGTTGAATAATACAGTGAGAGATCAATTAATTAATGTTGTAATTATTAATTGCCTTATTCTATGAAACGAATATAACATGAAAGCGGCTTAATCAAATTCATAACTTCAACGAAAGTTGCATTTTGAAAAAAAATATTTAATATTATTTGGTTAGACAGTTGTCTTAATTGACGGACGGTTTGGATATATTGCACTATTTACTATACATTACAATCACTTGAACTTACAGGTTTAAAAAGCGAAGACAACGTCCGAGAGACAGGTAACTACCCGACATCAATGAGAGAGAAAGATTAACATACAACTGCTGGAAGAATTTTACGAGAACTAGAAAAAAAGGAGATTGCTAGATATATATTAACATAGGTTTTATATTTGATCTCAAAGGTGCAAAGGATATTGAAGGGTTGAAATTTATAGTTGGATTCATTAATTCATTTATATTGGCGTTAGGAATTTGGTAAGATAGAGGAGGACGAATCCAAGTGTTAATTTCAATTGGTAGAAAGTAGAGAGAGAATGCCCTTGAACCTTACCTTTGAGTCTATCAAACATTACGACTTAGTAAAAAAATGGAAGGGAGAATACAAAGTGGCGCCAATGTTGGGCGCCACTTTGTATTACTTCCTTTCCGGTTAAAGCCAATAGTTTAGACGCTTTTCTGTTTATTGCAATTAGTGCCCTTTGGATCCTACTGACTGCGCCAATTTAGTTTTTGAAAGCAAAAATTTCAATAAAAAATATTGATTGAAGAGTGAACCAGTTATAACAAATCAAATACAACTGTAATGCCTGGTTGATCTTTTTTGTCTAGTGTCGTTGTTATACATTTACTATCATTGTGAAAGTAAAGTAAAAGGCGATGGAATAGTTATTTTTAGAATCTACCCTAATTGACTTAAATTTCACATAATAGTAGTTTAATAACAACACGAGTTACGTTTTGAACCTTAAGAGCGACCTTTTTAAAAAGTCTCCTTCCAAAACTTCTTGTAGCAAATTTATTTATTAAACAGAAATTACAATTGGAATTTTGATAAACTTGATTAAATTACACTAGGTCGAAATTAAATAATAATTAAATTTAAATGAGGGCGAGTAGCCTAAGCAAACAACAATGTAAAAGTTGAAATACTCAAGACTGACTGACTGATCTGGGGCTCCCGGGGTATTTATGTTGTCCCTGCCCCTCACATGGCTGTGGGAACTTGCAGAGCTCATGTCTGCTTATTTCTCTATTCTATTCATTATACAAGTAACAATCTTAATTCTAAGTAATTGCGGTTTCTTAACCGTCTGTGACCTGCACCTGCAGTATCATTTACGTCTGGAATACAATGTATTTACATCCGTTCTCACAACTTGCTTGTGAACCTTTATTAACCTTTTCTTTATTTATCCTTGAAATACAATGTCGCATCTAACTTAAGTTTCTTAATAAGTTCCTAATAATTTCTATTTAATTGTACATATTTGGATTGGGTGATACGTAACTCACGATGTAGAAAAATGCAATTTATAATAAATATGTATCGCTCTTGTTTGATCAAGTAGGATTTCAAAGATATTGCTCCTGTCAAACGCGTCATTTTCCTGAGCATTCTCAGGCGCTGGCCCTAGAAGTTCTTGTTTTAACAATACAAGTTCAGTTGACACCGGTACTAGGCTCTCCTAGGAAACATTGACCATGCATTATATCATTTTTCGCTACTGTAGTATTCCTATATTTCGACTAGGGTCAGGGGGCACTAGTTGTAATTAGTTAGTTGTGTTTGAGCCGTTGGAATAGACGCGTGATGTTAATTGGATCAAGCAGCCAACATTGTTGTTAATTTTCGGTTCCTTGTGTTCATCGAACATTTAACAAAAATAGCATTGTAACGTCACTTACTGGAAAACTATTTTGTGGCATTAATTGCAATACGTAGCTGTTTCTATTTGTCTATTAAAGTTTTTTAAGAATAAATAAGATAAACAAGACCAAATTTTCTTGTTGAATAGTTGGTTCTTTATCTATTAATTAGCTGTAATGATTATTTTTGTTGCAGATAAACATAATTTTAATCGTTTAACAGGAACGAGTTTTTATAATAAAATATTGAAGTAGATGACCTTCTGAACTATTTATTCACATTTAGCGTTTAATATTCTCGGCTCAGTTATGATTCTGTGCTCGGATGCAAATCGAACCTGGTGCGTAATATGAATCTTGTTTTAGTATCTTTCATTGTTGTTCATGTGGGGAATGTTGTGCACGGTATCAAATCAGAACCAGATAGGGATCAAGCCCTGGTGAGTACATTAAACGAAAAGTTAGTTGCGGTAGTTGTAGCTAAGATATTAGGTTTAGATCTTTGTCTGTTTATTAGTAAGGTTTTCTCAAGATTTAAGCAGCATTATCTTTGCTTACTTTTAGTAAGGCACCAACAAGTACAATCTGCATAGTTTTTAATATCAGAGTTATCTTAAAGACGGCGGTAAACTAAGATAGGTAAGAGTTAAACTAACCTAAGCGACACTCCGATGCACATGGGAGTCGTGCAGGCCGCACAGAAGCGACTGTCACTTACTGTGGTTTTAGCGATAGACAAATTTTTTCAGCATATCATTACAGGAGGCTTATATTTAGTGTTACATCTGTGGCGCACAAAGCTTTCGTTTTAATATTAGGTTTAGAAGATCTTTTAATCCAATGAAGAAAAGCTTTCTCCATTCTTAATTTAATTAAGTAATTACGTGTATAGTTGGTGGTTATAACTTCACGAACCAAGCTAAGCACGCATTTATCAGGTAAAAGAATATGTGGTCAGCGCAGTTAGCCTACGAGGGGAGGGGATACCAACAAGCTCGTGAGAACGACGCATTTTAAAACAAAAGACTTGACTTGAAGAAAGAAAGAACGCGAGTGTGTGCTAATTCCGAGGGAAGTGTTCCGTTTGCATCCTTTACCTTTTTTTTAAATTTCTAATAAATATCTTGTTTTTCGTATAGGTGTAGATTTATGCGCTTTGCCGCCAAAATTTGCTTAAACCCTTGAACCTGACTCTCACGCCATTTGAATTCCCCTAAAAACGAGCAAAGGGTGCTTTTAGCTTAAGCTATTAAGCAGGTAAGTCTCTGGCTTATATTTAATTGTAGGCTATACCCGTTTGACGGCAATAATTTGCGACTAAATTTGGGGCGTGATATATTATGCCTAAGGTTATCGCAATAATTGACGGCAACTGGAGAGAATATTGTGTAACAGCAGTCATGAAAATATAACGGGTTGGTTTCACTTTCGGGCAAGTTTGTGAGCGTGGTATGTGAATAAATACTCACTAATAGAAAATAGCGAGGCGATGCGGGGAAACAAATTTCGATAAATCCACAAAATACGAAAAAGGTTTCTACAATAGAATAATAAAAATCGTAGGATTCAAAAATCTACCCTTGTACTAAAAACCTCTAATTTTGAAAACTTGAACGGGATTTTTGACTAATTTAAACTGAAGTAAAAATGTAGAAAATGTAACAGAGATGGCAATATCTACTCACTAACTGTAACGTAAGGTGATCAGTAAGAGCTGAAGAATAACACCTTAAGCTCTATATTGCCTGAACACATCAATTCTTAGGGTCAGGGTTCAATATAGCTCAACTAAATGGTGGCCTCGCATCCAACTTGTAACAGTTGCTACCAGGTTGCCTAGAATTTAAGGGTCGGCTTGTATAGTAATCTCAGGAACAATGAGGACAGCGCCAACCATAAGAGTAGGAAATTCATTGGCCCTTCAGGCTCTTTGGATCGAGAGGAAAGCTATGGAGACGTATTACAAGTTCAAGATAAAGACGAATGATGTAGCATGTTGGAGGTAGTAAGGCATGCTAAAATCGCTACCATAGTAGAAGAAGAGACTTTCATATTTTTGCCATTACAGTGAGAGAAGCAAAACAAATTAAAATTACAAAAGCAATTTACACTTACCAACCCTCTCGAAGGAAGAAAGGGAGTAAAATGAAGTTAATTTCTTTCCAGAATTCAAGTGCTCAATGATGTGCTATACCGAAGAGTTCTGTACAGCGCGCACTGTTACGGGAGAAACAGGCGTTAAATTAATTAATTTTGATTTTCCCCGAAGGTGGCGTAATCAGTAAACGCATGGTTCCGGCAAAACCAAGATACAGGTTCAAGTTCTGTTCAAGATCTTATATTTTCCATCTTTCAATTACTAGCTCGATTTGAAATGATCATTTGGGCTTTGCTAAGTTATTATTTCATCTTATTCACTATAATACGATAGCATTTATCATCTTACCTTGTGTAATTAACTACCTAAAATATATATGTATACATATATATATATATATATATATATATATATATATATATATATATATATTATATATAATAAAGGTTGTTAGTTATTTTGGGATATTATTTGTTGAAAACATACTAAGTTAATTGATCATTTGCTTTAATAATTGACGTTTCGGTTGATCTTTGCAACCTTAATCATAATTCTGAAAAATTGCCACATGTAAACAGTCAATTACATATAAATTGCATACATACTTAAAACTTGATCTTGTCTAGTTTACATGTGGCAATTTTTCAGAATTATGATTAAGGTTGCAAAGGTCAACCGAAACGTCAATTATTAAAGCAAATGATCAATTAACTTAGTATGTTTTAACAAATAATATCCCAAAATAACTAACAACCTTTATTATATTATTACTTGTTACTGAAGTGTGTGTTATATATATATATATATATATATATATATATATATATATTGCTGTGATGTTTGATAAAACTGTTCAGACATCGGGCGTCACAAATTAATCATGTGAATATTTGGGTATAGCGGTCCTGGCCAATATTAAGATACAATGGATGCTTTCTTAACAAAAAATGTGAGTTTTTACCTTACCGTGCCATTTTTCCTCTTTGGCTACATCTGCGACCAATATGCTGTGATTTTACGAAAATGAAATGAAGCAAAGTAATCTCAAGAAACATTTATGAACATTCCTCTATACATTAAAAAACAACTTTGTTTTGGACACATCTAAATAATCTACTTACACTCTCAGATATAAATAAATAACGCTTATAAATGCAATTTACAGCTTGAGTTAAAAAAGATAAATTATCTTATTAGTACTTACATATTAAAATAATCTTCACCCAATCCTTGTCAATAATTAGAGAACCTCAAAATGTTTTGTGTAAAGCACAAAATTTTCTTTAAAATTCGTATGGATAATTCAAATACTTTGATATTAACCCGCGTCAACGTAGTTGATCAATGAGGTTGTACAAAAATTTTTGTTAAGGGTTACAATGCCTTGAGCTCTTATCTCAAGATTGCTAAAATTAAATTATCCATTTGCAAATAATTTTTATACGCAAAATAAGAACTTTTCCTAGCTTAATCTATTTAATAATACACAAATGTTTATTTAGGTTTAAAATAAATTTACATTTTTGGTTGGATCGTCAAATTCTTGCGAATATTCTTCTTTGTGACTACATGTCTTTGCTCATAAAAATATCGTTTCTATTGGAATTAACTGAATTGAAAAATTCCTGATTCCATTCAGATTTCCATTTTCAATCAAAATTCAGATTTAGAAGTATCACTATACAAAGTACGTTTATCCTTAATAGATTAAAATTAGCGTGTGGCCTTGTAGTAATATTATTTATTGTACTGTATATAATAATTATGCCTCGCCACTTATGTTCAAACATGTATGTTACATGTGGAATGCCGGCAAAACGAATTACAGATTTCGAATCTTGTATGTTGGATGCAGGAAGAACATATGACCCCGCTCTAATTCACTTCCTTCTTTATATAATAAAATAATCTTATACGTAATCATTCAATTATATATTGTTAGTGCAACCTATCTGCATGCTGCAACAATTACCCACAATTTTGCATTCTTATCAGGGCAATGAGCTGTCACTTTACAAGTTATTGCGAAAGTAAAATTCTCGCATCCTTTGCTAATGAATACATATTATCGCTGCTATTTCTCGCCTACAAACTTCTGTAAATTCTATAGCCATTAAAACTTATTATATTGTCTGTTTTATAGCCTTTCCGGTAGTAGCGCGTTCTTCCATTAATTAGCTATGCTTTGATAATTTATAGCTTTGAGAACATTTTTAAAGGAATGCTACAATTTCGTTTTGTTTACAGAAATATAATTTATTCTAGAACTATTTCGAAATTAACTTTCTTGAAAGAAAAAATACTTCGCTCATGAAAATGGTATTTTAACGAGGATGCTTGCTTTATGGAATTTACATTTTAGAAAAGCACGAATATTGGTATTTTTGTTTCCGCTGCCTAGAACTTGTTTTAAATGATATTTTAAAGAAGATAGCTCAAAATCAAAGTAATTTAGTGTTTTCAAATTGGATATTTTGCAGTCTGCATTAGTGCAATAAAACTTGTTATAAGTGGTTTTTAGGAGTAATTATTTACACACGGATTAAATGAATGCTTTTATTTTTACGGATTTACAAATAGAGTTTCGCTCCTAAATGACATGTGTCTTGTAAGCGTATTATTTTACTTGGGAATACATTTATCTTGCTAAAAAATATTATACAGGATAAAATTTAAATATTGGAAAATTTTATTTTCTTTGGGTCGGTTTGTTCTCACAGAATGTGGTGCTCAATGAACCTATTTGGACTTCATTATCTCTCTTTCACACACACACACGCACACACGCACACACACACACACACACATACACACACACACATACACACACACATATACATATATATATATATATTTAAATAAAATTTTCCAATATTTAAATTTTATCCTGTATAATATTTTTCAGCAAGATAAATGTATTCCCAAGTAAAATAAAACGCTTGAAGGACACATGTCATTTAGGAGCGAAACTCTATTTGTAAATCCAAAAAATAAAAACATTCATTTAATCTGTGTATGCCAAATTGTGAAGTATATAGCTCGTTTCGCTTACCTTCTGTAATTCTCCTGACTGAACTGTATAAAATACTACTCCTCAACACAATAGACGCATAATCCCAAACCTAAATTTAAGAATCCACTTCCTCGACTATATCAGTTAGTAGACATTAAAAAGACACTCCAACTCTAATAGATTAGTATATCAAACCTTTACTAACATTTTTAAATTACAAATATTTTTAAATAATATAATAAAATATAGAAAAATAAAAAATTTTACTGTACCAGATGAAATAAAAAAAAGAAGGCCAAAATTTAAACGTACACAAGAATAATTATACTTTATACTTACAGCGTACGAGTATACTAAAACAACCGTTTCTTGCTTTTTTAAAAATATTTCTTTTCCCGCAATATGTGCAATTTACTCTTTGTTGTACAAATAATAAATTTTCTAAAAGAAAATCGTGCATTTTACGTTTAAATTAATTAAACATAAAAGTTATCGTTTCTCACAATAAAAATAATGAAATTCCTAAACGTTAAACAAATTGCTAATTTAAATATCTTCATAAGTTCTTTTATAATAAATCACAAAACTTAAGACCTATTTTAATTTACTTAAATTTACTTTAATTTTACCTCTTGTTGTATTTTGGCGGTTATATACATTTTAGAAAATTTATAATGAAAATAACTTTTTATGTTAATTGCCAATTTATTATATAACATCACCTTAGTAAGTATAAAATATGATTTACTGTTTATTTATCAATTTTGTAATTGTAGTACCTTTGAAAAAGGATTAACATAAATCCAAAAGCTCAGGTTTATAAAAAAGAGTTTTCTTAAATGATCCAGCCGATCTAAAACCCACAATATTTTTGGAAAATTAGAATAAAGCAGGTCGTTATTAATAATTCATATATATATATATATATATATATATATATATATATATATAGTTTGGAGATAATGACCTTGCACAAACCCATTAATAATATATCGTATATATATATAGCTATGATAAGAGGGTAGTTTAAGGGTACATTAAGTCATAGGGGTCTTAGGATAGATATAAATAACTTTAACTTTAAGAAAATCAAATAATTCCATCAATTATAGGAGTAAATTGACTGTTCTGCAAAAAGTCAATTGCAAGGACACTGTATATAAAGGATATTTGATCTAATGCATGAAAAAGAAGCTCATTTAGTAATAATTCGATAGCATTTAATTAGAATAGTAATGTGTGCGTCGTAAAATGTTCAAGTATAATTTACGAGTAAAGATAAGGTTTTAGAAGCAAATAATTGCATCAAAATAAATTATCGGGCACATAGATAAATTGGCATTCCATATATTTAATAATTACGTCGAAAATATCAACGCACGTATAAGAAAACGCATTCTAATATGTCACAAAATACGTAACAAAAAGAATACATTCGTTTAGAAAGCCAACATTCTGTAACAAACAAATAAACACCAGGCGGTTCATTATATGATAAGTTTTGAACTTATAAACTACAAACATAAAATTACGTGATTGAATGCGAGTAATAATTGGGAATCCTGAGAAACAACCATACAATACAGAACGCTTACGTGACTGATAAAGCATTGTCACCAAGAATTCGACAGAGATTTTGCGAATACCTAGTTCTACAGAGATACGCGGAGATTATCAATAAACACGCAACGCGCACCAATTAAAAACATTGATAGGAGGGTTTATAAATACAATAGGAAATGAATAAAAAGTTCAGTTTATATTCAACCAAGCACAAACTATGCTCAAATGCAGTAGAAATGTACGTGATGAAATTAATTAGTGAAACGTTAAAATTCAGAATAAGTAAAATTTGAAAGTGCAAAAATTGTGCGACGAAAAATAAGCCGATCTACAAATAGACGTAAGTTATACAATTAATTAAATTTATTTTTAATATTTAACAAAACAGGGCTTTTATTGAGACGACTTTTGTTGAGACGACTTTTGTTGAGAGGACTTTTGTTGAGACGACTTTTGTTGAGACGACTTTTGTTGAGACGACTTTTGTTGAGACGACTTTTGTTGAAGCCACTTTCGTTGATGTCATATGTACTAAGTTAATATTTAACTTTATATGCAAGTCGATGTTCATGTCGAGATCAAGACTTAACACAGATCTAAAAATACGTCTGAAAGTGCGATCAAAAGGGTACTCAAAGTTAATTCAAGGAAAAATACCAGAAATCAAAAATAGATAATTCTGGCCAATAAGTAGAATGGACATAACAAGGGATGCAGACCACAGACACTATGAGGCAACTCTAGTGACCGTTCCAGGTTAGCGATCTTTAAACATTTTATTATTTAAAAGCTGTTTCAAATTTAATATTTGCTATACATTATGTATTTGTAAGTCATCAAAAAGATCATTTGAAAAGATGAAAACAGGAAAAGCGTCTTAGAACGCTCAAAGATACTTAAGGGTAATTAAAAGATATTTTTGCTGGCTTTCAGAAAAGCATACATTTGGTAAATGTAAATATTCTATCCAAAGGAAAATTTTGAGATTACACAACATTGTACATATTATCAATTATTATATTGTGTGATTTTGAACCGTTTTATTTGAATCCATTTAAAAGGTAAAATAAGATTTATTAGGAAGTCGAGCATTCAGTGAGCTAGTCGTGGTAAACAAATAAAATATAACGTACAAATCGTGGGGCTTGTAAAGGGAATATCATATCAATAAAACTGGTACGCCCAATCGTGCGGCATTTCATATCAAATAATTAATGGCACCCATCGTAGAGGCTTAAAATCCAACGGGGATAGGGCACATCCCTGTCTCACCTCTTTCTTAATATTTACTTCTCTTTGTTCCTGCTCTAATTTTATTACCGTTGTCTGCTCTTTGTATAAGTTATGTACTATCAGTCTTTTCTTAAAACTCATTCCGATCTTTTTGAGTATTTCGAACATTTTTTTTAATTTTACATTGTCGAATGCTTTTTCCAGACCTACAAACTATATATACACGCTCTCCTTTTTTTTCTAGTGTTGTCTCTATTAGCACCCTCAGAGCTAAGATAGTCTCCAGTGTTTCTCTGTTTCGCCTAAACCCAAATTGATCTTCTCCTAGTATTTCTTCATCTCGTTTTTTATTTGTTTTTGTACAATTCTAGTTAATATTTTTTAAACATGTGCTGTCAAACTTATTGTTCCAAAATTTTTACTTCTATCCGAGCCTCTCCTTTTTAGTATAGTGGCTATGATGTTATGTTTGAAATCTTTAGATATCACGTCTGTCTAATACATATAGCTTACAAGATGGAGGAGATGTTCTGTTATTGCTTGTCCAACGGCTTTTAAAGTTTCTGCTTGCACCTTAGCTATACATGGTTGGTGCCTTATCATTTTTCAGACGCTTTAATGCTAATTCAAACTCATTCCTAAGTATAGGGTATCCCAACTCGTTCTTTTTAATGTCTGATTTCTGTTCTGGTGCTATTGAATCCTTTCTTGCGTATAAATTCCTAATATATTCTTGCTATCTAACCACTTTCTCTAAATTTTCTGTAATGATGTCTCCTTCTGCGCCCCTTATATTTTTGCTATACGGTTTTATATCTTTAAAATTCGTTCTAATTAGTTCGTATGCTGCGTCTTTCTTTCCATTCCCATCTTAGTTTGTACCTCTTTGCACTTTGCATTAATCTATTGTTCTTCAGCGTCCTGCATTTGCGAATAATTTCCCATTTTATACCGTTGTATTTCTGTTTTTTTGTTTCGTCTGGTGTGCTTTTGTAATTTCATCTTTCTTCTATTAAATCCAGGATATCCTTTGTTACATAGGGTTTCTTATTTTTTTTTTTGTGGATACTGCAGAATATCTCTGGCCGCCATGTGTAAGCTGAATGTAATGTTATTTTATCCTGTTTATACTTTCTTAATATCAGAAATTTTCCCAAAATCTTTCAGCAATTTCTTTGACTTTTTTAAATCTTTCGTGGATATCTTTATCTTTTAGTTTCTCAAAGTCAAAGTGCTTTTTTCCGTCCCTTTTTTCAAAATTTTAAATTTAAGAGCGACCTTCATAATTACGATGTTGTGGTCAGTGTCTTATTTGTTTTTGGGTAGTTTGTACAGTCTTTTAATTGATTTCTAAACCGATATCTATATCTATTTGATATCTTCTTTTATCTCCTGGCATCCTCTACGTGTATCATCTTCTAACGTGATGTTGAAATAATGTGTTTGTGATGGTTAACTTGTTTTTGTCGCAAAATTTTACCAGCCTATATCCTCTGGCGTTTTTGTGCTTAAACCAAATAAACCTACTACCGCTACTTCCCTACTCTTACCTACCACTGCATTAAAATCCCTCGTAACTATTAACTTTTTATATCCTTCAACGCATCTTAGTATGTTTTTGATATCTTTGTAGATCATTTCTACCTCTTCTTTACTGTAGGTGGAGGTGGTCAGGTATACTTGCATTATTACTGGATTTACCGATTTAGATTCTAATCTATCCATGAGTACTCTTTCGTTCTTTTGTAAGTAGTTTTCTACACAGTGTCCTATTCTTTTTCGTATAACTATCGCCACTACCGACTCTCCTTGTTCTGATCCTCTATCAATTACCCTAAAGTCTCCACTCCAAAAATCCCCCGCCTCTGGCCACCGAACTTTGTTGATCGCTATTATATCTAATGCTAACCAATCCTTTTCGATTTGCAAGTTCTCTAGCTTACCTACTTGTTTCATACTTCTGATACTCCACGTTCCAACTCGGAATATTTTTGCGACTCATTTTCTAAATCTTCCGATCACATCCTTCAAAGTAGTCGCTTTCCGGAGATCCAAATGCGGGACTATTTTAAATCAGGAATTTTTACTCCAGAGGATGCTATAATCTTAAATAACAATTTAAGTATGCTGTGTACTTGAGAGGTAATGTGGTGGTTTCCCGTTGCCGTCCACGTCGCAGTGGTGAGTTTTAGAATGTCACACCGACCCCTATGGTCTCTGCCACTCAAAGTACCGAAAAAGCTGCTGCCCTCTTTCGGGGACCTGTATTAGTCTGGCTCTTCAGTAAAGACGCCACTGATTTGGTTAAACCTGTGGTTCAGCTGTTTAGATCACTGGAATTCTCAAACCATTCTACCTGTTCAGTAATCTAGAACTTCTTCAAGGTGCAGGTCCATTCAAACCGGACTAATTTCTTCAGTTTAAATGGCTACGAGTTTGTTTATAAAATTTAATCACAAAATGTGCGTACGTCTTTTTGTGGAAACCTTTCACATAAGAAGTTCAAACTAGGCTATTAATATTATTGTACTTGCTATGTGTTTCGTCACGGTCATTATAACAAAAAAACGTTCTGATACTTTAAATATTTACATTTTCAGATATACCTATCGCGTTATGGCTATCTTGACAGTATCTTTGAGTCAAACAAATTGGTGGATGGGACAGTTATAGGAAACGCTATCTCCGATTTTCAAGCTTTTGCAGGATTGGAAGTTACAGGTAAGTACATACTATGAGTTTCGGCATAACATACTTATTTTAAAACGTGGATTTGTGAATTATTAAAGTTGATTTGACAATCCAATATTAGGGTTATCTACGACTCAAAATAAATAAAAAATAAAACGCAGCTTGAATAAGTTGACATTAAACTGTTCTACCATAACTAAATGTTCAGTTTGTTCAGTACAGGCCTGGGTACATTGCGGTCACGGGGCAGATTGGGCCCGCGTCAAAAATTCATGCGGCCTGAGAAACATTTCATAAATTGTATGTTATGAAAAAAATTTAATGTTGTGCACAAAGCTCTCTGGTGGTCAAAATTCGCCTGCCTGCCATTCAATAATGAACTTGGATAGGGTCCAGCTTTAGAGTGAAACCGCCTTCGTGCCATTTAATTTTGCGCGTCCTTCTCTTTGTACTATAATATCACAAACCGTTTTCTAAACCAGTGTTTTTATAATTGAAACTTTAGAATTTTGAAATTTAAGAAAAACAAATAAAGTTTTTTCTTACAACAGCTTATTTCTTCACATCACACAATCATTTGAAAACTGTTTATACAAAAATAGAATACGAATATGCACACGCACGCACGTACGCACCTCGCACGAACGCACGCACGCACGCATGCACGCACGCACGCAAGCACGCACGCACGCTTGCACGCACGCACGCACGCATCCATCCACACACACACACATCCACACTCACGCACGCACGCACGCAGGCACACACGCATACACGCACACACACACACACATACACAAATACACGCGCGCACACACAGACACACAACACACACTTGCATACACACACATAAGAAGTCGGAAAAGTTTAAGGAAAAGTTCAAATTATGTAGATATTTATTTTTACAGAAAGACGTATTTGTAAAAATACTCGGTATATAGATAGGGACCGCTATTAAGGGGATTTTTATTCTTATTACATAAATTGAATAACGGAGAATAATGTTTTAAGATAGGAATAATGGTATTTGCTATTTTATGTCCGTAGGAGACGTTTTTCAAAGGGTTTCATCTATATTTTCGTTATAAAAGAGTTTCATTTTAAGGCAAGCCGAGTGTATCATGTTTAATTTGATTTGATATCAGACTTTGACGAAAGCGTATTCAACTAAGTGTTAAAATATCAGTCAATATTCTCAGAAATAGTTACGAGTGTAATTCAATTGCAAAACGAATTGACCGAATTCTGGAATAATCGGGTACTAAAATGGAATAGCTGCAGCAGACGTTAAATCTATGAATGTATTCGTGAAAATGATTAACAAAAGCTACAGAATCCAAATATTGATAAGATAAGCGAATGGGATCAACTAATTATTATATAGCTTGAGGGTAGTTAAAACGATACATTTTTAAATAGTATAACACAACTACCTTTAAAACCAATTGAAAGGTTCAAGATTGTACAGAAAAACTCTAGATGCTTACGTAAAAACACAAGCTTATTTCTAGAATTAATCCAAACATATAAACAACTAGGCGTTGCGGGAAGAATCCAGATGCTGACATCAAAGGAAATCGCTGTTATATAAGCCAATGAATATCGAATAGCAGAGGTAATTGCTATTCAAATGTCACCATGCTAATCTGATAATACGTAGTATTTAGTATTGGAGGTATTATAGAAAATGATTTTAGCAATGGAAACAAAGAATTAATAATTAATAGTCTTCTTATATGGAATCGTTTGCTACATGTTCTAGGACGCAATTTGCATGGAAAGGCATAATTGAGATGACAATTTGAGCGATCTTAGAGCTTTAATTGAGAATTACGATCTTGAAAAAGACAGCAACAAGCAGAATTTCACAGTAAAATATAATCATATTGTTCAACATTTTAAATATTGATTAATTAAGTTATATAATAATGTGTTTTGTTTTGCGTGGAAGTTTTTTGTGAGAGTTGCATGTATAAGTCGATAATTTGAATTGAAAGGTGGCTACCTACGCTGAGATTTTTGCCAATATAAACAGAGATAATTAAATCTAACTGATCAATTATGTTTAAGTCCGATTCTAAAGGGGTGGATATTGAACTATCCGCCTCTTTTTGATCAATTTTGTTCATATTAGATTTAATTAAGGAGTTATTTGTCAATGAAAATTAAGAGACTGATTTGTGAGTGCTCATCTTAATTAAAACGACGATATTTTTTTGGACCCTAGTATTAATATACTTGAGTAATTATCTACAATTTATATTTTCTGATGTTAGATTTAAGATTTTGTTCGGAAGGCAAAGCTGTTGTGGTAGTTTTGGACTCTATTTTTAATATTTAAAATTTATGTTGAGAGAAAGTTGTTTTTCCTAGATGTTATATGTAAGATATTGTTTGTTAAAGAAAAGCTGTTGTGGCTGTAGTAATTAGTATTTGTAAGATTGTTTGTAAAAGAAAATTTTGTGTCATAAATCTAATGTCTGATTTGAATGGTTTTATTTTGAAAAGAGCTTGCCAAAAATAATTAAACGGGCAAATTTAAAACATTCATCCTTTATTGAAGTTCACTTAGGGCCTTTTCAATCCACAACATCGTTTATTGACGCTACCATTCCACGTTTGCTTCATTTCTAATACTGAATTAAATCACATTTATAAATCCCAATCAGTGGAAATGCCTTTAATAACAACACCTAAAATTGTTAAATACTAGCTTCTTATAATCTGTTCGTTGTCTTTTTCAAAATATTTGAACATTTACACTAACATATTTCTTGATATTTTAAATTAATAACATTATGCTTAAATTTAATCAACACTCGTTCCGTCGGTAAAACCTTAATAAAAATTTAATCATTTTTATGTTCAATTAATGTCTTATGTGATAAAATACAATCATGTTTGCCTTTAAAACTTACATATAAATTATAAAGAAGCATAAACGACAGCTACCATTGACTCAACACAATTCAAAATTCTAAATTATTGGGAGGATGAACCATCCAAATCCCAACACACCTATTAACGGTCACAACGACAATAATTCCACCCACAGATGCATGAAAAATACATTCGCCCGCGCGAGAGGAAGTTCACCTATTTTGTCGTCATCTGCGCTTTTGTTATCTCTGCGAGAAAAATAAAAAGTTATTTTATATATCTTGCAGCTGCTTTACCCTCAATTTCTACTATTAATTTGTCTTACTACATTTTACTTTTCAAATCATAACTTCCTGCTAAATCGATTTCTGAGGCATAGCTCACCACCGTATTGCGTTTTTGTATCACTACATCTTGGAATGTCTTCTTATTACCGATTCGTAATAGCTGATTTCATTTCTTTCCCGTCAAGTCAAACAAATCAAATACCTTCCACTGTAAATCATACTAATTACGGTCACCGCCTGATTAACACTGCAAGGTGACGCTTTTCCTGCAGTAATGTAAAGTTACGGCGTCGTAAATCTCTTGGATCTACTTTTCAAATTTCTATTTTTATGTGAGTTTTATTTCACAATTTATCCCCATAGCACTAAATAAAATTCTCTATTTGGGTGCTAGTAAAGTTGCCTATACACGTTTAGTTTCTCTCGTACAATCTATGCTTCATTTAAATGAAATATTATGCTCATAATTCTTATAGATTTATTTTTCATATTTTACTCCAATTAATTTGTTTTTGATATTATCTTTGAAACATATTTTCTTTTAATTCATTAGTAGTTAAATCTCGCCCATACACAACTGGTGTGAATGATAACCTCTCTACTAAATGTCATTATTAAAAATTGTTTTTCTCTCTTCATTAAAAGTTCTGTCACTTGCCTAGTGTTTCCGAGCACTTTTCGTTTAACACCCAGAAAATAATGTCTTACCTGTCTTCTTGGAGGGTATGTAGTATAATTAAATTTTGTAGTGTTTCTTAAAAGATGGCAAAGATGTCAAACTTGCATCAATACCTCATAGCAAAACAAATTCTATAAAATATTCAAAATTCATCAAAGTATCAATTTACAAGACGCGTATGTTAATAATTACCTCATACAGGCTCGAACAACCTCGTACAAGACGACAAGGTGTTAGTGACGTAATTCTTTGAATCCATTTATTTAATGGGAATTTGTCCGTGTTCCGTTCTTAGTAATCGCTTTTAAGTCGATATTTGCTCCTAATTTTGTTAGAAGATCTATTTCTATTAATCCGTCGTATTTGTCGAGTAATTTTTGTTTGCATTACGGTTATATATCCTGTTTCGGTAATGCATAACGTTTTCTTCCTCTAGTATCATGTTCATTGCTTCCTCTAAATTTTGGGGATGTTGAAATCTTATTTTGTCCGATAGCCGTTCAAGTATTGCATTGATGTTTGTATCTAAAGCCATTTCGTCGTACATTTTCGTCTTTAATAAACGTATATTTTGGTCGGGTTCGTCGATTTTCAGTTTGGTTAAGATTAAGCTCCTCACATCTTAGCGTCTCATACCAAATTGGTAGGGTGATTGATTGGGTTCCGCCCGGAGGTTTATTAATTCTCTGGCAAGACACTTAATATTTATCTGGTCGCCGAAATACGCTATAAGTAATCGTTTGAAGTCTTTCCGTTGTTAAAGATCATCGCGGCTTTCAATTAGTGTTAATGATCTTCCCGTTAATTAACCGAGAATCAGGCGTAAAAGCATATATAAAAGGATTTTAAAATGTCTCACACGCAGTGATAAAGATACCGAGTATTACTTGGTTTTCATTGTATACGGGGATTGAGTCGAGGTACAACCGCATATTCTCCATGTTCATTGTATCTGTATAAATTAAATCTATAATTTTTCAGTTGAGTTTGTACTGTGTTAAGTGTATTAAAAGAATCGTTTATCTTTTACGTATACTTTATATGTAATTATCAAGTGCTATAATTACATTGAAGAGTTCTGCTGATTAATTGTCTCGTCAGTTACTGTCGCGTTAATTATATAATTATAACTTTTGTAGAGCTTGCAAATTGATGCAAAATAATTTTATTTCAGTAATAGTTTTCTGTAATGAATTGTATGAGAACTGCGTTATAATTACACGCTTTTGCTGAGTAAATCGTTTCAATAATAAAGTACATAAAATGCTTTTTTATAATTACACACCTCCGTTAATTGTTGCTTTAAAAGTGTTTAATTATAAAAGGTTATAAGAATCAAGTTATGAAACGCTAAATATTTAACTACCTTCGATATCAAAAGCGCCTATTGGCAAGTTCCGTTCGCAAAATACTTCCGCCCTGTTACTACTTTTAGTGTTCTTAATAGAGGACTCTTTGGATTTAACCGATTACCATTTAGACTCCGTAATACCCCTGCCACTTGGCAAAGAATAATCGACATAGTGCTTGGTCTTAACCTCGAAGAATTTGTGTTCGTGTATTTCGAGGATATTGTTATCGTTACTGATAAATTTGGTAAACATTTGTAAGTTCTAAATAAAGTTTTTAAACGGCTCTACCAATCCGGTCTTACTGTGTCATGTGACAAGTGTCAATTTTGCAGGACCGCGATTAAATACCTCGGTTATGTAATGAATCAGAAAGGTCTTTTGGTTTCGGCAATTTTGGATCTTCCTCCTCTTGGCAATGTTACAGAAGCTTGACGTTTTTTACGTCTTTGTGGTTGATACCGTTCATTTCTTCCGAACTTTAGTAATATTGCTGCTGCCATCACAAAACTACCTGGTAAAAGTAAAGAACTTTGTTGGACTTACGAATGCACTGCTTCATTTTTAGCGATTAAAGATTTATTAGTTTCAGCTCCTGTCATGAGCTGTCCTGATTTCGATAAAACGTTTGTTATTCAAACTGATTCCAGCGATTATAATTTAGGCGCAGTGTTAAGACAATCTCACCCTGATGGTGATTACGTCATTAGTTATATTAATTGTTCCCTTACTTCAAGTGAACGCAAGTTTAGTATGACGAAAAAAGAATGCCTTAGAGTAGTGTTGTGGGCAATTGATAAATTTAGATCGTATATTAAAGGTACCTCATTTCACTGTGGTGACAAACCATTTTGCTTTTGTATGGCTCGATAGATTGAAGGATACTTCGGGTCAATTGAATCGTTGAAGTGTAAAACTTCAACAATATTGTTTTTAACCTTGTACATCGCCGCGGCAAGGATTACGTCGTACCCGATGCACTATCTCGTTCTGTCCCTGCTTTAAATTATATCGATGTCAAACCTCAAGAACCTTATTTTGTTGATTTTGACGATCGATGGTTTTCTATGTGTAATTAAGTATCAACAAATTCTTTCAGTTATCTGTTATGGCGTTTTGATGCTACGAATTTGTTTAAGAAATGTTGCAATGCGTATCCTAGTTTAGATGTATCTAGCTTAGATTGGAAAATAGCCTTGCCGAAGTCACAGTGTACCGATTTAATTCGTAAAAGTCATGATGAAGAAACCTCTTATCATTGCCTTATGACACGTAACTTTAGGCCGAAGGATAAAGTTGATGTTACTCGTTACGTCCGTTCTTGTAAAGTTTGTACGGCTTGCAAGCCTGATTCCAAATTGCCTGCGGGTCTTATGTTAGGTCGTCCGGAGGTTAGTCGTCCATGGGAATTGATTTTCGTTGATGTTATAGGACATTTTCTGAGGTCATTATCTGGTCATAAATATATTTTAAGTGTAAAAGACCATTTGAGTAAATTGTCTATTTTTCTGCTCATGCGTAGTAATTCTGCAAAGAAAGTCGCTGAATTAGCGAAAGATAATGTATCTTTATTGTTTTGTGTTCCTCGAGTACTTGTTTGTGATAACGGGTCAGAGTTTATTGTCAAGCCGTTTACAACCCTTTTAAAAACTTGCCAAATAACTATAAATCGTACTGCTTATTACAATCTTCAGGCAAATTCTGCTGAACGTTAGCACTGCTCAGTCAAAATCATTTTAACTTCTTTCGTGCATGATAATCAACGTACTTGGTCTGCTCTTTTACAGAAAGCTGCTTGTGCTGTTCGTACTTCTTGTCATGAAGCGACTAAGCAAACCCCCTTTTTTGTAAATTTTGGTCGAGAGATATATCTTACTGGTGATACTCATAGTATTCCTAAACCTCTCTTGTGATTTTAAGGACGAAGATGGTTTTGATTCTATAAAACGCCCTGCATTATTTGAAAAATTGTTTCGCGACATAAATAGTCGGATAAAAAGATCATTTGAACGTAGTAAAAAAGTTTATGATCTACGACATCGTGATGCTGGTCAACAAGTTTGGCATAAAAATTTCTGCGAAGTCGGATGCAACCAAATCTTTACTAGGAAATTAGCTTTAAATATATTGGACCATTTAAAGTGAGTTAACGTTTTCCCCCATGGACAAATGAATTACATAATTTGGATGGTCGTAACTGTGGTGTTTGGCATGCACTTCGTCTGGGTCCTAGCGATAGTGATGGATGTCTTTTCTTAGTTGAGTTGTGGGTTCGAGGCCCACATTCCTAGATTAAATTTATTATTGGCGTTATGTTAGAATTTGTAGTGTTGGTTTTGCCTATAGAGTTGCTTGGTTTTGGCTAGAGTTTCTATTAAAGCTTCTTTTTTTGGGTTCTGTTTTGGAGCTTATATTCGTGTTAACGGATGTTGGTGCTTATTTTGTGTTGTGTTTGGCTAAGGATGTTTACGTTGGGCAAATTTTCATTCAGATACGGACGGAGTTGTTACGTTACAAAATCTCGTTAGTGCTTATTCTTCATATTTAGGTAATGCTCGTACAAGTTACACCACTGAGTTTCATTTATTTAATTTTGATAAAATTGAAAGTCGTTGTACTCGTTATCGATAAGAATACAGGTATTTTGTAATCAAGGTTAGTAGTACAATGACAGACAGGCTAATCATGACCACATTTCCACAAGCATCCACATTTCCACACACATCTGGACCAAATTTACATGTAAATTCCAATAAGGAAGGGAGCAAAGAGGGAACCCCTCCTTGCTCGGACACCCCCCGTTAACCATTTTGATTACGTCACACCCGCCTTCTTTCCACCCGCGAGATAAATCTTTCTCCATATTTCCACCCACGAGATAAATATGTCTTGTGTGGTATCAATTAATATTAGATTTTTCTCAGCTACCTGAATTTCTAGGAATTTTTTAGATTGCATTATCCCTCAGAGAGCTACGCTCATTTTAAGATTTTTTCACCAACAGCGATTTCTGACCGCCTTTATAAATTTTTTAGCTATGCGATACATTAATCTAGTGTAGAATTTCACGTAGAAATCGAATCTGTAAACAGATTTAAAATCCAACCACCCCTTACCGTTTTACACACATACCTTCTAGCGAACATGTAAAAGATTATTTTTGTTTCTTTCGCGATAAATCTATCTTGTTTAGTATGAATTTATATTAGATTTTTCTCAGCTACATGAATATCTAGTAATTTTTTAGATAGCATCATCCCCCAAGGAGCTACCCTCATTTTAAAATTTTTTACCAGCAGCGATTTCTGACCGTCCTTATAAAATTTGCGATACATCAAATTAGTCTAGAATTTTACGCAAAATCCGAATCTGCAAATCGATTTAAAATCTGACCACCCCTTACCGTTATACACACATACCCTCTAGCGAACATATAAAAGATTATTTTTGTTTCGTTCGAGATAAATATATCTTGTTTGGTGTCAATTAATATTAGATTTTTCTGGAGAGTTCAAATCTTTAGAAATTTTTAAATCGGAGCAACCCTCGGCAAAATTGTACCCTTATACTTAAAATCAAACTTATTGAAATTTGTATAAAAGTATTGAGCGGATTCTAATTCTAGTACTTTTTCAATCTAAGACAAATATTTTAGGCGTATTTAATACCAATAGCCCGCCAAACTAATTTTATTAATTAATTGAGTATAAAATTGGTGTTAATAATAAATACAATATACTGCTTGTCAACAAAAAAGTTGTAGGGAAATTCAAAGACGAATTTAATGAGGATCTAGTATTAGAATTTGTTGGTAGTAGGGCTAAGTCCTACTGTATTGTAAGCGTGAAAGACATGATTAAAAAGATTAAAGGAGTCTCACGAAGTGTAGTTAAGAATATTAATGTAAAGAGTTTTTAAGGACATTGTACATAATAATTTTGGTGCCCCTTATGCATAGCATGGTGTGTATTCGAAGTCATAATCACCAACTTTATAATCAATTAATTAATAAAATTAGTTTGTTGGGCTATTAGTATTAAATAGGCCTTAAATAATGGTCTTAGATTGAAAAAGTACTAGAATTAGAATCTGCTGAATACTTTTATACAAATTTCAATAAGTTTGATTTTAGGTATAAGAGTACAATTTTGCCGAGGGTTGCTCCGATTTAAAAATTCCTAAAGATTCGGACTTTCCAGAAAGATCTAATATTAATTGACACCAAACAAGATATATTTATCTCGAAAGAAACAAAAATAATCTTTTATATGTTCGTTAGAAGGTAAGTGTGTAAAACAGTAAGAGGTGGTTGGATTTTAAATCGATTTGCAGATTCGAATTCTGCGTAAAATGTTAGACTAATTTGATGTATCGCATAGCTAAAAGATTTTATAGGGACGGTCAGAAATCGCTGCTAGTTAAAAATCTTAAAATGAGGGTAGTTCCTTAGGGAATAATGCTATCTAAAATTTTTTAAGAAATTCAGATAGCTGAGACAACTCTAATATTAATTGATACCAAACAAGATAGATTTATCGCGAAAGAAACAAAAATAATCTTTTATATGTTCGCTAGAGGGTATGTATGTAAAACGGTAAGGGGTGGTCGGATTGTAAATCTGTTTACAGATGCGGATTCTCCGTAAAATTCTAGACTAATTCGATGTATTGCATAGTTAAAAAATTTATAAGGACGATCAGAAATCGCTGCTAGTAAAAAAATCTTAAAATGAAGGTAGCTCCCTGGGGGATAATACTATCTAAAAAATTCGTAGAAATTCAGGTAGCTGGGAAATATCTAATATTAATTAATACCAAACAAGACATATTTATCTCGTGAGTGGAAATGTGGGGAAAGATTTATCTCGTGGGCGGAAAGAAGGCGAGTGTGACGTAATCAAAATAATTGATGTTGGGGTGTCCGAGCAAGGAGGGGAGCAAGTAGGGATTCCCTCCTTGCTCCCCTCCTTATGGGAATTTACATATAAATTTGGTCCAGATGTGTGTGGAAATGTGGATGCTTGTGGAAATGTGGCCATTCTTAGCCTGTCATTGTACAACTAAGGTTGTTATGGAACGTGCAGTTGAATTGGGTCTGCCTTATAATTTTTAATATGATACATGTAGCTGGTGTTGTTTGGGTTACTTTGAATTTAATTCAATTCAGTTTGGGGATTTACCCTACGCACATTAGTGGTAGTATTCTTTTGAGAGTTAAAATTGAAGTTGGAATCCTATCTGTTTCGTTGTGGATTTTGCTACTGTTTCCGCATTTTGGCTGCAAGCCTTCTTATTGTATACCGTTACTGTTGTTTTCCGCAATTGGATCCGATATCGCCCTATTCCTATTTTCGTATATGTTTAAACGGTGGTTAAAACGAAACGTTTTACTATTCTTAATTTAGCAATTAAAAAAAATGTAACAAATGAAAATTATGGCCAATATGAGTAAATATTTTGAAACCCACCAAACACTGGAAATGGTTCAGACCTATTAATAATAATACCAGGTAAAAACACTTTATTTTAATTAGATGTACAATAAAATTTTGTAGCAATAATATAATATCTAAGGCAAATCATGAACGTGGGTAATAATAAAGTCAATTGCGTGACTCACTTTTGTGAAAACAGTAGGTGATGTAACGTCTAAGCCATGGCCACAATTTGGATCTCCACCATGGACAATTCCTATTATGACGTTTCCATTTTCAGTATTTTGTATTAAGGGACTGCCGCTGTCTGCATGACATGCACTTTCTCCAAGTTTTTCGGAAAGGGTACAAACATTCAATTCCGTTATTTTCCAGGGGTAATGACCAATACTTTGCAAACGAGCATTACAAGCTACAAGTGACACGTGTACTGTAAACGTACGATGAATCATAATTCACTTACCATCAGTAGTAATTAAAGGCATAGCCAAGTACTGCAAAGTAGTCGGATATTCAGACGGCTCAACACTGGTACGTCCCCAGCCTGAAACTGTTGCCTTACCTGTAAATTCTTGGTAAGGTTTTGGTAACGCAATGGGTTGTATAGCTTCATTAAAAATAAAAGCGCTTTCTAATTCTATAACTGCTATGTCACTGCAATTTGAAGCTCGTTAAATGTTTTGGAGTTTATACGAAAAACTTACTATAAATTATCCGTATATTTAGGGTGCCTAACAATACGTTTGGCTGCAATCCTTTGGTTATCGGGATGTGACTCTTTTTGATCAAGCAATCCGGCAACAAGTTCTAAGCCATCTAAATAGTACACACAATGCGCTGCAGTAATAACCCATGTTGGTGAAAGAATTCCTGCACCACAGTTGTGGTTTCCATACATTTGAAGCGATACCATATGCGGGAATTGTCCTCTTTTTGCGCTTTGCCCTCCAATGATTGTCGGCGTAGGCAAGTTTCTTTTGATGTGAAAGCCATTGACTTTAAAAATTGGTTAAGTGAATGCAAAAACAGTACTTACGGAACTTACCAGAAGCTATGGCAAGAACTGTTGCGAGTAAGAACTTCATTTTGGAAGTGTTAAAATAATTCATTTAACTCAAAGTTTTATGTCTTTGCTGTGTCCTAATTTATCTAGTAGATAAAGTGAATTATTCAAAGAATTATAAAAAATTGTAGGAAATTGTATACGATCGAATCTAAAGCTTAGATGGTTTCGCTAATCCGTGTTATCATACCCTAAGCAAACTAATCCTTTAAAATCATTTCATGCAGGCCTTAGATAAGAGGAGACTACAATTTTGATGTCATGTTATTCAACGAAAGGTATTGCGTTATTGAAAAGCGGAATTATGCAATCTTGTGAAAAATTTTCTAAATTTTACGTGTATAGACAAGTTCTCGGAATGGAAAACGCTCAAATAGTACACTGTATTTATGATAAAGTTGATGGTACCTTAAACTACAAGAAGAAAGAGCACAGGCGGGGTAGACTTTAAAGTTTTAATAACTTTTATGCAGATAAATAAAAAAGAGAGTAATTAAGCACGAAACCCTCCAGAAGAGGATTTCTACAATGATGATTCTTACAAGTACTTTGGTATACAGTTACCGTAATAGAACAAGTGTCCATCTCAGGACTTTCTTAAAAGACATGGGCAAATCGTTTATTCGTTGCATCTTTGCTTACTTAAAAGGCTCTTCCAATCTTGCTTGTTTCGCCATTGCACTTTTTGTGCCTCGTTTCTCAAAGCCAATATGATTTTAATGCAAATGATTCAAATCACCATTCAGGTACACATGCACTTGAATTTGTACCCATCATTCGTAAATTACCTTACATTTGTTTGATTTTTCAATGCTCGAAGGTACTACCTTGGCTAGGAAGAGAGTTTTTCTTACCTGGAAATTTTTGAATTTTGTCCAACCCTTACTATTTCAAGCAAAGTAGGGATTTTTAACGTGCATGACAACACACACACACACACACACACACACACACAACACGGGACCTACATTATACCTCTCATTTAAACGAGCGTATTTTGGTAAAAAATGCTTGTTTAACATTTTTCAAGCGGTCTACGTCGGGAGGTGTCGCCGTGGATCAATGTAGTAAGCGTATGACTACGGATTCCAAGGTCCTGGGTTCAAATCCCAACACGGCCGACTGCTTGAAAAATGGCAGGTGAGCATTTTTCACAAAAAATACGCCCTGGTTAGGATGAGAGGTTAAACGGAGGTTCTTTGTGTGAGTGTTGTCACGCACGTTAAAGATCCCTACCTTGCCTGGAACGGCAAGGGTTCGGCAAAATTCTAAATTTTCAGGCAACAAAAAACTTGCCTCCTGGCCAATGTAGTACCTTCGCGGGGAGCATTGGAAATGTAAATGAACGGTCTATGTCGGGAACACCCAAGGTCCTTCGTTTAAATTCCGACACGGTCCGCTGGAAAAATGTTAGGCAAGCATTTTTCACAATAATACACCCTCGTTCGGATGAGAGGTAAAATGGAGGTCCCGTATGTGAGTGTTGTCACGCACGTTAAAGATCCCTACCTTGCTTGGAACAGCAAGGGTTCGGCAAAATTCCAAATTTTCCAGGTAAAAAAAAACTCGCTTCCTGGCCAATGTAGTACCATAGGGTGGAGCATTGGAAAATCACATGTAAGGTCTATGTCGGGATTAGAATTCAGGAATTCGAAATTAGTAGTCACACGCGAACCAACTAAGCCACGGAGTCACCTCGTTCGTAAAGTACCGCTAAAATAACCATTCTGCATTTTGATTAGTTCATCTGCAGTCATCCATCCCCATTGAGTTTTATTTCAACCTTCTTGCAAAATTGACAACAGGAAAGGAACCAGGTTATTGTAGGAACCAATGTCCATAAACAATCAAGTTTGTCTTTGAGTGAATACAAATTTGAACAAATTCCTTAGTTGAACTTAAATTAATTCCTTCACTCTAGTTCGGTAAATGTTCAGCCAATTTCCCTTCGCTTTTGTTTTTAACAGAATACTTGACCGAGTTTTCTGTAAATTATCGGCTAGATATTGTGGGGCCAAAACTATACGTAACTACTTGAAGCAGAGTTCAAAAAATTGTTAGAAAACTCGCAAAAATGGAAGAAGAGGTTTCTGAGAATGGAATAACGAATTAATTCGTTAACAGTACAAACACCAGAATCCTCAGCTCTAGTAATACACCAGTACGCCATAAAGTTTAAGAAAGTCGAGGAAAGTGAAGCGACGCCAAAGCTCAGGGTGCAACCACCTAGATTTTAGAGGGAAGGCACTTTGGCAGATGTATTTCAGGCAGTTCGGAGCTACTGTGAGAGACATCGGCTGTGACGATAGCGGATGCGTAATCACACTGATGGTGGCTATACGAGATGACGTTTTAAATATGCTGCAAACCATACCAATGCATGACCAAAAGGGGTCTTAACATAAAGACTGGAAGTGAGGTACCGCGACTTTCATCTATAGCAAGTGTCCAACGCTCAATTGCAGAACCGTTATCAAAAAATCAGCGAAAATTTACAAGAGTTGCAGATATAACTCGCTTGGTGAAACTAGCCTACCCGATAGCACAGGACAGCTTTCCATAACAGCAGGTAGCTAGACCTACGTTGACGGGATACGAGGCGGAGAAGATCCGGCAAGCACTAGGTCTGGCTTGATCAAGGGCCTTAGATGATATGCTTGCTTATGTTTCAGAATTTGAAGTGACAAAGCAAGCTTCACATCGTGGTAGTAGAAAAGGAAGATGCCCCGCAAAAGAGCAGGGCCAAAAAAGCATAGAGGATGTGGTTTGACAGGTAGTTTGTAAACATCAACCAAAGATGATGAAATTGTGGTAGGTTTGGGCATATACAGTCTAAATGTAACGGTCCAAGAAGGATCTGGAAAAGCTGGAAAAGTAAAAGGAATCGACAAGAAGGGGCAAACGTCGACCTCACGAATTCTGTCCTGGAGACCATTATCCGTATCGAACGATCGAATAGGGCTAAGAAAGCATAGAGGAAGTAGGTCGACGGGTAGTTCGTAAACACTAACCCAAGATGAAGGGACCTAGATGATGGAATTGTGGTAGGTTTGGGCATATACAGTCTAAATATAACGGTCCAAGAAGGGTCTGAAAAAGCTGGAAAGGTGAAGGGAATCGACAAGAAGGGACAAACGTCGACCTTACGGATTCTGTCCTGGAAACTATTATCCGTATCGAACGATCGAAACCTGCGGATAGTGAATGTAAGTTAAACAAGTAAGCAACTATTAGACCGTAAATTATTTCACTTGAGGTTCTTCAAAACGTGACTTAGATGCGAATTATTGAGACCCCGCATTCCTTTTACTTTGTTTGCCACGTTGGCCACAAACTAGTCACTGACTGTAGTAAAATTCGACTACAAACACGTCAACTTATCATTAAAATTCAATGGTATATTCGCATCACTACCAACTGACTTCTAAATAAGAAATCATTAGTTGCAGATGAGAGATAGTTGTTGTCTTTGTTGGAGTAAGCGTTGCGTTGACACAAAATGAACGGAAACCCAATCATGTTTCTTAACTCGGGGAAAAATTACAGTACATAGGCCACATTATGGTCATCAATATGAGAAGCTTCCAATTTTTCTTATCCTATGCCTCAGTAGAGTTCTTTTTAACACAAATTCAATTCTTAAGCTTGACTGACTAACTTCATAAACTGCTTTTTTGTCTCTTTTGGCAATGGTTGTCCCAGCCTACTTGCACACAGTCTCTGTAGAATGATGCAGCCGGAAATTATAGTTAAGTAGACTGTTCAAAAATGAATCAAAGATATTCTGTTTCTCCTTAATTTTAAATGAAAGTTTCTCCCTTGATGTGATCTTACAGCGTTTTTAACTACGTAACTTTGTCGATCTTTAAATTCCATCGCTGTAGACACACTTCGATTTTTTTTTGAAATTTATAAACCATATTTCTAGACTACTCTATTACTGTGTATAGAAGATAATAAGAGTTAAAATATAAAAACAGTTCGTATATAACAGAAATCAAAATTGTTTGCTTTTGCTACTCAACCACAGCATTCAAAATGTATTTTATCTGCAAGAAGCTCTACGGATGTCAGGTAAGAATTCACTTATATTTTTTCGACCGGTAAAATAATGCAACAAATAGAGTACAATTATTTCCTTTTCCAGATAATCGTTCAAAGATGAATGAGCTCATACTTTATATGCAATATAAAAACGGGATGGATTCTTACTTTCTGGATTACTCTATTTAATAGCTGTTCAGTGAAGAAGGTAAAGTACTTAAGTGGATTTAAGTGACATAATTTTTCTATGAATCCCTGCTTTGCTATGATTATCAAACATTATAGAGTTAACATTCAATAATACTTTTTTTTTATTTTAATTATTTAGTCGTGAATGTAGACCTCAACTTCTCTATATGCTGGTACGAAAGACAAAGTTACTTTCGTGGTAAGAATACGACACTCTTCTCACTCCTCCTAGTATTTAAATCTTGTATAAATCATCTTTGCAGTTTTTCGCAGCTAAGTTGTTAAGACACATTTGCTTCATTATGAACTCTAATGAAATTCAAATTTAAAAGTTATTGATTGCGACAACATTTACAGATATAAACTGATAACACGTGAAACGAGTTTCTTACATCAAAATTCCTTTTGGAACAAATAAGTCTATTTTAATTTTGTTTGGACTTCAGAAGAAAGCACTATTAATTTTTTAATCAGAAAACTGGCGTAAAAGCCACCTCCAAATACTATATCCAAAACAAGTGTTTTATGTTTGAGATTTTAATACAGTTATCGAACAATGCAAAGAAGAAAAGTAGTAGATGAGAACATGTTCGAATACTTCTCTTATATATATATATATATATATATATATATATATATATATATATATATATATAGCTGTGGAAGTTGATAACAATTGAGATCTCCCTAAAAACCAATCAAGCCCCACGCTTGGGTCAACATAAAATAACTGTGGATTTCAAAAAAATCGTTTCTCGCCCCACGGATTGTGTGCCATAAAATTGCAGTGGATTTCTCTATACCAATTCTCGCCCCACGAATTGGGCGGCACAAAAATTTTTTGAAAATTAAAAAAAATTTCTTATTATACCTTTGCAACGCCTCCTTATTTCTGCACACCCTGGCTAGCTCAGGAATCAGCTTTTTCTTGAATACCTACCATCCTAAGTACATTCCTTTCTCACAAACAGTCAAATGAAATTACCACTCGAATAATGCAACAAGACATACAACCTTTTTATTTACACATATTGACAAGTTTCCATAAGCACGAAAATATTTACACATTTGTATATACAGTTTAAAAAAAATGTTACCATCTCAATCTTTAAATCTTTTAAAATTTCATGATTTTAATATATTTCAACCATTTTATTTTAGACGAGTAAAAGGACCCGCGTGCAACCCTAAATTGATTTTTATTTTGGTCTATTTTGAGCTCAGTATAACCCAGTTACTCTAAATGCTTTTAAACCTCGCATTTTTAGTTTAAAATAAAGCTAAAGACCCGTTTACTCCTTACAACAACATTTTTCTGTCATTAATAAACATTTTTAAATAATCAATATCGATTGTTCTGTACATATATCCCTTTAAATGAGTTTTTACGGTAATAAAATACACCCCCCAATAAGTCAAAACACTCAAGCACAAAATATCAGCACAAATGTTCAAACAAAAGCAATAAATTAATTTTCTTTACCTGGAGTAAGCTTCGTCCATCGTTACCTCTGAAGATGTGTTCCAAAACCCTCGTCGTTGTGTCCATACACTTCGTGATTGTACCTGGATCTAACTTACCACTAGCTATCCAAATCTCTGCAACCTTTAGTATTTCTACCCGGATAATTAGCTAGACCAAACTTAACCTTCCAATCACTCCACTTCACACATACTTGTTTCTAACTTTTTGATTCGCTTACCACAAGTACCATCTTATCATTAGATTGTATCGTGTAGTAACAGCACCTTTTATAACCAGCACCCACTTGTGCAAATCACACTTTTAATACATTTTCGGTATGTTATTAACAGCTGGATGTTGTATAATAATTCAGCACGTAATAGCAAGTAAGTAAGCGATCTCAGCGATATAAGATCTAAGAGATGTCAGAAAGCGTTAATAATAATCCCAGTGTATGTATACGCTTTTCAATACCCCTCACAGACCCTCTTTTCATCGAAAAGCTTATTTTCTAAAACCGATTCTCAAAATTTTGTTCGTAACAAACTTCAACGTCTGAAAAATTTCAAATTTATTATCTAGACCTATTTACCCTTCTTAACTTATAATTCCACGACAATATATATATATATATATATATATATATATATATATATACATTTCAATTGACGTTAGTGCGGCATCTCTTCCTTTGTCTATGTAATTTTGTTCGAGTCTTTACTTTAATTGGGTTTTTTTGGTTCTTTCTGACCAACACAGTTAACCGTAACATAAATTTTGACACCCTGGCGTGGGGCCCCGATTTTGTTTTAGTTAACGGTTGCTTCGATTTGGTTTCGCTTAATTTCTGCCCCGAGTTTGTTTTGCTTCTAGCCTGGATTTTTTTTGTTTACTACCAAAGTTACTATATTATCCGTTTTTCTCGGCCTGATACTACTTATGTTTTCTTCTCTTACGTTTGAACTGGTATTTATTTTTTCTTTATTTTTTTTTAAATTTTAGTTTTGTTTTCTTGCTTGATCGCTCAATATTCTTGGTTGGCTCATTTTAAATTATCGGAATTGTGTTTTCGTCGATAATTCTAGTCCGCTAAAAATGCTGGCGGCCGATTCCTATTCCTAATTTCTATTTTGTTGTTTCGCTCTTATTGGTGTTCCCGAAGGTTTTCCGTCAGATATGGTTTCAAGTGTCGTGTATTCACAATAAGTTTTTCCTTGAACTTTTATCGAGTTACGGTTAGCCTTTCTTTAGTTACTTTCTTTCAATTTCTTTTCTTTATTTGTATTCAAAATAACTGATATGAGGAAAAAACTGTACGAGAGTATCTGAAATAGAGTCATCAGAAAGCATTACTGACCATTTTCAGTGGATGACGACCCTGTTTGAATGGTATGGAACTTTCAAAGAGGATGATCAATTGTCAATTGTTCTTCGTAACCTCGCTCCATTCTATCGAGCCCATTTACCTACCGTCCGCTCCTTACAGGAATTAAAGGACGAATGTCTGAAGTTGGAACCGGCTAAGATTCTGGCCGATCATGTTGTATCATCGAGTCAAAAACAACATTCTGTTACTGCCAAACCGGAACTTGCTTATAAGTCTGCTACAGTTGAGAAGAATACTTTTACTTCACATGACCGAGTTGTTGGGGTTTCTTCTACGCCTACGATATGTTCGCTTTATTTAAAAGTTGTAATATAAGTTTGAATAGAATAGATTTTCTACATGTGTGATTAACAAAAGTGATTGAATTCGAGTTTGCCGGTTTTCTTTATCTATTTATGCATTAAAAAAATTCTGGAAGTGTATTTTGACATGTGATATTTTAATATTTCAATAGATTACCATATCGTTTCATAAACTGGGTTCACTTCCTGCTTTTCGTCCAAACATGTGCTTTCTGCATGGCTGTTTCTATTACTTCGAGAGCGATGCACGTTTTCCACGAAAAGTTTCTATCTTTGGTGCATCGGTACGTTTCTACGTAGTTATTCATACTAGAAAGAATCTCTTTTGCGTTCTTTTACATAGACCCAAATGCTTTTTACGTAGATCCGCTGTTGTCGTGATATCGCAACGCTAAAAATCTGGTTACAGTTGTGACACTTCATCTGGCGCAAGAATCAAAACATTTAGATGTTTCACCTACGTGAATGCAAATGCAAGATAAGTTTCACGCGCATGGAGGTACGTTGCGATCGTTACTTTTTTATCTTGTTTGCTTAGTTTTGATATGTTTGTGCGTAACCAATGCACTCAGATGAACTCTAGCAACCTTGCCCGACGGACAGTACCAATTTCCAACCAGCCTGAAAATTAGGTTTGCTAACTTTTCATATTACGTCTTGAAATACTACTGGAAATGTTTCTGAATTCCATACTTCAATTTAACATACTTGCTATTTAGACAATTTAAGCAATACGTGTTTTTACAGATTAGTTAGTTTGCTTTATATGTTTAACGACCAAGTGCGCGCTTCGTAAGTGAATTCATAAAAGATTGTCCAAAGAATATAATTCTTTTGCTTATCTTAAATAGAATATTCTTTTTTGTATTGTGTCAATAAAAATTCGTTCGCGATGTACTTTTTCTTTGTCTTTGTGAACCACCCCACTCTCCACCTCGGTAGTTAGTCAGGGATTTTAACGTTTCTTTTATCTTTTTATACGTGATCGTAATTCGTGCGGTCCTTACTTTGCTGTCCTTTATGTTTCTGCCTGAACCGTGTGTTTTACCGTTACAAGTTTAAATTATGTGCTGCACAATGCACATAAAGAGCTTCAGGTTCAATTGATTTAATTTGAGAATGAACGCCGTATGTACACGCCGTCATATTCTTGGCCGCGACACTGATTAATAATGTGGGCAGGACTTCTGTCAGTGGAACAAAAATTTCCAGATACTGTTGGCAATAGACGACTGATGGTATAAGTGTTAGCAAATCAGGTTCCGAATTCAGCAACTCTGTCATTGATAGCGTGTCGTATTTAAAGTGAATAGCATGCGAACAGCAAAAGTCGATTGACGTGATCGACATGCAACATCTATATTGAATATGCTGAACGATTCTACTATTCGCAAACTGTCTCAAAGCTACTAGATCGTTAGTATCACAACTGTCATTTACTACTTTAGGACACGTATGGTTAATTTAATAACGTAGCAACGTTGATAATAACACAACGGTTCAGTTTAATTTATTAATCATGTCGAGTGATGATCAAAGAAAACTAATAACTCAACTGCAGAAGCGATTGTTATTAGAATTTGTGGAAGAAAATGCTTCAGTAGCAATTTATAAGCGGATCAAAGAAAGTTATTACAACGCTAAGTTAGAAATATTAAAGGAAGGGCTACAAATCAAGGCTCAAATAGCGACGGCTTTGAAAGCTATTGCACAAACAAGTTTTGATAAAATTTGAAAAACAAGTTAATTTATTAGTAAATAACTTAAATTCTTTATGTGTGCGATTACGTTATTCGATTTTCAGGCAGAAACTTTTTCTTTAACTTATGTTGAGGAAGTTAGGAAATCTTTCATGTGTTTTGTCAGGTACAGATGTAATTCATACTAATAAATACACAAAACTGCATAAATTACATTTTTTATTTCTAAAGGTAACGCAAATATTATTAACAGAATGACATTTGACATTTTCAAATCATAAAAACTGCTATGCGTTTTAGAAACGGTTGGTAAGAAGTACACCATTTAAAAACGATTGACAGGCGAACAAAAATGATTCACATAACGACAAGCAGTAGTTAGAGAATACGTTCGTGATGGAGCTGCTCGAATATTGCCGTTACAACCGCTAAGCGCTTAAAAACGCTTATCGAAAATGAGTTAGAGAGTTCGGGTCCAGATCTAAAAACGTCACTTCAGCGTTCGAGCGATTGGCAGGAGGGTCAACAAAAGGCGAACAAAACGAAGATAATAAAAGAAAGTTGAGCGCCACCACACCTAAGTATATGAAAATAACTAGATAAACTAGGAATAATGCAAGAACCTTAGGGTCACGTACCGTAATGGCAATCGATAATCACGAACATGGGGGTATACCAGAAATAAACACATTTTAATAAAATGCAAACGCTCTAGCGCAATTTGCGCCTCAAAACAAACAAACAAAACAAACAGTAAACGATACTGAACCCGAAAAAAGTACTAAATCCTTTGTACATGTAACTTCCAAATTTTTACTCAAATAACTGTACACCGCTCTATAAGGTAGGACTACTTCTACAAATACTGGCTTCGCTTGTAAAAACTTCTGACTTAGTTATGTTTAACTTAAATCACCAAAAGTTTTGGTGCTGAAAGAGTAGTCAATTCGAGAGGAACTGCCTCACTAATAATTCTTTGTATCTTTAAAAGATTCTCACCATGTGATTTCCTATATTTGAAAATCACCTACTACTGCGTGACTGTCACGCATACAAAAAAAGTCGTCCACAACCGATGTGATCGCATGTCATTTAAGACACTTAAAATTTTAAAAATATTAATTTGAGGAACTAAAAAATAATTAAAACAAGTTAGAATATCGTTTAAAGATAAAGATGATCAAGGTATTAATCGTATAGATCTTTATAATGAACTATGATCATCAAAGATTTCGTAATGAATAATTTCGTAAATTTTTAAAATCCTTTCTTATGATAATAATTCCGATTTAATATTTTTAAATAGATACATACCGTCTTTACAGTGTCTGTGACAAGAAAAGAACGTTTATTTACTCGATTAAAATAAATTAAACGTATCAAAGATTCAATTTATCCCAAAATTATTTGGCAGATTTGTCATTAATAGCAATAGATGACGGTATTTGCGTTTAATTAGATACTAATAAAACGATCAATAAATTTACAGCTATGGAAGTAAGAAAAATTATATTATAAATTACACGATAAGTTTGATTTTGTTACGTTAAATTTCCGAAATTGATTGATTTCTGAATGCTGTATATAAGTTTTAATTTCTAACTACTTTTATGTTTACCATTAAGCCTTCTATCTCTTAGTACAACGGTAAATACTTGGAACTTACTGTATTATAATTTACATTGTTTGCAAAGGTTAAAAAGCCCTTATAAATTCCCTGAAATAAGTTAAACACTTGCATCGCTTTGATAAATACGTTTATGGTTTTCTTTAGAAAGTTAAAACTTCTCGCTCTATAAATTCTTTAAAATAAGCAACCATCTGCATTATAAATAAATACTTTTAGTGGGTTGTTATCTATACTCTTATCACGAAATAATAAATCCTGTATTTTGTTATCGCGCAGCTGTTTACGTTTATGAGCAATAAAACTCTCTCCTTCTTGTCGGTTCTCGGTATTGTAACTGATAGGCAACTTGTCATATACTTTACTCCAGAATGCTGCAACGAAGGTTGCAAACATACTTAACCATTTGAACAACCATTGCTTTTCCTTGCGGACAAATTTGTGGAAGTCGTTATGTTATTGTTAATGGGCTCCTGTTTGCAAGCCGTGTTCTAGGAATATTATTCAGTTTTCTTGACAATACTTTTGCAGGTGCTATTCTTAGAATACTTCAGATTTTGTCGTTAGGAAATTTTTTGAAACGAAAACGCGTCACCTACCCTAATGTTTTTCTCCCTATAAATACAGGCTGAGCTTCGACAGGATTTCTATTCGATTATATACAACGTCCTTTCCCGTAAGGAACTCTGCAAGTCGCGGTGCTACTAAAGATGCTTTCTTTTAAGAGGCAATGTTTTATTTCAGTGTTAAAGTCAAACTTAGTCTAGAGGAATTGTTTCATAAAGTATTCAACCCGTCAGCAAGTGTAAGTACGCACTTCCAGATCTGCTACGATGGTACCAGATGCAAGCAGCTACTCTTCTTAAGGCACAATCACTTTGTTTTTTTAATGCTTCTATGAAATCTAGCTACTTCCTTCGTTGGCTGATAATCACGTAAGTCCTTTAGTTCTTTCTTACTCATAGTTATGGCACAATAAAGTACAGACTGCGTGCTAAAAATGCACTTTTACATGTTAGTGCATAAGTGATTACGTGCTTGTTTTACAAAAAACAATTAATAAACCAAAGCTCGTGTAAGAGTAATTTTTACTTATTTTAAATTAATAACTGTTTACTAAATTTTAACCTAGATTAAATCTAACACTTGGTTTATTTCAGTTTAAGGTTAGGCTATTTTATTTTACGGTGACGTTACTACTGCTAGGAAGTGCACTTCAAGCAACCAGGTAAAATAGTGTTTTAATACTATACATATTGTCTTTTTTTTCTTGTATTTATTTACGGCTGGAAACATTATGCAAGTGTCCTTGTACGTGTTAGTCAGATTTTACGTGACTGGGAAATAATTCCTAACCTATATTTGCTTAATTGTATATTTTAAAGTTAGTTGTGCTGTATGCTAGTTGGCGTCTTGGTTTACATCATGTTTCAACAGGACGATTACGTAAATGTTCATTTTTGGTTTTTGTAAATATTCCTTTTGAATTTTGTTGACTAACGGTTTGTAAATAAATCGGCTTACTGAGGTTTTCAATTTTTCTTTCTTTGTGACCCACCCAACTCTACGACGTATTGAACTAGCACGGAATCCAATCCTTTTGTATTCCTATTTTACCATTCTGTTCTGTTGCGGTATTTGGTGTGGGCAATTTTCTTTATTTGCTTTACTACTTTCTTTCTTGTCTGCACGGAATACCGAAGAGGATCGCCTCTTTTATCTTTTTCTTTCAATCTATTCTCATCTACTACTTTTCTTTTTTTTTGCATTGTACGAAAACTGTAATAAAATCTCTGACATAAAACATTTTTCGTTTTTTTTTTACGTAGTATTTGGAGTTGATTTTTATTTCACTCTTTTGACAGAGAAATTAATAGTGTTTTCTCCTGATTAAAAAATTAATAGTGCTTTCCTCTGGAGTCCAAACAAAATTAGGGTAGACCTGTTTGTTTCAAAAGGAATTTTGGTGTAAAAAACCCAATAAAAAGTATGTCGTGTTCTTTCCATGAAAGAAATGTTGTCTTTCACTACCAACAAATAGACAAATTGACGTTTACAATCAATGACCAAATAATTAAAACAAAAAAAGTGTTGGATGCTAAGCCTAAAATGTTTGATGATTATAGCAAAGTAAGGATTCATAGAAACATTATGGCACTTATTAAATCCAATTAAGTACTTTATCTTATTTTGCAGTTATCAGATAAAGCAATACAGAAAATAAGAACCGATTATGTTTTTGATATGTCATACAAAGTAAGAGCTCATTCATCTTTGAACGATTATCTGAAAAAGGTAATAATTGTATTCAATTTATTTTAGATATTCTTTTGTGGGTCGGAAAAATATAACTGAATTCCTAGGTGATATCCGTAAGCATCCTGCAGCTAAAAGACAATTTGAATGCTGGGTACTATTTGTTTCCTGTGGTTGAAGAGTATAGGCATACAATTTTGACTTCTGTTATATACGAACTGTTCTTGTTCTCATTATTTTTACACACAGTTATAAAGTAGTCTCCAAATACGCAAAAGAACGAATGAGAACTCCTTTTAGAACACACAGGTCAAGAATTTTTAAAAAATCGAAAGACGTCCAAATGCGAACGAGTTTGAAGATCTACAAAGTTACATAATTAAAATTCTAAAAACGCGCTAAAATCACATAAGAGAGAAACTTTCGTTTGAAGTTAAGGACGAAGAAAAACAAAACTATTTGATTCATCTTTGAACAGTCTACCTAACTATAATTTTTGGCTGCATCATTCTACAAAGATTGTGTGTAAATAAGTTGAGACAGGATTAACTATTGTCAGAAGAAACAGAGAAGCAGTTTATGAAGTGGGTCGGTCAAGCTTAAGAACTGATTTTTACTGAGGCATTGAATAGTAAGAAAAATTAAAGCCTTGTCAATTCGTGACCATGATGTGGCCTATGTTCCCCAGAGTCAGGGATAATGACTGAGTTTCCATTAATTTTGTTGCTGCCAATCCAACGGTTGGTCCAACAATGACAACAACCATTTATCGTATGAGTTCTTACTTACAAAATCAGCTGGTAATAATACGAATAAAGCGTTGAATTAGGATGATGGGTTGACGTGTTTATAGTCGAATTTTAGTAGTCATTGCTTTGATAAAGATTAGTGACTAGTTTGTGACCTGTGAGGCAAACAAAGTAAAAGAAATGCAGGGCCTTAGTAATTCATATCTAAATCAAGTTTCTGGGAGCATCACATCAAATAATTTACAGCCTAGTAGTTGCTTATCAGGCCAACTTTCCTAAAAAAGCGTCGAAGAGTCCAGAAGGAAAACAAATGCGAAGGTAGTTGAGCGACTATTGCCCAACTGGAGTGAAGGACTTAATTTAAGTTCAACTTACGAAATATGTTGAAGTTTGTATTTATTGGAATGCAAGCTTGATCGTCTATAGACATTTCTTCACATTAATGTCCTAGTTCTTTTACTGTTGCCAATTTTGCGCGTAAAGAATGAAATGAAAGATCGAAAGGAGATCGTTGTCTAAAGATGAACGAACAAAATGACGAAAGGCTTAGATGTTATTGCTTCACTTTACGAACGATAGGAAATAAATTCAAGTGCCTATGTACGTAAATGGTGAGTTGTACCATTCGCATTAATATAAGATTTGCTTTGAGAAACGAACCGTAGAAAGTGCAATGTCAAAACAAAAAGAATCGGAGGAGGATTTTAAGTCAAAGAAGATGTAATGAATAAACTCACATTTCCCATGTAGTTTAAGAAAATCGTCAGGTGGAACCACTTCCTGTTTTTCGGTAAACATGTTTAAATAGTCCTTGCAGGAATTGTCATTATGAAGAACCTCTTTTGGAAAGTCCTATTCAAGTTGAGAAATGATAATATCAGTGATATTTATTTATCTCTTTTTTATTACTCTGAATAAAAGTTATTCAAACCAATAGAAATTGCCCCGTCTGTGCCCTTGTTGCAATTTAAGTGCCATAAACATTAACACAAATACAATGTACCCTTCAAAAACTTTCCATTCCGAGCACTTCCGTGAACATGAAAAAGAAAATAAAAAATAGGTTAGGGAATTGCATAATAATTATGCCTTAGAATAGCGCAATAACTTATCGGTAGAGTAGCAACTTATAACATCAAAATTATTGAGTCATGGTATGTAAGGCTTTTACGAAAAATCATGTTTAGAGATTAGTTTTCATTGAGAATGATAACACGGATTAGCGAAACCATGTGGGCTTTAGATTCGGTGGCATAAAGTCTCCCATAATCTATAATTCTTCGAATAATTCGCTTTATCGGCTAGATAAAATAGGGCAAAGCAAACACGTAACGCTTAGAACTAAATTAATTATTTTAGCACTTACAAAATTCCTACTAGTCACGTCTTCTGGTAAATGCCGTAAATATAATTTTTCGCATTCTCTTAACAAATTTTTAAAATCAATGGCTTCTACATCAGAAGAAACTCTTCTACTCGACAATCATTTGAGGCAAAGCGCAAAAAGAGGAGATTTTTTCATATGGTATTGCTTTAAATTTATGCAACCGCAACTGCGGGCCGGGAATTCTTTCACGAACATGACTTAGAACTTGTTGCTGCATTATCTTATATGAAAGAGTCACACCCCGATAATCAAAGGATTGTTAGGCATCCCAAATGTACCAGTAATTTGAAGTAAGTTTTTCATGTAAACTCCAAAATATTGAACGATTTTTGTATTGCGGTGAGATAGCCCTTAGAAAGAGCACTTTTGTTTTTAATGAAGTGGTACAAATGGTACAATCCAAATCGATAATTTACAGGTAAGGCAACAGTTTCAGGATGGGGGCGTACCAATGTTGTACCATCTGAATTTCTGCCTGCTTTGCAGTACTTGACTATACCTATAGTTACTACTGACGGTAAGTGAACGATGATCTATCGTATCTTTACAGAGCTCGTGTCACTTGCACTACAATTGATTTTCCAATGCTTCACCCGAAGGTACCACATTGGCCAAAAAGCAAGTTCTTTACCCAGAAATTTTGAATTTTTCCGAACCCTTGCTGTTCTAAGCAAGGTAAGGATCTTTAACATGCGTACTAATACACGTACACACACGGGTCCTACATTTTACCTCTCATGCGAACGAGGGCGTATTTTTGCGAAACATGCTAGCAAACATTTTTCAAGCGAACCCGTGTCGGGATTTGAATCCGGGACCTTGAAGCAGGAATATTTGCGCATCGCTCTATTTTACCAATTTTATAATTCTTACATGTTTTAGATCATTTATTATATATTAAGCACTTCAACAGAATTAATATAAAGTATTTTAGTTATATATTATTACGACCCCGTGTAGCGTGTCGTAGACATTCAGTACATAAATTGCTTTAATCAAGCGTTCGCATTGGTTGGTGTTGTAGATACCTCAGCGTTGCGATAATCCAATAGCGGGGTTTGTTTGTTAAGGCGGGAAGCCAACTATTCTCGTTTGGTTGCTTGTCGCGTCAAGATGCGTAGATCGCTGTTCAGATGAGAATGACGAATCGCACTGCAGATGTGGTCTTAGTTGAGTTAACTTCAGTCATGTAGTCATGGCTTAAAAGAATCAGTTTTGTCAATGGTAATTCAGGTACTTAATTTGAGAATTACTAATTTTGTATTTTAGCGCTTCGTAAGGTTCCCGCTTTAAGAAATTCATTAGAATATTTTAAAGTATATTTGAAAGTACGTTTGGATTATGATGTCATGCAAAGAAACTCTTTATGTTACACAAGGATTAAGATACTTTACAATTTCAGTTGATATTGGTTTAGAACTTAAAGAATTTCAAAAAAATTTTCGTTCCACGCATGGTTGAATTTAGATAACTAAAAGTCAGACATATTGTTATTGGCTAGATAACAGGTTGAATCTCTCTGTTTCCTATCAAGAGATAACGCTTTGACGTAAGAACAGTCCTGCTGTTGTTTACGCTTTCGGTTTGTACGAACTAATTAGATAGCAGTGAGGTAAGTCAGAAAACTTCTTTATTCTACCTACAGACGTTAAGATTTAGATTTTTGGATTCTTATTTTATAATTAACAGTAATTGTTTACGTTCTATTATAACTTAAAATACGTGCGAGAGTAAAGTTCTTTATCATGCTAAGTTGGCGCGAAAGGCACAGAGTGCCGGGACTTCCGTGTCGAAGCGGATCATGTTTGGGGGGGGGGCGACACAGACGTGCAGTGAACTGTAATAGTAGGGTTGCGCAGACACTATTGAGAAATTTGAAGGGCCAACAGAGAAAAATAGCACTGGTGAACACAATAATAACGCTGAATTGGTATAATGATGTACTTTAATGAATAACTAATCGAACATACACCGTATAAGAACAATTAATATATCACTGGTTGTCGTAATGTAGTTCGCTAAGAATGTACAAATTATATAGCACGCGCTAGGTGTATCCGAACACTTCAAATGTACAATAATATTTTAATTATAATAAGTTTTAGACTATATCAAGTTCAGTAACGTATTGATACGTCAATGGAGAAAGTTCATTCGATTAGCGCTATAAAATACATCGAAGGAAACACGTGGTTATGGTTCGAGATAATAACTGCAACGTTATTATTAATTTAATGGTTTTAAGAAGTATTATTGCGCGATATTTATTTTACCGCGAAAGACTTGTTATTTATTTATTTCCAGAAACGCATTTGCGATTAGCAACATCGGTCGCTTGGTTTGAAGTCAATCAATAATCTTTTGATGAGATTAAAAGTGGATATTAAGCCAACAATAAGAACACGCTTGTCTAGACCTTTTGTTATAATACAACACTTGTAAGAAATAGATTATGCTATTAGAACATTTAATAGAATATTATAAACTATATATCTTCTTAATACTTTGACATATCTATGTTTATTCACTACTAAAAAAAAACCAAGGAAACCGGAACTTCAACTATAGTACAATCTAAGAAGCATATGACTGATCATACTGCAGTTTCAACATCTTTATAAGAGAAAATAGCAGAAATTCTAAAGAGCAGCGCGAACTCCTTACGGTGCACAACCAATTTTTACTAAGTGGTATAACAGAAATTATTATGTAGAGTTACGCCTCAACATAATTAGAGAAGATCGCAACTTAACGAACAATAAGGAATACGACTATTGGCGTGTTTAGAAACGAACTGAACTACGACTATTGAAGAAAGTCTCGATTGTTTCACATACAGACAGGTGAAGGTGGACGACAATACGTCGCGTGCTATCAAAGTTAATAATTTGGTTTGTTAAATAGAGTAGGTATAGGATTTAATGCTCGTATACGTAATTAATGATATAGAAAACCTGCTTTTGAAAACGAAATTATTTACTAAGAAATTTTTATAGCTTTCAAAATATAAAATAATTTATATGAAACCCCAACACCAAGTTTAAAGTAAACAACTAACGCTACTGAAATTTGGAAAGCTTGTTCTGATTTTAGTAAAACTTGAATTGTTAAATAAATGCTTTAAACCGGAGAAATAAATTTTAGAGAATTTACATTTTGAAATTAACTAAATTAAGGAAGTTATGTAGTAATAAGATCTGAATATGCCTTAGTGAATTATAAATATAAATATTTTGCAGATCAAATTACTGGTCACTTTAATATTTGTTATGCTTCATTAGGATATAAAATGAAAAGATGTGAATATAAAATTTTCTGAACCTATTACCGTTTTGTAACTATTTCATGAAGAAAACTCCGATTCATTTAATTTATTTTTTGAATATCAAAGTTGAATAATTGTTTATTTTTTGTATACATGACAGAAAGTTTGTAAATTTTTAGGGTTCAGGGGTTTATGCGCTTTTTCCAAGGCTCTTAGTAGTGAGTTAATTAGAGTCAATAAACGCTCCTTTGTTTATCGTACGAAGTAAATAAAAATGGGCTTACGCCCAATCTCATAATCTTCTTTGAATAAATAATCAGATCTATTCATTTTATCTTACTAGGGGTTTCTTTTTCTACAGCCATGTACATTCCAAATAACACCGTGGCCATATTTTAACATAAGGAAACCATCCCTTATCGCCAAAACTAGCCCAACAATTGGGGCTGGAAAAATGTTTGCCTACAACCTTGGGCATAGTAGTCATACTCATACCAACTACACCACGGAGTCGCCTCGTGACACAAGCAGCATGTAACACTCTTTTGCAAAGTTTTAGTCAAATTAAAGGAATTGCATCTTTGTACCGTTCCCGAAGAACCTGGAAAAAGCGGATTTTCTTTTCATTTTTTCCAACTAGTTTTTGGCATGCTGCCTGACAAGTTAAGCATGCTTGACTTAAATAGTACAATGTCGGTGTTGTTGGATTTGAGTAGATATATGAATGAACGTGTTGTTTGTGTTTGTGTATTGTGTATGTGCGCGCGAGTGTGGGGTGTGTGTGTGTACAAACGTGTGTGTGTAGGGTGTGTGTGAGTGAGTAGGTATATGTACCTGTACCTGTCCATGTGTGCGTGTGTATGTACTTGTATTTTACTTAGGTTCGACTATGGGTAGCCGTAAATCAGAGACTGAGCCGTCTGCGTTCGTAGTGCACGGCTCGGACCCTTCACTCTCTAAAACCAGGAGTTGCTGTCGCACAATTACTAAGTGTGCTTGAGTTTGTATGCGCGCGCGCGTGTGTGTTGTGTGTGTACATGTGTGGAGTGTATGCGCGCGTTGCGTGTGCATTTGTTCATGTAGTATGTGTTTTTTTGTTGTTTTGTTGTATTTACGCTTGTATCTTATTAAGTGTCGACAATCGGCAGCAGGAAATCAGAGATAAAGCCATCTTCGATCTTAGTGAGCGTCCCAGGTCGTCGGTCCCCGGAAGCCAAAGGTTGCTTGTGCACCGTCCCTTGAGTGTGCGCGCGTATGTGTGTATGGTTGTGTTGTATTGCCTCTGTGTTGTGTTTTATTTAAGGTTGTTGTTTTGCGCATCTATTATCTTAGCTGGGTTATTGACAGTTTTGTTTCGTATACGGTCCGTTTTTCTATTTCACGTAGGTAAACATTATTGTCCGTTTTGAATGGACCTGCACCTTGAAGAGGTTCTAGATTACTAGAACGGGCAGAATGACTTGAGAATCTAAAGAACTGAACTACAAGTTTAACCGAAGTAGTAGGATCTTTAGTGAGGAACCAGACTAAGGAGGTCCCCGAAAGAGGAGAGCAGCTCTCTCGGTACTTAGATTGGCAGAGACCAAAGGGGTCGGCATGGCATTTTAAAACACACTATTGCGATGTGGAAGTCACCCAAGGTCCTGGGTTTGAATTCCGACACGGCAAAATTCAAAATTTTCAGATAAAAAACTTCCTTCCTGGTCATTGTAGTACCTTCGGGTGGAGCATTGGAAAATCACATGTAGACGGAATGTGGAAGTCAACGGGAAACCACCACATTACCTACCAAGTACAAAGCGTACTTAAATTGTTATTAAGATGATGGCATTCTCTGAATTAAAAATTTTGGAAGTAGAAAGTCTTCCATTGGGGTCCCCGGGAGGGGACTACTTCGGAGGATGTGATTGGAAAGTTTAGAAAAGGAATCGGGAATAATCTGGGAGTCAGAGAGTGGAATGCTAAAAATATTAAGCAAGCATGTATGCTAGAGGACTTGAAAATTGTAATGGATAAGTTAGCAATTAGACATGGTGTGGATTAGATCAGTGAAGTTCGGTGGTCAGAGGCGTGGATTTTTGAAGCAGAGACTTTAGGGTAATTCATACAAGACACTGAGTAAAAAACTACCTACAAAAGAACGAAAGAGTACTCATGGTTAGATTAGAATCTAAACTGGTAAATATGTAATAGTACGAGTATACATGCCCACATCTAGCGACAGTGAAAAAGAGGTAAACGCGATCTACAAAGATATCGAAGACCTACTAAGATGCGTAAAAGGACACAAAAATATAATAATTACGGAGGACTTTAACGCAGTGGTAGATGAGGGTAGGGAAGGAGCTGTAGTAGGTTTATTTGGTTTGAGCACGAGAAACGAAATGGGGAATAGGCTAGTAGAATTTTGCTACAAAAACAATTTAATCATCACAAACACATTAGGTCAACATCATGCCCAAAAATGATACACGTAGAAGATGCCAGGAGATATAGAAATATATCAAATAGATTACAGACTTTGTAGTTTGCTTAATAGTGAAGTTTTTCCGGTCACCAAAATTGCGCTGAATATTTTTTTGGCATTACCTCCAACTACTGCAAAATAGAAAAGTCATTTAGTACTCTAAGTCGGGTATAACTATAGCTTAGAGTAATCATGCCAGAGGATAGATTACCAGGTGTATGCATGCTTAGTGTACATAAGAACATGCTAGGAGGGGAGAAACAAGCATTTATACATGATGTCCTAAATAGAATTGGTCAAGATCGACAAATATTGATACTGGCATTAAAAAATGGTGACGACTAATAAAACGTAAGAACGGTCCTATTCAGCAGTTCGCGTTATAATAGTTTCATATCTTTCTTAGTGGTGTTTATTTGCGCAACAAATGTTAAAGACATTATTTAAGGTGGCGGTCGGATCGTGTATTTATTAACTACTATTTAATATCTGTGGACATTTGATTGGGAAGCTCTCTAGTGTAGTTGGTATGCGAGCGGCTACTATGCCCAAGGTTCTAAGTTCAAATCCCGAAACGGTCCGCTTGAAAAATGTCAGACGAGCATTTTTCACCAAAAACGCGACCTCCTTAAGATGAGAGGTAAGATGGAGGTACCGTGTGTGAGTGTTGCTACGCACGTTAATAATCTCTACCTTGTTTGGAACAGCAAGGATTCGGCAATATCCAAAATTTTCCAGGTAAATAAAATCGCTTCCTGGCCAATGTAGTACCTTCGGGTGGAGAGCATTGGAAAAATCAAATGTAAGGTCGTGTCGTGTCATTGTTTTTACATTTTCTTTGGGGCGGCTTATCCAATCCTCTGCATTTGCTACCCAACAAGTTAAAAGAATTGATATCCTGCACTAGCAATTTCCAGATTGGTAAGTGACATTACAGTTTTATGAAAGTTAATTTAATCACCGCGTAGAAAACTACTTACAAAACAACGAAAGAGTACTCATGGTTAATTAAAATCTAAACTGCTAAATACGGTAATAATTCAAGTATACATGTCCACCTCTAGCCACAGTGGGGAAGAGGTAGAATCAATCTACAAGGAAATCGAAGACATACTAAGATACGTAAAAGAGCACGAAAATTTGGTAATTACGGAAGACTTTAACGTAGTGGTAAATGAGGGTAGGTAAGGAGCAGTAATAGGTTTATTTGGTGTAGGCACGAGAAGCGAAAGGGAAAACAGGCTAGTAGAATTTTGCGACGCAAACAATTCAACCAGCCCAAACACATTATTCCAACATCATGCTAGAAGATGATACACGTGGAAGATGCCAGAAAATATAGAAAGATATCAAATAGATTACATTTTTGTTAGAAGATATAGAAGATATAGAAACTGATCATAACATCGTAATTTTGAAGGCCGCTCTTAAATTTAAAGATTTGAAAAAAGGAACAGAAAACGGCATTTGACTTTTAAAAACTAAAATATAAAGATATCCACGAAAAACATGATATAAAAGTCAAACGAATTGCTGAAAGATATCGGGAAAATTTCTGATACTAAGGAAGTAGAAACAGAATGGAATAATATTAAATCCAGCTTAGACATGGCGGTCAGAGCTATTCTGAGGGAAAATAAGAAACCATGGATAACAAAGGATATCCTGAATTTATTAGAAGAAAGACGAAAATACAAAAACAGACCGGACGAAGCTGGAAAACAGAGATACAAAGCTATAAAATGGGAAATTATTCGCAAATGCAGGAAAGCTAAAAAGCAATGGATTGACGAAAAGTGCAAAGAGTGTAACACGTTCTCTTTCTCTCTCAGGGCACGTTCAATTTAAAACACGTTCTTTGCAAAAGTTTGCGTACGTTTATTCACATTTAAATTGTACAAACTATGGGTGGGTTCTAAGTATAAGCTCATCAATTATTAAGAGAGGCTTCTGTACACCAAGTAATCTCCTATGATAGGAAACATAACACCTAATAAACTTATTCTAAATTGTTTTTACAGGCACAGAATAAATACCTGGATCTCTTCTTCAAGGCGTTCTTTCTTCGGGCCCAGTACATGAGTTGTATCTTGTAGCAGAAATAGCAGGAATTTCCCTAGGTTTCACTCACTGTCGCGCACCCACGCATAAGCGGCTTTTACTACCATAATACTGCTGATGCACTATAACACAACCCCTCGCTTAGTGCCAGACGATTTATTAATCGCTCATTCTCGCAAGCTTACTCTGATAACATATTAATTCACAGTCAATTTACTTTAACAATTCCCTCGCTCGCTCCTTTTAGGTACCGGTTAGACACGTGTATCCCTTGCTGTCTGCCGTCGTACTGCCTCACCTGCCTTATTGCGTAGCACATCCGGTGCGATCTTGCGCTATCTGCTACAATGATGCACGTACAGATGGAGTTCTGTGTGTCATTTGTAGTAGTACCTCGCTACACAACCCCCCAAATTGAATGTCGATAGGCCTGAAGGGCCAGAGATAATCAATTTTCACTTACTTTCTACGTATAAACAATTTACTGGCTAAAATAACAACTATAGCTAAACATTGAAACTAATTAACCTTCCACAGGTTCGGAAACATATTTTTTTAAATTGACCACGTTTTACGGACCAATCAGACTACCATCTTCAGTCAACAACAAGTACGAATTTGGATTCACTTGTGAGTGAATAGTGTAGGGTCCTTCATAAAGAAGAAAAAACTTACAAATCTTGGCGTTTTTTGCCGAAGAGAGTGGATGGGTTTTTACTAAAACTAAATCACCCTGCTTAAAAACAACAAGCTTGTAAGTTTTATTTGCCTTCTGTTTGCGAAGCTCAGCCCTAGATAACATCCTATTATGAGCTAGTTGCCAACACTCCACCTGGGACTTTAAATTAGGATCTTCCACGTTAGGATATCCGATTATTCGTCGTATATTATTTTCTGCTCTTTGCCCAAATTGCAAAAGCATGGGAGTAAACCCCGTAGATGAATGGACACAGTGATTAAGACAGTGTTCGACCTCAGCCAAAACATGTGCCCATTTGCTATGTTTATCAAAACAAAACGCCCTAATAATCCGACCTATTTCGCGATTTGCCCTTTCCACTAAATTTCCCCGTGGAAAATATACGGAGGTATGTTTACACTCCACCATTTTTTCTTTAAGAGTTGCTAACCACAACTTGGACTTAAACTGGGTCCCATTGTCTGTCAATACAGCTTTTGGAACTTGGACCTCGGTAAAGTAATTTTTTACCAGTCGATTAACAATACTGCGAGCCGTTGCTCGCTTTAAGGCATACAATTTTACGTACCGTGAAAACGCGTCCACGAATACCAATATAACCGTAGCACCTCCTCGGCTAGGCGGCAAAGGCCCCATCAAATCGCAAGAAACTAAATCACCTGGTTTTAAACATATTACTGAATTACACGTTCCTACCGTAGCAGAGGAACTTTTTGTTTTCTGACACAAGAATACACATACTGGCGAACATTTTTGTACATCTTCGGCCAATAGAAATCTACTCGCATGTGAGCAAATGTTTTTTCGGAACCAAAATGCCCTATATCAGCATGTTGCTGATTAATCAACAGTTTAATATGCAATTTCGGGATACACAAGCGATACCCAAACTGACCCCTCTCTTCGGGCCGGCGGAATAATAATCCTTGGTGGAGTATATACCACTTGTCAATTCGTATTAAACTTACTAGTTGATCCTTCCTTTCTAAATAATCAATTTTTTCGCGAATCCATTTTTCATTTCGTTGATCTTGTTTGATCTTTTTTAAACTACTCTTAAGTTTTTGATATTCTTCGCTCAATTTTATCATAATCATTCCTACCTTTTCACAACTGTGTGGTTTCGCCCTTCTCGATCCCTTTAAAGGGAAACGAGATAATGTGTCGGCGACAACATTTTCTTTACCCTGAGTATATTGGATATCGAAATTAAACTCCTGTAAATAAATAGCCCACCGAGCTAATCGTGAGGTTTTTAACGGACAGCTCATAATAAATGATAAAGCCTTATGATCGGTTTGAATTACTAACTTTTGCCCCAGTACCAAAGTGCGCCACAGTTGCAATGCAAATATCATTGCCAAGGCTTCCTTCTCCGTGACGGTATAGTTTATTTCCGCCCCTTTCAAGGTCCGACTTGCAAATGCGATCACCATGTGGTCACCGTCGTTATTTAATTGAAATAACACCGCTCCTAACCCATAATTAGAGCTATCGCTCTGTATAAAAAACGTTAGGTCAAAATTCGGATGATGAACCATTGAAACTTCTAAATATCCCTGCTTTATAGATTCAAAAGTTCCTTCTTCAACGACAGACCACTTCCACAAACAGCCCTTCCTTAAAAGTCTCAACAAAGGTATTGTTTAATCTGCAAAACTCTCTACAAAACGTCGGTCATAATTCACTAACCCTAAAAATGCTTGCAATTCTTTGCGATTTCGAGGTTTTGGCATTTTGGAAATAGCCTCCACCCTCGCAGGGTCCATGCGGATTCTCTCAGAGGAAACAATGTAGCCTAAATAATTCACTTCCCCTCTTGCAAACACGCATTTTCGCAATTTCAATGTTAAATTGGCTTCCTTGAAAGCAGAAAAAAGTTTCGCTAAATGCCCTAAATGTTCATTAGCACTCTGAGAAAACACCAGCAAATCGCCGACAAACACCAGAACAAATGATTCGAACTCTGGTTTTGGAGGAATCACGTGATCCAAAACCATCTTACTGTTTAGGTGACGAGCATCTAGACATATTCGCACCGCACCATCCTTCTTTTTAACCATTACCAACGGAGAAACATATTTCGTTTGTTGTTCTCCAATAATTTTCCATTTCAACATTTCGTCAATTTGACGTTGTACTTCCCCCTTATAAATAACAGGGACGGGATACAATCTTTTAAAGAATCGGGTACCGTCATGCAACTCCATTTTATGTTCATATTTGGTAGTAAGTCCTGGCGTTTCAGAAAAAACTTCCTTGTACTCACAAATTAACTTTTTTAATTTATCTTTTGTTTCCGGATCAAATCTTTCTGCCGATTCAGCCGCTCGACTGATCTCCTCCTCAGAATAACTGTGCTTTCCCTTGGTATCTAACAAATTTATTGATAACCCAGGTTCCTCAAATCTCTGTAACTGAAATCTCTCATTTTTTAACCCCCCATTCTCAAAATGAATACACATCGCCTCAAAATCAACTGTAACACCATTTTTTATTAACCAATCGCACCCAAGTATGATCTCTTTATTCAAATTTGGAATAACCAAACTTGGAGTGCCGAAGACAGTTTCCCCAATTTGAATGGGCAATAATAGTTGTTCTCTAATTCGATATTGTTTTGCACCTACGGCGACCGAGACGATAGTGTTTGACACCGGTAATACCGGAAGGTCCACGCTATTTTCCCTAATTATTGCTAAGAGTTTGCCTGAAATAGCCGTAAGTTGACTTCCGGAATCGATTAATGCTTTTACTTCGTAGCCACAAATTTGTATTTTTAACAGAGGCGATACCATCTGATTCGCGTCCTCCCTTCTTCCTCGTCGCTCAGTAATCCATCACTACAAAATTCAAGTTTGGTTAAACTTCTAATTTCGCGGGAAACAATTTCATTATTTTCCTCTATGCGTTCGCGATCATTTTCAACCCCTCGCCATTCATTTGAACGTTCGTGATACCTTCTATTGTCACGACGCCCATTATTATAATCCTCACTGAGTCCCGGCTTAGCGACAAAAGTTTTGTCATATTTGCGCATATAGCTTTCTATTTCTTCAATCTCTTTTAACCCGTTTATTAAAATTCCCCTTTGTACCGTTTCATTTAAATGACCTACCAGCCACTGAATCAATTTCCATTCCGGAATTTTTTCCGATAAATACGACGCTTTTTTATACAATTCCACTATATAATCAGATGCTCTCCCACCTTTATGTTTACCATACCTAATCTCATAATATAGCTCCTTTTCATCGTCCTCGCCCCAATATTTATTTTTGAAAGATTCCTGAAATTTCTCGAAATTGTCAAAAGAATCCTCCTTACTCTCAGCCCAATCTAAAACTGAAGTTCGCAAACATGTCATAGCCATTTGAAGTTTTTTATTTTCTGACACCCCCGCTTCATCTAACAACCTACTTAATTTTCTTAAAAATGCCACAGGATGCAATTTACATCCTGGATAAAAATTTAAATTAGGACCATTCAGATCTTTCCAAATAATAATATAATTTTTATCATAAATTTTTTCTGGCGATTTATTCAAAATATCTGCCTTATTCTTAACCTGATTAATTTTTACATTGGTAGCTAATTGATCCGCCAATGTAGAAATACTATTTTGCATATCAAGCATTCCTGTCGCTAACTTTAAAACAACCTGCTCTAATTTCACTTTATTTACATCGTCCTGACTAACAATTTCGTTATCGCTAGCAGGTTCACTGCCTACAACTTTGCTTTTCCTTCTACCCATTTCAATTGTTTACAATACAACCATGCACTAATTAAAACATAATTTATTATCTCTTATAAACACCTGCTTTTACGCTGCATTTAGTAATTACGTACAAATTCAGTTTTAAGCCACCATATGCTTCATACACTATAAGACAAGAGTCCAACGATGTATCGTTATCTAACTAAACACCTGGTGCATAAAAACCTCTACTCAAATGACAGACGACAGTTTTATCTGGCCCCACGTTGGGCGTCAATGTAACACGTTCTCTTTCTCTCTCAGGGCACGTTCAATTTAAAACACGTTCTTTGCAAAAGTTTGCGTACGTTTATTCACATTTAAATTGTACAAACTATGGGAGGGTTCTAAGTATAAGCTCATCAATTATTAAGAGAGGCTTCTGTACACCAAGTAATCTCCTATGATAGGAAACATAACACCTAATAAACTTATTCTAAATTGTTTTTACAGGCACAGAATAAATACCTGGATCTCTTCTTCAAGGCGTTCTATCTTCGGGCCCAGTACATGAGTTGTATCTTGTAGCATAAATAGCAGTAATTTCCCTAGGTTTCACTTACTGTCGCGCACCCACGCATAAGCGGCTTTTACTACCATAATACTGCTGATGCACTATAACACAACCCCTCGCTTAATGCCAGACGATTTATTAATCGCTCATTCTCGCAAGCTTACTCTGATAACATATTAATTCACAGTCAATTTACTTTAACAATTCCCTCGCTCGCTCCTTTTAGGTACCGGTTAGACACGTGTATCCCTTGCTGTCTGCCGTCGTACTGCCTCACCTGCCTTATTGCGTAGCACATCCGGTGCGATCCTGCGCTATCTGCTACAATGATGCACGTACAGATGAGTTCTGTGTGTCATTTGTGCCCTATATCTAAGTACCTCGCTACAAGAGGTATATCATCATCATCATCATTAGGTTTTCAGTCCTAAAACTGGTTAGACGCGTATCTTCATTATTTTTAGTCTAAACCAACCTACACATTTCACTGAAATTTGGACAGTCTGCAATCACTATCTGTGTGCAAGAGTCTGATCTCGATCTCGATCTCGATTTACCTCTACCTCTCTTTTCCTATCACTTCTTGTAATATATCCCGTACTATTCCCCAGAAATGCCCTAGAACGTATCCTGTCCTATTTCTCCTATTTTTTTCGTTTTCCTCATATATCTTTATTCCTCTATTATTTCTACAACCTATTTATTATTAGCTTTGTCTGTCTATGCTACCATCTCCATACATCTGAAGCACAAGATTTCAGTAGGCTTTTATCTCTTTCTGTCTGCTTTTCCTATTGCCCCTATTTATTGACGTGCTGTGCTGTGTTCCACACTATGCTTTGAACAGTTTTCTTCTTGTATCTATGTTCGTTGTCTTTGAACATAGCCGCTGTTCTTTCTTGTTTGATGCAGTTCGGTCACCTTCTATTGTTTTACAGTTGTATACCCTACTTCCCCGATATTCAGTTGTATGAGAAAGGGGGGTAAGCAGCCTGTGGCTGCCAAGGATCCCCCAACACTTAGACATTTGCCGTAGTAATGTTTTCCACTACCTCCTTTCGCACAATTAACATTAGTTGAGAGTGTTGCTAAACCAATATCTGTAGTTGTTTATAATAATTACCATGTTTAAGTACAGTTATTATTTTGTTATTAGTTTATACATCTGCGACTGGTTGGAAGCGTACCCCCATTGATGTCTATTCTGAGCTAGCCTACACATTTTCCTGAAATTCTCACAGCCTACATCTTTCACTATCTGTGTTATTAAAAAACTTAAGTTAGATGCAACAATTGTAATTCAAGAATAAATAAAGAAAGGATAATGAAAGTTCACAAGCAAGTTGTAAGAACGGATGTGAATACAATATATTCCAGACGTAAGTGATACTGTAGGTGCAGGTCACAGACGGTTATAAACCCGCAATTATTAGAATTAAGATTATTACTTTGTATTATATAAATTGAATAAAGAAATAAGCAGACATGAGCTCTGCAGTTCCCACAGAAATGTGAGGGGCAGGGACAACATAAATACCCCGGGAGCCCAAATCAAATCAGTCAGTCTTGAACCTCACAGCTTTTACATTGTTGGTTGTTCAAGCTACTCACCCAAATTAAATTCATTTCACAGTAATTTTGACTTAAAAGTAATTTTATATAGTTTTGTAAAATTCCATTTATAATTTTTGTTTTGTTACGAGAGTTTTTGGAAGAAGACTTTTTAAAAGGTCACCTCCCAAAGCCCAAAGCGTAACTCGCGTCTATCCAGTTCCACCACGACAAATAATTGTACTTAAACCTGATGATTATCATAAGCAACAAATGTTGATTTTGCAATATTCTCTACTAATGATAATTGCGTAAAAGGATTTACTGGAAAAGTATTAGTTCGGCAAATATCTTTGTTGGGGGATCTTGGCAGCCACAGGCTGTTTAACCGCCTTCACATACTACTGAATATCGATGAAATATAGTATATATTTATAAAATAATAGAAGTGTGTGTAACAAGTAAGTGCAGCGGCTATGTTTGAAAACAACAAACAGAAACAAGGAAAACATTGTTCGAAGCATATGTGTGGAGTACAGTACTGTACGCCTAAGAAATAGGGACAGTAGGAGAAGCAGACAGAAAAAGGAGGAAACCTTTGGAATGTTATGTCTCGGATGTATGATGAATATAGCATGAATAGACAAAGTTAGTAACAAAGATTTTATAAAAATAGTAGGGATAAAGATATTTGTGGAAAATAAAAGGGCAGGATACGTTCTAAGACATTTTGGGAAATAGTGCAGGCTATATTACAAGCAGATATAGGAAAAAAAGAGGTAGGTAAGAGTATTATACGCAGATAGTGAAGGATACAGACTAGGAATTTCAGGGAAATGTGTAGGTTAGCTCAGAATAGGAAACAATGGAGGTACGAGTCTAACCAGTTCCAGGACTGTAGACTTAATGATGATGATGATACGTTATTGTAGATATATGTATTTTGTGTAATTTCTACTTGTACATATTTAGGGCTGGACCATGTTGTAAGTATTCTTGCATGCATATATATATATATATATATATATATATATATATATTATAAATATTATATATATATATATATATATATATATATATATATATATATATATATATATATATATATATATATATATTACTCATATTTAGACCAGGGTAGAAAATTAAATAATCACATCAAATAATTTTAATCACCGTGTAGAAGCTTTGGGAAAAGGTACGCGTTATTAAATAAAACCGTGAAGCATAAAAATTCATTCGTTTCATTAAAAATAAGGGAGATAAATTATGTACAAGACGCTTGCTATAAAAAGAAAAAAAGCAAGCAGTATTAAAAAGCTCTACGTGTAATTTAATTATTCCGAGGAAAGAAACAAATAGAAATTACATGCAAAATTTATATTAATTAATTCAATTTTAAGTAACCGGTATTAAACAAAGTGTACACAATAATTAATATTTAATTTGTATTCGCTAAAAATTAAAGGGTAGAAGTCAATTTTAGTTGGAGTTAATTGAACCATTATTAATAATAAGCATCAAAGCCTGTGAAAATCCAAGATTAAAAATACCATGAAATAAAACTCTGAGAATTAATAGTACGATTGAACACCTGCGTAGTTTTAAAAGTCACGTACGGCAAAAATTTGCAGATAACAAATGGCTTCAGAGAATGTTGGAGAAACCGTCGCTTATATTAACGGGAAGGTTAGATACGGGATTATTTAACCCAGATAACAGTCCACGTGGACTGAAATAATCGATAATAAAGAATATCAATTTGCACCAATAAGAACAGGTTAGATAGAGACGGACAATATGCGTAAGACAAAGACACTAATAATTAAAGGCGTGATATGAGCAACGTCACGAGGGTCACGATTGGTTGAAAATAAAAGGCAAAATTGAGAGGTAAAAATAACATTTCTGTATAAAATTTAATTAGTTATTTCCAGACGTTGCAAGCCGTGTCGAAATTTCTGAGATTTTAACTGGTGCGAGTGCAAATTTCGTAAAAATCGCATGCCGGGCTGCGGAATGGGAACCTAGCATGCGAAATTCTAAAGAATTGTCCGTTTTGGGGACTAGACCGACAGACAGGCTAACCTCTATATATACCCAGGTTAATATGAACAAGCTCTTAGATCTGCGACTTGATTCAATGCGTTAAACAGTGCTTTTTAGTTTTCCGAGTTTGACAGAATAATTTAAAGTTTGCTCGTATATTTTGGTGATTTAAAACAGTTTGTTCTTTACGTGCTACAATGAATGTACTTTAGTGCACTTAGAAAAGAAGATACAAGGTAATAAAGTTTAGTATCACTGTACCAATTAGTAAAATTTACAACGACAAATGAATACACAAAAGTAGGCAGTTTTGGCGTATATTGGTGAAAGAAGTATGAATTTCTTTGTTATTTTTCGGGGGTGTTAATAATTAAATGATTCATAAACGTGTCTGGATCCACAAAACAAGCTTCAGATATACACAAATGAGTTCCGGAAAAGCACTGAAACTACTTTAGATGAATGGTGATGTAGAAAATTTTAAAGGCGACCAGCAATACGAGGACCTAAACATAACCCAGTTGGATTGGTGTGATTAACAGAGGACGATGTACATTGAAGCCACTAGTGCATTAACCTTCAGGTAACTTATGCTTTGTTGTTGGATTTTGATATTTTGGTGTGTGTTGAATAACTTTATAATTGATTTACTTAAAATGGACAGTAGTGAAAATGTACTAACAATAAAATTTTAATTTTAAGGTGAAATTTGCTTGTTTAAGTAGAAATAGGTATTTAGTATTGATGTTCTGGATTATGATGAAAATTTGGGTATGTCTTTGAGCTCAATTAGACGAACCTCGTTAATTAACGTAAAGGGGTGGTAGATGCTCCCTTTGTACTCAGACTCAGGTCTGCATATATTGTTATAGTAATTAGTAGGCATCCTACAAGGACTTTAATTCTGGATGCACTTTAAAATGATAACAAATTTAATCTTGAAATTTTCTGATACTGAAATTTATGCTGAATTTTAATTTTGAAATTTTAATGTATTGTGAATATTGATGTAAATAGAGTTAACGTTGATGTTTGTGGTAGGAATGTGTTTGTTTGTTTTTATGAAAGAGGATGAAGGTTTAACTAGGTGAGCAGCCGAAGGCGGAAAAGAGTAAAGAGGCGAGTAACAGAAGAAAGTCAACGGACCAGTTAAATTAATAGCTTTTTGTAGGTTTCACAGCATTCTTGACGCCCAATCTGTGGGGCTCGATTCGAAAACCGTAGTTCCCGGATTTTGGTGGATTCATAGCAGTGAGGCTCGATTCTAATACAGGGAATCACAGCATTCTTGACGCCCAATTCGTGAGGCTCGATTCTAATACAGGGAAACACAGCATTCTTGGCGACCCAAAAGTGAGGCTCGAGTTCCAAATAAAAATGATTTTATTCCAGGAAACTGGCGATCTGAGAGAGAGTTTCTGTGTGTATAAATTTAAGAGTATTTTAGAGTGTGTGAGTGATTAGAACGTATGCAGAGAAAGGAGTGGTTAAGGAGTCAAGGAGTGGAAATTGGAAGTGACGATAGTGCATTGTGTGGGAAAAATTCGAAAATGGAAGAAGCTGGAGGCAGTAGAGATCAGTCGAGGACGGAATCAGGGATCAAGGAAATGAGTTAATGATGAGAATGTTAGAGGAAATGCGATTAGCTAAGAAGAATCGAATAGAGCGAGGGAGGTCCAACAGAAAATTAGAACTGCTAAGCGATGAATCTAATAGAGCTAGAGAAGAATTGAATAGAGCGAGGAGGTCCAACCAAAAATTAGAGCAGATAAGCGGGAAAATTGAACAAAATACTAAAGAATTTACAGAATTTAAAGATAGTCTTACCGTGAAACTGGGAGAAGTAGAAAATAGGGTTGAACAAAATGAGCGTGATATTACAGGTCTTCGACAGGAAATGGGACATTTAAGGTCCGAAGTACGCATTTTTTGTGAAGAAGAGATTAATATAAAAATGACTGAAGTGACAGACTCATGTAGGGATCAGTTAGGCAGGGTAGAACGCGAAGTTAGTAGTATCAAATACAACATGTCAAGTTTAACGGGGGATGGTCCCAGATTTTCTACAGGTGGAGTAGCATTGGACCAACACATGAAGTTTTATGGCGATAACAGGGTAAATCCACAAATTTTTATTAATAGCGTAAGAAATCTAGTGGGAAATTTATTTGACGAACAGACTAAACTGAATACGATAAAGGCTTTATTGAAAGACAACGCGGAAGCATGGTACAATTTAGTAGGACAGGACATAGACACCTACACGGACTTTGAAGACAGATTTTTAAAGCACTACTGGGTGACCACAGACAAGACCAGGTACGAGACGACTTAATCACAGGGAAATTTAAGGAGAATTTTCAGGAAGTAGGAGCAATATGCTATACGCAAGTATAGCATAGCAAAGCAACTGAACCCACCACTGACGGACCGACAAATTATCAAGTATTTATCACGACACTTCGAGGATAGAAGTAAGACAACACGTAGCACTACAGAACATAGTGGACAGAGAAATGTTTTTAGAATACCTGCAGAGGTACGACGACGTAAGTAGTGGACGACCTCGGGATAATAGGGAAAGACAGATCAGCACAGTTAGGTTTTACAATAGACGGGACAACTATGCTAGAAGGAGGAATAGTTACGGATACCAGCGACAGAATTGGGAACAGCGACGACCATACGTTCGAAGTAATAGTGTAGGAAGGGGACCTGCACCGAGACCGGAACCTACCAGAAGGAATAGTTCACCGGACATGAGGGGGACTGCTAATACAGACACGGAACGAGTGGAAACGCCTAGGACATACGCTGAGGTGACGGCTAGACCAAGACCAAGTAGGGAAAACAGACCTGGACAGGATTTTTAGAACGCGACAGACCACTAGATTTCAGTGTAAATGTATATGAACATCCACGTGAATTTTTCAAAATTGAGGAGGAAGTAGAGCCAGAAACTGAGGAAAAATTATGTTTGCCAATTATTAATATAGAGATTTTTGAGAATAATGTAGAAGTATTACTTGATACAGGGGCAGAGGCGAGTTTAATATCGGAGGAATTCGTCAGCAAAATTAGGGATAAGGTTTGTGATAGAATTATGCCTATAAAGCGTAGCCATTTAGTAGCTCAAATAAAAGAAGTTTGCTGTAGTAAATAGTGTTGTGGTGCTTAGGATAGATATAGGAGGTTTAAGCTGTGAACAGGAGTTTGTAATTGTACCTGGACTGAAGTTTCAGAGCATTTTAGGTGTTGACTGTATGATGCAGTTAGGGGTTTTGATAGATATGGAACGGAAGGTAATAAGGATTAATGATAGGGTAGTGCCATGGAAGGGCAGTTATGAAGTCACAGAGGATGACACGGGGTTTAGTATTAATGTAGTAGAGGTAGAGGAGGATGGAGTAAAACAGATCAACACAATAAGATGTCCAGAGGATAGGAGAGTAGAGGTTCAAGCTTTAGTACAAAAACATGCAGAATTAGTGGGGGTAGAAGCAACAGCAGCATATCGGGTGCAGGTGAAGGCAGAATTAATTAAAGATGCACGAAAAATGAATCAACGGACCAAACCGCAATTCCATTGTCCAACATCCATGGACACATTTTTGACGAGGTTAAGTGGCAAGTTTGTTTTTTAATAAAGTAGATTTAAAGAATTCATTCTGGCGGATTCCATTACACAAGAAATCTAGAAGGTACATAGGATTTTCCATAGAGGGAAAAATCGATAATTTTAAAGTAGTATCGTTTGGTTTGTCGGCAGAAAAGGAAATGATAATGAATAAGAAACAGACAAGTGTAGGGACTAAAGAAGAAGCAGTATTTAAGAGTCAGGATAATAGGGATAATAAGTTTATTTGATGTGAGATAACAGGGATGTTAAGTATAGATATAAAAGGGGGAGAAATAGGGATGAAGAGTATTAGGATGGTGAGAAGAAAGACTTGGAGGACCAAGAAGAGAGTTAGATTTAAATAACTTGATGAACAAAGGATAGAGATAGGTTAATTTTAGTATAGATATAGAATAGAGAGTAGATATAGGTGTATATAGAAGAGTAGAAGTAGGTGTGTATAGAAAAGAAAGCTAAGTATAGGATAAATATGGGAGATAATTAGAAATAGGTTTAGGATGAGAATAAAGAGTAAATGTAGGAAGAAAATAAGATAGATTAAGTGTAGATATTTCTTATAAGATTAGTGGGGAGTTAGGAATAGAATAAGAATAGGATAGGTATATAGGATTAGGTAGGGGTAAGTGAAGTATAGTGAAGATTAGTTAAAAGTTAGGAATAGGATAGGTATATAGGATGTATATAGAATTAGATGGATAAGTAGGATGAAGTTAGGGATAATTTCATTTTATGAAATTAGGTGATAGTTAGGAATAAGATAGGGATATAGGATAGGTGTAAATAATTTTTTTGATTGGATAAGGTAGGTAAGTTAGATAGATAAGGGTAGAGAGAGATAGGCATTTTTTTTGTAAATTTTGTTGGCGGTTTAAATATTTTATATTTGAATTCGAATAAGTGGGATTATTTGTATTCAAATAGGGGGAAAATACTCATATTTAGACCAGGGTAGAAAATTAAATAATCACATCAAATAATTTTAATCACCGTGTAGAAGCTTTGGGAAAAGGTACGCGTTATTAAATAAAACCGTGAAGCATAAAAATTCATTCGTTTCATTAAAAATAAGGGAGATAAATTATGTACAAGACGCTTGCTATAAAAGGAAAAAAAGGAAGCAGTATTAAAAAGCTCTACGTGTAATTTAATTATTCCGAGGAAAGAAACAAATAGAAATTACGTGCAAAATTTATATTAATTAATTCAATTTTAAGTAACCGGTATTAAACAAAGTGTACACATAATAATTAATATTTAATTTGTATTCGCTAAAAATTAAAGGGTAGAAGTCAATTTTAGTTGGAGTTAATTGAACCATTATTAATAATAAGCATCAAAGCCTGTGAAAATCCAAAATTAAAAATACCATGAAATAAAGCTCTGAGAATTAATAGTACGATTGAACACCTGCGTAGTTTTAAAAGTCACGTACGGCGAAAATTTGCAGATAACAAATGGTTTCAGAGAATGTTGGAGAAACCGTCGCTTATATTAACGGGAAGGTTAGATACGGGATTATTTAACCTAGATAACAGTCCACGTGGACTGAAATAATCGATAATAAAGAATATCAATTTGCACCAATAAGAACAGGTTAGATAGAGACGGACAATATGCGTAAGACAAAGACACTAATAATTAAAGGCGTGATATGAGCAACGTCACGAGGGTCACGATTGGTTGAAAATAAAAGGCAAAATTGAGAGGTAAAAATAACATTTCTGTATAAAATTTAATTAGTTATTTCCAGACGTTGCGAGCCGTGTCGAAATTTCTGAGATTTTAACTGGTGCTAGTGCAAATTTCGTAAAAATCGCATGCCGGGCTGCGGAATGGGAACCTAACATGCGAAATTCTAAAGAATTGTCCGTTTTGGGGACTAGACCGACAGACAGGCTAACCTCTATATATACCCAGGTTAATATGAACAAGCTCTTAGATCTGCGACTTGATTCAATGCGTTAAACAGTGCTTTTTAGTTTTCCGAGTTTGACAGAATAATTTAAAGTTTGCTCGTATATTTTGGTGATTTAAAACAGTTTGTTCTTTACGTGCTACAATGAATGTACTTTAGTGCACTTAGAAAAGAAGATACAAGGTAATAAAGTTTAGTATCACTGTACCAATTAGTAAAATTTACAATGACAAATGAATACACAAAAGTAGGCAGTTTTGGCGTATATTGGTGAAAGAAGTATGAATTTCTTTGTTATTTTTCGGGGGTGTTAATAATTAAATGATTCATAAACGTGTCTGGATCCACAAAACAAGCTTCAGATATACACAAATGAGTTCCGGAAAAGCACTGAAACTACTTTAGATGAATGGTGATGTAGAAAATTTTAAAGGCGACCAGCAATACGAGGACCTAAACATAACCCAGTTGGATTGGTGTGATTAACAGAGGCGATGTACATTGAAGCCACTAGTGCATTAACCTTCAGGTAACTTATGCTTTGTTGTTGGATTTTGATATTTTGGTGTGTGTTGAATAACTTTATAATTGATTTACTTAAAATGGACAGTAGTGAAAATGTACTAACAATAAAATTTTAATTTTAAGGTGAAATTTGCTTGTTTAAGTAGAAATAGGTATTTAGTATTGATGTTCTGGATTATGATGAAAATTTGGGTATGTCTTTGAGCTCAATTAGACGAACCTCGTTAATTAACGTAAAGGGGTGGTAGATGCTCCCTTTGTACTCAGACTCAGGTCTGCATATATTGTTATAGTAATTAGTAGGCATCCTACAAGGACTTTAATTCTGGATGCACTTTAAAATGATAACAAATTTAATCTTGAAATTTTCTGATACTGAAATTTATGCTGAATTTTAATTTTGAAATTTTAATGTATTGTGAATATTGATGTAAATAGAGTTAACGTTGATGTTTGTGGTAGGAATGTGTTTGTTTGTTTTTATGAAAGAGGATGAAGGTTTAACTAGGTGAGCAGCCGAGGCGGAAAAGAGTAAAGAGGCGAGTAACAGAAGAAAGTCAACGGACCAGTTAAATTAATAGTTTTTTGTAGGTTTCACAGCATTCTTGACGCCCAATCTGTGGGGCTCGATTTGAAAACCGTAGTTCCCGGATTTTGGTGGATTCATAGCAGTGAGGCTCGATTCTAATACAGGGAATCACAGCATTCTTGACGCCCAATTCGTGAGGCTCGATTCTAATACAGGGAAACACAGCAATATATATATATATATATATATATATATATATATATATATATATATATATATTACTCAAATTTAGACCAGGGTAGAAAATTAATTAACGACATCAAATAATTTTAATCACCGTGTATAAGGAATTTTATTACGCGTTATTAAAACGTGGAGCATACAAATATATCTAGAAAGTTAGAATACGTGGAATATTCAAATTGTAGAAGTGTTATTTAAAATGTTACGATTGAACACACCTGCGTATTTTTAAAAGTCAATTTCAGTTTAATTTGTTTAGATAAACATGTAGATTCTACGTATATTGGAAACGGTCGGATGCTTTAGCACGAAAAACAAAACAGCGTTTATTTAAAAGTCACGTTCTGCTTAAATTTTGTAGATAACAAAAGGTTATAGAGAATGTTGGAGAAACCGTCACTTAATATTCACGGGAAATGCTAATAAAGTGGGGTATTTAACAGTCCACGTAGATTGTACACAGCCGATAGTAAAGAGTATCGATTTGCACCACTAAGGCCAAGTTAGAAAAAGACAGATAAAATGCGCAAGGCAGAGACACATATAGTAAAAGGCGTGATTTGAACAACGTCACGAGGAAACGATTGGTTGTAATAAGATTTAGATATGAGAGGTGTAAACGTAACGATTTCTATACAAAATTGTGTGGAAAATTTCTCAGATTTTCAACTGGCGCGTGTGCAAATTTAATAGAATCGCGTGCCCGACTGTCGAAAAGGGAATGGAGAATGCGAAATTCTAAAAATTGGCCGTTGTGGGGACAAAAGCGATGTGCATGCAAGGCGGTTATATAAACCCGGACTTTAAACAGTTTGGCTCTCTTAGATTTTTGATTTTGATTCAATACTTTAAACAGTATGCTCGTATATTTTGGTGATTATTGAATACTTTAAAACAGTTTGCTCTTTACGTGCTACGATGAAAAGCTATTAAGTGCATTTAGAAAAGAAGATACAAGGTAATAAAGTCTAGTTATTTTTGCGAGTGTTACTGTACTAAGTATCCAAATTTGTAACGATAAATGAATAAACAAAAGTAGGCAGTTTTGGGTATAGCGTGAAAGAAGTATGAATTTCTTTGCTATTTTTCGGGGGTGTTAATAATCAAATGTTATTCGTAATCGTAATTGGATCCACAAAACAAGATTTGGATATACTTAGATGAGTTCCTAAGAAGCCCTGAAACAACTTAGATGAATGTTGGTGTAGAAAATTTTAAAAGCGTTCAGAATCAGAAGCCGTAAACATAACCCAGTTGGAATGGTGTTATTAACAAAGGACGATGTACATTGGAGCCACCAGTGCATTAACCTTCAGGTAACTTATGCTTTGTTGTTCGATTTTTAATGTTTTGGTGTGTGTTGAATAACTTTATAATTTGTTTACTTAAAATGGACAGTAGTGAATTTGTACAAACAACAAATTTTTAATTTTAAGGTGAAATTTTCTTGTTTAAGTAGAAAGGAGTATTTAGCATTTATGTTCTTGATTATGATGAAAATTTGGGTCTGTCTTTGAGCTCAATTAGACGAACCTGTTTGATTAACGTAAAGGGGTGGAAGATGCTCCCTTTTATTCAGATTCAGGTCTGCAAATATTGTTAAATTAATTAGTAGGCATCCTACAAGGACTTTAATTCTGGATGCAAATTAAAATGATGACAAATATAATCTTGGAATTTTATGATACTGAAAGTTATGCTACAATTAATATTGAAATTTTAATGTATTATGAATATTGATGTAAATAGAGTTAACGTTGATGTTTGTGGTAGGAATGTGTTTGTTTTTTTTATGAATAAGGATGAAAGTTTTAACTAGGTGAGCAGCCGAGGCGGAAAGAGTAAAGAGGCGATTATCAGAAGAGAATCACAGCAAATCGTAGCGCCCAAAAGTGAGGCTCGAGTTCAAAATAAATTTTTTTGTGATTTTATTCCAGGAAACTGGCGAGGCTTTTTGTACATTTCACAGCATTTTATGACGGCCCAATCTGTGGGGCTCGAATGATCAGCGAAAGTACCAGTTCCTGCATTCAAAGGAACATTTCACAGCAATATATATATATATATATATATATATATATATATATATTGCTATGATAAGGGGTTATTTAGGGGTATATTGTGTCATAATGGTTACCCGATACACGTAAATAGTATTAGGAGTTAGAAAACCTTATTTATTTAGCATTAAAAATATGCAATTTGGATATTATGTAAAGAGTAAACATTTAACAGCCTGTATAAGAATCGCAATTGACTTTAATTAATGCCGAGTAGCATATCATTCAACAGTAAGCACACATTTAGCACAAGAAATAACTCTACACGCAATCAAACTTGCCCTAAACCAAAAATATTTATAGACTGTAAAATTAATACGCGTAAAATGCAGTAAAAACATAGAAAATCATAATACAATTCACATTAAACATGCGATAATAAAAGCAGATAGCATAGTGTCTTGATAAGAAACACATCCTTCAAAATAAATACGTTTCGGATACGCAAAAATGTAAACAGAAGTATATTAATTTACGTCACTTGGTCTACGCAAAGTTAGTGCAGATCTCAAAAGTATTATCTTGACAAATAACGCTGTAAGTGAAATTACGTGCCAACGTAAATTAGAAATTCCTGTAACAATATCAAAATAGACGCTATAAAATAAATTCAAACCAGAAATATACGAATACCTACGTGACCAACGAGTCGTTTCTATAAGGCAATATCAGTAATAAACCTGTAAAAGCCCAAGAATATGCAAAACAACCGATGGTTGGTCATACACTTTGAACAACGCTCAGATAAACCAATGAATTTAAATGGGGCGTAGGCTATATACTGTGGCAGGTTTAATAAGCGGATAGTCTTAGCGTGAACCACGTACAAGCTGCATCACTTATACTTAAGAATTTACGCGTCAAGTAAATATTCGAATTAAGCAATGAAAATTTTGTGAAAAGTGATGTTATAAAATATTTTGAATTAGTTGTAGTGAAAATATATGAGACAAAGCTTGGCCGTTTGTTAGAAAACGTAAATAGATATTTATTAATTGATTTAGGTTAAATATTCGTAATTCAGGACTCTATGTACAAGGTTCTAAGAACAATTCTAAGGAAATTATAAAGATAAATCTAAGTACAATACTCTAAGGATAACAACTCTAAGGACAATCTAAGAATAAATCTAAGTACAAAATTCTAAGAGACGTTACGAAAATTTGAAAGACATTACGACGTTATGAAAATTTAGGGCAGATCACATTAAACGGGGTTTAACTTGGAGACGAAACCACTCAACTAAAAGCAATATTGGGGTACTGATCTACGGCACGCAGCTGAAAGACGCTCAAGGAAAACTACAGGTCCAAACTATCTTGCATAAGACATTACTTACTATTTATTATATTTAAACATTGATCATATTAAGGCATTATTTTCTATTTATTAATTTTGAACATATTTTAAACTTGAATAATTTATGTAAGAGTCAACAAAAATTAATTTTGATACGTGAAAAATTTTGAAACAAGGGAAAATCTTGAACGTTCAGAGAAATATTCAGTAGAGTACAAACGACATTTTGCTGACTTTAAAATAAGATAAGGGAGCTTTAATTTTTGAAGATAAACAATTTAAAATTTATTGTTATTTGATTCAGGGGCTAATTTTAACATACAGTCAAACAGATTAAGCTGTGAAGTGTAAATCATTTTTTTTCTTATTATACAAATATTAATCGACTTCGTTTTATTATTCAAAGCAGAAAACGTTTTAGGATAAAGGGGTAAACTATTTGATTATCGTAACGTTGTGCACTCTGTGTGAATTAAACTGGGCTAGCCGAGGCAGATTTAAAATTTCAAGAGATTAAAATACACAGAGCGGTGGTGATCAGAAGAAGACTATTTGAATAATTACATCGACGTGCAGCGTTATCATATCAGTTGCATGCTTAAAAAGCGCATTGGTCCACATCTGCCTCTAGACCCATTAAAAACACATACTTGAAAATTTTTATGGAATCTTATATTACATGATCAGATATCAATTTTTCAACAATTTTTTTATTTTTTTAGGGGGCTTTGTGTCTAGGATTGGTTGGATATTCCATAATTTTGCCAAATTGCATGCTTCATTTTCCAAATTTTGAAAATTATCTCGACGCTATTAATTTTTCTTTTGCATGAAAAACTATTCATAAGCTCTGCTCGGATCGCTACTTGATCTTCGCAGTTGTTTAGATGTTAAGTTAATATTTTCTAAATCTGTACTTTGGAACTCTAGCACTAACAGGAAGTTATATGAGCTAAGTATATTGGGAAGAGAATTTGCTTCTGCTCTATCGACTTTTAGTAGCCATTTGATGATTGTATATGATTACTATTAAACAATCAAACCGCAAAGACCACATCGTCATACAAAGTTTTTCAGCGTCACCTTGATTTTATTATTGTCAGCAATGGTTGTATAACCTTCCAATTCCTTCCAACATGGCAAACTTTTACTAAGAAACATGTGTCATCAAAGTTTTTAATCTCTAAGATATCTTATACTTAGTAATTTAATACCAGTTTTAAATTATAGGTAGCGCAATGAATAACATAGGTATTAGACAATCGAGTTTTAATTTGAGCTTGAAGGCCAGCGTGCAAATTATATTTGCAACACCACCGCATCCTTGACCTGGACATTCTTGATTGTTAATTTTAAAAGAAGATAACGCACCAATCATAACATTTTCAAAATTTTGAGAACTCTGATTGCAATTAACCACAAAAACGATTCCTTTATATTAATCATTTCATTGTTTGCATACATGTAACGAACAATCATAAATAGTTGATTTTTTAAAATGTTTTGAATTGTATCCGAAACAAGCAAAAAAAAGCAGCGTGCGTTTCTTCTAAAACACATTTTGCAAAAAACTTTTATATCGGGACTTAAATATTTAGTCATCATCATCATTAGGCCTTCAGTCCTGGAACTGGTTAGACGCGTACCATCATTGTTCCCTATTCTGATCTAACCTACACATTTCCCTGAAATTTGCAGTCTGCATCTATCACATCTGATCTAGGTCTACGTCTACCTCCCATTTCCCATCTCTGCTTGTAATATATCCCATAATATTCCCCAAAAATGCCTTAGAACGTATTCTGCCCTTCTATTTCTCTTATTTTTTTCCGACAGATATCCTTGTTTCCCTACTTTTCTATAACCTATTTGTTATTAACTTTGTCTGTCCATGCTATCATCGTCATACATCTGAAGCACAGCATTCCAAAAGGCTGCTACCGTTTTTCTGTCTGCTTTCCCTACTGCCCGTATTACATAGTCATGCTGTGCTGTGCTGTGCTCCACACTTATACTTTCATCAAATTTCTTCTTGTTTCTATGTTTGTTGTCTTTCATCATAGGCGCTGTTCTTTCTTGTTAGATGCAGTTCGGTCCCCTTCTATTGTTTTACACTTATATACCCTATTTCTCCGACATTCAGTGGTTGTGAAGGGGGGTAAGCAGCCTGTGACTGCCAAGTTCCTTCGGCACTTAAACATTTACCAATTTATTACTTTCTCCAATATATCTTTTCGCACAGTCAACATTAGTTGCAGACATTTCACAACCAACACATGCAGTTGTTTAAAATAATCATCGGATTTATCTGCGCTTATTTTTCGTCCTTAGGTTTTCCGTCTCAAAACTGGTTGTACACATACCTGCACTTACTTATATTCTGAGCTAGTCTACACAGTTCCCTGAAATTCTCACACAGCTTTTATAGAGCTCGGTTTCCCTTTTATTGTTTATTAATTTTATGTCCTATTTCACCAAGATTCAGTGACGGGAGTTAAGCAACCTATACGGTTTTATATCCATAAAATTCATTCTAATTAGTTTGTATGGTTCAACTGTCTTTTCTACTTCCATCTTAGTTTGTACCTCTTTGCACTTTTCATCAATCCATTGTTTTTCAGCTTTTCTGCATTTGCAAATAATTTCCCATTTTATGACTTTGTATCTCTGTTTTCCTGTATCGTCTGATTTATTTTTGTATTTTCGTCTTTCTTCTATTAAAATCAGGATATTCTTTGTTATCCATAGTTTCTTATTTTGTTTTTGTGTATACCCCAGAATATATCTGGACGCCATGTCTAGACTGGATTTAATGTTATTCCATTCTGTTTCTAATTCCTTAGTATCAGTTATTTTCCCGATATCTTTGAGCAATTCATTTGACTTTTTTTTCGAATTTTTCTTGAATATCTTTATCTTTTAGTTTCTCTAAGTCCAAGTGCCTTTTTCCATTTCTTTTTCTCACATTCTTAAATTTAAGTTCGGCTTTCATAATTACGATGTTGTGGTCAGTATCTGTATCTGCTTCTGGGTAGCTTCTACAGTCTTTTACTTGATTCCTAAACCGTTGTCTAACAAGAATGTAATCTATTTGATATCTTCTTATATCTCCTGACATATTCCACGTATATCGTCTTCCAGCATGATGTTGAAATAATGTGTTTGTGGTGATTAAATTGTTCTTATCACAAAATTCTACCAGCCTATTTCTCCCGTCGTTTCTCGTGCCTAAACCAAATAAACCTACTACTGCTCCTTCCCTACACTCGCCTACCACTGCATTAAAATCCCCCGTAATTATTAAATTTTCATGCCCTTTTACGTATCTTAATATGTCTTCGATATCTTTTTAAATCGTTTCTACCTCTTCGTCACTGTAGCTAGAGGGGGGAATATATACTTGTATTATTACTGTGTTTACCGGTTTAGATTCTAATCTAACCATGAAAAAAAATTCATACGTTATGTCAGCGCCGCGGTGCTGACCTAACCTCTTAATTTTTCCTTTTAGCTAACCTAAGTTCACACACGTCCAACTAACTTAACTTAACTCCAGACAACACTAGCTAACCTAACTCCTGACAAGTCCACATCCAACCTAGGTCGGAAGCAATTTCACCCTATGAGGCAATTTCACCCTAACCTAACATCCTACATATATCCTACATATATCCGGAGATATGTCGATGCGCACCCCTGCCGACCTAAATCGGATAACAAAACTGTTTCTAAACAAGAGAATGTAAGCGATATGGCGGTGTCCAACATATTCGGGTATCTTCGGCAATATGCGCCCCCATTCTGTAGGTTACATAAGGGCAATTTTCGTATTAAATTTAGTATTCGGCTGTAGCGAGAACGGTAAACACGAGCGTCTCCAAGTTGATTGACGTTCCTCAACTTCTTGGGAATAAAGTGAAGCCAACAAATGAGCGATTTGGATTGTGGCTGTTGGCAGAAAATACGTGCAACAATAATCTGGTGACAGATATTGGTAATATTTGTTATGTCGAAGGCGAACAGATGCTGACTGGTGGACTACACACACCAATTACAGAACTATTTTGTGACAATATAATGTTGGTTAAAATTTGCGACCTTTCTGACGCTGAGCAAACATCTGCAAACAAAAGGATGTTTATCCTAAAAAAAGAAATTTGTGGTGCATTTAACAGCTATCTACGAAGAAAGTTTGACCGATTTGTTTCCGCTAGGCAAAGTGTTAAAGCTAACCTTCCGTTTTCTCCGGAAAGCACTAACAAGATGAGCCAGGGAGTAAAAGAAATTATCGAAAAAGAAGACCTCGAAAGCATTAATAAAAAATTCCAAAATCCTGTATGTGTTCCGTACAAAGTGAAACTAGCAGATGTTAAGTTGGAAAATTTATTGGAGGAACTACCAGATATATTAGACAAACTCAAAAAAAATTATTACTATCATTTTGATATGGATGTAACCCAAGATTTTGCTGGCATATTTAGCAAGATGGAGATGTGTAAATATTTAACTACAAACCATAACTTTTGCTACAAGGGCGAATACGAAGAAAAGTACAATATTATAGTTGACAACGATAAAACTGTGAGAATTGATTGTTTAACATGGCTAACAACCAATGCAAGAATTAAGATATACAACAAATTTGTGTGTCATATAACAAGTCCTGGTGTTAATAAACAACTTGGCAATCATATACTAGATTTTTTACGTTGTCCAGATGTACGTTTAAGGGAAGCATTTGCGTCTACTTTGGCCAAAGAACACGGTATTACGCGATTGGAAGCGACAATATACAACTGTACAATTGGAAACTATGTCAGTGCGGAAAGGGTGTATAACCCCTTAAAAGACTGTTTAACGTTATTGGAAGATAGTAACTTATACTTCCTAAAGGCGCCAATGTACTCGGTACCACTTGCCAAAATGTGGAGTAAGCTATCGGACAAGCTACAAAATAGCTGCTGTTTAGTGTATAATAACCTAATACAGTACGTGTATTGGGGGAATTGCAACACAAAGAAGTTGACGGGCTTGCAAATTGAGTTGCCCGAAAAACCAGAGGAAAGGGAAAAATTGATAAAGTATATGCTTTCAGCTTTTAGTTTTAACTGTAAATTATTTGGAGATGCTGGACCAGGAAGACAAACAAGATAAAATAAAAATCTTACACAAGTGCTACACTAAAGCAGGTAGTACATATTTTACACAATCTGCAGCATCAGATTCTACAATTCCAAAAAAAAAATTCATTTCGGAATTGGGATTGATAGATACGCCTAACATTCGCCCAGAGGTTGTACGACATCGCGTAAAGATTGGTTGTAAACTCTATTCGTTTACGCTAAAAGAAATTGCCCCATTATGCATGCCATACGCTGTAAGTGAAAAAAAAACAACTGGAATTAGAGGAAATGGATGCAAAAAGGCGAAAGTTGGACTACATGGAAAACACTGCGACAATACGCGAACAATACAAAGATGTGTTAGACAAAGAACATCGTATTAGAGAAAATGAGGAACTAAAAGATTATTTTATATGTCAATGGACCGACTTAAATACATCCGGGTTCTACAAACTGTATGCATTTGCAGTTAGTAAGAAAGACCCTTTTAGTTATGTAGGCGTCCTTGCGGAAAAGGATGGTACTAAATCCGTATACTTTTTAAAACGTTATTCTAAAAACGTATTTATTAAAATGACAGATAACATAAACGAACTAAGGAATGCGGGTTTCGTAACCTAGGCGTACACCATACGCAAAGGGGTTCCGCTAAACCTTGTATATTTGCCTAGTTAAGAACCTTTCAGTTCATTTACAACCGAGGGCCCTACAACCTATAACGACCATATATTCCCAAAAGTGGTAGACATGCAATTACGCAACAGTGAGTGGGAGAAGAAGGATTCCCCCCAATACCGACAAGAAGAAGTCGATCAAGCTAACAAGATACGTATGCAGGATATAGTGGGAAAGCTGCGATTAAAAGATTGTCATAAGCTGCAAGAATAACACGAAGGAATTCATCTGGTTGTCGGTGGAATCAAAAACTTTATATAAAGATACAAACTTCGGTACATTTTGCAATTCGAAAACCTAGACGGTTTCTATGTATCAAACTATTGGCTGGAAAAGAAGATAGATGACTTGGGTGTCGATTTAAATTTTAAGCTGCGAATAAAATTAGACAAAATTGAAACCACTCCAAACAAACATAATGAAAGGACTGTCTTCTGTGGAGAAAGATTTATCTCGCAGAGGGCATATATGTAAAACGGTAAGGGGTGGTCCTATTTTAAATCTCTTTAGAGATTCGGATTCTGCGTGAAATTCTAGACTAATTTGATGTGTCGCATGGTTAAAAAATTTATAAGGACGGCCAAAAATCGCTACCAGCAAAAAATCTTAAAATAAGGGTAGCTCCCTGCGGGATGATGCTATCTGAAAAACTCTTAGAAATTCAGGTAGTTGAGAAAAATCTAATAATAATTCTTACCAAACAAGATATATTTATCTCGAAAGATGAAAATGGTTAGTCGAAGAAGACTATTTGGTCCAGATGAGAGAACAAATGTGGATGCTGGAGCAAATGTGGGCCCAGAACTGTTACAAACAACTTACTTCTGCTCCTGTATGAATTACCCTGAAGTCTCCACTCCAAAAATCCTCCGCCTCTGGCCACCGAACTTTGCTGATCCCTACTCTACTACCTATTCATTTCGATTTTTAGGTTCTTTAGTTTACCTACTTGCTTGATACTTCTAATATTCTACGCTCCGCTTGCAAAATGTTCCCGACTCTTATTCTGAACTTTTGATCGCATCCTCCGAAGTGGTCCCCTCCCGGAGATCCAAATGAAGAACTATTTTAACTCCGGAATCTGTTACCCCAGAGAATGCCATCATTTTATTGTAATTTAGGTACCTTGTGTACTTGGGAGGTAATGTGGTGATTTCCCGTTGCCTTCCACATCGCGGTAGTGTGTCTTAGACTGCCATACCGACCCCTATAGTCTTTGCCAATCTAAGTACCGAAAGAGCCGCCGCCCTGTTTCGGGGTATTTAGTCATGCGATTAATTTGTGCTGGAGATGTGTGCTTGAATCAACTGATCGTACCTTGACACTAAATCAATTATTGTAAGAAAATTCTGCTTTCCAGATCAATTGCGGGTGTAATTTCATTATGTCCTTGAAACGGAAGATTGTACACTGTCAGTATACGAATCACATCACAAATGCGAATCAAGATTCATCTATTCGTCTCATTTTCTCCACTAATGAAAGTATTCATAGAAATTTTTTCCCTCATGCACAATAAGTTATACATGCCCCAAAATGGGCAGAACTCCTAGTAAATTTTTGGTTAAGTTTTTTTCAAGCCCTACCAGTCGTTAATATTTCCATCGCACGAAGATGTTGATTGGCGCAAGTCTTTATTAGCAAAGAGCCAGCATGGTTAACAATACACTGCATTTAAAATGTTTGAGTAGCACAACTAAAACTATTCAATTTTTTGTTATATTATTCTGCTTTTATAATAGTAATTCGCGCTGAAAGACTTTGACGATTTTGAATCGCAGGGAAATGGTCTTTAGGCCTGCTTGGATCGGACTAGTGTAGCTGAGAGCTGATTGTGAAATAAAGCTCAGTTTGTGTTTACCTATTGATCATCTACATCCACATCTAGAAAACTAAATCTGATTGCGATTGTTCATGAAGACTTGCTAAATTTCCGGTGTCACTGTTCTCGATTTTTGATTCTTAATTACAATCTAAACTTTAAACTTAAACACTATGAAAAAACGACTGCGATAGCGAATTGAACACGAAATGACTCAACCTGAAACTGAACAGAGTGCGGTAAGAGGAAAAAGACAACATAACACTATATCGGCAAGAGTATAGCATCTGATTGAACTAACATTGCACTACATAGCACCACAAGACTGGTAGCTAGCTACAAAAAACTATGTCAGTTATTACGGTTCAAAGTTTGGGGCGCTAAGGTGATGCCAGTCTGCCGCTACACCTTTTTCCAAATTTTTCTCTTGCACCTGATGGCACTAACATAGCACCACATAGCACCAGCATTCTCACAGATATCGAAATTTAAAGTTTAGGGGCCTAGGCTACGTCAGCCCCCCCCCTACATTTTTTTAAATGTTTCCTCTTGCACCTGTTAGAACTAGCGTAGCACTACATAACACCGCCAGTCCCATTGCTAGCACTCAAAAAATTACGTAGATATAGCAACTTAAAGTTTATGCTCTTAGGCGATGTCAGTCCCTCACTCCACTTTTTTAAATTTTTTTCTTGCACTTCCTAGTACTAACAGCACCGCATAGCAGCACCAATTGTATAGCTGGAACCCAAAAAATGGCGCAGATATAACAGTTTAAAGTTTAATTTTTTTTCTTGCACCTGCTAGTACATCAGCTCCCCCTCCCCCACTTTTTTGAAATTTTTCGTCTTGCAACTGTTAAAACTAATATAGCACCGTTCATTTATATTTCCAATGCTCCACCCGTAGGTACTACATTGGCCAGGAGGCGAGTTCTTTGTTGCCTGGAAATTTAGAATTTTGCCGAACCCTTGCCGTTCCAGGCAAGGTAGGGATCTTTAACGTGCGTGACAACACTTACACACGGGACCTACATTTAACCTCTCATCCGAACGAAGACGTAATTTTTGTGAAAAATGCTCACCTGCCATTTTTCAAGCAGTCGGCCGTGTCGGAATTTGAACCCAGGACCTTGGGATCCGTAGTCTTACGCTTACTACATTGAACTAATATAGCACCGCATAGCACCAATACTGGCATCGCTAGTATCTAAAAAATGGCGAACATATATCGGAACAAACTTTGTGGAGGGCTAAAATAGTGTGAGCCCCTTGACAAAAATTGGCGTAGATATAGCAATTTAAAGTTTAGGGCTCTAGGCTACGTCGCCTTTTTCCTCTTGCACCTGTTAGAACTAACATAGCACTACCAGTCCCATTCAAAAAACTAAGTAGATATAGCAGCTTAAAGTTTATGCCCTTAGGCGATGTCAGCTCCCCCTCATTTTTGTTAATTTTTTTCTTGCACCTGCCAGCAATAATATAGCACCGCATAGCACCACCAATCGTATAGCTGGCACCCAAAAAATGGCGTAGATATAACAGCTAAGAGTTTAAGTTTTTTTTCTTGCACCTGCTAGTACGTCAGCTCCCCTTTCCCCACATTTTTTAAAAATTTTTTCTCTTGCAACTGTTAGACCTAATATAGAACTAATATTAGAACCTGGTGTAGCCTACGCAACTTTAAACCGCTATAGCTTTAACATCTTTTTCAACCTAGCTACCTATACAATTTTTACCGCTATGCAAAGGCATAATGTTACTACCGAAGTTCTAGCGTGTTGGGAAGGGAGTAGTAGTGAGGCTGGCATCGCTTTCAACTGTTATATTTCACCCATTTGGTTTAAGGTTAAGCAATCGGTGGTGTTACGCAGTGCTATGTTAGTGTTTGTAGGTGAACGAAAACATTAAAATAAAGTGGAGGTGGGGTGGGAGTGGTGTGTTAATCTTATATGGCCCCAAACTTCGAATCGTTATATTTTGGGTGTTAGGTATGCGACTGGTGGTGCTGCGCGGTACTTTGTTAATATCAGCAGGAGCGAGAAAAAATTAGAGAAAAAGTTTGTTAGGGATCTCACGCTATTTTAAACCTCTACAAATATAAATTGCTATCTCTACGCCAATTTTTGGGTGCTAGCTGTGAGAATGGTGGTGCTATGTGGTGCTATGTTAGTGCCATCAGGTGCAAAAGAAAAATTTGAAAAAAAGGTGTAATGGAGGACTGGCATCACCATAGCCCCCCCCCCCCCCAACTTTTAACTGTATTAACTAACGAGTTTTTGGGTGCTAGCTACCAGTCTTATGGTGCTATGTAGTGCAATGTTGGTGCAATCAGATGCTATACAGAAAATAAGAAAATTAATTTGGTGTTTAAGGGGCCAAAGTGATCTCGCCCACTATATCTTAACCTTAAACACGACGTTCAATATATATTGTCAGATTAACAGCCGCTCCGTTTTTGTGTATTTCACGATGCTGGGACCGAGACTCTTTTAAACATCTGGAGTCCTCCCGCATCGCGGGCTCTACGGGTCTTAATTACACCACTGGTCTTTTCATTGTGTGTAAAATTTCAGTGCCATTTGCGGTAATCGGAAATTCGAAGATAAAAAACAATATATGTATGGTTTTCGTACACTTAGGTTGCTGTGTGCAGGGCGACACGCGCACCGACAGCAACAGATTAAAATAATATTAGAAGTGGCATAAATATACAACTTACTTCTTCATGCAAGGATATGGAACAACACCGATACGGTACAAAAAACAACAAATATGGTCGATTTTTGCTGCTTGTTGGTGATTGTTTTTCTTGTTGTGTTTTGCTGTTCGAATTGCTACCCCTTCAGTATAATTTCAGTTTATGATATGGGACTTACCAAGTCCAACTTAGCGGTTCGATTGTTCTGGTCTGGGTTCAGGCATTTATAAGCCTTCGCGATCCATTCTTCGTTTGTTGTTGACTTCCGGTCTGCGGTGCTATCGCCCTGAGAGACGGTAAGTCCGAGTGTCAATTTTCTTATAAGTCGTTCGCGATCCACGAGGTTGCAATCGTTTGTGTGTTTAGATCTTCCTAGGCTCCGGAGCTAGTCGCTCTGAGCAGAGTGTATAGATCTCATGTCTAATTGATTGTAAGCGTGTGTTATGGCGATGTTTGTTCTGGTTGTTTAGTTCTTGGAATCTGGGTTACTATATTTAAATTCTGCCTATTGAAGTTTCGCTAACCGGACGTTTCAATATGAAGCTCCGTTTGATTTAGACATAAATGCGGTGCTTTGATATTGCACCTGTTGGAAATATTTATTGGTCGACTAGATTTTTAGAAATAATGAATAATTGGCTTCTGAATTTGCTGTAGCTTGGGACGACTTTGTTTAGATGCAGTGAAATAGTGATAATATTGTCAAAATTCATCTGGAATTGGAAGAACATTGCTTACAGTTTCGTAGTTATACTTGGGATGCTAGGAAACCTTTGAATTGCTTGATTATTTGTATCGTTTCTTTAAGTGTATTGTTGAAGTTGAATCATTCGGTTTCATGGTTAAATGTTAGGTATTTCAGATGGTGAATTTTCATGAAAGATTAAGTCAGCCTTTTAGTTTAAGGTTATGGAACTAAGTCGATCCCAGGGTAAAAAATTAACCATAGTATTTAATTTTAATTTATTAGTGTCTAACATATTCTATCTAATCAAAGTCATTCTAGCTAACATGAAACGTTGAAGCTTTAATTGAACTCTGTATGCAGGTATGTAATTTTGAAATCTCATGTCTTAATTGAAGTTGACTAAGCGTGGTAGTATTGGGTGTAGGAAACCTTTGATTCTTCTTGTCTTTTGTATCGTTTCTTTAAGTGTTTGTTGAAGTTGAGTTGTCGGTTTATGCGGATGCTAGGTATTTGATGGTGAATTTCCATGGGAGATTGCAGCCCTTCCGTTTCGGTTATGTAACTGGGTGCGATGCCTGGAGAAGGGAATTACCTCATATTTGTCCTAGCTTAGTGCAATCCTCCACCTGTCAAGTCATTCGAGTAGGTCGTCTAGTTGTTTTAATAATTTTTTCGTGGCGAATCGTGGGTGGCTGCCCTTGCCGTGAAGAGTATGTCGTCTGCGTAGAGGGCGCATGTGATTTGATCTCTGCAGTGGATGTCGCGTGTGTAGTTGTTATAGAACAGATGACAAGCAACCTCCTTGTGCAACTCCAGTCGTCATTGAAGTGGTTCGGAAAAAGCTTCTTCTACTCTTACTTGTAGTTTTCGGTTCTTCAGGTAGCAGTCTATTAGTAAAAGATAGTGAATTAGTATTTGGTGGTCTAGTATTAATTCGTATAACAGTCCTGTGTGCTACACCTTGTCGAATGCGTTTTTATTGTCGATGACTATTTTTGTTGCTGTTACTTTGACCTTATTGGTCTGTGTGGTCAGAAATTCTGAGTTATTAGCTGGGTTGTAGAATGTTTTTTTCTGAATCTGAATTGTTCTTGTTTTACGAGTAGGTTAGTCTCGAGGTGGTGTAGCAATAGATCTTGAATATCTTTCTCATGGCGTTAAGCACTGATATGGATCTATAGTTATTTGCACCCGTTCAGGTTTCCAGGTTTGGAATCATCACGACTGTTGCAAGTTTCCAGATTTCCAGGCAATGATATGTCGAGTGATTGCGTTTTATATCAGTAATATACGCCAGCGTGGTCTTACTAAAGTGTTGAAGGTCGTCGTGCGATATTCCATTTGTCCTGGAGTTTTCTTTCTGTTGATATTGGATGATGGTTTTGGTTACTTCTTTTTTGGAAAAGTGTAGTATTAGGTTGAGGGTAGTTTCTAAGCCTGTGTCTTGTGCCTTAGTATGTGGGTGATTGTTTGAGTTACTGCGTTGGTGTTGTGCTGATTTATAGATGGATTCGGTGTGAACATCTGTTGTAGCGTCCGTGTAAATTCCTTGGTTCTCTCTTTTGGGTTGTACTAAGTCTTCCGTTGCCGTTTTTGAACGATGCTGCGTTGGGTCAGTTTCTCGTTTTTAAGCTCTTGTTTAATCTGCATAGATTCCCCTTGGTGTCTAGTACACGTTTAATGTGCGTAGTCCATTCGCTGTGGTGGTGTTTGTCCGGAAGTTTTCTGACCATTCTTTTTTATACGTTGAGCTGGGTCTTGATAGCTGGAATCCTTTGACAAGTCTTTTTTTTAAATTTTGTACGTACGTCGGGACTCGCTGTTTGTTAAACTTTATTATAACATCATCACTAATAAATCTCCGCCGTATTTGTATAATTTAATTACATTTCGTACAAATGTATACAATATTAGTATTCGATTCAAGGGTTAGCTAACGCTGCTTAGTTATCAAACTGAGCGTTTAAATAGTCATTCTCTTATATGGTAACTAAACTGCATAACGTTCTACCGGAGTATATTAGGCGGAGGAGGTTCGTCAAAGCTGGCTAAAACTCCCCTACTAATTTTTCGCTTTTATCCTTCTTGACAATGGATAGTTTAATTTTGGGGCACAATAGGGAACGTAGTGGAAATACTAAAATGCAACTAGTTTCATATTTTTCGCCCATGCCACCGATTCAATTTGTCGCCTCATTTTTATCGTGGAAATTTTGGAAATTTCAAGTATTACCATTGTTATTATAGAATTGAGGTTGTCTCGATCTGAAGTGGCTTATTTTTTAATACAAATTTTCTCTGTACAAAAATTACCATCTAATACTACATAAAAACACATCAGTTAAATTTTCGAATATATATTAAAATTGTGTAAATTGTGTTAATATAATGTTTAAAGCAAATCGTCAACATGGCTGGTAATAAAGTCCAGATAATGACTCACTTTAGTGAAAATATTAGGTGATGTGACTGCTAAACCATGACCACATGCAGGATCTCCACCATGGACAATTCCTACTATTACATTCCCATTTTCAGTATTTTGTATTAAAGGACTGCCGCTGTCTGCGTGACATCCACTTTCTCCAAGCTTTTCAGGAAGAGTACAAATATGCACTTCGGTTATTAACCAGGGGTATTTACCGATACTCCGTAAACGTTTATTACAATCTGTAAGTGACACGTGTAAGATAAACATATGACGAACCAGAATTCACTTACCATCAACAGTAATTATGGGCATAGCCAAATACTGTAAAGTAGTCGCGTATTCAGACGGTACAACACTGATACGTCCCCATCCTGAAACCGTTGCCTTGCCATTAAATTCTTGATTTGGCTTTGGCAACGCAATGGGTTGAACAACTTCATTAAAAACAAGTGCACTCTGTAATTCTATAAGGGATATGTCACTGCAATTTGAAGTTAATTAAATATTCTAGGGTTTATGAGAAAAACCTACTGTAAGTTGATTTCATGATCTGGATGCTCAATAACACGTTGGGGCGCAATCCTTTGGTTGTCGGGGTGTGACTCTTTTACATTTAGCAACCCAGCAACAATTTCTAAGCCAGTTGGACGATACACGCAATGCGCTGCAGTAACAACCCATGTTGGGGAAAGAATTCCTGCTCCGCAGTGGTGGTTACCATGCATTTGAAGCGATACCATATGTGGGAATTGTCCTCTTTTTGCGTTTTGTCCACCAATGATTGTTGGCGCAGGAGAGTTCCTTTTGATATGGAAGCCATTGACTTTAAAAATTTGTTAAGTGAATAAGAAAAATATTTATTGAACTTACCAGAGGAGATCACTAGAACAACTGCAAGTATAAACTTCATTTTGGTAATGTTAAAATAATTCTATTAGTTGAAAGCTTTATATCATAGGTTCCCAACGGGGGCGGTACAGCCCCCCAGTGGGCGCTGTAGCTTTCAAAGGGGGCGGTAGCGAGTACAGGGGCAAAAGGGGGGCGTTAGGAGGATCAAGGGAGGCGTTCGTGACGTACTTACCTTTTTAGAAAATAAATATATTAAAATACTTTGAAAATACCTAGTTGGCATGAATAGACAGTTTATTTAGCTATCTAAAATGTCTATGTTATTGTTATCGAGAAAATATACTTTAAAACATTTAATTCAGCATTAGGTCTATGAATACCTAATTCCGTTTAATATTGTCCGCAACAAGTCTTTGCAAGTTGATAAGCAAAGACGCGATATGACTTCTTACAAAGTGCACCGGCATCGCAAACAAGATAAAACATACAAGTTGATGCTTGTATGAAATCAAACGTATAAAAGGCAGGGATAGCTCTAGGAATGTGTTATTATTTTTGTGTGCTTCGCAAATAATCCATGTTCGTGAGTGATAAGTTATATAAGTCATTATAACCATTAATTTTATAATTATCTATAAATTCGTTGAAAAGTTAATTTATTTTAAACCGTGACAAGTTTTGGATTTCAAAATGTCTGAATCTAAGAAGAAATGCCGGCAGTACAGTCTTTTGTATTTGAAATATGGATTTACGCACTCTCCTGTAAACCCATCATTACCCATGTGTTTACTTTGCCAAAAAGTTTTCTCAAATGAAGCCATGAAGCCTTCTAGGCTACAAGAACATTTAAATAAAATGCATACTGATAAAAGGACAAAGATTTGTCCTATTTTCAAGAACTGCAGAAGAAATATTTGAAACAGCCAACTATATCAAACCTATTTGCGTCGTCTTCTAAACAAGAAGATGATGGACTACGAGCATCATATAACATTTCATTGTTAATCGCAAAACGGGAAAACCACATACCATTGGCGAGGAACTTATCTTGCCGGCAGTCAGAGAGGTAATAAAAACTGTTCTTCATCATAAGACATCGGCAGATGTCATCAGAAAAATTCCTCTGAGTAATAACTCAGTGCAAAGGAGAATAGACGAAATGGCTCAAGACGTTGAAATATCATTATGCGATTACTTAAAACTTGCAATTTTTCCATTCAACTTGATGAATCCACTCTACCAAATAACGAAGTACTGCTGTTATCATACGTTCGGTTCATAAAAGACGAAAAATTTATCAAGAGTTATTATTTGCAAAAATTTGGAAACTGATACAAAGGAGAAACGATATTTAATACCATGAGTACGTTTTTCAAGAGAAAGAAATACCTATGCATAATATTTTGTCGGCAGCTACTGATGGTGCTCCAGCAATGACGGGACGTCATAAGGGTTTCATAGCTCATTTGAAACAAGCAGTACCAAATGTACTCGCTATACATTGTATTATTTATCGCCAGCACTTGGTTGCAAAAAATCTGAACAAAAGTTTGCATTCGTCGCTTCATTACGTTATTAGAGCAGTAAATACGATTAGAAGCAATTCATTGCATGACAGATTATTTAGCCAACTTTGTAGTGAAAATGATGAAGATTACAATCGCTTGCTGCTGCACAGAAGTTCGTTGGCTCTCAAAAGGTACTTGTTTGAACCGTTTTTTCAACTATTTGATTCAGTACTGGACTTTCTTGAAAACAGAAACGAAAAATTGCGCGAAAACCTGATTATACATAAAATGACATCGCTTATTTGACAGACTTGTTTAAAATATTTAATGAAGTCAATTTACAATTGCAAGGTGACGAATTGAATTTAATTAAAACAAAAACGTCATAGCTGCTTTTGTGGGAAAACTTCTTCTATTCAAACGAAATCTAGGGAGAGGTGAATACAGCCACTTTCCCACATTATCAGCAGTCTCTGCAAAACATGAAGATTTACTTACTTACTGCCAACACTTGGACGTTCTTCATGTTGATTGTGTGAGCGATTCAGGATATTTTAAACATGAATATACCGGGTTGGGTTTTAGATCCTTTCGCAAATGCAGATACAGCAAAATCATCAAATTTAGAAGAGGAACTCGTAGAACTCACAACTAACGAAGAACTAAAAGTAAAATTCAGAAATGGATATCAAGAGTTCTGGCTTCAAAACCAATACCAGTTCTTTACCCTGGATTGTGGTCAAGAGTACAGATATTTTTAATTGCATTTCCTTCATCTTATTTGGCTGAGCGTGGGTTCAGTGCAGTAGCTAATTTATTGTCTAAGAAAAGGAACAGACTGCACATTACTGAACGTGGCGATTTGCGGCTGATGTTAACGAAATTGGAACCCGACATTAGCAAATTGTTAAAACTTCACCAGCCTCAACTATCTCATTAATTTTTCTTCTTAATCTTTTTTCTGTTCATTATGTATTCATATTTAAGTTTTAATAAACAAATTTGTACTACATTTGATAGTCGTTTTAATTAAGGTTTACTTTTGCGATTTTTAATATATATACCTTGTCCAACGCTTTAGTGAACGCTTGTAATAGCAGTCAAAAGTGCAACGTTCGTATATGAGTATCTATGTATATATATATATATATATATATATATATATATATATATATATATATATATATATAGATAGATAGATACTATGCAACAATATTTTAATATTCGTTATAATGCACTATGATGAGGAGGGGCGTTGGAAGTTTTTTCCAGTAGAGGGGGCGGTGGTTCAGAAAAGGTTGGGAACCTCTGCTTTATATTGTAGCTCTGTCCTATCTTATCCAGTAGATAAACTAAATTATTTAAAGAAATGAGTTCTTATTCAACCAAATCTAAAGCTCAAATGGATTTGCTAATTTGTGTTATCATTTCCACCGGTTTAAAATATGTATATGTTTGCAATAAGTTTTTTTTACACAATTAGTAATGGAAACTTATCCTTTAAAACGAATTACTGTAGATACTTTTGTTACTATAAAACTTTAACGAATTGTTTACGGTTTTGATGGTGTAATTTCCTATCTTACAGTAAATTATTGCTTCCTTTGCAAGACAGAATTATCCAATATAGTTACCTCATTTTTATTTATTCAAATATACAGACAAGTTCTCGAAATGGGTACGAACTGTATAATCTATTTATGCCAAAAACTATTGCGGCTTTGAACCATAAGACAAATACAGTCAAAGAAGAGTGTAACCGTTTTAACAACTTCTATAGAGCTAACTAAAATTGATTTTTAGTCCCTACGGGACTGACTTCCTTTCGCCCAAGAATCTCTCACGCCCTGGGAGCTCCGCCTTTGAAACTCTTTGCTTCAAAAACTATTTCCATTCCGACTCTTTTCGCACAGTCTTACTTTCGGGGCATCGTATCCGCTTACACTCGCGGCTATTAGTATGGCGACATACATTGGCAAGGCGGCTCCGTGGCGTAATTGGTATGCGTGTGACTACTATGCTAAGGTCCCGGGATCAAATCCCGACACGGTCCGCTTGAAAAACGTTAGGCGAGCATTTTTCACAAAAATAGGCCCTTGTTCGGATGAGAGGTAAAATGGAGGTCCCGGGTGTGAGTGTTGTCATGCACGTTACCGTACCTTGCTTGAAACAGAAAGGGTTGGGCAAAGTTCCAAATTTTCCAGGTAAAAAAACTCGCTACCTGGCCATTGTAGTACCTTCGGGCGGAGCATTAGAATACCAAATGTAAGATATACATTGGCGGGGGTCTCCGAGGCTTAGTTGGTTCGCGTGTGACTACTAATCCCAAAGTCATGGTTTTGATTCCCGACACGGACCACTTGAAAAATGTTCATCGAGCATTTTTCACAAAAATACGCTCGGATGAGAGGTAATAATGTAGGTCCCGTGTGTGAGTGTTGTCATGCACATTAAAAAACCCTACCTTGCAACTGCACCGGTTCGGCAAAATTCCAAATTTTCCAGGTAAAAAAATTCGCTTTCTGGCCAAGTAGTACCTTCGGATGCAGCATTAGAATACCAACTGTAAGATATACATTGGCGGGCAGCTTCCGAGGCTTAGCTGGTTCGCGTATGACTACTAATCCCAAAGTCATGGCTTCGATTTACGACACGGAACACGTGAAAAATGTTAATCAAGCATATTTCACAAAAATATGCTCGGATGAGAGGTGATAATGTAGGTCCCGTGTGTGAGTGTAGTCATGCACGTTAAAGATCCCTACCTTGCACATGCAACGGTTCGGCAAAATTCCAAATTTTCCAGGTAAAAAAATTCGCTTTCTGGCCAAGTAGTACCTTCGGATGCAGCATTAGAATACCAACTGTAAAATATACATTGGCGGGGAGTCTCCGAGGCTTAGCTGGTTCGTGTGTGACTACTAATCCCAGAGTCATGGCTTCGCTTCCCAAAACGGACCACTTGAAAAATGTTAATCAAGCATTTTTCACAAAAATATGCTCAGCTGAGAGGTAATAATGTAGGTCCCGTGTGTGAGTGTTGTCATGCACGTTAAAAATCCCTACTTTGCAACAGCAAAAATTCGGCAAAATTCCAAATTTTCCAGGTAAAAAAATTCGCTTTTCTGGCCAAGTAGTACCTTCCGGTGAAGCATTGGAATACCAAATGTAAGATATACATTGACGGGGTGTCTCCGAGATTTAGTTGATTCGCGTGTGACTCTAATCCCAAAGTCATGGTTTTGATTGCCGACACGGACCACTTGAAAAATGTTAATCGAGCATTTTTCACAAAAACACGCTCAGATGAAAGGTAAAAATGTAGGTACCGTACGTGTATTGTCACATACGTTAAAGATCCCTATGTTGCTTGGAATAGTAAGGATTCAGCAAAATTAAAAATTTTCAGGTAAAAAAAACTTGCTTTTCGACCAAAGTAGTAACCTCGGGTAGAGCATTGGAAAAGCAAGTGTAGGAGATACGTTTGCTGCTATTGGGGCAACTCAATGGTAGATATTAAATAATTTTAATAACATAACAGCTTCGTTTCCGCCGTGATTTTGCGGACGGTTCGCACAAAATACACGTAGAGCTACCAAGCATTCCATGCAGCAAATTGATTGCAGTTCCCTTCACTGACTAAAGATCAACATATCGGGCGCCTCCCGTGCCTGAAAACCCAAATCGGGGGACATGGCGGTGAAATAGATGGGCTGCAACCAATAAAAGTTGATGCGTAATAAAGGGGTGTATATAAATATAAAAACGCATGCAACATACATGGTATTAAAAATTTAAAAATGTAAGTAAAAACAAAACAAAACGGATCACTATGGGAGTGTTTCTGCGGCAAATAGCTCAGTCACAGTTGTTATGATGGCGCTGATGGCGATGATATGAAAATTGTCCCTACGATTGGTGCGCGATTTTTATTGCTGTACATTGACTTTATTTTCTTTAAGCTCCAATGTTGGGCGTCATTTTTATTGCTGTGAAATTGCTCTACGATTTAAGCCCCTATGTTATTGCTGTGATATGCACTACTAAGTCCCATAATTTCTACGTTATATTTTATTTGTTTACCACGACTAGCTCACTGATGCTCGACTTCCTAATAATAAATCTTATTTTACTCTTTAAATGGATTCAAATAAAGCGGTTCAAAATCACACAATATAATAATTGATAATATGTACAATGTAGTGTAACTTCAAAATTTTCCCCTGATAGAATATTTACATTTACCAATTTTATGCTTTTCTGAAAGTCAGCAAAAATATCATTTAATTACTCTCGAGTATCTTCAAACGTTCTCAGATGCTTTCCCTGTTTTCATATTTTTAAATGACCTTTTTAATGACTCTTACAAAAATATAATGTATAGCAAATATTAAATTTGAAACAGTCTTTAAATAATACATGTTTAAGAATCGCTAACCTGAAATGGTCACTGGAGTTGCATCATAGTGTCTGTGGTCTGCATCCCTTGCTATGTCCGCTCTACTTGTTGGCCAGAATTATCCATTTTTGATTTCTGGTATTTTTCCTTGAATTAACTTTGAGTAACCTTTTGATCGCATTTTCAGACGTATTTTTAAATTTGTGTTAAGGCTTAGATCTTGATATGAACATCGACTTGCTTATAAACTTAAATATCAACTTAGGACATATGACATCAACGAAACTGACATCAACGAAAGTGGCACCCACAATAACCGTCCCAACAAAAACCCTGTTTTGTTAAATATTAAAAACAAATTTAATTAATTGTTTAACTTACGCTTATTTGTAGATCAGCTTATTTTTCGTCGCACAATTTTTGCACTTTCAAATTTTACTTATTTTGAATTTTAACATTTCATTGAGTAATTTCGACACGTAAACTTCTACTGCATTTGAGCATTGTTTATGCTTGGTTGAATATGAACTGACCTCTTTATTCATTTCCTATCGTATTTATAAGCTCTTTTCAGTAATCGCTTCCATTGGCGTGTTTATTGATCAAGACCTGTACTTTGTTTTATCTCTGGCAGAACTCGATATTTCTCGAAATCCCTGTCGAATTCTTGGTGACAATGCTTTATCAGTCACGTAAGCGTTCTGTATCATTTAGTTATTTCTTAGGATTCCCAATTATTACCCACATTCAATCACGTAATTTTATGTTTGTAAGTTAAAAGCCCAAAAGCTATTATATAATGAACCGCCTGATGTTTATTTGTTTGTTACAGAATGTTGGTTATCTGAACATATGTATTCTTTCTAGTCACGTATTTAGTGACGTATTAGAATGCGTTTTCTTATACATGCGTTGATATTTTCGACGTAATTATTAAATATTTGGAATGTCAATTTATCTGTTTCCAGATAATTTATTTTGATGCAATTAGTTGTTTCTAAAACCTTATCTTTACTCGTAAATTATACTTAAACATATTATACGAAGCCCACATTACTATTGTAATCAAATGGTATCGGATTATTACTAAATGAGCTTCTTTCTCATGCATTAGATCAAATGTACTATGTATACAGTGTGCTCGTAATTGACTTTTTCTAAAATAGTCGACTCCTAGGACATAATCTGCTCTTAAACTACCCTCTTATCATAGCAATATATATATATATATATATATATATATATATATATCTTATTGGGCGTCTAAATAAGGTCTCCTTTTATAATCATAACATTAAAATTTTATTGAAACCAATTTCAAGTTGGTTCAAATTGTTACATTTTTACAGGTAGAACGTGTAAGGTTGTAATAGTTATCTGTGATAATTTTTTTTTTTGTATAACTGTTGAAACAAACAACGTGCACTATTGTGCCATATCAGGGCGATATTAGTTTTATGTCGATAATTTAAAGGGAATTGTTACGTCGTCATCGAACAATTCGGTATTTTGTGACAATAAATACTTTGTGCGTGCATCCTACAGTTTGAGTGAAACATTTTATATACCGGCAATAACAGTGCATAAAGTGACAGTCGTACTCAAGCCTTTAAAGAAGCAAGTCGCCTTCGAACCCTTGAAAGGGACGGTCGTATTAGAGCTTTAAAAGCGAGACCGACACCCGGTCGAGCGTGTTACTGGTTCTCCGTAAAAGCTTTTGTGCGTGAAAGTGTCTATTGCCCCCAGCGGCGCAAGACTTAAGGTATTTATACCCTTCCTTAATTAGTTGGTAGTTGTCTTTTTTTGTTATTACATAACCGCTCAACCATTATCGTTATTGCTATAAAAGCAATTGGTCCTTCATTATAATTTGCATATTTTTATCACACATTTATATCAACCTCCTTAACCCCAATCAATCATTGGTCCTTCGAGCCGGATTCATTAGTCCTGTGGTTACACATGTCCTAAATTAAATATTATTGTGCATTTCAGCGAGTTTTAATTAATTAATATTTCAGTTTTAAATTTGTGCTTAAAGCCCATATTTAGCGGGTTAAAATGTGTAAACATTATTTATACTGTCTTTAGATTAAATTAAGCGATTTCGCCGTAATTGAAACCAGCAAGCGTTTTAATTACAAAGAAATTCATAATATAAAATTTGTCAGTTTTCAGTTTTAAATTCATTTTAGCGGCATAAAACAGAAAGCAACCTGAAAACTATAAATCGCTTTATACTTCTTAAACAAGAAAGGTAAAGGATTTGCTTTGTATTTAAAAGCTATTGCACGTTTTGTATTACAATATTGAAAATATCTGCAGAGGAATAAGGTTGTAAAGTTGCATCTTTCGGCAAATATGTTAAGCCACATGTTTTAAACGTTTCTGTGAGCTTTTGATGGTAAGCCGCTCGGGTTGTTAAGCGGTACATCTTATATTCACGCTTTTGTTTGACGAACCGTTAGTCATAAAACGTGATTTATTGGTTATACCCTATTTTACATTTTCGTGCTTTGAACAACTCATAATATTTTAATATTTCTCAGTGCACATTTAGCTTTACCGTTTTACAACAGTTTATTGTAGTCCTTTCAGAATCTTTGAGAATGGCTCCAAAGAAAGCACATGTGGTAGAACTCAATTACTGAAAACACGGATTTTAGAAATATTTGAGCTTTGTAATTCTATACAAAGTGACCCAAGTTTAAAGGCATTGTTCCTTATTCAAACAAGGGAATACATGACCTTTATGCAAATTTCAATACAATTTTAGTCGCTGTCTTGGCCTCATGTGACGAGGTAGACTCATTAACTTACAACGCTGTACGGAAGGAAGTAGATTCCGCTTATTTTTCATACTGCTGCATCTCGATACGATGCAAGAAATGAAAGCACCACAAATTACAGAAAATGCTCCAAGCAGCACGGTATCAAAATTGTTACCGTTAAAGCTCCAAATTTTAATAATGAGGTAACTGAATTTTCATCTTTCATCGATTTATTTGACAGCCTGGTCTATAATAACGCGTCGCTGTCCAATATCGAAAAATTAAATTATCTTATCAGTTGTTGTACCGGGGAGTCTTTAAGAATCGTTAAATCTGTACCCATTTCGGGGATAATTTTATTATTTCCTATAACGCCTTGCGTGAGAGATTTAGCAATCCGCGTTTATTGGCAACTTTGCATTGGAAAGCAATGAAAGACTTTCTACCTTTAAAATCAGAAGACCCTAAGAAACTTAGGGCACTTATTGATTGTTTTCGGAGAACCTTGCTGTTCTAACTAACTTAAAGTTTCCCACTGAACATTGGAACTTTATTCTGGTCGATTTGCTTTTAGAAAAACTTGATCCGTTCACTAGAAAACGCTTCGAACTCCAATCGGATCCGAAGCAAATACCTAATTTCGAGGATTTGAGATATTTTTAACCCAACAATGTGCAGCGTTGAAACCTTTTCTTCAACCGCACCTGTTTCTTATTCGACGACTGTCCATACATCGCACACATCGGTGCCTAAGAAATCCTCAGCGTTTCAATTTAAACCAAAGGTTTCTTCTAACGTAGTTTCACTGGACACCAAGTAGCTCCAGTGACTCAAATAATTCATTTTCGCACCATTGTCCTTCCTGCAAGGGCAATCACTTAATTTACAGATGTCAATCGTTTCTAAAGAAAACTCCGACAGAACGTTTCGACATTGTCAAACGCTTACGCCTTTGTTTAAATTGCTTACGAACAGACCATGCGTCCATGCAATGCAAATCTTATAATTCCTGTCGAACTTGCGCCAAGCCGCATCATACCTTGCTACATTTTGAATCACAACCTGCTTCTAGCCGTTCAGCTGAACCGACCGCTACACACATGCATAAAAATGCCAATAGGACGCAGTCAGCCTCTCCTATTCCGGCAAATGTTTTGTCTTCACAGACGAATTCAAATCTTGGGGTTACTGTCTTACTCTCCACTGCTGTTGTGGAAGTTCAAGATCGTTCTGGTAGATACAAACCGATCAGGGTACTCTTAGATCCTGGTTCCCAAGCTAGCTTTATTCGAGACGATTGCGTGAGCAAACTTTGGCTTCCACGCATACGTTCTCAAGTTCCGATTTATGGACTTGGGCAGACAACTTCAGCAGTCAATAGGGTGCCGTCAGCTGCACCATTCGCTCTATGTTAGACTCTGAAAATCTCTAGAAGTCACAACTTTTGTGCTTTCGTCAATATCTGGCAAATTACCTAGCGTTGAAGTTCCTAATAATTGGGAACACTTATGCGGCCTGCACTTTGCAGACCCGACCTGGAACTCTCCAGGAACCATTGACATGCTCCTAGGAGCAGATGTTTATCCGTTCATCATCAATGGCGGTGTTATACATGGCAAGTTTCTTCAGCCTGCCGCCATAAATACAATCTTTGGTTGGACTATTATTGGTCCCACAAAAGCTTGCAGTCTGATACTGTCCAAGCATTTTTACGTCTGTAGAAGATCCTATCGACCAGACCCTAAGGCGGTTTTGGGAGATAGAAGAGTTGCCATCCACGCCTTATACTTCTCCAGAAGAAGAAAAGGCAGATTTGATTTTGAAAACACGTTTTCTCGTGACCCTAGCGGTCGTTTTATTGTTGCGTTACCGTTCAACGATACTTTGCCTTTTTGATAATTGCTTTGAGATGGCTAAAAAGACTATTTTCGTTGGAGCGCAAATTACATGCTCAACCGGAGCTACGCGCCCAATACAACAATTTCATGCAGGACTATCTTGATGCGGGTCATATGGCATTACTCGATTCTCCGCCCGTTGGGAACGATAATTACTTTTACCCCATCACCCTGTGTTTAAAGAAGAAGGTCATACTTCTAAAATTCGTGTGGTTTTGACGCCTCTGCAAAGGCTAAAACAACGTGTCATAATGACACTCAATTGGCTGGACCTAGTCTCCAAAACGACATTTCGTCAATCTTACTGAAATTTCGTACTCATCGTTTCGTTTTTACTTGTGATGTTCGCAAAATGTATCGACAAATTTTGGTTACCGAAGAACATCGAAAGTTTCAATTAATTGTTTGGCGGTTCTCCGCAGAAGAACCCATCCAGACATATCAGCTTAATACAGTGACCTATGGTATTAAGTCATCGCCTTATCTAGCATTAAAGACTCTTCAGCAATTAGCCATTGACGAAGGCAAAAGGTTTCCGTTAGCCGCTGAGGCTATACGGTCAAATCTATATATTGATGATTTCGTCGCCGGTGGAGATTCTATACAATCGGCCCGCGAAATTAAAGATCAACTTATCCGACTTTTACATTTGGCTGGTTTTGAACTTCGAAAATGGAGTTCTAATTCAGTTTCTATTTTGGAGGCATTCCGTCAGATTTTGCCAATATACTTCTCTCGATTTCGATTCTGACGAATCAATAAAATATTAGGTCTTCAATGGTCACCTACAGAAGATATTTTCTCGTTTCGGGTTAAACCATTAAACCAAATATGTACAAAGCGCAACATACTTTCACAAGTTGCCAGAATATATGATCCATTAGGATTTTTAGCCCCACTAACACTTTTTGCAAAACGCCTAATCCAGCATCTGTGGATGTTAGTTTTAAATTGGGATGACATCCCACCAGCAGACATTTCGTCTCAATGGCAGCAGTATCAAGAAGAGTTGCCGTTATTATCGTCATTAAAGTTACCACGTTGTTTACCCCCTTCGGATCCTTTTACTTGTCATTTGCATGGGTTTTGCGATGCTAGCGAGGTAGGGTATGCAGCGGTAGTGTATTTTCAGTTCATAAATCAAACTACTGGAGAAATAACTGTACAATTTGTAACCGCTAAAACAAAAGTAGCTCCAATTAAGCGCATTTCAATTCCACGTTTGGAATTATGTGCCGCCGTTTTATTAACCGATTTACTTTCTTTTACCATTCGGTCTTATCAAGGCTTGATTGACATCTCCGATGTTTCAGCGTGGAGTGATTCTACGGTCGCTCTCAATTGGATACGTTCTCCACCTTTTCGTTGGAAAACTTTTGTGGCAAACCGTGTTAGCCACATTCAAGAAATCATTGCACCTAGCCGATGGTTTTATATTAAATCTTCGCATAATCCGGCTGATCCTGCATCTCGGGGATTAATGCCAAGCGCGGTTATTTCATGTTCGCTATGGTGGGCGGGGCCTGAATGGCTTCACTACCCTAGTGACTCGTGGCCGCCTCAACCAACATTGTCAACCTCAATTGCTGAGGTAACTACGGAAAAGAAGATCCTAACATTTGTCGCTCAAACAGATCCAAACGTCATTGACATTTTACTAAGTCGCTTTTCATCGTTATATAAAATCCAAGGCATCGTGGCTTACATTTATAGATTTTCTAAACCCATGGCTCAACGTCATACGGGTCCCTTAACAGACATTGAACTACACAATGCTCTCATGATTATCGTTCGGCATGTACAAAATGTTACATTTTTAAAGGAAATAGCTTCGATTAAGGCAAACCGTAAATTACCTAAAAGCTTGCGAAAACTTTCGCCATTTGTTGATCCACAAAACATCTTAAGAGTAGGTGGGCGCTTGACACATTCTTCGCTTTCCTATTCCGAAAAGTTTCCTGCGTTATTGCCTCAGCGGCACCGATTAACCGAACTTATCATTCTGTCAACTCATGAAAGGTATTGCCATCCCGGTGTTAATACCACAGCGTATCTTATCCAACAGAATTTCTGGATCCTTTCTATTAAAAATTCAATCGGAAATTGTTTATCATCATGTCATGGATGTTTTCGTACCAAACCGGTCCTGGTAACTCCTCCTATGGGAGACCTACCGGCAGCACGTATTACCCAGATCAAAACTGCACATGGCACATTAAAACGACCTTTGGTCAAACTAGCGCCGCTACCGGTATTTTAACTTTATTTTATGTTTAGATGTATATACACATTTTTACATGTATAGTAGTATATTATTTTACATATTTGCTTATTTACATATATATATTTTTATTTTTTGCATAGTTGGTAATATCGCTCGCTGTAGTGCACCACCCTATCTTTCGTTACCTCCTTTCCTAGCAAGGTCAAATTCCATGTGATTTCCTTCACCCAACCTACTTCCCTCCTTTTCAAAATTCTATGAATTTGGTGGGCGGTATGTTACGTCGTCATCGAACAATTCGGTATTTTGTGACAATAAATACTTTGTGCGTGCATCCTACAGTTTGAGTGAAACATTTTATATACCGGCAATAACAGTGCATAAAGTGACAGTCGTACTCAAGCCTTTAAAGAAGCAAGTCGCCTTCGAACCCTTGAAAGGGACGGTCGTATTAGAGCTTTAAAAGCGAGACCGACACCCGGTCGAGCGTGTTACTGGTTCTCCGTAAAAGCTTTTGTGCGTGAAAGTGTCTATTGCCCCCAGCGGCGCAAGACTTAAGGTATTTATACCCTTCCTTAATTAGTTGGTAGTTGTCTTTTTTTGTTATTACATAACCGCTCAACCATTATCGTTATTGCTATAAAAGCAATTGGTCCTTCATTATAATTTGCATATTTTATCACACATTTATATCAACCTCCTTAACCCCAATCAATCAGGAATGTAGAGGCCGATAAGACAAACAAAAATTCTTAACAAACCTGGGGTCTAAAGCAAACAGTTTAACTACAAATAGACACACAAAAAGTATTGAAATTGTTTTAAAACCACTGCAATGTTGACTAGGTCACAAATAAAGTACACAATAACATCATGATTTAAAGTCGACTAATTAAGGTGTGATCTTCAGCAAACTTAAATTAGTGAAATAAAGTACATTTTTGCTGCTTAACGAAATAACTCGATGTACTCTAGCTGCTACTGAAAAAATATTTTTGAAGTTATTGATTTGTTGTGTTTGTTTGTGCATTTTAATGTCATTTGTATATGAGGTTGTATACCGTTTTTCAGAGTGGTAATATTCCAATTTATTAACGGAGATTAGGGTGAATTTAATTGGATGGCGCTTTAGTTTTAATTACAATTCATGTGTTTAGTTTTGCGAAGTTCTTCAGCAACCCGCCCGACTCACCGCTGACCTAGTCTTGGGTACACGCCCTTGTAGTTTCCGCGGTCTGGTCAAATCTTGTATGTTAGTGTTTGTTCCGTTTTGTGCTTAGTGTAACAGCGTATTATATTTGTACCCTTGGTATGATTATACTATGAGGAAGCAAGGAAGGTTGCAAATAATTGGCGACCCCAACGTGATTGGCCGTATGTATGTGTTTGTGATTTTTCCATTGTCGTTGTAGAAAGCTAGTGCATTTTGGTTTAATTGCTTTTAGCTTTAGAAATTATTGTTATAAAGGTATTTGAAGAGTTTGTAGGTAAACATGGATGTTAATCGGATATTAGGGGATGAGCATACTTATGAATTATTTATTAGAAGGATAAAACTTGAAAATGCTACTGTTGATACAAGAAGAAAATTGCTCAAAGATTTAGTAAAATCCAATGTAACTTGTACATTTTTTTCAAATTCTGATTTGAATTTTGTATCCGGAAAACAACTCATGGTTTGCACAGCTCTACTGAATAATTTAGTAGATGATGTTGAAAACTTTGGTAAAGCGAATAGTAGAAATGGAAGTAAACGTATTCTTTCTCGAATTTTACACCTCGAAAATAGGCTTATACGAATTTTAGATACAGATGAACAACAAACCGTGAACAACACCGAAATAATTAAGAAAATGCAATCCTTAATGGATAGTGTACAAAACAATATGAAACTGGTGAGAATTTCTAGTACTTAACCAGAGCAACTTTCATTAATCGATCTCGATGTGCCATTAAACGATGTTAGTATTATAGATCAACCAAATTTGTTGTTATCTAAGCTTGCGCATAATTTGAATATTGTAACAGAAATTAAGACCGAAAAGCCTAGACTTAAAAATTTATCTTTTACTGACGTATGGTTATGCTATAAGGGAGCATGGAAATTTGTAGCACAAACAATGACCACAGTAATTGATTTTTCTTGTATGTACTTCTCTTTTTCAGATTCAGCTAAGACAGTTATTGCTGTTGATACTCACAACCTAAAGGTTTCTGTATCTTACCATTTATGTTTTTTAGTAAGTATTCTTAAACTCATTGGCGCCACCCCATCTCATTTTTGTTTTGATAGTCTCATCCCACGACCACTCTTATGCTCCTGCGCGACGTAAACATTAGGTTCGTCTGGAAGTACATTTAGCGATTTCGATCTTTTCAAAGCCGTCCTTCAACACTACCCAAGTGCAAGGCTTATCTAAGTTTTTAAGGGACCCGCTGAACCCCACCAAGTGGTCGTCTCTATGCTTCTTTTTATTTTTTAATATAATCTCTATTTTTAAATTTTAAAGATACCTCTTCTTATATGCATCGACTAGCTCAGTCCAATAAGCACTGTTTAATCCCCTTTTAGCTCCTTTCTGTTTGAATGATATAAACAAAACAAACCAAAATTTGAATAATGATCAAAAATATGTATACTTTATAGTTTAATATCTTTGATACTTTGATCTGACATTTATAAAATTAATCCCTGAATCAAAATAATAATATCTGTCTGATTATGCCCAAATCATAACTCCCTCAGAGCCAGCCAAAATATCACCGTCTGTTACTAGAAGCACATTTGAACGTTCAATTGACCTTCTTTCTCTCTACATAAATTTTCAAAAGACCTTTGATGACTCTTCACAAATTAAATACTACAATATATAAAAATTGTAAGTGTTAAAAATTGAAATAAAGCCTTATACTAATAAATAATATTTTTATTTTTGCCCTGCGTTTTTTCTGCTTGTTCCTGCTTCTGCATGTGGTTGGTCAGCACCCCTGGATTGCTTCCATTTAAGTTCTCTTGCTTATTGCGTAGTTCAGCTTTGCCCTGTATAACCCTTTGTCTAATAATTTTCTTTTCGATGCTCAGATACCAAAGTTCAGAATTAAATTCGTTTCTTAAATTTGTTCCGCTTGGAGTTTATGTAGATTTACCCAGAGTATATTTAGAATAGATTTAGAATATGCTTAGAGTATACTTAGAGGATACTTAGTATATCCTTAGAGCCCTAAATTATTAAACATTAGTATTAGGTTTAATTAATAATTATTACGTACGTTTTTCACAGTAAACGGCAACTTCTATTATATTTATTGGCACTTGAATTATCACGACCTTTAAAATCTTTCAATCATTAAATAATTATTTATGTTTTTCTATTTTCACTGGCGTGATATTCGGCTTTGAATTGGTATAGTTTGTGTCTTGGTCAAAGATATACTGATTGTTTACATAGTTGTATTTTATAGAAAGACTCTTCCTACCACCTGTGCTATTGGTTTTACTCGCGCACTTTGTTTATTGAGGCGTTGTACTTTGCCTTTATCATTGCAGCCTTCGGATTTTTTACAAATTTCGTCGAAGTGATGTATATTCTCGCGTAGGCACGTACTTTGCACAGCGTATTTCTCTGAAATTCCAACTTTTACCTTCGCATAAGTCACGTTCTTCTGTTTATATTTGCTATTGTTCAAATTTTATCGTGTAACCAAACATTTGTTATTTGTTATTTAGTACTCCAATATCTGTTGGAATTTATGAAAATACAATGTTGTTGGTTACGTAATAAAGTGTCTGTGATGACGTATTTGAATGTGTTTGTTTATTTATGCGTTAATATTTTGAATAAGATTTGTTTATTGCTAGTATGCCCGGTTATTTCCTTTCAATAATTACGTATTTATTTCAATAAAACTTGTTGCATTTAAAACGTTATTCCTGTGTATCTCTTTTCAATTTTATGCTTGTATATTTAATTAAACATGCATTATACGACGTACAGGTTGTTTATCTTACTAAATATGATGTGATTTTTGAAGAATGGGCTCCCTTTCATGAATGTGATTTATATATAGTGTGCTCGATATTGGCTTTGTGCTTAATTGTCGAGTTATTCCCATTTTATGATGAAATTGTTTGGTTTTCTGAACTTTAATGATATTTACATGTATCGCACGACCCTTGTGACATAATACATCCCTAAATCACCCTATTATCATAGCAATGGGGCACCTTTAACTTTTAAGAAGCTAACTTAAAAGGTCAAAAGGCTATTACGGGGTCCTTACTCCTTCAAAACAAATCAACATTTCTATTGTAATTCTCATTTTAACCGTACAACTTTCCTTGTTGTTTTCTCATTTATAAAGCACACAAATGTGTGACTAGTACCTGAGCTTGCTTGGATATTCCTAATTCCTATTTCTTGATTTCATCAAGTATTACCAAATCTAATTTTAACAAGTCATTCTAAATTCAAAATCGCTATCATAGCTAACATAAAATGATGGCATTCTCTGGAGTAAAAGATTCCGGTGTTAAAATAGTCCCTTATTCGGATCTTCGGTAGAGGACTACTTCGGAGGATGTGATCGGAAAGTTCAGAATAATAGTCGGGAACATTTTGCGAGACGGAGCGTGGAATGTTAGAAGCATGAAGCAAGTAGGTAAGCTAGAGAACCTAAAAATTGAAATGAATAGGTTAGCACTAAACATAGTAGGGATCAGCGAAGTTCGGTGGCCAGAGGCGAAGGATTTTTAAAGTGGAGACTTCAGGGTAATTCATACAGGAGCAGAGGAAGGAAATTTGGATGTGGGAATAGCTATGCGGAAAAAGATATGATACTGTGTAGAAAATTAGTTACAAAAGAACGAAAGAGTACTCATGGTTAGATTATAATCTTAACCGGTAAACACGGTAATAATACAAGTATATAGGCCCACCTCTAGCTACAGTGACGAAGAGGTAGATGCGATCTACAAGAATATCGAAGACATATTAAGATACGTAAAAGAACATGAAAATTTAATAATTACGGGGGATTTTAATACAGTGGTGGGTGAGGGTAGGGAATGAGCAGTAGTAGGTTTACTTGGTTTAGGCACGAGAAATGACAGGGGAAATAGGCTGGTAGAATTTTGCGACAAGAACAATTTAATCATCACAAATACATTATTTAAACATCATGCTAAAAGACGATATACGTGGAAGATGCCAGGAGATATAGGAAGATATCAAATAGATTACATTCTTGTTAGACAACGGTTTAGGAATCAAGTAAAAGGTTGTAGAAGCTACCCAGAAGCAGCAATAGACACTGACCACAACATCGTAATTATGTAGGCCGCATTTAAATTAAAAAATTTAAAAAAAGAAACGAAAAAAGGAACTTTGACTTAGATAAACCAAAAGATAAAGATATTCAAAAAAGATTTAAAAAAAATCAAATGAATTGCTGAAAGGTATCGAGAAAATATCTGATACTAAAGAAGTAGAAACAGAATGGAATAACAATAAATCCAGTCTAGATATGGCGGCCAGAGATATTCTGGGGTATACACAAAAAGAAAATAAGAAACCATGGATAACAAATATATCGTGAATTTAATACAAGAAAGACGAAGATACAAAAGTAAATCAGAGGAAACAGGAAAACAGAGATACAAAGCCATACATTGGGAAATTATTCGCAAATGCAGAAAAGTTACAGAACAATGGATTGATGAAAAGTGCAGAAGGGTACAAACTAAGATGGAAGGAGGAAAAACAGATGAAACATACAAACTAATTAGAATTAATTTTAGGGATATAAAACCGGATAGCAAAAATATAAGGAACGCTGGAGGAAACGTCATTATAGAAAATGTAGAGAAAGTAGGTAGTTGGCAAGAATATATAGGGAATTTATTTGCAGGAGAGGAATTAACTGCATTATAACAGGAATCAGACATTGAAGATGATCACTTGGGATATACTATACTTAGAGATGAGTTTGAATTAGCATTAAAGGGTCTGAAAAATGGTAAGGCGCCGGGTACAGATAAGGTGCAAGCAGAAACTCCAAAAGTCGCTGGACATGCAGTAACAGAACGTCGCTTCCAACTTGTAAGCTATATGTATTAAACAGGCAAGATACCCAAAGATTTCAAACGTAACTATACCAAAAAAGAAATGCGCGAATAGATGTGAAAATCTTCGAACAATATGTTTGACAGCACACGAATCAAAAATATTAACTAGAATTGTACAAAAACAAATGGGAAAACGAGCTGAATAAATACTAGGAGAAGACCAATTTGGGTTTAGGCAAAACAGGGGAACACGAGAGGCGATTTTAGCTCTGAGAGTGATAATGTAGAAAACAATAGAAAAAGGGGAAAACGTGTATATAGGTTTTGTAGATCTGGAAGAAGCATTCGACCATGGAAAATGGAAAAAAAATGTTTGAAATACTCAAAAAAATTGGAATTAGTTATAAGGATAGACGAATAGTATATAGCTTATACAAAGAGCAAACAGCAGTAATAGAATTAGAACAGGAACGAAGAGAAGTAAACATTAGGAAAAGGGTGAGACAGGGATGTGCCTTATCCCCATTAATTTCTAATTTGTACATTGAAGAGGCAATGAATACTGTCAAATGCAGGAAGACATTCGGAATTACTATGCAGGGACAAACAATTGATATGCTTTGATATGCAGATAATATAGCGGTATTAGCATTTAGCAAGGAAGAGTTAGATGCTGCTTTTAATGAAATTGAAATGGTTCTAACAGTGAGATACGTTATGAAATTTAACAGAACTGGAACTAAAGTTGTTACGTTTTTTTTGTAGCAGCCACGCTGGGCGCCAAATTTATGCTACGTATCACAAAGAAAAACAAAGAAATGACCCGGCTCAATCGGAGAGTAAGCGGGGTTGTAGAAAGCAGACTGACCTATGATGTATGCGGCGATAAGGAGTTAGTAACAGTACCTGCAATAAAAGAAATTAGAATAGTAAACCTGCAATAAGAAAAAGATTAGTCCTGCAAACCTGAAATAAAGAAAAAGCATAGCAGCAATGAGAAGTTTAAGTTATTCAGTACTTGGTAGAATGTAAAAAAAAACTGTTTAGATAATCTATATAATATAACAACGGTAAAAGCAATACAGAAAAATGTTTAGTACAAAGTGAGGTAATATTGGGGAGTAGCAGAAACGTTTCCTCACACACCAATTAGATATAAATCAGACAAAAAGTTAACAAAAGATAAATAGGTAAGTCACAATTGATATGAGTAATTCAGTAGTATTGATTGTTTTTTTTTCTTTCTTTTTTTTTTCTTAAAGGCAGGCACGTCTATTGTAAAAGGTATCAGTACGACGAAGATATGGCAAAACAAACGGATAGATATTTAAAGCAATAACAAGTAAGAAATAGTTCAACTTACAAAAAGTCCTTCAGCAACGCTTCCTTGCAACGGAAGGGTGTGATTCAACGATGTCCTGCACTAACGAAGCACTTTACCCTTGACTGTGAGGGCGTTGATGGAACTTGGCACACATTACACTAATCACTAATCACTGGGGATAGCAGCAGACATTATCACGCTGATGGAACCAGGTAGCATTGATAAATTTCTTGTTAATTTGATTGCCTGAAACAATAATTCCGAAATATTTTGTAATACAAATTGTAGAGAAAAATAGTAATAAGAATTTAGAATCACGAGCTTTTGAGGTACGATGTAATGCATGTCATCTGAGAAGTTCTTGCATTAAACTAACAGTAACGTGAGGTGTTTTATTTGCTACATATGGTAACAAAGAAAAATCTAATGCTTTTGAATAACGAAACTCACGCAAGCCATGATCCATTTCAGATTCTTTGTTGTTCGAAAATCCAGAAACCACAGCATCACCGCACTTAAACAATCCAAAGCATGCGCCACTCTCACAAAAAAGGGGACCACGAAAACTAGATCGCACATACAGTTCCAAATATAGAAAGACAAATCAAAAAAAAATCAGTAAAGTAACGCGTAAGCAATCAAACCGTCCGTCAATGACCTCAAAACCCGTGCGGTCGAGTAAACACATTCTACAGTTAAAATACACCTTTTATTCCACAAGAAAAACAACTAGAATCGTGCCGCGTTTGTTCATGAACAATTCGAGAATTAATCTCGGATTCATTTTCACTATTATCAAAGCAAAAAGGAACAGTATTTTTCACGTACTTAATGGATATAAGAACCAAGCACGAAAACTAACAACGTAACGTAATTAACATATAGTAACAAAGGACAAACTACAACTCTTCATCATGTTTCTATCAATTCCTCGCTATTACAACCGCTTATCGCTTATTATCTAAACTTGTTAATAACCACATAAGGAACAAAATTTATATTTACGGCAAGACAAGAACGATGCAATCTATAATCAATTACGAGCTGTTTAACCTTTACTCCTTGGAATTTATTTATTAATGAGAAATTCATCTTCAAATTATCTACTTTTAAAGTAATACGCACGAGTTAAATTGCATACAAATCTGAATTATTCTGAAGTATTTCCTTTATACAAACAGCGATCTCAAAGAAACGATGTATTTTTAAGTACTCTAACAGAAAGGAAGCGAAAAATGTTTAACTATTCCGTTCCAAAGTACTAGTATGCAAAGGAGGGGAAAATAAATCAAAAACAAGAATACAAATATGTAACACGAACTTACAAGGGGTTAAGGATTTTTGCCACCTAGGAAGTCAAATAACGCAAGATGGGATAAGTGCAAAAGGTATATAACAAGGATTAGCACAAGGTCATGCTACATTTAACAAGAAAAAGCAACTACCATGTTCAAAGACAACAAACATAAAAACAAGGACAAGATTGCTTAAAACATATGTATGGAGTACAGCACTGTACCGCTGTGAAGCCTAGACAATAAGAGAAGCGGACAAGAAAAAAGTAGAAGCCTTTGAAATGTGGTGGACAAACAAAGTTAAAAACGAAGAGGTTATAAAAATGGTAGGGGAAGAAAAAATCTGTGGAAAACGGTAAAAAATATGAGAGATAGGATGATAGGCCACATACTACGGCACGAAGAAATAGTGAGGAATATATTAGAAGTAAAGATAGGAGACCTAGGTTAGACTACTGCACACAGATAGTGAAAGATGTAGGCTGTAGGAGTTTTAGGGAAATGTGTAGGATAGCTCAGAATAGAAATCAATGAAGATGCGCATCCAACCAATCCGAAGATGGATCAATTAATGACGAAAAAAGTAACTGTACTTACACATGATCATTATTATAAGCAACTACAAGTATTGGTTGGGCAATATTCTCGTATAATGTTAATTGTGTGAAAGGATTTACTGGATAACTATTAATTCGGCAAATGTCTAAGTGTTGGGGGATCTTGGCAGCCACAGGCTACCTAACCTCCTTCACTGAATCTCGGTGAAATAGAGCATAAAATTAGAAAACAGCTGTATACAGGCTGTGTGAGAATTTCAGGGAACTGTGTAAGCTAGCTCAGAATATAAATAAGTGCAGGTACGTGTCCAACCAGTTTTGAGACGGAAAACCTAATGACGGAAAAATAAGCGCAGATAAATCTGATGATTATTATAGACAACTACAGGTGTTGGTTGTGAAACATCTGCAACTAATGTTGACTGTGCGAAAAGATATATTGGAAAAACTATAAATCAGTAAATGTTCAAATGCTGGGGGAACTTGGCTGCCACCGGCTGCTTACCCCCCTTTCACAACCACTATATGTTGGAGAAATAGGGTATATAATTGTAAAACAATAGAAGGGGATCGACCTGCATCTAACAAGAAAGAACAGCGCCTATGATCAAAGACATCAAACATAGAAACTAGAAGAAAATTGTTGAAAGCATATGTGTGGAGCACAGCATAGTATGCCTATGAAATACGGACAGTAGGAAAAGCAGACAGAAAAACGGTAGCAGCTTTTTGGAATGCTGTGCTTCAGATGTATGAGGATGATAGCATGGACAGTCGAAGTTAATAACAAATAGGTTACAGAAATAGTATGGGAACAAGGATATCTGTGGAAAAAAAGATAGAAGAAATAGAAGGGCAGAATACGTTCTAATGCATTCTTGGGAAATAGTACGGGATATATTACAAGCAGAAATAGGAAATAGGATGTAGATGTAGACTTAGATCAGATAGTGATAGATGCAGACTGTGCAAATTTCTGGGAAATGTGTAGGTTAGTTCAGAATAGGAAACAATGATGGTACGCGTCTAACCAGTGTCAGGACTGAAGACCTAATGATGATGATGAATACTTTTCCAGTTTTCTCGTGACTAACTTTGTTAGTGACGTTTTATCGCTCACCAAATCGAAATGTCTCACTAAAGTTATGAGGATTGTGATCTTCCGCGTCGCATGTTAGAAGTAAGGAATGAGCAGCAACTTCTCCAGCTGGTCCTGCTTCCTACGACAAGCAAGAGAATCTCTTGCGCTATTCTACCTCTAACCCGGACGGGAAAAAAGGATTAGAGCTCAAAAATGTACATTTTCAAAACACTACTAATTATAAAGGGAATGCCTATTAGAAATTAATTACTCAAGTACTAACGCAACAACAATCTTTTTTATATAGTATTTCTGATCAAAAGTAGTGTTGTCCACCTACCTGACAATTATCTGGTTACGCAATAATTATTTTTAAAGCAGCTATTACTAAAATACCTAAGCTTAGAAACGCACACGTTGCTCCACCTTTTATCTTTTAAAATCCAATTGGCGAAGAATAGCTGGTATTTGTTAACCTATTAAATTTGTATATTATAAAACCTGTTATTAATAAATTAGTTGTTTGCTTGTGGAAATTAATTTTCTGGAACGGTTTAGTAGTTAGTGCCCATAACATGAACAAATAATTTGTATATGGCAATCAATTAATACTTTTGTTAATATGTCTAATGTTTGGTATTCATCTGTTAAAGCTTTCGGAGAAATCAATTTTACGTAATATGAATACAGCGACTGCTACTAAGAGCTAGTTTTGTTATATAAGTGTTTGGATTGATGAAAATTTCCAATCATTTGCAAAGATTAATAGGTACTCAAAAACAGGAAATCTATAATATAAAGTATACACTACAAAATGGCGTCGATAGTCTAATTTAAAAGTACGAAGTGTAAGTGATATAGCTATATTAAGTTGTATTAATTCCCCCTTAGTTGGTGTATCTTATCTTGCCAGGTTACTGTTGAGTAATACATCTCACGCCATTTATTCAAGCTTATGAACAAAGTAATAGTCTAACTATCCACGTCGATAGCTTATTATATTAAACGTTTCTAAGTAGTAGTTCTTACAAACCAGTTGAAATACGTTTCAGTGTTGTCTAGGACAATAATATTAGTGACTGACCGATGTGTGGAGTGCGAACGTCAGGCAAAAGCAGGAGGCTGAAATGAAATTTCAAACAAGTTTTGTACAATATTTTATTCACAATTAATTTTGATAATAACTTTGAAGTGTCACATATTATATTGATTGAATATGCAGAGCGGTAGAAAATTACCAGGACATCCGCGAAAAGTAGGCAGTCATTCACAAGACTATACAGCGATTTGTACGATCAAGAGGTATGTCGAACAACTGTTTTAGTTTGTCGGTAGAGATGTCCTTGGGAATGTCGGTGCAAGCCTATTGAATGGCCTTCGTGTCGGCATAACGTTTTCCATTCACAGACAAAAAGTTTTTTCCAAATTGGTGAAAACACATAGTGCTAAATCAAGCGCATATGGTAAGGGGTAGATGGTTAAAATGTGATATTTGGTTAACCAAGTGCCGATCGATGAGATGGCGCATTATCATGTAAAAACTACCAATATTCGTCACGATATTCTGGTTAAAAACAACGAATACGCCTCACCAAACTCTTCAAAACACAAAGATAAAATACAGCTGTAACCGCCTGATCAAATAAAATGGATTTCTTACGAATTATTCCCTTTGAATCATAGAAACAAAAATCAACTTTGTTGTTAGTTTTGACTTCTGCATGCAGATTTTTTTGGATTAGGGTCATTGGGTGCTTTCATTCTGCACCTTTGGTTTTTGAACCGTATTGAAAGCACCATGTTTAATCACCGGTCAGAATGTAGAACAAAAGTTTCGGTCCCTTTTTGGCTACTTGATGATGTCCTTCGAACATTACATTCTGATAAATTTTTGATTATAGTCAATTTGTGTGGAACGGAGCGTGGATACACACACCCTTCGGAATAGCAAATGTTTGGTTAAAATTTTCATTAATTTCAATGAAGATTTTGGCTGATCTTTGATTAGTTTGTGCAAAGTCTTGATGGCATCAATTCCAACCACAAATTTTGATTGACCACCAGCACGTTTTCTCGACTCTTAAAGCACTATACCACTTGTGAATTCTGCTAAGGCATAAACACTCATAGCCATCAACTTGTTTCATTAATTGAAGTATTTCGTTAAAAGATTTATAAAGTTTAAAAGAAAACCTAATGTTGACTTTTTGTTCGATATTCATTTTTGCATGCTGTCACTTACAACGCAATAACTCAGCATTTAAACGTCCGATTGTCATTCGCGTTTGATATGACGTTAGCGGAGGATGCACTTTTCAATAAGTGGGGCCAATATAATATATTATTTTGAAAAAGTCCTGTTTACTAAAGAACATACCGCGTAAAACAACTGCCACATCTTAAGAATCACTGTAATATAAAACAGTAGATAAGTAAGGTTACCATCAAGCCAAAAAGTGTTTTCTAAATGTACTTTCATATGGAAAATCTATGGCCTTTTTAATCCTCTTTGTGAGTTCTCGAGTCATTTATTCGACGATCACGTAACATCAACATGGACAGTCCATCACTTTGCAATGTTAAAATTCAAACATTGCTACGGATTAAGTGAATTAACCCGTAGCATCCCTTTTAAATTACTGACAATCATTTTACATGTCTTATATTTAATAAATCTGTTATTTTTGCATGAAAGTAAAGTAATTCTTTAGTTTCCTAAATCCAGTCCTGTGTATTCTATAAATTATTAGTTACACTAGGATTATAATGATCTTAATATGTATAAGTACGTTAAGATACCCTCAGGTATTTATCGCTCTTGGAAAATGTACTGTCAATAAGCATTATTGAAGTTTTAAAGGTCTCTATTACAATTAATTGTAAATCATCCCAATGTGTGTGTTGAAACGATGAAAGTAATTTTCATAATATTAAATTGATCACATCAGTATCGTAGTATGGAAGAGCAACTGCGTTCTTGGGTTGTGTTACCACGTGTTGTTATGTAGTACTCGATTATCTATCCAACTTCTATTACCTTTTCTCTTTAGGACACAATCGTTACTACGGGCAAGTACTACCTCATAAATCTACTGAGAACCGATCTATGAGAACACGAGAAATCGATACCGCTGCAGAAAAATATAACATAAGTGATAGATTGTTATAACACTCATATTTGAATTTACATGCTTCAACTATAAAATTTACTGAATATTGGAATTGCAAATATACTAGCAACCTATACCACTTCCGCTCCATTCTCGTCTCGACTAATTGGAAAGTTAGATCTAATAAAGTTAGGTTTTCGAGATTAGACCACAAGTATGAAAATTAAACCAAAAGGGCAATTAAAAATATACAAGTGTTTACATATGCAAATATTTTAATAAAAAATGATTCCATGTTTGAATACAACCCGTTTATGGAGATGGTTAATAGATTTATTTCTAATTAAATAATCTATTGTATGTTTTCAATAAAAGTTGTATTTGTTTTAATAATGTTTTTAATAGAAAGAATGTCTTAGTAATAAAAAAAGTTAAGGTTGAAGGCGCGTACTCTGGCGTAGGGCGCGCATGCCCGCGTGTCATATTAGGCGCCAGGTCTAGAGCCCTGCATATGTCTGACACCGACGTGTCGCCCAACATATCACCCAACATGTCGCCCGTGTATGCGATTCCACGCCCAAATATACTCCCGCAATTAGAAATTCTATTTATTGTCAATAAAATATTTTCTTTTATTAAAAAGTTTATCAAAACAAATACAATTTTTATTCATAACACAATAGATTATGTAATGGGAATAAATCTGTTAACCATCTTCATAAACGGGTTGTACCCAAACATGGATTCATATATAATGAATATAATGGAAATGTAGATACTTGTATATACTTAATCACACTTTATATAACGCTTTAGCGATACACCAAATAGAAACAAATGCCAAAAACGAGAAAATTAACCGTAAATTGATAAATTAATTTTGAGAAATTATTTGGAAATTATGCAACGGTTCATTGAGGATCGGCATTACATTGTCATGCAGAGCTACACATGTACATGATGAAAGTCACTTCTCAAACTTGAATGCATTACATAAAAATTCCTGTAAACCATTGAAAATCCATTTACACTAAGAATCAAGTGAAAACTACTTCCAACGTAGATTAGAGTTTAATGAAACAGTGACGAAAAAAATCGTAGCTGATGGGAATTTTATTAACCATATATGTGTTTATCCGAAGAAGCAACCTTTACACAGAGTGGCAAAGTAATCACCATAATCTAAGATATTGAAGTGACGTATATCCACATCGGATAAGTGAAGATCATATCCGAAGACCACAAAAGTTAACTGTATGGTCGGGTATAGTAGGCACACTTTAAACTTTCTTTTGTAGTAAAATAATGATACAAATGATTGTGGCGTTATTATTTTATGCAAATGAAAGCATGCAATTACAATCTCTTTTGCGTTTTGGGATACCTCCTTATCATGATTTTTTACTTTACGTATAACAAATTTGTTTGCAGGACGTAAAGCATATTCCTTTCCATTTTGGGTTTTTTCTTTTTCAGTTGCTGTTTTCTAAGGCTTTTAAGCACAAAAAACGATATTAAACACAGAATTAAAAGTATATCTGTACTGGTTTCTGATAACCATCCTGTCATCTAGTCAAGTTCCTACTTCTTGATAACATACAATGTCTTATTCTTAGTAACTTAATTATAAAAACTGCTTTCTTATAGTTTATTGTGTCCTGCATCTGCAGTATCAGGTTGCGTCTAGAATACAAAGTAGTTGCATATTAATTTGCGGGATATGTAACTCCTCCCGACTTAGATGAAAATTAAGGGTTGTGCTTAATTTTTAAAACTCATTGTTCCTAAGGGTTCTTTTGTGATTTCCTTGTTTTTATATCTAATATACATTTTGTATCATAGGTCTACAGTTAATAAAATTATTACAATAATCAATAAAATTGTCCAAACACTGATATTGTCGTAATGTAACTTTGGCACATTTCGCTCACTTAAACGTTCTTTATAATTGTCTATTAGTCTCACTGCGTGACTGAGGTCGTCTAGTTCTAGATGTTCTAGTTGCATCAGTTTTTTGATTATTTTGTTGTCTTTGATTTGAGCTTGAACTGTAGTTCAGGTAGATTTGCAAATTTTTTCGTCACTGCTGAGTTTTGATATACTCGAATAATTTCACTTTTCAATTTTAAGTAGCAATATTCCTTTATTGTGATCACTTGGCTTCCAATTAAGACTAAACTGTTTTCGTCTTGGTTGCAACTGGCGGTTGCTATTACTTCTTGAGGAAATACAGCAATCCATATGTTATCCGTAACTTTTTGAATTTTCATGTCTGTAACTTATACTGGTTTTGGCACAAAATTTTCGTAATGATTAGAGAATCGTAATAATTGTACTTCACAAGGGCTATCTATTTGAATAGCTGTTGTCGTTAATGATCGACATAAGTATTGACTTGGTGTTACTTCTTTGCATTTTGCATTCATTAAGCCATACCTAAGTTCATTTAGGGAAAGGAACTTGGTTTTAAGGATAAAAACTTGATATTGGCTAGTAACTTTCATACGGAAAGCAAATAAATGATAATAATTGTAATTATTAATCTCTACAATAGGAATTTCTATTAAAAACGTAATTTCATGATTCTTTACCTAACTCTTCACTATGGCTATTTTTTCAAATACAAGTATGTTAGATTCTGTTACTTTAAAGGGTAGTTTCCTATGAGTTATACGTGATCTAATTCTTAATAATTCGTTTAATAAATCAATTGGTTCGATAATACTAGCATGCAAAGTATTTAATTTAGCAAATGTTACAGCATTTCCTAGTGTAGCTAAAATTTGTTGAATTACAGTAATGGTTGCTATCATTTGATTGAATATCATGTTAAATCTTATTAAGTCTCGCATTCTTAACATTGTGGTTTGCATGATACTTTTAAGAGTTAGTGTTCTATTTGTTATACTGTCTTAATTCTTCACTAATTTTTGTAGTTTATCGTTACATTTTACTATGTTTGATTGAGTTAAGGATATTTGTTTTTAACAATAGTTTTTATGTCGTTCTGATTGTCAATCAATTCTCGTATTGCATTGTCGTATCGTTCAGCATCTTGGTTGTCTAAATTACCTGTGATAGCTTTTATAATATTACCTAATCCATTAATAATTCCTCGTTTCTGTCTTGTGGTTTGGTCTGTTGGTATTAATCGATTGAATTTATTGTTTGTGTTTTTCAGGATATTTTCAATTAAGCTTTTGTAATTAAGCATTTCTATCGCATACTCTTTTCCGAATTTGGCTGTGTCCAGTGATTCTTTCAATCTGTCGTAATTGTCTCTAATTATATAAAATTCTTACTTTAGTTCGGTTAAATCAAATTTCTGTGCGAAAATCCAATAGTCTACTGTGTTTTGCATACTTCCCAATTTTATTAGTAGTATACCGGGGTTGTTTTTTATATCTTCTATTATTATTTCGTTGTCGTTCGTTCTACCTGGGTGGAGGTTGACAGCTAGGGTGATGGTTGTCCATCTGAAATTACAAGGTGTCTTAAATTCTGCAAATATATGTATCTTGTGGTTTTTCCGTTGTCTACTACTGCTACATTTATATCCGAGATCTGTTTGATTTTAAACGGACCTAAATTTCTGGGTGCCATTTTGTGTCGTTTATTTTGAATTTTCTTTTATAGACGGTTTGTTTTGATGTAAATTTATTTATATTAGTGTTTTCATTGCGGGTTTTTATAATACGTTCTTTATCTCTGTCTAATTTATTTTTGATGTTATTGTAAGTAATTTTTAATTTTTCTATGTGGTTTTTGGCATATTGTTGATATTCTTCTTTATTATAGTGTATATCATAAGGATTGCGGGAATCTGAGAGTACCAATGTTAGTTCGACGGGTATAAAGTTAGTTGAAGAATAAATTGTGTTGTTATAAGCAATTAGGGCGTATGACATTAAATTAGTGATATGTTCTTTCTTATATGTTAATCTTAAAAGTCTGATTTGTTCTAATAACGTTAAATGTAATCGTTCAATTAAACCATTTGATTCTGGGTGATATTCCGTTATAAAATGAATATTTATTTTATAAATTTCTAGGATATTTTGTATGGTTTCGTTTCTGAATTCGCTTCCATTATCTAAAGTTATTGAATCGGGTGTACCATAAAATGTGATGTATTGTAAAAATCCTTGGGTTACATCAACACTGTTGTTTGAAGTAATGGGTATTGCTTGGCCTACTTTGGTGAATGCGTCTACAATCGATAAAAAATTTTGAGGTTCTACTATTAAGGTGTCTGCATGTAATTTTTGAAAGGGTTTGTTGTTTTAGTTAGCATTAAGGGTGCGCTTAGTAGTGATCTGTCGTATTTTGCTTTGTCACATAATTCACATTGATTAATAAAATCCGTGGTTAATTATTTCATGTCTTTAAAATAATATCTCCCTATGAGTTGTTTTAGGGTTTTGTTTATCCCACGATGATTGGTTTTACCTTCGTGTTGGCTTCGAATTACGTCGTTTATTTCGTCTGGGTCATCTATAGTTATTAATTAATTAATTAATTAATCTCGGGTCTTGAATTATTAAACAATCGAATACATAATTCGGAATAGTTTTTGTAGAAATGTTCCGTTGTGAAATAAAAGTAAAAACGTTCTTTTTCCGGAGTTTACTCTTAGAATTTTAATTATTTGCTCCTCGTTGTCATCTTGCGGTATTTAGATTTGATATATTTTCCGGTTGCCTGTTTTTGTGTATTTTACAGAATCTACCTACCTAAAATTTTCTCTTTTCTACAACTGGCCTAGTACTTTCTATTTCACGGATTTTTAATTCATATTCCAGCTCTTCCTCGAGTAAATGAACAATTTGAAATGTTTCTGCCATTTCAAAAACTTTGAAATAACAACCTGAAGATATTTTATTTCTTAACTAACTCGACGTTGAAGTAATGAAAACTTTATTTTAATGCAAATTTATGCTTTTTGCAACATTTAAACAACTAACGATTAAAAACTGAGGTTCCAGACACGATATGAGTACTATGAAAATTTTAAACAACTATTTTTGAGTTTACCAAACGAAAACCCCACGTTGGGCGCCAGTATATTTCGTGTGAGTCAGGCACTCCAAGAGAACTATTTTGACGTTTGGCGTCAGTGAAGCGATTTTTATTCTTATTATTTGGCAAGAATTTATTTTTAATGTCATCGCTTCCAATAGACTCACAAACTTCAGGATAATCACGGCTTTGTTTGGGAATTATCCCAAGGGTGAGCAATGAGATTGGACGTGGAGAAAAGTAAACTCAACTATAAAGGGGAATGATATCATGACGTGTCACAAACCAATCAAACAAACACCATGTGTGCGATCACAATTATTTCGTGAAATTAATGTTTCTCCATAATAAAAAAAAGTGCTAAAAATTAAAGTTCTTTTAGCATAAAAACCACCTAAAAATTTTATTATCTCACCATTAACGGATACTGCAGTCAAACAATCACGTTAACATGTATACTTAATATTTTGTCCGTATTAACAAAGCCCGGGGAAAATATACTCAACGCGTATTTAATTATAACATCCGGCCCCTTTAAACGACCATAATTTAACCCCGACCTAAATACCTATCCTTAAGGACCGGCTGGCACATAAAAGAGCCAACATTTTCGCCCTCTCGTTCTGTTATCACCGCATTGAAGCAAATGACCGCGTTATCTCTCAATCCTATAAACATAAAGAACAGGTGAGCTGTCCGAAACGCCCCCTCGTGACACCTTTTACAAACGCAATATTAACTTCATAATTCTTGACAATGGATACCGACCGCCTACGAATTAGGCAACACAAGTCACTTGTTCATAACGTATTTTAGGAGGTTCATTTACTAGAATGACTTGATAGTGTTTGTTACGATTGAATATATTCTATAAATAAATTCAAAGCGGATTAAATGCTAATAACGTTTATTTTATTACGGAACTGTTTCTTCTGATATTATAATGCAATTTAATGGAATTAGATGCCACAGAACTGTAACAAATAGAAACGACTTCAAAGGTTAGTACCTTAGAATTTATATTTGTTACAAACTCAAATTTTAGGTTCAGGTCCGAACTTTGCTATTCCAATGAATAATATACATCAATTACTACATAACATAGTGGCAAATATTGAAAATGCTGTTGCAGACTTGTCAAATAAAACAAAAGCCGAAATAAGAGCGAAATGCTTTAATATAATTACAAATCATCAAAACAAAGTTCAAATAAGTAAAAAATAACAATACGGAGAATACGTTAATTATTAAAAAGTATGAGGAAAACCAAACAAGCCAACAAAAAGAAATTGTAAAATAACCAACAATTTACATAATGAGTTTCGCTTTCTATGCTGGAATTGCTTTCCCCATGCCAGGCAAAATTATTCATTAATATTTAATTGGAAACAGATTGGTTTCCGTCGGCCAACTACCTTGTTTAGCACTGGGTGCAGTATCTTCTTAGAAGGTCCGCCAGTGCTAGGTAGGTAACAGGTCATTTGTTTATTTAATTAGTATCATTAGATATAATATCGTTATATTCTAACATTCCCATAGATTACGCAATAGAACTAATAACCAATAAATGGAATACGATTAAGGAATACACTGATATTCCACAAAATTAGTTTGTAAAAGCAGTAGAACTAGTACCTAGATCAACATATTCCAGTTCATCATCAACATCATTAGGTCTTCAGTCCTGGAATTGGTTAGACGTATACCCTCATTGTTTCCAATTCTGAGCTAGCCTACTCATTTCTTTAAAATTTCCACAGTCTGTATCTTTCACTATATGCATGCATTAGTCTGATCTAGGCCTATGTCGTGTTTCTACCTCCTTTTTTTCTATCTCCGCTTGTAATATATCCCGGACTATTCCCCAAAAATGCTTTAGAACATATCCTGTTCTACTTCTCCTATTTTTTTTTGTTTTGCACATATGCTTTTAACAATTTTCTCCTTGTTTCTATGTTTGCTGTTTTTCGAATATAGCCGCTGCTCTTTCTTGTTAGATGCAGTTCGGTTTCTCTTCCATTGTTTTAAAAATATATATCCTATTTCCCCGATATTCAGTGGTATGTGAAAGGGGTTAAGCAGCCTGCAAATACCAAGATTCCCCACCACTCGAACATTTGTCGAATTAATAGTTTTCCAATACATCCTTTCGAACAAGGTTTATCGTCTCGAAACAGGTTGGAGGCTTACCTCTACTTATGTGTATTCTGAGCTAGCCTACACAGTTGCCTGAAATTTCCACAGCCTAGATGCAGCTCGGTTCGTTTTCTGTTGTATGTAAAAGGGGTTAAGGAGCCAGTGGCTGCCAAGATCCGCCGACACTTAGAGATTTGTCGAATTAATAGTTTTCCAGTAAATGCTTTCGCACGATTAACATTAGTTGAGAATATGGCAAAACTAATACCTATAGTTGCTTATAATAATTATTAGTTTTAAGTACAATAATTTTTTTCGTCATTAGGTTTTCCCTCTTAGAACTGACGTGTACCTCTATTGATTTCTATTCTGGGCTAGTTTCCACATTTCCTTGAAATTACCACAGCCTACATCTTTAACTATAGTGTGTACAATAGTCCATCCTAGGTCTATCTCTACCTTTCTTTTTTTCTGTCTCTGCTTCTAATATATTCCGCACTATTCCCTCATGCCTTAGTATGTAGTCTATTAGCCTATCTCTTCTATTTTTTACCGTTTTCCACATATTTCTTTCTTCTCTACCATTTCTAGCACCTCTTTGTTTTTAACTTTGTCTGTCCATAATATCTTCATCATACTTCTGTAGCACCACCTTTCAAAGGCTTCTATCCTTCTCCTGTCCGCTTCTCCTACTTTCTTGTTTTTGATTTATTTTCCCCTTCTTTGTATACTTGTACTTTAGTTTTATTTTTGTTAATTTTCATACCGTATCTCTCTGTTAGAATTGTTTCCATTTCATTAAGAGCAGCTTCTATTATTTTTTAGGTGAACTGAACAATGAGACTATCAAAAAGATGTCACAACCAAGATGCGGAGTTAAAGACAAAATAGGAACAGGAAATGATTATAGAGCCAAACGATACGCATTACAAGGTAAGTGAATAGTGGGCAAGCAGTAGGAATTACTGAAATACATAACATTTTCCATATTGTAATGAGATGTGGCAGAGCTTAGTATAGTAACATGTAGTTGATGTAGAAAACAGTTAGCAAAACTATAAATTACCTAATGAATAAAAATTAAGGTTAATACAGTTCATAAAGCTTGAAGGGAGCTTTAACGTGTCACTAGCAGGTAAAATGTCTATAATGCGTACAATATAGTTGATGATTAGTTGACGACTAGGACCATCTAGTAGTCTACGCACGAGTTAGCTGCTGGCGTGTAAAGGTTGACTAAATAAAAACCGTGGCGACATTTCACGAGGCGTCTTCGTGGAACAGACAGGTTTGTACATGACTACTGAACCCAAAATTCTGGGTTCGATTCCCGACACAGACCGCTTGAAAAATGGCAGGCAAGTATTTCTCACAATAATACGCCTTCATTCGGATGAGAAGTAAAATGTAGGTTCCGTGCGTGAGAGTTGTCACGAACGTTGCTAGAAATAGAAAAGTTCAGCAAAAATTCAAAAATTTCCAAATAAAAAAACATTTTTCTGACCAATGCAGTACCTTTGGGTGGAGCATTGGGTAATCAAATGTAGGGTGATATTGTATTAACGGTGTCAGCTCTTCTTTACTTGACGGTAATTTTGAAATGAGTCTTTGTTTTACACGCACATTGTGGAGGTGTTGCTTATTGGAATGATATGGCTTTGCGCAGATGAAATTATTTTATTCTACCGTGGTTTTGTATCCAGAGTATGGAAACTAGGATATAATAGTAAAAAGACAGCATTGCTGGCTAACGCCTGTGGACTCCCAAACCACTATATATTTAACGGTAATCACACTCTAGGCACAGTATGATTGCAGAGAAATATTTAGTAATAGAAGATATTTGTTCTCTTTACTGACTCTCGCACTCCATCTTCTATACATACAAATCTCCTCTATTCTACCATCGCATTATAAACCTAGCTTACTACCTAACAAGAGTTAACACATCTGACCAAGGATGGGAGATCAACTCCTTTTTGCTTATAATATTCGAATCTCGGATCCCATACCTTAAACTCGTATGCTCTTCACAATCACTTAATATTGAACAGCAATTTCCCTATGCTTCTCGCAGATGCAGTATCTGGTATCTGCTACTTCCACAAAGTTACGGCGCCTTCGCAACGTGCAGTAGCGTGTGAGGATTGTCTTTATCGAGTCATCTCGAATCGTCTAGCCCATCAATCTCTCACCAACTTCGACTAGTTCAAGGATTTTTCTCTTTATCACTTCCTTTTTCACCTAACCTGACCTGCGTCCATGAGATCCTTTCTTACATAACGAATTTCCCGTAATATCTAAGCACGGTCCAGATTGTAGAAAAAGGGCATCTACATCCTGCTTTGTTAATCGTGATTTTCTAGAAATCAGAAACGTTGTAACCGTTCAGAGTAGCAAATTTCTTCAATGATTCCCGCACTCGTGAACCAGAGTACACCTTGTTCTGGAGTTGTAGATTGCTTGAAGCGTTTCTAGAATATTTGAGCAGATGAAAACTTTCTGTTTCTCTTTTCGTTTTACCTTCTGACATTCAGCCATCTTTAGTATTATATAAACCCCTGGCTGAAAGACCGTACCAAATTGATTTGGGGGATAAATCCAATTGATCCTTTTGTTTTTTAGATATACTCTTGTCCTGAATAATCCTGTGTCTGTTATGTCGGCATAGTTGACTCTTGAGAAGAAATTAACTTCATGTTGCTTCTATTTTACACTCTAGGGAATTGCGAGAGTAATTGCTTTTTTAATCTTAAAGTCTTTGTTACGTTTATTTTACGACGGTAAATTAAAACCTACCCTTTTTTACATTATTCATGCACACAGATTCCGCTACAATACTCAACCACAATCCCGTATATTTTATCTTCTTACAATAACTACGTTTTATATCCATTTCAACTCATTTGCTGCGAATTTGAAAAGCTTCCTCTATAATTTAAATAGTCGGTACCTTGTTCTAGGTGTCTGTTGGTTTGGTCCACATTCTTATAGCGTATAATTGCTTTGTATACTACTTCAATCTAGAGATTCGCTGAAATAATGGGTCTTACTTTATTGATAAAGCGTGTTTCGAATCGCTAATACACCTGTGTTTAATAACGCCAACATGAATGTTAATTCGTGTTATTAAACGCATCCATTTTACTTGATTCTTACTGCAACTATACGACTGCCAGTATTCGTTGCATTTTCCGTTATTTTGTATTGGGAAAAACCCCACCTACTCAGCCATTGAGCTCGGGCATTCTTGTATTGTCCGTCCAGTTACGTCAATGTACGTAGCATAAATTTTGATGCCCGATTTTTCTTGGTTAGTATGTATGGGAGACGTTTCCATCTAAATTATTTGTAGGGAAATTAGGAAGGTATTAAGTATTTTTGCCTTCATGCCTTTTTTTATGCTATGAAAATTCTTTTGAATAAATTGAAAAAAAAATGTGTAATGTGTTTTTTAGGTGGGTTTTCCTTTTTTGTGTAACATATTTTCTAATTAAAGGTTTTTTTATGGTTTTTTCCTGTGAGTTACAAATGAGTGTGTTTATTTTTATTTTCAGGTCTTTCCGTTATTTTGTATTGGGAAAACCCCGCCTACTCACCGATTGAGCTCGGGCATTCTTGTATTGTCCGTCCAGTTACGTCGATGTACGTAGCATAAATTTTGACGCCTTGACGTGGGGCCCGGATTTTGTTTTGGGTAACGTTTACTCCATTTTTGTTTAGCCTAACTTCTGCTCCGATTTTGTTGTTTGGTTCAGATTTGGTTGTTTGGTTTCAGATTTGGTTCCGATTTGGTATGGCTTAACTTTTGCTCCGATTTTTTGTTTGTTACTGCCTAATTTCTGACATTACCCGCATTTATCGGCCTGATGCTACTTATTTTTTTCTTCCTTTACGTTCGAACTGTTATTTATTTTTTCTTTCGGCTCTTTGGTGTCCCTCGCATGGTGATCAATCTTCTTTATTCCTTGCGTAGGTTCGATCTTCTTCAAGTTAGATTTTTGGTTTCACTCCTGATCGCTCAATATCATTGGTTGGCTCATTTCAGATTATCAGAATTGTGTTTTTGCCGATAATTCCAGTCCGTTAAAAACGCTTGCGCCCAAAAATCTTTTTTTCTTTCCTCTCTGTACCTTTTTTCTCCCCGTCAAATCTAGAATTGTTTTTTTTCTATTTGGTTCCTACAACCCGTCCGACAGACGTTGTGGGTTTCTAAACTGTGCTGGGGGTTACAAAATTCTGTTGTTGTTGTTGGTGGGACGTAGAGGTTGGATTACTCTTTATTAATTGGTTCCTTTTTTTTTCTTTTTATATACCATGGCATATTGACCCATTCATGTAAACCGGTTGCGGAAAACCGAGCTCGTAAAGAATTAAAATCTGGCGGAATTTAATCCCGAGGATAATGCTGACGAATTACGGAGGTCCGTACAGAATACGTATCGTATGGAACGTGAACAAGGATTTCATTTTATTTCCGTGGAATCTAATTTCGTTTCCGAACTGGTAGCGGTTACAGCTGCGATCCAAGAGCTAAAACAATTTCTGGTTACATTTAGTGGGGACAAGTCTTCACGTGCGTTTAAACGTATGAGCTCCTTATGGCTGCATACAAAACGACGTTGTTCCAGGATGTTTCCAACGCAGGAGACACGCCAAGCTCATAACCAAATACTTCTTACTTTAGCTGATCTCCGCGGCTTCTTTGACACTAAAATAAAGAAATTTCAACACACTGTTACTTTATCGAAAACCCTGATAGCTAACTCTAGCGCGGCACACACTACTAGTGTCGATTTCTATGAACCTCCTCTACCTGCTTCCGAATCGGAATCTGAATCTGACCCGTATTTTGCATATAAGTCTGTTACAGTTGAGCAAAATACTTTTACTTAACATGACAGAGTTGTTAAGGTTTCTCCTACGCCTACGGGTATATCCGATACTTCTTCCGTACGTTCTACAGTTCTTTTTCTTAGTACTGCTTCTACTCGTCAGGACATATGCTTTAATTGCGACAAACCTGGTCATGTTTCGACACGTTGTACTGGTCCTCAAGTACTCCATTGCCATGGTTGCGGACATAGAGTTTCTTGACGCACTGTCCAAACTGTCATCCTACTACTAATAGGTCTTTGAATCATACTCCAAATTCTGTTTTTAGCTCTAGAAGCCAAATTTCTTCTGCTGCTAACTCTACGTTTTCTCCTGTATTTCATCCAGGTCACCCTGCTACTGCTATCCATACATACTCTTCCTCGGCAAATATAGTCTCGAACAAAACTTCTTCCGTCTCTAGTTCTACATCCCTTTCTGCACCTCCTTCTGCTCGCCATACTACCAGCACATCCTATGCTTTTCAACCATATGTGTGTTCAAATTATAATATTGATTGTTACGGCTATCACGCCCCTACTAATCGATTGAGTCCGGGCATTGTTGCATTGTTCTGCCAGCTACGTTAATGTACGTAGCATCTTCCACTTCTGTCACCTTAATAGCAAGATGGAAAAGTCCATTTCTAATATGGTTGCGACTTTAGCGTGTCCTATGAGATCTCTCTGCTTTGTTCAGCATGAATTTCAAACTCTCAAATCTGTCGCCAGATTTTTTTTCTGAATACAGTTGAAAAGAGCTGCAAGCCGTAGAATTGTTTCTAGGGTCATGCTTGATATTTTTCCTTTTGTTCCAGAGCTTGCTAAGCAGGCTAGTCTTTGAATACCAGATAGACTGCTTGTGATTGGAACAAGTTACGTTCGAGATCATCATACGATTGCACAATATTGAACCTTTAGACCTGCCGTGTATAACGAGACTGGACCTTGGGGTGTTATCTCCCAACTCTTACTGACCACTCGGTTTTAATATCTGAGAATAGCTATTGAAATCTCTGTTACGCTTTCCACATGTTTAATATAGATAAACCTATTCTAAAAAGATGACGCCCAAGTACTTGATTCCTGTTTTTACAATCAGACGTTGCCTGTACAAAAGTGCTAATTTCTGTAGTGAAGAGCATCATATCTAAAACAAGTTTTTTTCCTAAATCTAACTACCTAATCAGCAACGTGGTAAACAAATATTCGTGAAAATTATTGCTGATACTTGTTTATCACTTCATGCTCGTATTATAATGATTCCCTATTCTTGTAGGCAGCAGATGGAGAGTAAAGGACCTAAAATATAATGTATCAAAATACCCCAGAAGACTTAGCAAAAAGGACACCGATCAAATATTTGCAAAAGCATTTGGCGTTTGGTCAGAGGAAAGTGATTTAACCTTTACAGCTTCAAAACAAGACGCAAACATTGATATTAGATTTGAAAGTAGAGAACATGGCGATGAAAATCCATTTGACGGACCAGGTGGAACTTTGGCGCACGCTTATTTTCCTGTAAGTTTTAAACTTGATATCATTTTTATTTAAATGTAAAAGGTTCTATGCGTTATATAAAATAAAAGGAATGGATATTGGTTGTTACTAGGTATATGGTGGAAACGTGCATTTTGATGCAGCGGAAGATTGGGCAGCAGATTCTGAAAGTGGAACACATCTTTTGCAGGTAGCTGCACACGAATTTGGACACGCTTTAGGACTGGGTCATTCTGACGTATATAAAGCACTCATGAAACCTTTCTATGATCATTTTAAAGCAGATGTGATGTTAGAAAAGGATGACGTACAAGCTATCCAAATGTTATATGGTAAGAAAATCAACGTTAAGAAAGAAAAGGTATCAACTACGACTGAGGAACCAATTTCAAAAAAAGATCCTATATTATGCAAAGATTCCAAAATTGATAGTATTTTTACAAACGACAAGGGAGAAACATTTGTGTTTAAAGATAATAAGTATTGGCAAATAGATAACGAAGGTATTCTAGAAGGTTACCCCAAATTGATTTCACAAAAATGGCCTGGTCTCAATGGACCCATCGATGCCGTATTTACCTTCACCAATGGAAAAACATTCTTCTTCAAAGATGATGAATATTGGGTGTATGCAGGATACGGATTAATTAGTGAATACCCCAAAAAGATATCGGAAGGTTTTCCTGGTATTCCAAATAATATAGATACGGCACTAGTTTGGAGTGGTAACGGTAAATTGTACTTCTTCAAAGGTAAGCTATGCTTTTTTCATTTTTGTACCGACTCTTCAAATATATTTCACAGTTTTATTATCGTGAATCATAAACCATTAACGCAGTAGAATTTTAGGTTCTAAGTTTTGGCGATTTGACCCATACGGTAAACCAAAGAAGGTAAAAATGAATTATCCTAAAAAGTTGGCATACTGGAATGGTGTTCCCGATAACATTGATGCGGCTTTTCAGTACACAGATGGCCGCACTTACTTCTTTAAAGGCGATAAATTTTACCGATTCAACGACACTGAGTTTGCTGTTGAAGGTTACGAATATCCAAAGTCTGCACGCTATTGGTGGTTTAAGTGCGACGAAGCGCCTAGTGGTACAACAGGGACTTTGGTGTACGTAGAATTTGAAGATCTTACAGACATTTGAAAATAATTAGATTGCACTGCAATAGAACTGCTTATTTATATTTTGTGTTGTTGATTTAAAGAAAGCTTATGCGTTTTTCCCTCTACTATTACTTTAACGTGCTCGCTATCAAGTTCGTTACGATACAGAGTAGAATAGTGAATCTAGGTATCCAAGAGGAGGCCCAACTGAGCTAGCCTGGGAACTAAAGAAGAATTAAGGTGATGAAGAGAGGAATCTGGGTAAGAGATTATTTGAAAAATTTTTCTATTGTGTGAAATTTATTTTCGATTTTGGTAAATTAATAAAATCCTCGAATGTATTTTTGTGACTGAGGCACGATTTAGAGAGGTTACACGGCAATTTATGGCGACCCAAAAGTGACGCTCGAGTTCCAGATACAATTTCAGTAATTTTATTCCAGGAAACTGGCGATCTGAGAGAGGGAGTCGGTGTTTTTTATAAATTTAAGAATATTTTGAGTGTGTGTGGGAGTGGTTTGAACGTATGCAGAAAAAGGAGTGGTTAAGAAGTCAAGGAGTGGAAATTGGAAGTGACGATAGTGCCTTGTGTGATAAAACTTCGAAAATGGAAGAAGCTGGAGGTAGTAGGGATCAGTCGAAGACGGAATCAGGAGATCAAGGAAACGAGATGATAATGAGGATGCTTGAAAGAATGAATGAGACGTTAAGGGGGGTTAGAGAGGACTCAAATAGAAAATTGGATCAATTAAGCCAGGAATTAGGGGATAAAATAGAGAAATCGACGAGAGAATTTTCTGAATTTAAAAATAGCTTGACGGTAAAAATGGGGGAACTTGAAAATCGGGTAGATAAAAATGAACGTGATATTAGAGGTTTATATCAGGAAATGGGACAATTAAGGACTGATGCAAGGATTTTCTGTGAGGACGAGATTAATGCTAAAATGACTGAAGTAACGGACTCGTGTAAGGATCAGTTAGGTCGGGTAGAGAAAGAAGTAACCGGGATTAAACAGAATGTAGCGACCTTAATGGGGGATGGTCCAAGGTGTGTAACAGGTAATGTGTCTTTAGAGCAACAGATGCTATTTTATGGGGATAGTAGGGTAAACCCGCAAATATTCATTAACAATATTAGAGGTTTAATAAGTAATGTATACGATGAACAGGCAAAATTAAATGTTGTAAAAGCTTTACTAAAAGACCATGCTGAAGTTTGGTATAATTTAATAGGACAGGAAATTGACACCTACACGGACTTTGAGGACAGATTTTTGAAACATTACTGGAGTGACCACATACAGGACCAGGTACGAGACGATTTGATCACGAAGAAATTTAGAGGAGAATTTTTAGGAAGTAGGGAACAATATGCTATACGAAAGTATGGCATAGCGAAACAACTGAACCCACCACTGACGGACCGACAGATCATAAAATACTTGTCAAGGCATTTTGAGGTTGAAGTGAGACAGCACGTAGCATTACAGAACATTGTGGACAGAGAGATGTTTTTGGAGTACCTGCAGAGGTATGACGACGTAAGCAGTGGACGACCTCGGGAACCAAGGGAACGACGGGTAAACACGGTTAGGTTCGACAACAGACGGGACAACTACGCAAGACGAGGGAATAATTTCACGTATCAGCGACAGAATTGGAAACCGCGACGGACCTTTTACTGGAGCAACAATGTAGGTAGGGGACCTGCACCGAGACCGGGACCAACAAGACAGAACAGTTCACCGGACATGAGGGGGACTTCAAATACAAACACGGACAGAGTGGAGACGCCAAGAACATACGCTGAAGTGACAGCAAGACCGGGACCTAGTAGAGAGAACAGACCTGGACAGGATTTTTAGAGCAGAACAAACCACTAGACATCACTGTGTATAAATATGAACATCCTAAGGAATTTTTGAATATAGAAGAAGAAATTGAGCCAGAAATTATAGAAAAATTTTGTTTGCCCATAATTGAGATTAAAATTTTTGAGAAAAATTTAGGAGCATTATTAGATTCAGGAGCTGAGGCGAGTTTGGTATCGGAGGAATTCGTCAATGAAATTAAAGATAAAGTGTGTGACAGGATAATGCCAATAAAAAGAAGTCACCTGGTTGCGCCGAATAAAAAACGATTTGCTGTTGTGAATAACGTGGTTATTTTGAAAGTAGAGTTAGGTTCCGTAAGCTGTGAACAAGAATTTATAATTTTACCTGGGTTAAAGTTTAAAGAGATATTAGGGGTCAATAGCATGATGAAGTTAGCGGTTATAATAGATATGGAGAGGAAAATAGTTAGGATATTGCCTTGGAAGGCAAGTTATGATGTCACAGAAAATGACATAGAGTTATGTATAAATAGTATAGAGGGAGATGATGAAGATGTGAAAGAGATCGACTCAGGTGAATATAGTGAGGAAAAGTTAGATGAGGTATAAGTAATAGTGAAAGAAGAAGCTGAACAAGTAAAGGTAGAGTCAGGCGCAGCATTAATAGTAGAAAACGAGTCAGAATTAAGAAAGATAGAAGTAAAAATAGCATATGTGACACACAAGAAGTAAATGTAGGCATAAGTGAGTTAAAGGGCAAAGATAATTTTGGTAATTTGAATTTGAATTTAAAAGATTTTTGTGAAATGAATATTGTACATAAAGGGTCTAGAAGAGATGAAAAGTTTTGTATAGAGGGGAAAGATAGAGATGTTGAGGTAGTATCGTTTGGTTTGTCCACAGAAAAAGAAAGTATAATAAATGAAAAACAGACAAGTATAGGGAAAGAAGAAGAAATATTTAAGAGTCAGGATAATAGGGATAAGTTTATTTTATGTGAAGTAACAGGGATGATAAGTATAGAAATAGAAGGAGGAGAAATAGGGATGAAGAGTATTAGGATAGTTAGAAGAAAGACTTGGAAGATCAAGAAAAGAGTCAGATCTAAATAACAAAATAAAGCGTAATGACAGAAAGATAGAGATAGGTATATAGAAAAGTAAATGTAGGAATAGGACAAATAAGAATAGGTGTAAATAGAAAAATATGGATAGGTGTATATAGAAAAATATCGATAGGTGTATAATAGAGTAAAATTTAAATAATTGGGGATAGAATAGGTGTATATAGAAGATTAGAAGTAAGTGTGTATAGAAAATAAAACTAGGTATAGGATAAATATAGGAGATAGTTAGATATAGGTATAGAATTAGGTAGGTAGAGGTAGGATAAGAATAGATAGTGATAGTAGATTGGGTTAAAGGATATAAAAAGTGAAGATAAAGAGAAAAGTATAAAAGAGGTACGTAAGAGTCAATAAAGGACTAAAGGGTGAAATAAAAGAAAAAATACAATGAAATAAGAGAGTGAAAAGTTAATAATAGATAGAAATAGTTAGGTAAAAGGTAGCGATAGATGTGAATAGCTAATTAGAAATAAAGATAAGTGTAGATAGATAGAAATAAGTAGAGATAGGTGCAGAGAGAGATAGAAATAGGTAGATAAGTAGTGATAGGTTAGATAAATAGGTATAGGTAGTGTTAGGTGAGTAGATAGGTGGATAGAAATAGCAGGTAAGATTAAATTATAGTGTAGGTATTTAAATTCAGAAAAACCGGGAAAGGTTTTTCCTAGAATTAAAATAGGGGGATTATGTAGTGGTTTTATTGTGTGTGTGCGCTAACGATACAGAGTAGAATAGTGAATCTAGGTATCCAAAAGGAGGCCCAACTGAGCTAGCCTGGGAACTGAAGAAGAATTAAGGTGATGAAGAGAGGAATCTGGGTAATAAATTATTTTTTTTGAAAAATTTTCTATTGTGTGAAATTTATTTTCGGTTTTGGTAAATTAATAAAATCTTCGAATGTATTTTTGTGATTGAGGCACGATTTAGAGAGGTTACACGGCAATATATATATTGCTACGCCGATGCTCCAAATGTTCCTCGTTCTGGGGCCTTCAGCTTATAAAATGTGCCACGAATTTTTGCTCACTTTCCTGAAAATAAACTATCTACTCGAAAAATTCTGCTACGGGAAATAGACAACATTTATTTACACACCAACTAAATTAAATATACAACACAAAACAAAATTAGTTTCCTCTCTCTCTCTTCTTCTCAACTCAAATTATATACATCTCCTTTAATATACGCCTTTAACAGTATATTTCGAGATCATTATTTACACCATATAATATCCAATTAATAAAAAAATAAACAAAGTAATAGGGCTTCAACACACTTCTTACTCTGTTTCAATCCGAGCTCATAGTAAAACCTTGACCTTTTAGTGCTAAAATTTTCACACCAGACCCTTTTACCTTGTACATAATATAAAATACTTCCAATACCATAAATTATTCATACAAAAATATTAAAAATAACTCAAATTAAAATATTCCATCAGAAACTGTCCCCTATTTTGTCCTTTTAGGTTAATATACAATTATGCACCCAATCCACAAAGTCATTAATTAACATATTTACACATGTACAACAATAAAGCACAGTTACCGGAGACACATATTTACACAAGGAGTCTGCTGCCTGGAACTGCTGCATGCATGAAAAACTTTACCTCGGATTGCTTTATCCAACTTATGACCAGATTTACCATAAGGTACTCTATCGTCAACCATACTACCGCGGTACCTCAAACCACTTCTTCTTTAACCATAGTTTATGGTAATAAACCAAATTGATCATGCACCGACAGTTACTCCGTATTAATTGCATGATTTTTACAAGAAGTGCAAAATAAAATCAAATTGCTTTTACTTAAAAGCTTTTATCGTAGTTCAATAGAATTATGCAATCGTATAGCATAGCGGAGTCTCAAGTCGTAGTATACTGATAAACTAAAAACGTAAGAACGTTGAAAATTAAGAGAGCCTCTTATCAAACTTCAGCTGTTTATATTTAAGTTCCCCACCTCCAAAGAATGCCACAATTTCTGAATCACCGAGGCCAAATTCTTGCCATCCACAAACCGCCTCACACTCAAACGACACGTTCACAACAATTATTCGTATCCTTTCCAACCGCATGTAAAAATTATATACAATTTTAAAAACACTTTTCTGAAAATCACTTGCAACGTACAACAATCCGCACGTGTACTAAAGTTTTCGTAGTATTTCTAAAAATCGATACTCAAAACAGCCTTGGCATTTACCTCAAGTCAACAACTAACATCTAAGCTGCGCCTCTAACAAACACGTGTTATTTTCATGCCACTTCTACCTACGCAGTCAAATTATCTTTTTCTTTTACCTAGTTTTCATATTTGTATAACGAACGATCGCTAACCTCATATCATTCTGCATATACTCAAGTTTTACGTTCTTTTTAGAAGTCATAAATTTGTTTAGCGTCCTCTAATTGACGTCGGTAACTAAACTACCTAGAACTGCTCTCCTCTCTCCTAAGAATGCAAAGAAAATTAAAGCGGTTTGAAATCGGGCTAAAAGTTTTTCGAACTATTCATATCAAATTGTATGTTATTTAATACGAAGGTTAAATTTGTGTTTAAAAATCTGAAATTTAAATGCCGTATTATACACGGATGTTTCTTGTATATACTGCGCTATATTTTCTAAATAATTATTTGAAAGATTATGAAAATAAAATTTTAACTTCCTAAATTTTACTGAAAAATTATTACATTTTAAACTATTTACTTTATAAGAGTTATTTGGTGCATTTTCACATGCTGAATGCCAAATCAGTTTCAAAATGAAAAATAACACCCTCCAAAAATCTCAGTAATATATATATATATATATATATATATATATATATATCTCGTATGCGTAAAAGTTTTAAGGCTCTTTAAAGTTCCGAATTGTTGTTCTATCTTTTTACTAAAGGTAAGATCTTAAAACACGTTCTCTAAATAACTAAAACCGTTACACGAAACTTTAAAGAGACTTAAAACTTTTACGCGTACGAGATGGAGCTACAAAAATCCGCTGTGCCGGCTGCTAGATTGGTAAATCATGAAAAGGGCATAGTTTGAAATATTCTTTGTAAAACGGAAAACAAAATAAAGTTGGACGTCACTGTAGCTAGAAAGTATTAAAAAGATATGATTTTAGGGTACATACAAAAACAACCCTATTAGAGTAGATCATTTTAAAATTTTTAATTTACATTTTTAAAAAATTGAACGGATTAAAATCAGAAGATATCTATCATATATCAAATAATATTTATCCAATAATAATTATAAAAATAAATAAATAATTTCACATGTGTTAGTCGTATCCAAAATTATTATCTAAGCAAACATTCCACTGGACCCTCACATCGGCTTATATTTATTAATATTTATTTTTAAATAGAGCACTTTTTCCAAAGACCAACCGGGCCCACGTACTTCAAATTGCTCTGATTTTGTTCTCATGGTTTCGCTTAAGAACTAGTACATATTTTCCAGATTACTATAGAAGATATAACTACATTTTTTGTGTTAAAGGATTTCACATCGGTAGTCTCTTCTCCCATTTTGTGTAGACACTGTAGAGTTCGCAATTAACTTTTATTGCTGTATGTTGTGTTCTTTTTTCACTAATTAATCGAATAAGCCGCTTTTTCTGCTTCCAAAGAAACTCTGACACTCCATCCTCGGCACTGTCGTTCTTTATGCGATAGCTAGTCATACGGTTGTTAAACGCTGTGCTAACCATTTCTACACCATCTTCGCCAGTAGCGGTAACTCTTGCATTTTTATGTCTCTTGCTCCTCAAGTGTGCGGCTTACGTAGTCTTTTCCACATCCACCTTACACAAAATTTGTGGTTGTTTCGGACAAGACCCTTCAACAGCTGGCGGAACTGAACTTTTACGGCTTAATGACATACCGTGCTGTTTTTCTTTGTGTCGCAGTAAGTTATCCATTTTCGTAAAAACGATACCGCAAGACCCACAGTTTAAGTACTTTGCTGCTGACGGATGTATAAGCTTAACCCTGGACTATGTTACACCACGACATTTATTCTGGTGCCGTTTGAAGGCATCTCTTCTAATAAAGTAGACGTGACAGGGTTTGAATTTAATAACGTTTGCAGGTACCATTTCAGTACAAAACAAAATCCGCACTATAAGATTTAGGTAAAACTTGTAAGCGAATGAAATTATAACTAAAGAGTTTACCCTTGCGTACCTGCTTTAAATACCCTATAAAACGCAAACCGAAGGTTTCCGAAGGCAGCCAAACGAAGTTAAGAATTCAGCGGGGGAACTAAATGGCCATCTTTTACCGATCCTTGCTGCTCGTCCAGTATTAGCACCAATGCATGCGCCCGGTTCGCATCGTCCATGTTGCAGCCAGTTGAAGCGCTGGAAACGTCTTCCATGTTATACGGGTCAGCAATAGCATCGCGTATTCGAACTTCATAACTGTAACATTGTTGGTGTTTCAAGCTACTCACCGTAATTTTTAATTATTAATTAATGATTTATTAACTTCAAGAATTTTTGTCAATTTCAATTACTTAATGTTTAATCAATGTAAACATCTAAGTTGTTGTAACAGAAATAAGTCATTTTTCGTAATTATACAGTTGAAAATAAATTTGATAGAAGTGTTTTTGGCGATAAAACTTTTTAAAAAAAAGCTCCCATAGGACCAAAATCTATTTGGCGCAGTCGTAACGAATTCCAGAAGGGCACTAGCGATTCCAAATATCGAAGAACTGGTTACCGTGAATTTCAATTCTTCAATCGAATAAGAACACAAAGATTGGACGAAGTTCAGAATCGACCGAATCCAATACAGAAGGAAAGCTAATAGAACTAGCAATCAAATTATCATGAGTACCTATAGTTAATTGTCCTTACCATTTTTTTTCAATTGCATATTGATATTAGCATGTAGAATTTGAAACAAAAGAATTTTATATACACGTTTTATGTACTATTTACTACTACAATTATTACTGACAGAATTATTCAGCAAGTCTGAACTTGATGAGTTTATAACAAAGGTTTATAATTATACACATTTATGAGACAGTTATTCAGCAGAAGTCTGAAATTGATGTCATAGCATCTAAGTTGTTGTAACAGAAATAAGTCATTTTTGTAATTATACAATTAAAAATAAATTTGATAAAGTGTTTTTGGCGGCAAAACTTTTTAAAAAGAAGCTCCCAAAGGCTCAAAACTTATCTGACGTGGCAACGTATAAATCATGCATTTGGATATTCTTTTCTGATATAGCAACGGAGTAAATCTTGTCGCTTTAATTTTAAGTTTATCTTCTAAAGGTAAATTATTAAAATAATTGCCGTTGTTTATTAAATAGTCTACTAAATCATCACTGTTCTGAGCCATTGTCATTGTTAAGAGCACAAACAATAGACTGCTTAAAGCTTAATAGACAAGTGCGCGTAATATTCGTAACGTAACTCTACCCCTACTACTGCTTCGTTTCTCAAGTTTTCTTCGATGCATATCGCCCCTCCTAAGAGTCGGGGTTTGAAGAAACTGGCGACCCTCGTTAGTTGTTTTACTTAACCATGAGCACACAAAGATCCAAATGGCTTCTTAGACTGGTGAAGTGAGTGCAGTGAGGTGTAATGTGGAAGTCTAGTACTAATTTCTTGAGTTTTAGGCAAGATTGTTTATATTAATTAGTACTGTTAATCGTTGACGCATATAATTCGCACAGCATTTGCTAATACGCAAGGTTAACACTAACTAATGAGGGTATTCATTGCTTCTTATCTTCGCCAGAAGATATTTAAACTTGAATTTGTATTGCCCCTCCTCCTGTTCTTCAAGCATTTTGTGTTTAAAGATCTGCTAAATTAGTGGTCATCCTTGGAGTTAATGCCCAGCCAGTGGCGAAGCCTCCATTAGGGCTGTAAAGCTCAGCCTTATAACGGTTGTCTATGCTATACGACTCGTCACAGAAGCGGCTGACTTTGAGATGTTGGCCCTGGCTAGCGACAACCCTCCTGGATACACGTAGATTGGCGAAACAAGATCGCACACACAGTTTAAGTATAAAAAGACAAATCAACTAAGAAAAACACAATTAGTAAAGCAACGCGTGTATTACTAAAACAATGTTCCGTAAAACGCACTACAAGTTCTATAACTTTTATTTATAACAGAAAAACAACCAAAAACCAATTAGTAGAGCAACGCGCATCACTAAAAACCGTCCGTCAATGACCTTACCACAACACTCGTGGTCAACCAAACACGTTACATATATAGCATACTTCCTTCAAAAAGGGATTAGAACTACACACTGCTACAGTTAATATACGGCTTTTATTTCATAAGAAATACAACTAAAATCGTGCCGCGCTTGTTCAGGAACAATACGAAAATTAATCGCGCATTAATTCTCACTATTGTCAAAAGCAGAAAGAAGAAGTATTTTCAACGTACTTAATATATCGGAACCAAGAACAAAACTACCACGACTATCTGTTTATTCAATTCGTCGCTATTACAACCGCTTATCGTCTCTTATGTAGACTTGTATATCCACATAAGGAACCAAATTTTATATTTACGGCAAGACAAGGACGATGCAATCTATAATTAATACGATGCACTCGCCTAAGGAGTTAATAAATATTAAATATAAAAATAGTAATTTGTAGAAATGTATTTATGAATTGAGGATAGCGTAAAATGTTAAAATTACAAAAATGCACATTACAAATTCCCCCCTAGCAAAATAAAGACGTAGGGGTGAAAGAAAAAAAAACGACAGATAAGGAACCAAACAAAAATTTTTTTATCCGGTTTGAAGGCCCAACACCAGTATAAGATAAAGAACATTTTTCCAAAAGAAGACAAAGTCATCTATCGTAACCAACAATGACTGAATAGGTAAAGAAAGTATTAAGTAAACACCCAATGAGGATTAAAGGTTATAGCTACTTTCAAAATCCTCAAAAGACGGATGTCCCCAAAAGGGACATTTCTGTTCTCCACCTCGAAGAAAAGTTTTAGTTTCCCGCGGAGAAACCAAGAGAAAAGAAAAAAAACGAGGAAGAAAACTCGTAGCAAACCAACTAAACGACACGACTGTCAACCTCAAGTGTGCAGCAAAGAAAGAACCAAGACAGAGAAAAGGGCAAAGGCAAACTAGTACACCATCTAGAATACTTCCAACTGAGGTAACACAGATTCGTATGAAACGATTACTCAAGCAGAGTATGGCTAACAGACCTACAGAAGCGACCAAGTCGAAATTCCTAAAGGAAAAGAAAATAGATCTGAAGCCTACCTCAAGGAATGGATGTAGCAAGCGACTATAATAGTCAAATAGTGAACAAATGGTGGAACTAGCCAGAAGAAAAAGTCACGGGATGGACTAGCTACAAAAAGATGAACAGGAATACGAAATGGGCGCCAGTGTTTTCGGACACAAGCTTATCAGAGAAAACACAAGACCAATAAGCCACAGAAAGAATACTTAAGAACAGACATAGTGAGAGAATAAAAATGACATAAAAAGATGCAAAGACAATTAAGATTAAGTTTAGGATTAAAATACAATAAACAGAGACAGATGAAAAATTAAGATAAAACATGTTGTAAGAAAGAACCAAAAATGTATTAGAATAGGTATGTAACGCAAATCGAAAAAAAGAAATCGGGCCGCTCGTTTATCGAGCCCCACGTTTGTTGAGCCCAGGTTTATCGAGCCCCCGTTTATCGAGCCCCACGTTGGGCGCCAAATTTTGTTACGTTATTCGCGGCAGCCACGTTGGGCGCCAAATTTAGTTACGTTATTAGGGGCATCCCTGTTCGGGCGCCCAAGTTATACTACGTTGACTCGTAGCTGAGCGTAACACCAAGAAAATCAAAGAAATGACAAAGAAAATCAAAGAAATGACCAGGGTCAATCGGAGAGTAGAGGGGGGTTGTAGAAAGCAGACCAACATACCATGTACGCGGCTGTAAAAAGTTAGTGATAATACCTGCAAGAAAAATAGTTAAGCAAACCTGAAAAAAAAAGAATAAGCATAGCAGCAATGATAAGTCTAAATTATTCAGTACTTTGTAGAATGTAAGAAAAAAAACTGTTTGGATAATCTGTATAATATAATCACGATAAAAGCATTATAAAAATTTTTAATACAAAGTGAGGTAATATTGGGGAGTAGCAGAAACTTTTCCTGACACACCAATTAAACATAAATCAGATAAAATGTTAACAAAAGATAAATAGATAAGACACCATTGGTATGAGTAATTCAGTAGTATTAATTGTTCTTTCTTTCTCTTTTTTTTTCTTTTCTTATGTTTTAAAATATCATGCAAGTCTTTTGTAAAAGGTATCAGAACGACAAAGATATGGTAAAGCAACGGGTAGATAATTAAAGTAATAACAAGTAGAAAATAGTTCAACTTACAAAAGTCCTTCAGCAACGCTTTCTTGCAACGGAAGTGTGAGATTCACGATGTCCTACGCTAACGAAGCACTTCACCCTGGACTGTGAGGGTGTTGATGGAATTTCTTACACTTTACACTAATCACACCTATGTATTTCACTGGCGTTAGCAGCAGACATTATTATGCTGATGGAACTATGTAGCATTGATAAATTCTTGTTAACTCTATTTCCTGAGACAATAATTTCGAAATCTTTTGTAACACAAATCGTAAAGAAAAAATGGTAATAAAAATTCAGAATCACGGGCTTTCAAGGCACGATGTATTGCATTCAACTAACAGTAACGCGAGGTGTTTTATTTGCTACCTATGGTAACAAAGACAAATCTAATGCTTTTGAATAACAAAAATTTGCGCAAACAACGATCTATTATAGATTCGTTGGGGTTAGAAAATTCAGAAACTACAGTATCACTGTATTTAAATAATCCAAAGTATGCGCTACTCTGAGAAGAAAAGGCCCGCGAAACGAGATCGCACACACAGTTTAAGTATAAAAAGACAAATCAACTAAGAAAAACACAATTAGTAAAGCAACGCGTATCACTAAAACAATGTTCCGTAAAACGCACGACAAGTTCTATAACTTTTATTTATAACAGAAAAACAACCAAAAAAACCAATTAGTAGAGCAACGCGCATCACTAAAAACCGTCCGTCAATGACCTTACCACAACACTTGTGGTCAACCAAACACGTTACATATATAGCATACTTCCTTCAAAAAGGGATTAGGACTACACACTGCTACAGTTAATATACGGCTTTTATTTCATAAGAAAGACAACTAAAATCGTGCCGCGCTTGTTCAGGAACAATACGAAAATTAATCGCGCATTAATTCTCACTATTGTCAAAAGCAGAAAGAAGCAGTATTTTCAACGTACTTAATATATCGGAACCAAGAACAAAACTACCACGACTATCTGTTTATTCAATTCGTCGCTATTACAACCGCTTATCGTCTCTTATCTAGACTTGTATATCCACATAAGGAACCAAATTTTATATTTACGACAAGACAAGGACGATGAAATCCACTCATTATAATACGATGCACTCGCCTAAGGAGTTAATAAATATCAAATATAAAAATAGTAATTTGTAGAAATGTATTTATGAATTGAAGATAGCGTAAAATGTTAAAATTACAAAAATGCACGTTACAACCTAGATAACACAACCGCACGGCATCGCATCCTTAACTCGACTGCCTTATACCTAAAAGACCCTAATATACAAAAGTATTCATATTTCAAGGGCGGGCCAGTACATCACTCCCCTATAAGTTGAACTTTCTGACTAAGCTTGCTTGGTACTTAATTTGAACTTATACTAACAGTTTTGCGGGAAGATTTTGGTCCGGCCCTATATATGGTTTTAAATTGCGTACATTTTGTATACCCAACGAAACACCTCCGGCATCGTCCTGAACCTCATATAAATTTGGCCCTCGCTTGGCCACTACTGTAGAAGGCCTCGAATACAGTAAAAAGAATTTCTTAATCTCTTTATCCTCGGTAGAAGACTGTGGACGAGTACAAACCAGTACTTTATCACCTACCTTAAAAACAATACATTTTTTGTTTACCCTTTGATGCCGCAATTTACGTTTTTTGGCCTTCGATTTTAACCGATCATACGCTAAAGTTATAATTTTGTCCCGATCATCACCTTGTTTAAGACTAGTAGGAAAGGCAATACTCTTGACCATGGGATTATCTATGGAAGCTCCAAAATGTAATTCTAATGGACTGAAGCCCGTAGAATTGTAGACTGCCCTGTTTATCCATTTTTCCACCTTATCCAATACCAACGCCCACCCCCCATGAGCTGAATAACATAGTGACCGTAACATCCGTACACAACCGCCCCATTAAATTGGCTAACTTTTCAGAAAACCTACACTCGATGTCGGATATTTCGTGGTACTGGAAACGCGTTGATCGTCTCTACTCGAGACGGGTCCACCGCCACCCCTTCTGCTGATATAATATAACCCAGGAAAACAACTGTATTCCTGGCAAAATGAGATTTTTTAACTTTATGGTGATACTGGCAGTTTCAAATTTCTCAAATATGTTCCTTAAATGAGTCAAATGTTCCTTGGATCCCTGTGAATACACAAGAAGGTCATCAACATACGCAATTACATACGATGCTACCTCTACCGCTAGGATCATATCTAACGCCCGTATAAAAGACCCCACAGACGTGCTTAGCCCGAAAGGCAAGACCTTAAAAACATAAGTTTTTCCCTCATATAAAAACCCCGTAAACTTTTGGTGCTCTGGCTTAATTTCAATTTGTCAGTAACTCGCTGTTAAGTCAAGCGCGTTCAAGCGTTGGCCGCTAGAAAAATTATACCACAGCTCGGTAGGATTGGGCCGCATTACCCGATCCTTGACCATGCGTTTATTCAGGAATCGCGCGTCCAAGCAAACCCTTATTGCCCCATCTCGTTTCTTAACTAAAACTAATGGACTGATATATTCCGTCTGCCTTGCATCAATAACATTCCACGCTACCATCTCTTCTATCTGACGCTTCACCTCCTCCTTATATGCATACGGAATTGGGTACGACTTTACAAAACATGGCGTGTCATCCCACAACTCAATTTCGTGACAATAAATATTCGTCCTACCCGGTTGGTTCGAAAATATCGACCTATACGACAACAACAATTCACGTAACTTATTTTTTTCTTCCCGCGAGAAGTTCTCCGCACGATTTACCACCTCCTCGATTTCAGACACTTCACACGGCATTATCTTCTTCTTTGAACTACTTTCATCACACTTTTCCTCCGATACTTGACAAATTGTTAACCGAACATCCGGTTTTGGTTCCATACTAAACTCTATGCTCCTTGTCTTTCCCTCAAAATTACCAAATGGCAATTTCTTGAAAAATCTATTTTAATCTGATAATCAGAAAAGAAATGACATCCAAAAATTACGTCTTGAATCAAACCGGGAACTACCATGCACGGATAAGGCACTTCGAAATCTTGAAATTTAAAATTTACAAAAAATTGATCTCTAACAACGCAGCTTTTACCTGTAGCACTAACCAGAATGGTCGACGTAAACGGTAAACGTAAAATATCACCGCTAACTTGTAATAATTTAGATAGGAAATCTTTCCAAATGCACGTAACTTGGCTGCCCGAATCAACCAATATTTTTACCAACATAGCCTCAACAGTATCCTCTATAGACGGTGCAAAAGCAACCGACTTAATATTACTTTGTGCTTCCAACAGGAGCTCATCCCCGTTTTTATTAAATAAAGTGGCCACAGCCGGTGGTTGACTTCCACCCGAGCTACTAGTCACCTGATGATCACGGCGCCCCTCATCCCTATTACCATTACTATAATTGTGATTATTATTTGGTCTGTTTTAGGAACGGACATTATTACCGCTTCCAGAATTTGACATTGTCGATCTGGTACTGTTACGAGCACTCTAGTTTTGTTCATTATTCGTACCTCTCCCACGCCAATTCGCGCTAGGATTGTTACTATTTTCATGGGAAATTTGGTAAGTTTTATCTACCTACCTTAAATAAATTTCCACCTCATCTAACGTCCTAGGCATGCAGTTTACAATACCTCGCAGAATCTCTCTCGGAAAGTGGTTTTTTAATAAAGCAATAAGTTCTTTTCCCTCAAGGGGGACCGTCAAGAAATTCGCTTCCCTTACCAGCTTTAAAAAATAATCCGCCCTGACCCCCTATCGTAACAACCAAATTTGATCTTTTGAAACAGCTTCCTTTTTTCTTCAACCCCCCAATACCGGCTTAAAAATAATTTCCTAAATTCTTTAAAACTCTTTACGCGTTCTTCTTTCAAAACACCGCAAATTATCAACAATCAGGGGAACTTTTCTAGTATCAGGGACTCCCGCTTCTAGCATTATCGTTTCTTGTTTTTTAATAAAAATTACCGGATGTACAGATTTTTCTGGCGAAAAGCACAAGTTTGCACCTCCCAAATCTTTGTATAAACGCATATAATTTTAGGTCCCGGCTACCATGGGAACGATGCCGCTGGTTTCCCGCTGGTTCACAACACCTTCATCCCTAAAATTTTCAACATTACTAGCTCCTACCTCTTTCGCCGATTCCGACACCCGGTTTACATCATTACTCAATTTATTCATATTAACTGAAATATTTAAATTCATCTGTTCAATCGACTCCTTTAGAACTGCATTGTTGCAATTCATATTATTAACAGCTGCAGCTAACTGTTTTTTAATGCCTCCGCAATCTCAGAATCTGCCATTTTATCAGTTTTTTGGAAATTAGTTTGTTCTTTATTTTGCGGCATTAAATTTCAAAGAACATTAAAAAACGTGTTTCATCATACAGCCTGTTATAGCTTAAGCTTACACCGCCACTCGTGTTTATTTTAATTTTATTATTCGTACATACAAACTTGGTACGGACTTAAAGTATTTAACCTAATTAGAATCAAAGTTTAGAAAGAATTTAAATTGCCAAAATTCCACAACATAACCTTGGCAATAACGGTTAGTCTGTGATGAGCTGTTAAAACGTCCCTGTTCAACGATAAGAAATAACCACTTGTTCAATTACAGGTAAATATTCCAACAATCAAATACAAGTCCTTCACTTTTGTTTATTCATAGCGAAAATATCTTTCGCTGGTATTTCCACAAACCCTTTTAACTTTGTGTAAAACAGTATGATTCACACATTGTTATTCGGGAGTAGCGTGACGCCCACGTTGGGCGCCAAATATAACGTTTGTCTATGCTTCACGACTCGTCACAGAAGCGGTTGACCTCGAGATGTTGGCCCTGGCTAGCGACAACCCTCCTGAATACACGTAGATTCTGGTATAGTTTCGTTGTCTCGCTATTACCTGTTTAGAAAGAATAAACCAACTCGCAGCCTATTTTATATGGGTTTAATGAAATAATCTTATAAAATAATGAAACAGTAGACACAAATGCACAATTCTCGGCGTGCCGTAAAATACAATCGCAGCGAGGTTAAACGACACTCATTACAGATATACTCATACAGCGTTACTATTCGCAAATAAACAAAAATTCTAATTACTCAAACTTATCTGCTACAGTAATCCAACAATGAACGAATTTCAAAGATGCTGTCACTACCACATCGATTAAAACTACTAATTAATTCGTAACTCACTCAGTTTACAAATCAACAATCATTAATACACGACCGGAGGACACGTACCTAGATAACACAACCGCACGGCATCGCATCCTTAACTCGACTGCCTTATACCTAAAAGACCCTAATATACAAAAGTATTCATATTTCAAGGGAGAGCCAGTACAGCCTACCCTATATTTTAGACTGTAGTGACTGACACCAACGCTTCATATATTCAATTTTTCAATGTCAAAATGCTTATTATTGTATGTATCGACCAAACAAGATATTATAACGTTATCTATTAACGTTTTGATGTACCCTGAAGCGGCCGCAGCCCGCATTACATCAATACGTACTGCGAGTGATAGTTCAGCAATAAACTGTGAACTCAGACTGACGGTTTATTGCCTATTCCTAACGGACTATGGACTTTATGGAGGTCGCAGGTGCACTTCGGGGTGTATTGGAAGCTACTTTGGATTGATGTGAATGAGCTATACTTGTCGTTTGTTACTCGTTCTCTTTGCTATAGAACATTTTTTATAACAGTAGGTATGCCCTTGAAATATAAGTGAATTAAAAGAAGATTTATAGCACAGAAATGGATAATTTTAAAACTGATGTAATTATGTAAGAAACAAAAATAAAACAACGAAGAAAAATAACTATTCCACAAATTATGTAACATAAATAGTGTTAGTAGCAATGCAGAAAGGTGTTTTAAATCATCAGTTTGTGGAGTTAAAATAGATATCAGCTTACATAGACAAGTTTTATAATGATAATTAAAGTTTAACGAAAGATAAGTTTTAAATTTAACCGTTTTGGAAAAGTAATTTTAAAAATTGGATCAATATTATGGCGTATTAGGGTACATCTACTAAAAGGCACATTAAATACTCGCAACGATTTACACTCATCGATAATAATAATAATACATAAAAACATTAATTCAATTACTTTTTGGAGTGTATATTAAAATTCATAGCGTTTGTATAATGTCTAAGGTAAATCAGGAACGTGGGTATTAATAAAGTCAATGAAGTGGCTCACTTTTGTCAAAACATTAGGCGAAGTAACCATTAGACCATGACCGCATCGAGGATCTCCGCTTTCCATAACTCCTACTACTACATTCCCATTTTCAGTATTTTGTATTACAGGACTGCCGCTGTCTGCAAAGCATCCAGTTTCTCCAAGTTTTTCCGGAAGGGCACAAATATGCACTTCGGTTATTGTCCAGGGGTAATTACCGATACTCTGTAAACGACTTTTACAAGCTGCAAGTGACACGTGTAAGATACAGTTTCGCTGGACCAGAATTCACTTACCATCATTAGTAATGAGGGGCATAGCTAAATACTGTAAAGTAGTCGGATATTCAGGTGGTTCAAAACTGATACGCCCCCATCCTGAAAGTGTTACTTTGCCGCTGAATTCTTGGTTTAGCTTTGGCAACGCAATTGGTTGTACAACTTCATTAAAAACAAGAGCGCTCTGTAATTCCATAACAGCGATATCACTGTAGGATTAAGTTAATTAAATATTCTGGAATTTAATGCGAAAATACTTACTATAAGTTTTCACTATATTTGGGATGATTAATATAACGTTTGGCTGCAATCCTTTGGTTATCGGGGTGCGACTCTCCTATATTAAGCAACCCGGCAACAATTTCCAAGCCATTAGTAGTATACAGGCAATGTGCTGCAGTAAGAACCCACGTTGGGGTAAGAATTCCTCCTCCGCAGTTGTGACTTCCAGACATTTGAACCGATACCATATGCGGGAATTGTCCTCGTTTTGCGCTTTGTCCACCGATGATTGTCGGCGCAGGAGAATTTCTTTTGATATGGAAGCCATTGACTTGAAAAATTCGTTAGGTGAATATGAAAAATATTTAAGGGACTTACCAGAGTAGATCACTAGAACTGTTGCAAGTAGGAACTTCATTTTGGTAATGCTGAAGTAATTGTGTTAGCTGAAAACTTTATATTGTAACTCTGTCGTATCTTATCCAGCAGACAAACGCAATTATTCCTATTTTATCTAGCAGATGAGTGAGTATTCAAAGAAATGTAAAGTTTACTCATAGTTTCTATAAACCAAATCTAAAGCTCACATAGATTTGGTAATCCGCGTTATCATTTCTAACAGTTAATCCCACTTGTCTGAAATAATATGTTTTTACAGAAATAGTAATGAAAACTTAATCCTTCAGAAAATTTTAAGTAGATGCTTTAGTACTATTGAAACAAATTTTCTAACTCTGGCCTGACACTTCTACTACTAGTGGCTTCAACTCGCCTCACACATAGGCGCTAGTGAAACGATTGCCCCAAAAGGCCTCACGTTGCCGGCACCAGTGAAACGTATTATTCAAAGGCCTTCTAAAACACTAGCCTGGCACTACTTTATTAACACCATACTTCAAGTTAGGTGTCTGCAAAACGAAATCTTCCGACGTAACTAGGGGTCTATTCCTTGGGTAGAGCTATGAGCAATGGGGGGGTAAGTCGAAATCTGTAGGGGGTCACACTCAAACTAAAACAAACAGGCGCCACCAAGTCCAGATTGATTTATATTAATGGCATAGCAAATTTCTAAGGGTGGACTTGGAGACCCAAAGAAAAAAAGATCGCCTTCGCTGACATACAATTTTGTGTTAACAGACTAAGACACTGCTCCTGTAAGAAAGAATAATAGTTAAGTTACCAAAAAAGGGAACACTATTTGCGTCCCTTAAGTATATCTAAAATGCATAGAGAATATTTCTTACATAATGGAATCATAAAATTTAACTCTTTCTGTGTTTTGTTTATCAGGTCTGATCAAACCAGATCAGAATAAAAACTTTAAATGTAGGTAATTAATTTACTAGAAAGAATTTTCTTTGTTTCAGTAAATAAAATTTCATGATAATTAAATAAAATAAATATGTGATATTCTTGCAAAATTGTTGTAAGGTTTAACAACTGATCCTTACCCAAATATATTACACTTCAGTGTAACTAACAATATTAAGTTTCTTTATAACCCAACCAGATCTGTGTAGGTCACTTACAAATGAATATATGGAATTTTCTCATTAATTTAACAAAATTAAAATTAGTTTGAAGTTAATAGAATCACCAAGATATTCTCTAATTTTATCAAAAGTGGCAGTACTGTAATGTTAAACATCTGTTAGCCATTATGCAGTTGTTGACGGCATTGTTCAAATAAACAGGTGACGTAATAGCAGCTGTTAATTTACGTTGTAGCCATATGTAGTCACATCTTTACAAAACTAAGTGAAATCAAATTTTGATACTGGGGAAAACCAGCTTAATTACAGGTAAACTAAATAACAATTTTGTACATCTAACAAACAAAACGAAATAATGTAGTTTCAGAAGGAAGTACTGAGGAAATTCTTAATTCTATTACGAACCCAAATACCGGCTGTCGTCCTTGGTTGCAATGGAAACAACTTCGCAGAGCGGGGCCTGCTGTTAAATATGTTTGTTTTCCATGCTTTATTACAGATGCAAGAGCGAAGCAGATTTCTTACATTGGTTCACGGCAGCTTTAAATCACAGCGTACTCCTCCGTTGTCTAATTTTATTTCAAAGTGGTCATGCGGTTTTCTAATTTATCGTTGCAATTTCTGACGTATTGTTGCTTTTCTAACGTATGGTTGCTTTTTCTAACGTATGGTTGCTTTTTCTAACGTATGGTTACTTTTTCTAACGTATGGTTGCTTTTTCTAACGTATGGTTACTTGCGCTAAATAAATTTTAAATTAGCTAATATGATAACGAATATGTAATATATGGATTAAGTACTAACCGTTACTCAGGAAGTGCTTCATCAAATTAAAGCGACCCGGAGGTCACTCGTCATTCTCTTTGAATGCATCTTCACGCTGCCCTAAACTATCGACGAGTGCGCTCGCCGCGCTCCTGCAAGGTGGGAGGATCATAAGTGTGGTTCTCGAACCTCTCACGCGCGCGCTAGTGGCTTGTGGATTTGCACCGCACTCCGAAACAAATAGACTACTAATCCTAGATATAGCAATATTATAAAATTTTGATTGTTACTTGAATCTTTATATTAGTTAATAAAGGTATTTCAATATTCATGGTACGTTTAATGAGTATGTTCCTTTACTGCTAAAATAAAATTGTTACACTACCCCTTTCCTAAAAGAAAAAAATTTTTTTTTAAGAAAAACTCTAAATATAACAAATACAAAAAATTTTTTACAACAATACTAGCCTTTCCTACCTTCCTAACTAACTATGCAATTTTATAAATTTATTCAAATGGGGGGGACAAATATTTACAAATGAGTGTGTTGGTAACTACGCGTACCTGACGTCCATCGGGAGACAAAATCGGGAGTCACAATCGGTAATAATCAAAATTGGGAGGGGTCAAATTAGAAAGTCAAACACTCCACGGGACAAAAAAAATTCAAATTTACAATATTTCCTGACTTGAGATTCTTACTTCTAACAAGGCTAATATTTCTTACCTATAACCAAACACTTACAGCTTACTTCTAATTTCAAAAAACTTCACTTCCAGGAGCTCATTTAGCTCTATCTACAAAAAAGGAATGCTTCCTCATCAAGACAGCATAACTATTCAAAACATCATCACTACACGGTGATAATCAAAAGTAAGACCCTACTAATAGGTCTATATTTAAACACCATCATCACAAAGTGATAATCAAAACAAAGGTGACCTAATCAAAGGTTACTCATCAAATGCAAATACAAAGTATCATCGCTTCATCGCAAAGAGATGATCAAAACAAAAGTAACCCAGCCATAAGGTTACTTACAAAATTCAAATTCAAAAATATTATCATCACAAAGTGATAATCAAAACAAAGGTAACCTAACCAAAAGGTTACTTACAAATCTCAAATACAAAATATCATCACTTCATCGCAAAGGGATGATCAAAACAAAGGTAACCTAACCATAAGGTTACTCAACAAATTTAAATACAAAACATTATCACTTTATCGCAAAGAGATAATCAAAACTAAGGTAACCTAACCATAAGGTTACTTATCAAATGCAAGTACAAAACTGGGCCAGTCAGGGCTGTACTATCCTACACCCTACTGAATATCCTATCACTAATTTCTAACAAACAACTGATCTCATTAGTGATGGACCAAACGGTGAGACTCACCAAACCAACTTTGACCTTATCAATTCAAAGAACTTCTAACGGTCAAAAGGAACAAGGGAAAGAATAATCTAATATTCTCTCTACCTCGATATGTAGAAATCAGGACCAACAATTAAATAGCCCACCTACTTCTACATTGTAAAGATATCTATTAAAGACATCTTCTAAACACATCTCTGAGCAACGCGCGAGCAAAATGTCCAGCTTGCACACTAAAGCACACCTCAAACCTACAAAACTTACAAAATCTCAAACCACTTACTTCACTTCTCAAACAAAATACTCAATTTTAGTGGACCGACACTAAATCAGAACAAAACAAAACGAACCACTACGTCATTACTTAATATCAACGAGATGATCGGATCTGAATTAATCGTCAGGATCATCATTTTCATTTGGATATGATGCATCAACTGGTTTCAAGTCCTTTACGTGCCATTTCCCTGCTTTTGTCCCATCTTCGTTCTCTAACTCATATACTAAATTGGAATGTTTTTTCCGAACTTTACTCATAACGAACTTAGGGGCTAACTTAGCGGAAAATTTATCACTAGCACTCGACACGACCTTATTAGCTCTCCAAACACTTTCTCCGACTCGGAATGAAATGTCTCTTCTCCTAAGATTGTAGCGTTTACTTGAACGTTGGTAAGCTACATGCAAATTTTCACGGACATTTCCAAAAATATCAAACAAAGGTTGACGATCCAAAACATAAGAAGGTCTACTACTGGAGACGATATCAACATCTTCACCCGGTATAAAATTATCATTATAAGCTTTTCCACTTAACTGCCTTGAGGAGCATACACAGCATTGTACCACATCTCTTGGATCTCGTACCTTGCACACAAAACTTCAAAAACATGTCCAATCAACTGTGGACCATTATCACGAATAACAAATGGTGGTATTCCGTATGCAAAAAAAATACTTTTTCTTCTAAGAACTTCTCAATCAAATGTGCCGTGGCACTACGCAAAGGTTGCAAAATCGATTACTTCGAGAACCAATCACCCACAACTAAAAGTCATTTACCTGCTTATGAGTCATCAATAAAAAACTAATCATGACAATAGCTAACAAAAAAAATCAGTGTTCGGGTACACTCACATCCTACTACCAATCGAACTGTCGAAACAACTACAATGCTTCACAACGCCTAAATATGCTAGAGTGACAAACCCTCTACGAGTCTCACCTAGACTAACAATACCAAAATTTACATCAAATCAAAAAAAAGATGCAAAAAAATTCTAGAGCGCCTAACTCACCTCGAGTCTCGTCTAGACTTATGTAAAGCCGAGCGACCAACTCTTCCTGAGTCTCGTCTGGACTGACATACTGCTGAGCGACCAACCACGACGACAAGTTCCGCCTAGACTAAATTACGTTGCAAAGCCGGTCTAAACAAAATCTGCTAACAAAATCAAAAACGTGCTTATGCACAAGAGCAATTCTCAAACGACACAACGACAGCTCACTCCAATGTACCTTCAAAATAGAATCTCTAGCCTTATCATCAAATTTCGACAAAGATGTTCTTTATTGACTCAAACAAATCAAACAACAGGCTTATCAGCTTCTTTAGCTGACAGTCCTCCTAAAATTTTCCTCAAAACTGATTTCTCACTCACTACTCCTCTAATTTTCAGTTCATACTCCAATTCTTCTTTGAGTAGACAAACAATTCGGAATATCCGACATGATTACAAAAGCCTAATGGAATCAAACTGAAAGATCTAAATGATCTGAACCTTACAAAAATGATCAAAACAAATTCGTACTACTAAAGGTAAAAATCAAGAGGTGTTTTTGGTAAAATAATTTTTGCCAAAACAATATCAAAAAAAAATTATATTGGGTCAAAATAGAATGAAAGTTAAAAATAAATTTAACTAAGTTAATTAATTGATTGACTGTGGTTTAACGTTACAACCAATCTTTTATCAAAAGCGAACAAACAAATCTAACTGTCAAATAAACTTTAAGTAAACAAATTTCGGAGCAAAATAATTTTTGGACAAATGGACTTCAAAGCAAAATAAATTTTAAGCTAACAAATTTCAAAGCAAATTAAATTTTTGAATAAACAAATTTCGAAGCAAAAATAAATTTTGAACAGACTATTTCAAAGTAAAATTATTTTTGAACAAACAAGTTTCAGAGTAAAAATAATTTTTAAACGAACGAATCTCGAAGTAAAATTAATTTTGAACAAACAAATTTCGAGGTAAATCAAATTATGAACAAACAAATATCGAGCTAAATTAAATTATGAACGAACGAATTTCGACGAATCACTCGTTGAATAAACAAATTTCGACGCCCCAAGCGTTGAACAAACAAATTTCGACGCCTCACACGTTGGGCGCAAGTGAAACAAATTTTCCTCACTCAGGCCTGACACTTCTACTACTAGTGGCTTCAACTCGCCTCACACATAGGCGCTAGTGAAACGATTGCCCCAAAAGGCCTCACGTTGCCGGCACCAGTGAAACGTATTATTCAAAGGCCTTCTAAAACACTAGCCTGGCACTACTTTATTAACACCATACTTCAAGTTAGGTGTCTGCAAAACGAAATCTTCCGACGTAACTAGGGGTCTATTCCTTGGGTAGAGCTATGAGCAATGGGGGGGTAAGTCGAAATCTGTAGGGGGTCACACTCAAACTAAAACAAACAGGCGCCACCAAGTCCAGATTGATTTATATTAATGGCATAGCAAATTTCTAAGGGTGGACTTGGAGACCCAAAGAAAAAAAGATCGCCTTCGCTGACATACAATTTTGTGTTAACAGACTAAGACACTGCTCCTGTAAGAAAGAATAATAGTTAAGTTACCAAAAAAAAGGGAACACTATTTGCGTCCCTTAAGTATATCTAAAATGCATAGAGAATATTTCTTACATAATGGAATCATAAAAATTTAACTCTTTCTGTGTTTTGTTTATCAGGTCTGATCAAACCAGATCAGAATAAAAAAACTTTAAATGTAGGTAATTAATTTACTAGAAAGAATTTTCTTTGTTTCAGTAAATAAAATTTCATGATAATTAAATAAAATAAATATGTGATATTCTTGCAAAATTGTTGTAAGGTTTAACAACTGATCCTTACCCAAATATATTACACTTCAGTGTAACTAACAATATTAAGTTTCTTTATAACCCAACCAGATCTGTGTAGGTCACTTACAAATGAATATATGGAATTTTCTCATTAATTTAACAAAATTAAAATTAGTTTGAAGTTAATAGAATCACCAAGATATTCTCTAATTTTATCAAAAGTGGCAGTACTGTAATGTTAAACATCTGTTAGCCATTATGCAGTTGTTGACGGCATTGTTCAAATAAACAGGTGACGTAATAGCAGCTGTTAATTTACGTTGTAGCCATATGTAGTCACATCTTTACAAAACTAAGTGAAATCAAATTTTGATACTGGGGAAAACCAGCTTAATTACAGGTAAACTGAATAACAATTTTGTACATCTAACAAACAAAACGAAATAATGTAGTTTCAGAAGGAAGTACTGAGGAAATTCTTAATTCTATTACGAACCCAAATACCGGCTGTCGTCCTTGGTTGCAATGGAAACAACTTCGCAGAGCGGGGCCTGCTGTTAAATATGTTTGTTTTCCATGCTTTATTACAGATGCAAGAGCGAAGCAGATTTCTTACATTGGTTCACGGCAGCTTTAAATCACAGCGTACTCCTCCGTTGTCTAATTTTATTTCAAAGTGGTCATGCGGTTTTCTAATTTATCGTTGCAATTTCTGACGTATTGTTGCTTTTCTAACGTATGGTTGCTTTTTCTAACGTATGGTTGCTTTTTCTAACGTATGGTTACTTTTTCTAACGTATGGTTGCTTTTTCTAACGTATGGTTACTTGCGCTAAATAAATTTTAAATTAGCTAATATGATAACGAATATGTAATATATGGATTAAGTACTAACCGTTACTCAGGAAGTGCTTCACCAAATTAAAGCGACCCGGAGGTCACTCGTCATTCTCTTAGAATGCATCTTCACGCTGCCCTAAACTATCGACGAGTGCGCTCGCCGCGCTCCTGCAAGGTGGGAGGATCATAAGTGTGGTTCTCGAACCTCTCACGCGCGCGCTAGTGGCTTGTGGATTTGCACCGCACTCCGAAACAAATAGACTACTAATCCTAGATATAGCAATATTATAAAATTTTGATTGTTACTTGAATCTTTATATTAGTTAATAAAGGTATTTCAATATTCATGGTACGTTTAATGAGTATGTTCCTTTACTGCTAAAATAAAATTGTTACACTATGTCAAATTTTTTACAGGTTTGATAGTACAGTTTGCTCCTACAGTTATGCAAAAGTTTATGCACCTTAAACCACAAGAAGAGACGAATTCGAATAGTCTTAACAACTTGTATTGATATAAATACAGAGCAAATAATTTGACATCACTGACAATGGTCCTTTGCGACTTGAATTGGCAACGATAATTTGGACCAGGAGCTTCCACATACGCTAAAAGTATATAATAGTTTTTTAAATACAGTAATCGTAATGCATTCTGTTCTTATCTACCATGGCCCAAAGCACGTAGCAGCTCCTTTAGAAAGGGCACCGTATTTTTGTCAAGGTCTAACATCATAACCAAAATGTATTAATAATCAGAGAGCTGTAGATGATAATTAATTTTCAGATTTACCTCTATACCATATATAGTATAAGGTAAATTTACTCTTGGATTGTGAAGATCAAACACCTCTGTGGACAGTTGATTATATTAGAATGATTCTTGAACAATGCAAGCAGAAGGACAGGCTAACCAGCTCAATTTTTGCTGATTATCACGTGTCCCGGTTCCCTGGAGCGTTTCGGGGTACCTAAGAAATGCATCTAATCTAGAATTTCCCGGGAAATCTACCCTGTTGGAATTTTTAAAATCATACCACCCCTTACAAAGTTACACCCGTTTAAAGCCCCAAACCTTTAATTTTTTGCATTCATATCAAACCTAAATAAAAGTTTTCTTAGACTAGCTATATTAATTTTATCTATAAGTTCCCGGGTAATCTAAAACCGTTGGAATTGTTTAAATCCAACCGCTCTTTACAGAGTTACACCTTTTAAAAATCCCAAACCTCTCAATTTTTGCTCATCTATATTTAACTCCATCTTTAAAACTTTTTTTTTCGCTATCCAAGATATATGCTTTAACCAACCATTTCCCGAAAATCTAAAACCACTGGAATTTTAGAAATTAACCGTTTATAAGCCATAAGTGTTTGATATTTAAAACCATTTTCAAACACTAATGTTCTGTTTTTAGAATAATGTAAAACATTCCAATGTAATGTGTTTTTAATATATAAATGGGAAGGTCGAGTTTAGCAACAACAACCACATTCTCTAATTAGAATATTCAAAACACCACATTTCAAATTTTAAACAGGGTAAACCTTTACACAAAATATCATCAATTTTCTATTAATATTAGATTTTGCTCAGCTATCCGAATTTTTAGGAATTTTTTAGATTACATCATACCCCAGGGAGTTACCCTCATTTTAAGAATTTTTACCAACTGGTTTTATAATCACTCCTATAAACTTTTTAGGGGGTTTGAGATACGGATTCATCTTGCTGTATTACGCAAAATTCGAATCTGCAAACAGATTTAAAATCGGGGCAACCCCTTACCGTTTCACACACATACCCTGTAGCGAACATATAAAAGATTATTTCTTGTTTCTTTCGAGATAAATATATCTTGCTTGGTATCAATTAGTATCAGATTTCTCTCAGCTACCTGAATTTTTAGGAAGTTTTTGGATAGCATCACTCATCACCAAGTCCTTGTGTTCATAAACAACTTGGAAATCATACACTAGATTTTTTATGTTGTCCATATGCACGTTTAAGGAAAACATTCGCGTCTACTTTGGTCAAAGAACATGGTATTACGCGAATGGAAGCGACAATATACAACTGTAGAGTTGGAAACTATGTCAGTGCGGAACAGGTGTATAATTCCTTAAAAGACTGTTTAACCTTATTGAAAGATAGTAAGTTATACTTCCTAAAGGCGTCAATGTACTCGGCACCACTTGCCAAAAAGTGGAGTAAGCTATTGGATTAGTTACAAAATAGCTGCTATTTAGTGTATACTAACCTACTACAGTACGTGTCTTGGGGCTATACAGGAGAGGCCTATACGAAATTACCGTCATCCGTGTAGGGATGGCATCGAAGAAATTGTTGTGACAAACGGTTTGGCACTCTGAATTATAACAAGCGCAAAACCTTTTAGGTTAAGTGATGTATAACGTAGTTTTTTATATTTCAGGCACTTTCTTTATTAGTTTTTTCTACTTTTTTTTATAGTTTCTTCCATGGGACCCATTTCCGCACAACTGCAGTTAGCTTACGCCCCTTCAGTGCAAATAAATTTATTAACTTACCGCTCATTTTTCTCGTATCAACATGTACGGTCATTGCCCAAGTTTGAGTGAGGGCTCTAAATTCTCCCCTCTATCAACCATCCGATTTTAATAAGTCCACCAAATTTGGCTTTAACCTAACCATTTCCAACTTCAAATTTGCGAGCTTCCCACCCCTAAAAGATTTTGAACGTTTGCCGCTCCTATTTGTAGAGCTTTCTTCTTGCTTAAAAGTTTGTTGCTTTTAAGTTCTTTAGTGGTTTCCTGCCCTTCTTCACATTCGAATAGGAACGTTCTACCAAAGTAGAGAGGACTGTTATTTTTCAAAGAATATTAGGAGGTGAGGAATGGTAGTTTTCTAAATTGGTCTTGTTTCTCATATCAGGCAAACGAATCTGCTGGACTATTTTATCCTGATTCCAAACGAGGAAAAGGATCAGGGAACAAAAATGTATATATTCAACTATATATAAAAATTTTTTTCAGACAATATTTTTTTTTTATTTGCAGTAGTACCGGACATTGATATTAACGTTCCAATGGAATGGAACCCACCTTATTTTAGAGTAAAATGTTCACCGAATAGTTATCTAGCTTAGCAATAATTATCATAAACACAGCAATCATCAATAATATTCAAGCTTAGAAAGGTTCATATTTATCCAAAAACTACCTAGCAATTATTGAAGATGAAAGAAAAGTAAAGCGTTCTTCCATTAAATGGAGATAATGTAAAACTTGGAATTAGTAAATTTATTAAGTTGCCGGAGAAAAAAGTGCCCCGAGGAAGACCCCAAACGTCCGTTGGGTCCCTTGCGATGGCTAGGGTCCCCACGCTGTCGGAGGCGTAGAAGCCTGAAAACCGAAAGGCAAGTAGGGCTCTAAGTCCCAAGGAGATGCATATCTTCCAACACGACATACAGCCGGGCTAGACGCGGGAACTCGTCGCGGCGTGAGCCGTGGGTACGTCTAGTCCGATGAGCCCTTCTAAGAAAAGGAGTCAAACATCATAGATGTTGTTGAAGAGGACTCATCCTCCAAAATGGGAAAAGAGGACCCATCCTTTGAAATGGGACACAGACACGGCATTGTTAAAGGCGATGGCAAACTGGACATGAAAAGGGCAGTCAATGGGGAGGGCTGCAAGACAAATGCTACCAAACTTGAAACGGACACCCAAAGTATACCTCAGACAGGCGCGGGTGAGTAAGCTATACGGGGTAGACGAATTACTGGATATGACTGAGAGAAGGTGGCCGACCCTACAATTAAGAACACAGCGCTTAAGAGAACACCACCTGGGCAGGCCAGTGGTCCCATGTACAATAAGAATGTAAATAGAAAGATCTTCGATACACCATTGGGGAAGCTAATCCTACTGACACAACCTAATACTGCTACTCCGGTCGATGACCTCGACTTATCTAGAGACAGCGTGGTCAAAAGCGATCTGTGCTAAGACGAGGAGGCTGAACACCAGCACAAAGAACTACAAGATCCAAAAAAAAGAAAGGCGGTCAAAAATATAATGGAAAGGCCGGTGGTGATGCAGGACAAGGTGAATTTAGGCGGACGGAGTGAATCCACCGCAACATCCCCCGATAAAACGAAAGAAGAGTAATAAAAAGGGATCAAAACCCCCTGTTACAGAGCGAAAACAATTGGTGACGAGCTCTAATATGGGATAGCTCATAAGAAAAATAGAAGAGATGTTTGTTTTAAAAAATAGTAAACGCTCTGGACATCTCGAGCTGAAAAAAGGTATAGAGGATACTTTAAAATTGGCCAAAAGAGTGGCAGAGGAACACCGGGAACTACAAGAGACACTAACACTCTTAAACGACAGGGTAAATGCTTTGGAAGAAAAATGTAGGAAGTTGGAAGAGGCCAGCGCACATGAGACATTAAACAAGGACGAAGGAACGCAGACCACGGCGTGAACCGGAAGTAGCGGTCGAGTCGTAACCAAACTTCTCAAAGAAATAACAGGAAAAGCGTGAGAAAATATTTAAACAAAAGACTGGGATCAAGAGCTGTATAAGATAACTAATGTGGTGGTGGGAAACCCCCTGCAAGTGGATGAAAATATTACCAAAGTGGTAATAATTGAGCCAGACGACAATGGTATGCTGGAGTGCATTCAAAGGCAATACCGCGAGAAATACCCGGAGCTTCTTAACACTACAGAAAGTCTTGAGATATTGGAAAGCACGATCAGACTAAGGTCAAAAGGTGCTAAAGCGGCGTTTTGTAGGAAGGCGATTAAAGTGTCCCATGACGGAACTGAAGAAGAGATACTTAAGATGAAACAGCAAATACAACGAGACACCAAGAACGATATACGAGTAGCGTTGCACAGCATTAAATCAAATAGTATAACAGCGCTAACTCGCATGGAGAAGTGGGTGTTCCAAGGTTCAGAAATTATTGTAGACATATACACTCCTACTAAACGAATAGAGGAGGTCAAGACACATGAGGGGAAGCAGACACGCACAGATTCGTATGCCTTAATCGTAGAAAAGAACGGAACTGATTTTATATCTCTTCTTAAAGAGTTGAGAGTGGGACTTAAGGATAGCGAAACTGTAGAGGCCATCCAAGAAGTATGTAGCACTCGGCAAGCAAAGCTTCTGATTAAGCTAAAAAAGACGAAGCAGCCCTACAGAAGGTAAAGGAGGCTATAGAAGCAAAAGATGACAGCAAAAGGGCAAGACAGGTGGGTAAAGGCGGCGACTGGGAGACTTTGCACCTGAAAAGACTAGATGGGGCTACAGAAAGGCAGGAGATAGTTTCTGCATTGCAGAAAAAATTCCATGGCGTTAAAGAGACCGAGTTTAAGCTAGACCAGCTTAGGGCATATGCCAGGGATACGCTGGCGGTTACACTGATCATCGACAGTGATCATGCCAGCACTATACGGAATGAGGGTCTAAGAGTTGGTCTTGTACCATGCCGAGTTATGAAAAAAGTAGAGGTGACTAGGTGCTACCGCTGCTGGGAGCACGGTCATACGCAAGAGCCTGTCAAGGTACGGACCGGTTTGAGGCGTGCCTTAGATGCGGAAGGGAACGCCACAGATCCGCCACATGTAAGGAAGAAAAGTTTTGTGCTCTTGGTAATCGACCCGGACATCAAACAGACAAGAGTAAATGTGAGGCATTCCAAAAGGCCCTGGCAGCGACAAGAAGAGCAGAAACCGCCCATAGCAAGGAAAGGAAAACGCAACCAGATGCGACATGATATCTGTGATATGAAGGCTGTGAATAGATTTATTTGGTATTATTTTATTTATTTTGGTGTTTAATTGTTATTGTCCTTGTGCGAGTCTATTTACATTACATGTTTAACATTAAGAAAACGGACTGTGGTATGGCTATGTATGAACAGAAGAAACCTGAAAATTAAATCCGGCCTGAGAATTTTGCAGATAAACCTGTATAGAGTGAAGCTTCCTCATAGCCTCCTAGAAGCTACGGTAAAGGAAAGTGCAACCGACATAGTAATTGCTAGAGAGCCAAACCAAAAAATGAGCAGTTTATGGAGGAGAGATAGTAGCGAAGTGGCATCCCTATCCATTAGAAATAAGAGGATTGTAATCATAGACCATGGAAAAAGCTAAGGCTTCGTATGGATTCGAATACAAGATCCTAAGTTAACCATCTTTAGCTGCTATTTCTCCTAAAATCGGTTACTAGAATACTTTAAAACCTTCCTTCTAAATATGGAAGACGTAATTAAAATCAATAATAACACAGCACTAGTGGCGGGAGATTTCAACGCAGAAGCTGCTGCGTGGGGGTCCCCCAGTACTGATAAGAGAGGCGAAGCAATTATGGAATGGATAGCAATGCTTGATTTCCTAATTATTAACGGAAGAACGACACCAACGGCCAGATTGGGTGCGGAGCCTATTATCGACCTTACGCTAGCTTCTCCTAGCGCGGCAACCTTAATAAACGGGTGGGAGGTTGCCGACACTGAAACACTTAGTGACCATCGATACATTTTGTACCGGATAGGAGTAGATCAGGAAAAACGACCAGTGGACGCTCTTTAAACTTAATTTATATATACTGAATGCCGTCCTATTTCAGGAAAGACATAATGCCTGCAGTGACTACAGAGAACTGCACGAGATCTTTACAAAAGTGTGTGATAAAGCTATGCCTAAGAAAAAACCACATCGGCATGGCTCTAAGCAGGTGTTCTGGGGGTCCGATCACATTGCCCACCTGAGAAACGAAGCTAATACCGCCAGAAAGCAATTTCAACGGAAGCACAAAAGGACACCGGATGATTGTAAGCTAGAAAAAGATCGAGCGGTCATCAAAAGACGAGAGCTACAAAAAGCAATCAAAAAGAGGCAAGCGCAATGCTGGGAGGACCTATGTATAAAAGTGGATGACGACATATGGGGCTCGGCTATCAGATCGTTACCCGCAAGCAATCATTAAAGACATTTTCCCGCAAAGCGTCCCGCTCACCTGAAGGGTGCTAGAGCAGGAGAACATGGAGATACCACTCCTTACAAAAGATGAGCTGGTGAATGCGGTCAAAAAGCTTAAGACAGGTAAAGCCCTGCACCTCGATGGAATCCCAACCGAAGTCGTTAAGGCTGCAGGAAAATTGCTGGCGGTTACAAATAAGATGTTTTTGGATGGAATACTTCCACCGGAGTGGAAAACTGCCCAGGTGGTCCTTATCAAAAAACAACAGAAGTCAGCCACATAATCCTCTTCCTTTCGGCCAATCTGCCTGATACATGCAACGGTTAAACTTGCGAAGCAGCTAATCGTCTGAAGCTGGAAATCGAGAAAAACAATGGACTCTCCGACATACAGTTCGGAATCAGAGAAGGGAGATCAACTGCAGACGCAGTGGAGCAGGTTAAGAGCTTTGCAACATGGGCAAATGAGGGAACGCGGCGAACACGGCAACTTTGCCTGTTAGTGGCCCTGGGCATTAAAAATGCATTCAATTCTGCGAAGTGGCAGTGCATAATGGATGCGCTTGTGGGCATGGGGATATCCCAGTATCTGCAGAAGATCATAATCAGTTACTTGACCGACCGTAAGATCCTGTTAACGAAAGAACATGGAGAAACTAGGACGTTCGTCATGATAAAAGGCGTTCCACAGGGCTCGGTTCTTGGGCCAACCCTGTGGAATGTCATGTGCGATGGAGTACTACGACTAGAACTCGATAGCTGTGGGGCTTGCTGACAATCTGGCGATTCTTGTAGCGGCCAAAAATGAGCGGGATCTAGTTGATCGAGCCAATCAGGAAATCTGTATGATAGGGAACTGGCTGATGGGGAAGGAACTCCAACTGGCACCAACCAAAACGAATACGCTGCTTATTACGGGATAGAGGTTGGTCAAGCCGGTTTGCATCAGGGTTGGTGGGATGGATGTAGTGCCTGAAAGATTTACAAGATACCTGGGGGTAACAATTGACAGTTCCATGAGCCTTTACAAGCACCTGTTAAGGGCAGCAGAAAAAGCACAAACGGCGCTTAACACGATAAGCAGGCTAATGCCCAATATAGGAGGTCCTAGGGCCAGTAAAAAAAAGGGTTCTAGCGTCTGTGGTGAGTTCGGTAATCCTATATGGTGCACCAGTATGGGCTGATACTATGAACATCCAGAGCCAAAGGGCTATTTTAATCAAGATCCAAAGGCGGGTTGCAATACGGATATCTAGCGCCTATAAAACAATTTGGGCATACACTGCTTTGGTCATTGCAGGGATATTTCACCTAGACCTTCTGGCTAAAGAGAGGAGCGACATGAGACGATACGGTATTGAGAAGAAAGAAGCCAGGAAAAATACTTTCACGCTATGGCAGGTTAGATGGGACATGCTCGATCGACAGAAGTGGACGAAAAAACTTATTAGGAGGATACAACCCTGGGTGCTCAAGAAAAAACGGACAAATTGGATACCATATCACCCAAGTGTTGAGTGAGCATGGGTGTTTTGCAAACTACTTATACGCTCTGGGAAAATACAGAACCGACCGCTGCATTATGTGTAATGAAGAGGATGATGTGGAACATACAGTCTTCCAGTGCGAAAGATGGCATGCCCAGAGGTCTCAGCTACAAAGAGAACTGAGAAAGAATCTTACAGCAAATAACGTGGTCGATATAATGCTACAAAGCGAACACAGTTGGAAAGTTATTTCAAATTACCTAACAGTCATTATGACAGAGAAAAAAAGAGAGGAGAGAGTTCTACAGAATCAAGGTGTTATTTAAGGATTATCGAGAGACAATCATTCCTGCTGCGCCCTGATGAAATGCAGAAACGCGGTACCGGAGTCGCTAGTCACTAGTAGAAAGAGAGGAATGGTTTTAGTTGGTCTTGGATAACGTCATGATGAGGGATCTAGTGGTTGGATTACGGTCCGATATCTGGTTCGACGCTATCGGGACCTTATCCAAACCTGTCGCACTAGACCATTTTCTTTGTGGCGCTAGTCTTCCCTGTGGTAAGGAGTCGAGACCATGGTCAAAGGGCAAATTACCATGGGGGTAAAGGAACATTTCCAACCCTCTTTTAAAAAAAAGAAAAAAAAAGAATAGAAAAGGCAAATAAATCTGCTGGACTATTTTAGCCAGGTCCCAAACGAGGAAAAGGATCAGAGAACAAAAATGTATATATTCAACTATACATAAATATTTTTTCCGGCTATATTTTTTTTTATATATACATTACTATCGAACATTGATATTACGTTCCAATGGAATGGAATCTACCTCATTTTAGAGTAAAATGTTCGCCAAATAGTTATCTAGCTTAGCAATAATTATCATGAACGCAGCAATCATCAATAATATTCAAGCTTAGAAAGGTTCATACAGGTCCAAAAACTAACTAGCAATTATTGAAGACGAAAAAAAGTAAAGCGTTCTTCCATTAAATGGGGATAATGTAAAACTTGGAATTAGTAAATTTATTAAGTTGCCGGTTGAAATTGGTATTCTGGAATAGATTAGAGGTGTTTATGGCATGATCAGCTTGTGATGTGAAAGACATACGGCAGTCAATTAATAATTTCATATATAGTTTAATACAAATCTATTAAAACTGATTTCGCAGAAAAAAATTTTATGTGATATATAAATACATCTACATATTACGAAACATTATCGTTCCGTAACGCTTTACGTGTTTTTTTGCGAAGATTGATAGGTACTCAAAAAGATAGCTAAAATATAAAATATGTATCGTGAAATAGTTTCTGATAGTGCAACGTTCAGGTACAGGTGTGAAAATACACTAGAATTTAGTTCGATTAATTCCACTTTAATTGTTTCCTGTTTGGTTGTTATCATGTAGTATGTCTCACACATTTTATCGATACTGAATTTCATTATAACTTCAGGTGTTCTAACAAGTTATTCATCACTAATGCATGAGATTTTTTTAAGTACTGTGTTCATATTTTTAGTTTCCTGCCTATTAACAAGTTTAACCCAGCATTTCACATCGCGTAAGTAAATTCGTCGTTATTGACATACTTGTAGCAAATGCCTGACCAACGTGTGCAATTGTTCTAACTTAAACAAAAAAATTTTTGTTTATTAAAAGTGCTGGATGTGGAAGAGCTTATTTGTAAATTGTAGGTAAATTTCAGTCTCTCACGCCCTCTCTGTCCTTCTTTCTCTTCTCCCTCCAATACCTCTCACTCATTCTTTTTAGAAAGGGTGACCGTTGAAAACGTCCAAGAAAAAGTTTGAAATAACACCACACCAAACATTGATCTTGAATCCGTGTTGAAAATGTCTTTCTTTTGCGGCATGGGTGTTTTCTGAGTCCCACAAATAATTGCTTCGCCAGTTGAAAACTTAACGGCGAGTAAACGTTGCATCATCAGTAAAGAAAATCTTATTTAAAAAAAAGCTCTAATAAAAACTGAGTAAAAACGAAGGGGAACTGAAGGGTCTTTTGGCAACAAATTCTGAACTGAAGTAAAGTGGTATGGAGGAAGCTTCTCTCTCTTACAAATTATCCAAATCAGTAACTCATTGCCGCACTTAGACAACGGGCACTTGTACCTGTATTCTCGTACACTCTAACCAAAACCTCATTTTCTTGCTCAACCGAGATAGTTTATGGAGCGTTATTTTTACTTTTGGGACTTTTCTCGCCTAAACGATTGTACAGGCTTTGAAACAGTTTATGATTTGGTTGTATTGTTTGGGGTATAATTGGGTATATCTTCGGGTCGCAGCGTGGCCATTGAAATTTGTTAGCGCAAAAACACATCATATATCTCATATCGCTATTGGTAAAGTCATTATGACGCGACATTTTTTAAATATTTTAGTGCAAGTAATTTCAAGTGGAAGGTTAAAGGAAACACTTACTGAGTTGATACTTCAAATACCTTCATTGACTCATTAAATAAAAACTGTGACATCATAATGGCGACTGTCAGATAATAACAAGCCTACTAAAATATTATTATTATTTTCGGCGTGACATCCCACTAATAAGGATTAAAACATTATTTGAATTGAAAACAGATTGGGATATCAAAGAGAGACAAGAATATGTTTTTTACGTAAAAAGGGTTGTTCTTTCAGATTTCGAAGTCGGTTGTACGCTAGATGTAGAGAATAAAAAGTTATCCGTAACTGTAAATAGACATTGCCCTGCTAAATTGGTCGTTAGATCCTCTAAAGTTGGTATTTGAAAAGTTTCACGTTTTACAAATTTATTTAACCGTAGAGGACTAACACAAATCCTTAAAGAACTATTACTTTTTTCAACTATTACTATGTCGTTAAGAGCGCGATCGGATGTAGGGTTGGCTGCCTATAATCTATCAAAAACAGGTTATTCTGTTTGGTAACTAACTTTTGTTGGATTGAAAATATGCAAAATGTAACTTCACCATTAGACTCACAAAACTCTGTACTTTCTAACGAAGGTTTGTTTTTTTTCCAAAGTGGAGTAATAAGCAAGAACTAACTGTTAAAAGTAAAATGTTAAAATTCACTAATCTTATTTTTATTACTACATCTAACAGAATCAATTTGTATATAAAAAAAAACATTCGTTGGATAGCAGATACATATATAATCATTCTGTTTAAAAAAATTCAAAATATTGATCGTGATAGTCGTAGTGTACTGAATGGATTTTATTTAATTAATACATTAATTTTACGCCATTTTAATAGAAATCGTTCACGAGTTTCGCTGAAGATAGCACTGTTAATGATGTGTAGAATAAGGTTTAAAACCAGAATAGTTCAAATTGAATTATTTTGAATTTTGTTTTTGGCGCATTGAAATGAAGTAAACTAATAATATATGGTGAATTACCTTTTGATAAGTGTAGTATAATAATGATTGGATTAATTGCAAATATTTATGAATCCAAAAATGACATAACCTCAACATCCATGGTTGTTTGTAAACTTCCATGTTTATGTTTACAAGCGTTAAGTAAATTATTGGAGCAGTGTTACTTTGTGAAGCTTATTCTAATGTTATAATAGTTTTTAAAAAAAGGATAGTGTGCCGTATCCCAAAACGTAACTAGAAATTCTACAATATTCAATGTAAGCAAAATATTGCTTCAGTTAGCAAGAGCGGAGTGTTTATTAAAATATCTTAGTGGAACCATCACAAGGAATTACGATACATTTTGTTACAAATTAGGTTGCGAGTTTGGTACTCAGTAAAATGATTTACAAATTTGAACGATCTGGGGGAGGACATTGTCAAAAAACAATAGTTATTCCTACATCATTTTACACTTCACTTTGAGGATGTTCATTGTTTTGTGTATCTTCACCAGGGGTTTGCAATGGTAATTATATTTTCAATTTGAAAAGTGTCAAAATCAGCTTTAAATATATAGGCAACTTATTAGTGTTCCCATTCTTTACCCGCAGACTTACGTCATTTTTTGGTCATACAAAGTTCACATGTAACGTCAAATAGATCTGATAATGACGAAATTTTCTCAAATTGTGCTGCCGGCAAAAAAATGATTATAATAAACAATAAGCTTCAAAACTCCCACTAATTATGAAATATATATTAGGCTAAATTAAAAATAAAGGCGTAACAGTTTGTTTAAGATTAAACAATTTACGAAACTAGATCTATCTACAGGTGATTAAAAATAAACCATAAAAGAATTTCTTTTTGGTTTATTTTGTGAAAAAATAGCTATTTTGTTACAATAAATATTTCAAACTAATAGAATATTTGGGGTCTTCGATTTAATATTTTTCATCAAATGCTAATATCGAAAAAAGTATTTCAAATACAAAAAACTGACTTGTTATCTGTAAAGTGTGCTTTATTAAAACAAAGTTATTACAAATGTTTTATTTTTAGTGAATAACTAAGAAAATAAGAATAGGTTTAATTGTAATATTTACAATAATGTGTATATAGGTATTTTTAAACGGTAAGTCACTACCAACCAAAAACTTAAATAGAACACTGTTTTACACAATACGTAGCAATGTAAATGATATAAAACGATTAGTGAAAAGAGGGAATAACAGGCATTTGTAAATAATATTTGTTAAACCCCACATTTTAAGGTCAAATTTAGTAATAAATATACCGACAGCTTTCGAATTGAAATTGACTTTATTGTTGTTAATATTATATTAAATATTAGTATATAAGACATATTTGTAGATCCATGTAGGCGAAGTTTAGTCAGAGACTACTCTTACACCACTACATATCTCAACAAGAAAAATTAGTGAAGCAAATGAAAATTATACAATAATTGAAAAATATACAATTAGGCTATGTTACTGCCTGTCCAAATGATTTGTTTACAAGAGCAGCACATTCACACGTCTTACTACTTCAACATACTCGCGATATTGCAAAATGACTCATTTAATATCTTCCAACCACAAATGCATTAGTCCCTAAAATAATAATATATTGTGTATTTGAATGATAGTATTATCGTTCATCATAAAGTATGAGTCAGAATACAATATGAACAATTAATAAATGTATAGCCTATGCAAATAATTTTTTTGAATTGTGAGCAGGTAGACCTCTCATGTAGTAATGGACCAGAATAATGAATTGTGAATGATCGTCAGAGGAATAGTTGGCAGTACTTGCAGTATTAATTTCTTCTACGGAACACCTGTTTTAATGGATTATGTGGACATTTTACTAATTTTTTTTGTAGACTGCATATTGATCTAATGGATCATACTTTTCTACATCTTTACTCAAATGACACAATGTGTGGATATTGTACGCAAAACATTCTTTGCCATAAAAATTTCACAATGTTTCACAAAATCTGTAAGAAGTGAATATTTAGCTATTTGGGAACCGACTTTTTGAATGTGACAACTTGGAAATAAGGGTATGCCATCAATATTGAAACTCGGTTTGATTTCTTTATCGGGAAATACATTATTTAATGAGATGTGCGGAAATAATTTTACTACTCCTAATTGCCCAATATCCATATTTATTGAGTAGTATGAGTTTTTAACAAAGTTTTGCAGTCCAGAGCTCGGATAAATGATATGCAGACAAAATTCGCAACAACATAGTAGTAGCTGAGTGGGATTTGTTACGATCAGTTACCCAATTGCTTAATTTCATAGATGAATTAGTTTCAGAGACATTAAGAGTACGCTTTCAATCCTCGGTATGGCTATTTGGGAAACTAGATTTATCGCTCGACTCACAATTATATACAAACTGTTGTAGTGTAACCGACCTAGAGGCTGACCCAAACGCCCTCAATAAACAGTACACCAGGCTCCATGATCTAACATCTAGTGGCAGTGGCTCGACAACTCTTACGTTGTGTTGTTATAATGTAACCCAAACACACTGGGAGGATGGCGTTAAGGCAGGAAGGTTCGAAATAAAACTACAGAATTTACCTAATTTGAGTTTTAATCAAAACAATAACCACAAAATAGGTCATTTGCATGAAACAAAGAAAAAAGACATTTAAAACAAACAGTGTCGTACTCAACCTGAGCGATTGGGGAAAGAGCATGGCAGAGAAAACCCCAAACTGCCCTCACACTTCCAACTGCATTTGGCACATCTCGACAAGGATGGGTGACGTACAAATACCCAGATCACCAACATTGAATTTAATGGGAAGTAAACTGTTACCCAGACATACCACACGTGACAACTGAAGAAACGTTAGTGTAAACTAGCTACTCTTTTCTGATAGGTACTGAGGTTGGATAACCAATACTATCCAGCTAAAGTTGAAGAGGAGGGGACACCAGGAAGGTAAAATCTGTCATGACTACCAATGTTCCTCCCTACACGGACATAAAATGTTAGTAATATATACGCCCACATACATACATTAACAGTTTCCCACCCGTGTTACAAAATATTTCACAAAGGCTAGCCCACTTCCTATTATTTGTAAAAGGGTACACTACAAGTACATTGACAAGACAATATGAATCGCTGAAATGAACCTATGGTATGGTTGCGCATAGTTAAAAGGTGCTGGTTATTCAATCGACTATCCCCAACATAATCATAAATGCAAACACGTAGGCACGTGAAGGTCGATCATACCAGAGGTTAAATTTAATTACATCACAACAATTATCACAAACGTTAAATACTAGTTAATTATATAGGAACATCGGCTAGATAATAGGATATACAAAACAACAAACAATATTATAAAGTTTAAACCGAGATATGAGTGATGCAGTGGAATATGTGGTTAATAAGCTGAAATAAAACAATTACACATGATAAAATGTCAAATAAAACATAAAAATATTAAACATTATTAAATAAGTTGACAGCAAATACATACCAAATTCTATAGCACAAATACAAGCCCACATTCAAGCACTAAATGTTTATATAAATGCATGTTAAATATATGAAATCTAGTAAGCAAACGTTAAAAATTACTCATTCTGATAGCATCGGTTACAACATAGCTTTTATAAATTAAACATCCTAGCATTACAAGTTACAACTAAAAAAAATACACGACAACTTTGTGGTGAATTCAAGTTCTATCTTAAAACCAAAACAAATATAACATAGAAATATAATACTGTTCATATTCAAACTTGCCTAATAATATTTATTTAATATGATGTCAGTATTTATTATTAATTGTTGTAAAATTACAGTAATGGTACCTCTGCTATTGATTCTGCAATAAGTGCAACGCAAATGTAGTTCCAACTCTGCATTAAATCCGAAATCACACTCATTTATACACAAAACAACCGGCATCAAAATCTAAACCAAAAGCAACAGGTAACACAAATATTTCCTTCAATGATTAAATATCTAATGGTTTTACAATAAATACCAACATCACATTCAAAACAACGCTTTGACTGTCGACTCGATCGACCGTCTCGACACATGCGCCCCCTGATACTGTAAATTCTGACGCCACGGAATGCGTTCAGAAGCCTGCAAGTGGTTACTGAGCTACTCTAACAAATACCTTCGAATATCGAAATGTACACTATAATATTTGTAATAATTATCAACCGATGAGAAATCGACTTAGAAACACTACAAATCACTTCATTCGCCCATTTGAAGAAGTTTCGAATGAAAATCATGAGGCTCGATAGAATGCCAATCGAAGCCCTTGTCATATCGCAATCCTGTTAGATGTGATCTACTCTCAAAGGATCCTCTTTGGGTAAGATTAAGCCGCTTCCCAGCATTAAATCGTGGTAAGATACCCATAAACAGTTCTGCTCGAGTATTTGTTTCAACGTCCAACAACTTATGTGCTTTTTGTACAAGCAAATCGAGTACCATTAAAAAATAACACAATTTAGGTTTAATCATTCAACATCTGTAATAACATACCATTTATATGCAATAACAGACCAGTGGCTTGAATATTTGTTACTTGGCTCTGTGTACTTTCGCCAACATTAACACAATATGAATCTTTGCATTTTTGATGATTATTAAAAACATAGTTGAGTGTATTTAAAATATCTTCTTTTAGCACCTCCACATCCCCATTTGCATTATTGTAAATCATACTTTGAACAGAATTTTCCAGCTCTGCAATTATGTTTTTTGTCAGGTGGTTTCTAGCAGGTAAATTTACACTAGTATCCTTTTTGATGCACCTTAATGCTTTTCCATAATTTTTTAAAACATGGTTGACACATTCTATTTTTTGTACAGTCGTACCATATTCCACATTTCGTCTAATACTAGCAAACACGTTAGGATCTCCATCGAGAATGAAGGTTTTGTATCGAAGTCCATGCATTTCAATTGATGTTTTAAAACCTTCGGTTATTATGTCAGCTTCCATTGCTGATGAACTTTCAGACCAGTTTCGATAGCAAATGTGTTTACTTGGACGAAGTTTTTTGTTGGTGGCTCTAACACAAATCGAACAGTATTTGTTACGAATCCCTAAAAACAATAACCTTTTGGTGCGCCTTCCAAATAGCAGCCTAAAAAATATAAAGCATTACCGCAATATTCGAACAACGCAATGCAAATTTTTATATGTAATTATTATTTTACATCTGTTGTTATTACTTGTATTATTAATCAAACGTAATTAATACTAAAACACAGTTTGTAATAACCTTTATTAAATATAGTGAACAACTGTTTAACATAGAGCAAAACCGTTTTGGCCCAACTCTGGCACAAGATTCCCTAATGCGCTCTCCCCACTCTATACATAACAACATCGACTACTTGAAAGTTCATAATATACATGCAAAGACAATTTGACACTTTATACAACAAAAATATAAATGCTTTTGATATACAGGGTGCATATAACATTTTTGTTCCAGCAACATTAAGTTTTATTTTGATTATTTATTTAATAGCTAAATTAATAGAAGTCATAATAATTATGCATACATAAATTTGTGATATAATGATCTTTACAAGAGTTTGCTGTTAATTCCCTAATGTCCAGATATACTTAAATATGTTGTTATAGTACAAATACTGTAAAGTATTGCAAAATGTAGTAGAAAATATTATTTGATTATAATTGCATTAAAGGTTAGAGTAATGATACTCACCATTCCCGAAGCAGCATCATAACTATGGCCATATGACCTATTGCTCCGACATCAAGGTTTTGTCTTGCCAATTCTAACTCTACTTTTCCATTTTCTTCCATATCTTTCATAAGATTGTCCTTCCATACCTAAACAAACTGTCAAGTAAGATATTAAACAATTAGATTTTCTTAAAGCGCCTAATTCAGCTTCAATTTTTTTTAAATTGGTAGAGTGTCATGGGAGGTACATCCATAACTGCAAATAGTTCCTGAGAATGGCAATATGTACTGCCAGTTGCCAGAGTACCCAAAACAAATCCATAATTAATTTTTGATATAATAATTTGGATTACTTATACAAATTTCCATACGTTGTCCCAGTCTGTGACTTCATTGTTTCTGGGTCGGAAGTTTCTTCAGATAAAGTACATTGATTACTAACTACTTCAGGTAATCTTTGCTAACCTGATGGGCCAGGCTTGTCTAAATTATCTGACGAGGGTTTCAAACTGAAAAAGTTAGGGTTTTATTATGACATCTAATTCATATGTATATTTGTGAAATTATAATGTAACAGGGGCATAACCAGTATAGTTATAAAACTTGAACCATTGTTTGCAGGTGAGGCAAAATTACTCATTTTTAGTGCCACTACTTAATAATTATATAAAATCATATGACACATCCGAGAGCTTACTTCGTTCAAAATAGCACAAAAATTCTTCGCATTGTTGCCTAAAACAATCTAAAGCTTATGAAATCCTATAGAATTTTAGAAAAAAATTTATACTTTTTTAAAACACAGCTATCAAAATTCAACGAGGTAAAAACGTAAATGTTATTGTTATATATGTGCCCTACAAATTTCATGAGTATTTCTAATACAGTGCAGATGTGCTATTCTGACGAACATTTAAAACTATTCATTAAGAAAATACTAAGTAATTTCTTAAGTGGAGAGTTGGGTAATTTGTGGGTTTTCTATTCTCAAGGCATCTGAAGAATGTACAGTTCTTGTGGGTGGATATGCGACATTTAAATAGGTAAACTTTCATTGTTTTTGGATTTTATATTCCAAAATAAACAGCCACATAAAGATATCCTAGCTACACTACTGAATGTATTATAACTTACGGCGGTAATTGTTGCATTTTCTGCCACCTTAAGCGGGATGCTTTAGACTTGGACGAACGTTTTCTGGTACCACTTGGATTTTGGTTATACACCTTCTTTGTTTGCCCATCTGAAAAATGTAAATACGAAATAAAAGAAACTACACCAGGCGGCGACTACAGAAAGTATACTGTAATTTTTTCCGTTTTTCAGATAAATAATTGAAATTTAGACTGCTTAAATTATAAATAGGATATGTCGTTTTTAAACTAATTTATATAGAACATAACAAAGTTAGTTTACTTAGTTTCTGTCATTTTCACCATTACTTTATCCGTTTATTCACAAAGTATAAGAATTTAAAATATAATCACCTTTAAAGCGCAAATTCACCCACACTAAATAAACCACTAAATGTTTGTTTATAATAATAACGAAATATCACTCTATGAACAATAAACTACACATTCAAAAATAAAAATTAGCGAATACAATATGCAGATAAATGAAAAAATACAATACAAATTTGTTTCGCAAAACGACCTTGACAATTATTATAATACACATGTACCTACCGCTTTGCTTGCTAACAACTTCGAGTTCGCCGAAAGTTATTTACGACGAATAGTTACAGGAATAGAGAAAATAAACCAGCATCGTGCCTTCTCCTAGCAACCGTTATTTGCTTAACTTGGAAATGAACCACTAAACTACTAAAGTTAAAATAAAGTAGTTCTCTCTATCATCCGAAAGCTATACCACAAAGGCGGCTATTTTAAAATTAGTTCGTGTTATGAAAATAGAGGGATGCTATCGCGCCCTTAACCCAATCTGTTGGACTAGTCACTTTAAAAATTATTTCCAATTTTTCCAGCTCATTTAAGACAATCTTAATTTCAGTTTAATTACCTCGGGAATTCTTTGCATTGGTTTCACTAACGGTACTGCATTTTCTTTTAGTCTTATTTTATATTCACAAGGTAATTTTCCTATACCTTCAAAAATCTGCAGATTTTTGTTAATAAATTCTTGGACGTTATTTTCAAGACAATCCTCCTCTTGACTGTTAACCACTTCAATTCGATTAATTAAATTTAAAGAAACACATGTATTTAAACTTAGGATTGGATTTGAATTGGTATCGATAACAGTAAATTTTATTAATTGTTGACTTCTGGTTTTAGACTCGTACATTACTTCAACTATACTTTTGTTTGAACTTGATGGCCTTCAGAAGCCAGAATTTTAGAATGACTCGGTCTTAATTGATCTTCGGGACAAACTTTTAAATAGATGCTATATGGCAATGCATTTACGTCCGCTGCTGTATCCAAAGTAAAATTAATTGAAACACCATTAATTATGATATTGTGTGTCCACTAGTGTTTTTCAGTAATTACAAGATCTAATCTATCTTCTGATGATTTTTCTGGCGTTGGAATCTCAGTTAACTTTCTTACATTTCTTTTGCCAAACTTTGGTTTGACTTTTTTCCCGAATGTATCTTCATTCCTAGCTATGTATGCCCGACTAAAGTGGTTTAACTTGTTTCAATAATTACATTTTTTACCATAAGCTAATTTTGTTCTTTATCATCAACAGAAGGTTTTTAAGAACATTTATTACAATAACTTGGTACTATGAACAGTTTACACACGACGTGTACATGCATCTAACTTAAACTATCAACTAAACGAAGTCTTAAAATGAAGTGCTAATGTGATATCTTAATTTGAAGTCATGATTTGAAGTGAAGTCTGGGGTGTTCGTCCCTGGTATTTATGTATTTCTTTCCTACGACTCTTTGCATTGGTCGTGTGTGAATAACCTTGGTTCTCATACACTTGCGTCATTTATCCGTGTTCTGGAGTGTTTATGCCAGACATAAAATAAATAGTAATTGAGATAAATCAGATTGTTAAGGGTGCTTGTCACCCATTATCGTATCTTTCTTATAATAAAAGTTTAAGGGTAACTATGATTAATATGACAAATTTAACCTAAAGTAAATATCTATATTTCAAATCTTGAAGGGACGCAGTTCGTTCTCACGAATGTTTAGTCTATACACCCACATGTGTTAATTATGAGGGTGACTTTTATTACTATGTTTACAATTAATGTGTCTGCAGCTTGACAGGCTTAATATAAAATAAATATATGTATATTTCCAATTTTAAAGGGAATGCAATTTGCTCCCACGAATGTAATCTTAATATATCTTATACGTAACTTATGAAATATGTAACTAGCTGGACGTTCATTTATTCCATGTTCTGTATTACAATTGGTACATTTAAAAGTTTCAATATTTGTATTTGTACCAGGAACTTTTCATACAACGCTGATTTATTTACTTGTTGAAAACAGTTGTAATGTTCTAGCTTCATATTTGCTAGCCTCCTGTGCTCTACAAATACTAATTGTATTATTTAGTTCTAAACTGGATTCCCGTAGTAATCTTTCTTGCAACCCTGCATCTCGTACACCAATTACAATTTTGTCTCTAATTAGTGATTCCTTCTGTGTATCAAATTCACATGTTTGAGCAAGTTTAGTAAGCTCGGTTTGAAAATGATAGAAAGTTTCACCTTCGAGCCGTTGTCGATTGAAGAACTTAAATCTATTAAATACAGTGGATTTTCGCGAGGTGCAGTATTTTTCAAAAGCATTTTCAACTCCTAAGGATTTACGTTCTTCACTAGTTAATGTAAGTGTTTTTATACAGCTGCAGACCTTCATCACCAACAGCATTCAGTAACATAACAATTTTGACCGCATCTGCCTTCTTAATATATTCATTTGCTTCAAGGAAAATTTTCAAGTTTTGTTTGAAAATTTTCCAATTTTCGGCAACATCACCTACTAAGCTAAACCCTTTGGGTGGTTTAAATTCCATTTTCTCTTTAGAACCTCACAAACACAAATCTGATTGTATCGCAATTTTGTGGAAACTTACAAATATTTTAGAAATTATATATTTTTCCACCTGACACCATGTTATGTTTAGTATATAAAATGAATAGTTATCAATAATAATGTATTTATTATAACTATAGGACATACCATACAGTAACCTTCAGAGAGTCAATTTAATGCTAATTTTTTATCCGCTGCGAGAGAGACAGAGATAGCAATTTTTATATACTTTTATCTTTCTTACACAGTTTTCAAGTTTACTGTTGTGACGCCGCAAATGTCGGTGGGAGGAAATGACGAGAAACGCTTTATTTCAAATTATTAGGGGCGGAATTTGGCGGGACTTTCGAATAAGCTGTAGAAAAAAATTTATTTGAAACTTCAATTACAACTCAAGATCAAATCACCATGCAATGTAAAATTTTAATTTCCTTTTTATATTAATTATTAAAATTTTACATATGGTGATTTGATCTCGAGTTGAATCTAACGTTTCAACAATTTGTTGTTTCAACTTTACTCAGTCAATTTTAACACTACAAATGATAAACTCTAGCGTTGAACAAACTTAATAAAAAATAATTCTACTTGGTCTTCATTGTATCCTTTAATGCAAAACTATTTTTTAAAAGATACAATTTGCAAAACATATAGTGAATGATATAATATAGTTCTAAATTTTATAATATAGATTACATGCTTATAAACAGTTGGTAACTTCCGTACGTTTCTTAATGTATTTTAGCTTTAGCGTAATAGATAACTAATAAAAAGCACAGTTTCTACACAGAAATGAATCAATGTTTAAATCACAAATTCTGAATTTTTTTTAATTTACGTGCTAGCACTGTGGAATTTTTCTTTGCATGTTGATGTGAACGATTGCGTCGAGTACAGAACCAAGGAATGCCAAAATGACAGACAGATTTTGTTATTGCAGATATAATAAAGGATATATGAAGTGTTAGCTACAAATAAAAGAGGCGTGTAATGAGTCCCCATTATAGTGTATGCCTACTGCTTCCAGCCACAATTTCGATCTACAAAAGAATTCAACTACCTATATATAGCGATTAAATACAAAAACACTCACTTTTCGAGATTTTGAGAGAAATTATGCATGCGCTCGACTTCTGTGTCCGCATTTCCATACACCAAACAGAAAACCATTATTTAAAATTAATCTATAAAGACATAAACATATTTAAAAATTGTAGCATATTTGACAAATTTATATTTAAAAACAAGCAATAGTTAAAATGAATAACATTATATGGTTTAGGTGTCTAACTGTTTACCAAAAATTCCAAATTTAGTAAAGGGTTACAAACTTTTTAATAGTGATGTAAGATCACTGATAATATATACTTACTAATTCAACTATAATGATAATACGTTGTTAGTTAATATAACATTCTTAAAGATAAAAAATATAACAACCTGCAGTTAAATTTAAACGCACTTTTCTAGCGAAAATCTTAAGGCGCTGTTATTCAGTTCAATACAACAAACTACACTAAAGGATAACATATACATTGTTATACTCCCGCATCGCGCGCTTAGAGCCACGTTCACATTATTGCACAACAAAGATATTACGACATAACTACGTGTCAAATTGTATCACATGCCAAATATGTTTACAATGATACAAGTTCACCTTAAAAAAGATAAAAAGTACTCATTTAAAAATGTGGAACGCTTCACGATATTGCGGTCATCCTTGCGCAGAGGCCATGCTGATTTCCATGTATCTCGTTTGGGTTGTGGATTGCGTTATGCCATCGTTGAAACCAGATTTAACGTCCTCCCTCTTCTTTGTTTGTAGGTAGGACGAAGTAATAAAGGTGAAGGCAACGATAAAGCAAGAAAAAGAGGAAACCTACATTCTGAAAGAGAAAGGACAAAGGAACGACACAGGCAAACGCCACCGTGCGACGTCTCGTTGTTTAATACTGTCGTGTCACACACCGCGCACTTGCGCCATCACTCCGCGCCTGCGCATTCCTTTTGCGCAAACGCAACTGTCCGAAATGACGGAAATGCACAAGTTTATTTTAAAAATAATGGCGGAATTCATTCACAAATTTAAAAGTGTACATGCCCAAATTTGGAATGTAACAATCGCGACAAAGTCATAAAAGAAAAAATTAAAAAAAAAAGAAAATGATTGTTAGTGCGGTAAAAGCTTAAAATCTAAAACCTAGCTAACCTACTTATAACCTAACTTAAATTCTAGAAAATGTTTATTTTAGGCGCCACTTGGTTTTTTCAACCGATAACACGTCTTACGATTAACCAGGAAACGGAATGTGTAGCCCCATTGTTTATGAACTACATTTGTAAATGCACACACGAGTGTTTGATGTGGCGCAGCTATAATCGACAACACAAATTTTTCAGAGAGCACGAAGCACTACTAAAACTAAAACAAATGCGACAAGTCGCAAAACTATAATTAAAGCTAACATTACAGTTTTTTTAAGTGCACATGCACATAAGCATTGCATCTAAACTGTTTTTTCTTTGGCAAAAAAATGCTCAAATTTCAAAATGTCTAAAAGAGCAAGTTGCTCTGTACTTTAGCAAATTTTTATGTAGTGGTACTCTGGCTTAATAAACAATACACATCAAAACTTTTTAATGACATGGTTGTGAGTCGACAAATTTACCAACAGTACTATCTTACTAATTTCTTACATTACTAACCTGTAATTTTAATATTTACCTACCGCATGAGGGTATCCAATTAACAATAAATAATAAATAACAGGACCTCTAACACCATCGTACCCTCACGTTTCGGGACGTTGCCTCGCAAGCTGCAGCAGTCGGTGAAGGGGGGGTTCATTAAACAAACACACTGAGACGAAAATTCGATTGTTTTATTGAACGAGCTACTAACTAAAACTTCAACTAATTACATATGCATAACAAAATATAAAGTAAATAACCTTATGTACAAAAGGGCGCCACCATGGGAATTAAACGGCCCATGGACCAATCGCGGTAATAGCTCTCGTCGCACTTTGTTCGTGGGCGATGAACCAAAATGGCAGAACAGAAAATAAGTCACTTATAGTCTCCGGCTAGCACAAACTCAACTTAACTAAACTTAACTAACAAACATATTTTGAATAGATACAGTTCTAGGTGTACACACCCCAATAACAAAATTTATTAATGCTACCCTAGTCTAATTAACTTGCATAGTGCGACGACCCTTTTAACCACGGGGTCATCTACACCATGAAAATACGACCTTCTCAAGGGTCAAATAGTACCGTAACTTGACTTCGGGCCTGAGCTTTGCATTCTCAGGTAGTCTCGTGGATTAGTGATTAACGACCTCTGACACCGTCGAAACACAATATAATAGAAGACCCTTCTAAAACGATGCGGTCTCCAAAGCAATAATAAAACGGATCAATTTACTTGAACTGGGCATTCACCCGGAATTGTATTTTATGGAAGTCGACAAATACTGTTTTTAAACAAATAACTGACTTATGCTGCATAACACAGCCTTGAGTTCATAGTAATATCACATATACTAATTACTTACTCAGAGAAATAAATAACTTAAAACATAACGGCCCGCACTTGACTGCAGAGAAATAAACACATCACTAGTAACCGTTAGCTTTAACCTCTAACGCGTCTGGAAATAAACAACCCCGATTCCCACCGGCTGGCCTCCTTATATACATTTTGGTTAATTGAAAATAACCCCTTTCTTGACGCTCTTACTCGGCTTAGGATGCGCCGGTCGTAAATCTTTAATTTTAATTAAAACTGTCAATGCCTAAGATAACCACAACCGTAGCTCTCAGAATTGATTTTAGTTGAGTGCTCAGCTAATTGAAAAATTGCTTCAGACCACCCTGACATAAATAGGATCCTAAAGCATGATTGACATCTAATCATAGATATGGACCAATTTGACATGTTTAGTGCCCTTAAAGTAAGTGCCTTTAGAAAAATTGATTAACTCTTGGATTAGATCTTTCTGGGAACTTCGCTGAGAAGCTACTTGGGTGATCCTGCAGCCGTTACAATTCTAATAATTAGCATGCTAAAATTAAACTAGAAACTAACTATTTTTAGGAATACTAGAACTATTAGAGCTTATTAAAACAGTATGTTACACAGCCCCTCGAAAAATTGAAATTGCTCTTAGGAATTTCAAGAAAATTGAAAAAAAAAAAAAAAAATGTAGAAATTAACACATCCAACCGCAATTATGTTTAAGACAACTGAGTCTTTTCAGAAAATTGGCGGAAGGAAAAAATAAAAATTGGAAAAATAAAATATTAGTGAGGTTTTAGGTCTTGGACGTGGAACACCCTAGCGGTTTTCCGTCCATGGAAGATAGTCTATAAGTGGTAGAACCTAAAACTTCCATCACCTTTGCTTCTAGGAACTTCGGGGCTAATTTTTATTGAAATGTTTAGAAGCATCTGATAATATAAAATTGCGCTTCCACACTAAATCCCTACTTTGAAATTTAATGGTCTGCGCCTTAAATTGTACGAGTGCGTATTACGTTCATACGCCAAATGTATGTTCTTCTGAACTTCTTTAAAGATGGGCGATAATTCATTAAGGTCTTGAACCAATTGTTCTCGAGTATCAATTGCTAGATCCTCTGGATTTAAATCCTTTAATTTATTATAGAATTCCCCGGACAGAGGAACCGTGCGTCCAAAAGCTAAAAATGTTGGGGAATATTTTGTGGATTCATGAACAGCATTACGAAGCGCATGGGCAATTTTGTGAATATTATCGTCCCAATTCTTATGAGAATCTTGAATGTAACTGCGAATGGCAGCTCCAATTACCTTGTTAACGCGTTCTACATAATTAACTTGAGGATGGTAGCTGGCGTTAAACCAAACCGAAGGTATTTTATAATTTGTCATGAGATTGGAAAATAAATTACTTTTAAATTGGGGCCATTATCTATCATACAAATTTGAGGTACCCATATACCAAAAATACAAAATTTTCCAGGTAATTACAAATTTGTTTTGTTGAAGCGCTGCGCATGGGATGCAATAAAGTGAATTTTGTAAACCAGTCAGTAACAACTAAAAGGTAAGTATTCCCCAATTTCGAGCGCGGAAAGGGCCCCATTAAATCAATCGACAAACATTGAAACGGAAATGAAACTTTTTCTTTGCCCATAAAACCATAATGGTTGAACGTGCTGGATTTGCTTTGGCAGCACGTAACACATTTGCTAATGTATTTAGAAATATATGACCGCATTTTAGGCCAGTAATAGAGCTCTTTGATTTTTGTATATGTTTTAAATACACCCAAATGGGCCGAAACTGGATCATCATGGCATTCTTTTAAAATTTGTGCACGGCATGATTTCGGCACTACTAACTTCCACTCAATTAAATTGGCTTTGATATTCAAATTATTCGGAATAAACTTATACATTTTATCATCTTCTACTCTCCAATCGGGATATAGATCTGGCTTTTCCTTAATATTATTTAACATGTTTTTGTACCAATCCTCGACCTCGTCTAAAGAAAAATTTAAAGAATTAATAGCATAGGCTCCACTAGGAGCTCGGATAATGTATCTGGTACCACATTAAATTTACCCTTCCTGTGGATAACTTCGAAATCAAATTGTTGGAGTTTCACACTCCATCTAGCTAAACGTCCCGCAGGATCTTTTAAGTTGTGGAGCCAAATTAAAGAATGATGGTCCGTAATGACCTTAAATGAGTTCCTTCAATATATGGTCGGAATTTTGAATAGCAAAACACACCGCCAAAAGTTCCCGTTCTGTGACTGAATAATTTTCTCTGCTGAATTTAAACTGCGAGAAGCATAAGCAATTACATGTTCTTCGTCTCCTTCTCCTGAGTTAAAACACAACCTACGCCGTAATTTGAGGCGTCACATTGTAAAGAAAAACTTTCGAAAAGTCAGGACTCCTTAAAATAGGAGCCTTTGTAAGAACATCTTTAATTTTTTCAAACGAAATAAGAGCCTCGTCCGTCCATTTAATCGCTTGCGATTTTCTCTTCCCTTTAGTAAATCATTAATAGGTGCTATAATTGTGGCAAAATCCAAAACAAAACGCCTATACCAAGAACACATACCGGTGAAACGTTTTATTTCAGTGGCTGTCTTGGGTTGAGGAAAATTTACAATTGCGTCAATTTTGCTGGGTCAGTTCGGAGACCATCTTTATTCACAATATATCCCAGATATTGTAACTCTGGTTTACAAAACTCACATTTTGAACTGTTAATTGTTAAATTAGCGCCTTTCAACTTCTCATACACTTCGTTCAAAATTCTAATATGCTCCTTAAATGTGCTTGAAATAATAATTATATCATCTAAATAAACAAATACTGATTGGGATAATGAAAATCAAAAATAGAGTCCATGAGCTTCTGTAATGTGCCTGGAGCATTGGCCAAACCCATCGGCATTACATTATATTGAAATAATCCGCGCCTTGGGACAGTAAAGGCTGTTTTTCCTTGCTTTCGTCACTCAAGGGCAATTGCCAGAAAGCTTTTTAAATTGATTGAACTGAGATATTTCGCATTGCGTAATCTATCAAGAATGTCATTTACAAACGGAATGGGATACGCGTCTTTTTTTGTAATTGAATTTAATCGTTTAGCGTCAAAACATACACGAAATTCACCTTTGCTTTTTCTTTACTAATAGCATGGGGAGTTCCACGGGCTATTGCTTGGGCTAATAATGCCTTGTTCAAGCATTGCATCAATTTCTTTATTAGCATGTTCCAGCATCGCCGGTGATAATGGGTAATACCTTTGTTTAATTGGTTCAACGTCTTCCGTTGTAATATGATGTGAAATTTTAGTGGTTCGGCCTAAGGTAGGACGATCCAGGGATTGAAATAAAGAAATAACCTTGTTTAATTCAAATTTCTGGTCTTCATTTAAATCGGCCATGACTTTAATGAAATTTAATTTATTCGTTTCCGCAGAATGAGCATAAAATTCATTTTTGAAAATCTACTTTCAATTCAAATAATTGACAAAATCAATCCCTAACGTTAGGGTACACTCTATTGAGTCGGAAACTAAAACATTTAAAGACCGAGTAACCCCGTTTATAGTCAAGGGCAAATTAATTGAACCTAAAATTGATTGTGCAGTGCCATCCGCGGTTGTTAATATAGACGTTTTTACATTTTTAATTAATTCTAACTTATATTTATCCAATAAACACAAACCATGTCTGCCTAAAATAGAGGTATTCGCGCCGGAATCCAACAGTGCAGTATAAGTTTCCTTAAATATCTCGATATTAATATAAGGTCTTGTATCATCTTTTACTTTATAAAAATTTGAAAAACCTTAGATGATTTACAAAATTCTTAACTTTACTAACCAATCCGACCACGTCTTTTGTCAGCAGCAATATTATTAAACGAAGAAAAGCAACGGCTGACTACGCGCTTTCCTGTCCTTAGTTTTTTGAATTATTTGAGCAGTTTGGACAATTTGTGGACGTAACTTCCAACTGCCCACAAGAATAACAAAATATTCCGCGTTTCTCCGGACAAGTATGAAACGAGTGACCTCGTCTTTACAGTTGAAACAAATAGTCGAAAATTTTGCTGTGTTTTTAAAATAATTCGAAACGCCGGACCGTGGTAAATTATTATTAGAAAATGAACTCTGTCGAACTTGACGTTCTAAGATAACTGGTACGTTGGCAGAATCCGAATGTTCCTGTTTAATAAAATGTGTAGGCTTAATGTCTTCTAAAAGCTTACAACGAGAAATCAAATGGGAAATGTCAGTCACTTCAATTAACGCCAGTTGCGTGGGATAAAAGTCTGTAAATTTCTTTTAATAATTTTTATTTGTTCCCTGATTGAAATGGACTCTTCTAATTGAGAAAATAAATTTACCATCTTTGAAATATAAATGGTAGGTGATTCATCGGCGCCTTGCCGTCTGGATTTAATTAACATTAAAAGATTCTCTGCATAATCGGCTGAAAGAAAATCTTGTTTCAATTTAAAAATTAATTGTTCCCATGAATTTACTGTACACCGCGTAGCTCTATACCAATCCAGTGCTGAACTGGTGAAAAGATCAATAGCCCTTCGAAAAGGTCATCTGACGAAACTTTTCTTGCAACTTGCAGTTCTTTGACGCGTTGAATAAAATCTAAAACCGATATAGAATCAGATTCACCGAAAATTGTAATCCCCACTTGTGGATCGGGACTGATGTCGTTGTTTTATTCAAGGACTTAATTAGCGTACCTAAATCATTACTAGAAATCGAGACCGATGGGGTATTAATGGAAGAAACCGCTGATGCTCCAGGGCATGAACCCTCTGCTGTTGGTGTTATTGTAGGATTTTTATTACCGCTAGCCGAACAATAAAGAGGGCTATCGTTAATCTCATTTTCCCCGTTTACCTGTTCTAAAATCTCAAAAGCTCTAATGCATTTGGAATGCAGTTCTTTGTGTACTTCTAAAATTCAATATCGAAATTGACATAATTTAGTCTCTGTGTTACATGCATTAATCTCGTGTTAAGTTTAATATATTCTGTCCTTTTAGGAAGAATGGTAAAAGAATTTAAACAGTTTTCTAATTCAAAAATCTTAAGTTTTAATAATTCAATTTCGTCCTTTTGAACGATTTCAATTTTCTCATACTTAGAAAAACATTACTGTCGACTTTCTCAACAATGAGTTTTCTACGCAATAATTTTCGCTTTTCTAACACACTTAACTTTGTTGGTTCAACGTTCCTAATTAAAAGTTCATAACTAAGCTCATCGCTTCTTAAAGCTTCTACCACATACATGACTAACTAAAAGGTAAAGCCAACAAAACGAAACTTGTTCCTAAATCACTAATATTAAACTGTAATTCTGCCTAACACTAAATAAAAACAAAACAATCTAAAAATTCGTCCGTGTGTTGTTTACCATAATTACAATTTTAACCACGTTAATGCGCCAGTGTAATTTTAATATTTACCTACCGCATGAGGGTATCCAATTAACAATAAATAATAAATAACAGGACCTCTAACACCATCGTACCCTCACGTTTCGGGACGTTGCCTCGCAAGCTGCAGCAGTCGGTGAAGGGGGGGTTCATTAAACAAACACACTGAGACGAAAATTCGATTGTTTTATTGAACGAGCTACTAACTAAAACTTCAACTAATTACATATGCATAACAAAATATAAAGTAAATAACCTTATGTACAAAAGGGCGCCACCATGGGAATTAAACGGCCCATGGACCAATCGCGGTAATAGCTCTCGTCGCACTTTGTTCGTGGGCGATGAACCAAAATGGCAGAACAGAAAATAAGTCACTTATAGTCTCCGGCTAGCACAAACACAACTTAACTAAACTTAACTAACAAACATATTTTGAATAGATACAGTTCTAGGTGTACACACCCCAATAACAAAATTTATTAATGCTACCCTAGTCTAATTAACTTGCATAGTGCGACGACCCTTTTTAACCACGGGGTCATCTACACCATGAAAAATACGACCTTCTCAAGGGTCAAATAGTACCGTAACTTGACTTCGGGCCTGAGCTTTGCATTCTCAGGTAGTCTCGTGGATTAGTGATTAACGACCTCTGACACCGTCGAAACACAATATAATAGAAGACCCTTCTAAAACGATGCGGTCTCCAAAGCAATAATAAAACGGATCAATTTACTTGAACTGGGCATTCACCCGGAATTGTATTTTATGGAAGTCGACAAATACTGTTTTAAACAAATAACTGACTTATGCTGCATAACACAGCCTTGAGTTCATAGTAATATCACATATACTAATTACTTACTCAGAGAAATAAATAACTTAAAACATAACGGCCCGCACTTGACTGCAGAGAAATAAACACATCACTAGTAACCGTTAGCTTTAACCTCTAACGCGTCTGGAAATAAACAACCCTGATTCCCACCGGCTGGCCTCCTTATATACATTTTGGTTAATTGAAAAATATCCCTTTCTTGACGCTCTTACTCGGCTTAGGATGCGCCGGTCGTAAATCTTTAATTTTAATTAAAACTGTCAATGCCTAAGATAACCACAACCGTAGCTCTCAGAAATGATTTTAGTTGAGTGCTCAGCTAATTGAAAAATTGCTTCAGACCACCCTGACATAAATAGGATCCTAAAGCATGATTGACATCTAATCATAGATATGGACTAATTTGACATGTTTAGTGCCCTTAAAGTAAGTGCCTTTAGAAAAATTGATTAACTCTTGGATTAGATCTTTCTGGGAACTTCGCTGAGAAGCTACTTGGGTGATCCTGCAGCCGCTACAATTCTAATAATTAGCATGCTAAAATTAAACTAGAAACTAACTATTTTTAGGAATACTAGAACTATTAGAGCTTATTAAAACAGTATGTTACAAACCTAACAAATTTCATTTCTACTATCAAGTTAGCTTCTTCACTCAATACTCAAAAAATGATTCCTACGTCTGATCATACATACCAAACGTTAGGAAGACAAAAAAAGATAAGGCAAAATCTCAAGTTATATTCAAAGATAATAGGTAAGATAACGATATTAAGCTCAAGTTATTGTCAAAGATAATAGGTAAGATAAAGATATTAAGCTCAAGTTATTATCAAAGATAATAGGTAAGATAAAGATATTGAGATAAAACTAGATAAAAATAGATGGATCCAAAACGTCCCAGCACGCTAAGGCACGCTACGACTACCTACATTAAAGATATAGCGTAGAATTTTCCAGATCACCAAGCCGTTTTGTCATCCATCACAAAGATACAAGATAGAGTGGCTCCTTGAAGCCGTTATATAGGTAAGATACTCATACCACCTAGAAGAGAGCGATCTGTGAGGCAGGCCCGTTTATAAAAACGGTATGAGGTACCGAGAAAAGGCATGTGGGTGAATCCCTGCACCCGGTGTTGAACGATATTGATACGATATACACACGTTTCTACATACACTCACACATTCCCACATTCATACGTACATGCACTATTAGCGGCCATGTGCGCTGACAGCGGCACCGCATGACTTCATGGAAGATTCCCAGAGACGTGGTCCGGGTGCCTGTAAAAACCCCCCGCGCAACCACACGGTGACTAACGGAAATGAAAAAGCAATAGAGATATAAAAGGTAAAAAGAGGGAGATAGGCATTTTGGAATGCCTAAGTGACACTTCCAGGTAGAAGAGAATAGAGGAACGGCTCGCATTAAGCTAAAGAGACAGAAAAAGTAGATAGAAAAGCACTACTCAACTAACCAATGTGGTCAGTAGCCCGGAGTGAGGGAAAAATCACTCTTATGTAGTAGACGGGTGTTCCGGGACAAGAACAGGTCTACCGAATGAAAAGTAAGGCAGAAACGGAGACAGCAGGATAAGAAAAAGTAGAGTTTTTGGACAAGCGTCCGAGAGAAGGTAGAGAGTTGTCCCTATTAAATTCAGGTCGGTCCGAAGGAACGCCTGCTATGTTAATTAGACAAGTTAAGATACATCATAAGCTAAAAAAAATTACTAGACTCTTAATGATAACTAGTACAATCATTTTCCTAACGAGTGCATCCACCACGGTAAGAAAATCAGACAAAAGTTGAAACAACAGCCTAAAAGTATCACTACAGATACCTTCACACAAAAGACCAAGTGTTTCAAGGTAATTTTTAGAAACGGTATACGCCATAAACACACAAGGATGCCTAACTATAAGCAGTTAAATACAAACATACTGTCCCAATATGCTAAAACAACCGAGAATTTGATAAGATATCAATAAAAAGCGATAGCACCTCACCACGAAGTTCAATAAAAAACAACAAAAAAAAATGTTTATATGTTCTGGTAACTTAATAGAAGGAGAAAACAAGTAATGATAAAAGATAAGGTGGGCGACTGTAACAATTAAGAAGAAAAACGCATGGAATAGAAACTCCTAGTTTTTTGCAACTGCGAATATGGACTATTTCTTACAATGGCATAGGCCGCGTCCCCTATGTGAGCCCAAAGAAAAAAATATTCACTCAACATCAGCGAAAACCAATCATAAAAATTCAATAAGTTATTGCAACCAAAGTTACGACAATCACCACGAAATTAAACAATGTAAGATAAATTCTAAAAACAAAATAATATGGTGTAGAAAAGGTGCCAAAATTGATTAAATGAAGCGACAGGGTTATATTAGAGAATCTAGATAATAAACAGATATGTGGTTAGCAATAAATTCAAGAGAAAGTCAACAGGTAGCAAAAAGATAGCTAGTTTAATGTAAATAAGGCATAAGTGTAAAAGGTAAGTGCTGTATAAGAAAAGAAATAGCTGAATAAAGTTAACTAATTCATAGCAGGGACAAAAACATTAGGTAAACCGTTAAAGAAATGAAACGTGAAGATTATTTAGCATTTGGGTCAGCAGAGAATGGTTTAAGGTATTTAATATGCCGCCTTCCTTGGCGTTTTTCTTCAGTATCTTGGAGTTCGTAGATAAGTGGACTAACAACACGAGTGACCTTACATAGAATGAATTTAGGGGCTAATTTTGGAGAGAATTTTTTAGTTGCACCCGATAAGACATAATTCTTTTTCCAAACATGTTCGCCTAAAGCAAAGGAAATATCTTGTTTACGCAGATTATAGTGATTCTTACTCTTTTCGTAAGCCTTTAACAAGTTTTTTCTAACGTCGTTAAAGATAGATTGTTGGTCTTTGATCCAGCGTACTTTTTTGTCAAATTCAATGACGTTAGGATCGTCCGGAACTGAACCACAAAAACTCCCATTGATTGGAGTATAACTTCCAAAAACAAGAAATAAAGGTGGAAATTGGGTTGCTTCGTGTTTAGAAATACGTAAAGCTTGAGCAATTTTAAAGATATTTTCATCCCACCTAGTGTGGTCTGAATCGATAGCGGTGATTAAGACTTGATTTACTCATAACAAAATTGTTGAAGAACACAAAAAATATCTTACAACGCATGTAATTGCTAAGGTGACAAGCCCTCCTTTCAGCTCCATCTAGACTAATAAACAAAAACTTCAACATCATCCTAAAAAAATGATTCAAAATTACTAGAGCGACAAACTTATTACGAGTCTCGTCTAGACTTATGTAATGCTGAGCGCCAACTCTTCACGAGTCTCGTCTAGACTAACATGCTGCTGAGCCACCAACCACGACGACAAGTCTCGCCTAGACCAAATAAATCTTAAAATGCTGCGTTGCAATATCGATATAAATAAAAAATTTTGCTATCAAAACAAAATCATGCTCACTACACAAGGTAATATTTTAGCGATACATGTACAGAAAAAAACAGTATACCAAATTATTAGAGTATTATTTTTACATCGAGGAATTTATCAACAACCATCGTAACTAAAGGGGATAGTAAATGAACTTAAATACAAAACATTATCATCAACCTCAGTATTGTAGTGTTTAAGAAAGCAGATATAACAAAATCAAATTTACTATAGTGTTTTAGAAGGTATAGATATACCAAGTTAAGAATTCAGTTAATTGCGTTAGCTGTATTTAGGGACAAAATTTTCTTTAAGAAGAAATTCGTAACCTATAGTTAATTATTTAGATTGTGAGGGAATAATTTAGAATCATAGTAAACTAAGATAATGTAATAGATAGGAAAAATTTAAACTAAAACAGGTTTCAATAAACTAAAGAAATTTCAGGTTTAAAATAATTATTTAACTAAACTAGGTGTCATTTTAAGGGATTTCTTCTTTTTTTAATCATAATGAATGGTAAATAAAGGTATTTATGGCTAAGAATACTCACAGAAAGAATTATTTGATCCAAACCACATAAAGTGAGGTTATGCAATTTGCTAAACACATTTGAAAGGTATATGCTTCACTTTCATCCTAAATTAGGTTAAGTAATTATTTGACGGAATTTGAAATATAAATACACTGTTTTTATAAGGGAAAATGCCAATTAACTAAATTTAAAATAACATATATGAGAGGTAAACAATCACTATTCCAAAATGGCGGTTTTTGATCATACAAATTGACATTTTAACTGCATTCAATGTCACGTCAACATAAAATATAAGTTACCAAATACCAGATTGTATTTCTTCTATTCAAAAGCCATTAAAAATTTAAAAAATTATTTTTTATTATATTTGAGTGAAAAAACCCAATTTCTACAAAGATATTCAAAACTAACCCTTACAAGATAAATGAGAGGTGAAGACAAATGTTCAACACAAGTTTAGGCGCCACTGTTACAACCCCGCGTCGCGTGTTGAGAGCCACTTCTACAGTTGGCAACACGGATACTATCCACGTTCACATTATTGCACAACAAAGATATTACGACATAACTACGTGTCAAATTGAATCACATGCCAAATATGTTTACAATGATATAAATTGCATTTAAAAAAAAAAAAGTACTCACTTAAAAATGTGAACGCTTCACGATTTTGCGGTCATCCTTGCGCAGGGGCCATGCTGATTTCCATGTATCTCGTTTGGGTTGTGGGTTGCGTTATGCCATCGTTGAAACTAGATTTAACGTCTTCCCTCTTTTTGTTCGTAGGTAGGACGAAGGAATAAAGGTGAAGGCAACGATAAAGCAAGATAAAGACGAAACCTACATTCTGAAAGAGAAAAGACAAAGGAGCGACACAGGCAAACGTCACCGTTCGACGTCTCGTGTCACACCGCGCACTTGCACCATCACTCCGCGCCTGCGCATTCGTTTTGCGCAAATGCAACTGTCCGAAATGACGGAAATGCACAAGTCTATTTTAAAAATAATGGCGGAAATTCACTCACAAATTTAAAAGTGTACATGTCCAAATTTGGAATGTAACAACATAAACGAAACAATAACATAAACATAAACGAAAAAATTAACATAAACATTAAATATAAACGCAAAAGCGTAATAAACAGCAGGAACCACTTTGTTTATAAGCTGGTTTAACATTCTAAACACTGATAGCTGTCAACTTGACTGTTGCGCGCTGGAAATCATCTAGAAATCTGTAAAATTTATGATTGCGTTTTGCGCCCTCTCAGTACACTTTACATATTGATAAATAAAGATAGTATAATTTTTCAATCTATATAATGAAATGAGATAGATTTTTATAGCGTCCGGACAAATTTTCCTTTTAAGATAACACTCTGAAGGTTACTCTATGGAACATACATTAGCTAAGAATAAATATGACAACATTAATTAATTGGGGCGACATTAGCAACCTATGATCTAATAATAATGAACATTCTAGAAACTATATATAACACTCAACAATATTACGCTGCTAAAGAGAAGCAGTATAAATTATTTGCTGTGGTTTACCACGAAGGTAAAGAAGAGCGAAAGGCCATTACGTAACTGATACATATCATGTGGGTTATGGAAATTGGTTACGATACAACAATTCAACTGTAAATGCAGTGGTTAAGGAAAGTGTTCCTATACAGGAAGAGAATAGCGTTCTACATTTGTTGTTTTATCAACGTAGCGATAGCAGAGATGAAATGAGTCACCAAAAAAGTGACCCATGACCCAGTGACCCAAATACGTATGTGACCTACGACCCATTGACCCACTGACCCAAATTGACCCGGCGACCCAAATTGACCCGGTGACTCAAATTAACTCATGGACCTAAGATAATTTACGTCTACGCTTATCAAATATTGTCATCAACAAAATACTTTATTTTAAATAATCACATAAAATATAAACAAAAGCACTAAAAATAAGAAAGAATTATAATATATAAATACAAATTATGTTATAAACTTACGTAATAAAAGAAGGTAGCATCATTTATGAATTTATGATGACTAGGCTATATTTTTAAAATTCCGTTTTTTAAAGATTTTGAAACAATAAGTTGACTTTCTACGGCATCAGCCTTGATTCGTGCCCTATCTTTGCGTGTTATTTTTCCAGCACCTGAAAAATGTCCCTCTGACTCAGCAGATGAAGCTGGAGTTACTAGGATTTTTTTGGCAATTTTGCTTAGAGGTGGGTACTTCTTTTTATTAACACCCCACCATTTTATTGGATCAAATCGTGCTTCATCATTATCGTTATCGCTTTTAAAGGAAACTTTATAAGTGCGTTCTTCGGTGCTTATAAAATTCCGCAGTTCTTCTTCGGTTTGCTGATTAAAATCTAAAGTGCGTGTAGATGTAGAAAACTAGCTTCGCGCTGTGCTCCATTTGATTTTTATAAAAAATAGGTTGTTTCAACAGAATTAATTTTATAAAAGCATGCGACCCCTAGACAAAAATTCCATAAGAGGCATAAAATCGGCACTGCTTTTCCATAATGTTATATTAAATTTCGAAAAGCAATGAAAAATAAGTAACAGATAATAGAACCATTGTTCTGTAAAATTTATACATTTCATCATTAACATTTTAAATAAATTAACTATGAAATTTACATTTTTAATAAATTAATTCGAGATAAAAATATATAATACATTAAAATATTTTCTGGGCTTCCTTATCTCCTGATGAATTTATGTTGGGAAGACTTCTTTCCTTAGCTACTGAAATTCCATACTTTATCAAATTTTCGTGAATTTGCATGTAAAAACTATTTTTGTCTTCACTCTTGTTGACAAATAGAAAATATTTTAATGATGGATCCAGAAATGTTGCCATTAAATGCGAGGTTGTTATTGAAGGCCAAAACTTTTCGTCCAATGCTTCAACAAATTTTCGCTTCAATAATTTAATTACGGCGAGATCTTGTGGACTTTGAATTTCCCACATATTTAGCAAACAGTAAAATGAAGGTAAGACGTTTTAGAGGGTGCATCGGAGAGACTGTTCAAGAAGATCAAACATTTGTTCTACAGGATTTAAGAAATTTAACACATCATTAAGCAGTTGACGATCAATGCACTCAATCATACCGATGCGTTCTCCTGTCGCTAAGAGAAAAACTAATACTGAAACTGCCCGTTCATCGGTTACATTCAGATTTTTGCTAATCGAACTAAAATGTTGAGTAATGACCGTCAGGGTCTTGTTTTTAACTAGGTTTCAGGGATCGAGGAAATTCCGTTCCGATTGGATGTCTGTTGTCTTCTTCACGTACGTTACAAGTGCATTCGAACTTTCATAGGGAAGATTGATATTTTCGTTTAACTGTCTACACTGTTCCCAAACAGTTTGTATGCTGGCGTTTAGTCTATGACACGCACTAATTGGTAGCAGCTATAAAATTACTACCGCAATCTGTTGTTATTGGAATATCGATAACATCACAATTACATTCTAATAATATAGTATCTAAAACAAACGCAACATTTTCTGCAATCTTCTTTTGAGGGAAGGATTTACAAGCATACATGCACCTGCGTAAACTCAACAAACCATCCTTTGATTCAATCCAAAAAATGTCATGTCTAAATATGACGATTACTAACCCTGATGTTAGTACTTAATTCTCATTGGTTGTTTTAAGTCCAACTACAATCCAGAATGATGCAAATTTTGAAATCTTATAGTATTATTGCTACAATAGTGAGAAGAGAGGCTAGAAACAGAAATTTTTAAATTTATTAAGATTATAACATACGCATTGTGTGCCATAGCACGTTTCTTTGAAAAAATTTAAAAATGCATTTTCATATTAAAAGAAAGGTGCCGTACTCTTATCACATTATAAATTATTTTAGCGCATTCTTTAAATTCATAAAATGAGTACAAGTAACTAACTGAACCAATAACTTTATGTATAATTTTGTGAACGTACTTAATAAACTGACCTGAAAGTTCACTAAACTAAACTAAACCGGGCCAATTTGGATCGCAGGGTCAATTTGGGTCGATACACTTGACCCGTTGACCCGGTGACCCAACCAAAAAACCGACCACTTGGACCCACTGACCCACTTGACTCATGACCCATTTCATCTCTGATCGATAGCTTTGGTGAAAAGTGAACGAGAAATGTTATTAGTCAATTTTGAAATAAACTAAAAATATAATATTTATTCAGAACAAAATTAAAACATTTTAATTTAATTACATTTTCTAGATCATTTTAAAATTCATTGCGTTTATATAATGTCTAAGGCAAATCATGAACGTAGGCATTAATAAAGTCAATTACGTAGCTCACTTTATTAAAAATATTAGGCGATGTAATAGTTAGACCATGCCCGCATTCAGGATCTCCACCATGGACAACTCCTACTAAAACATTCCCATTTACAGTATTTTGTATTAAGGGACTGCCGCTGTCTGAGTGACATCCACTTTCTCCAAGTTTTTCCGAAAGGGTACAAATATGCACTTCGGTTATTTTCCAGAGGTAATTACCGATACTCTGTAAACGATTGTAACAAGCTGCAAATGACACGTGTAGGATAAACTTTTGCTGGACCAGAATTCACTTACCGTCATTACTAATTATGGGCGTAGTCAAATACTGTAAAGTAGTCGCGTATTCAGACGGTACAACACTGATACGCCCCCATCCTGAAAATGTTACCTGGCCGTTGAATGCTTGGTACGGCTTTGGCAACGCAATAGGTTGCACGACTTCATTAAAAACAAGAGCACTTTGTAATTCTAAAAGGGCGATGTCACTACAATATTAAGCAAATTAATATTCTGGAATTTAATGCAAACATACCTACTATAAGTTGTCTTTATATTTGGGATGATTAATAATACGTTTGACCGCAATCCTTTGGTTGTCGGGGTGTGACTCTCCTATATTAAGCAACCCAGCAACTATTTCTAAGCCACTTGTAATATACATGCAATGCGCTGCAGTAACAACCCATGTTGGGGAAAGAATTCCTGCCCCGCAGTGGTGGTTTTCATACTCTTGAAGCGACACCATATGCGGGAATTGTCCTCTTTTTGCGCTATGTCCACCAATGATTGTCGGCGCAGGAGAATTCTTTTTGATATAGAAGCCATTGACTTGAAAAATTCTTTAAGGGAATATGAAAATTATTTAAGGGACTTACCAGAGTAGATCACGAGAACTGTTGCGAGTAGGAACTTCATTTTGGTAGAGTTAAAATAATTGTATTTGTTGAAAACTTTATATCATAGTCATATCTTATCCAACAGATAAACTGAATTATTTCTATTTTATCTAACAGCAGTGAGTTATTCAAAGAAATGTGAAGTTTACTCATAGTTCTTATTCAACCAAATCTAAAGCTTACATAGATTTGTTAATCCGCGTTATCATTTCTAACAGTTATTCATACTTGTCCCAGATAATATGTTTAGACATAAATAATAACGAAAACTTAATCCTTCAAAAAGATGTAAGTAGATGCCTTAGTACTATGGCAAATTTTTTACAGGTTTGATAGTATAATTTGCTCCTACAGTTATGCTAAAGTTTATTCACCTTAAACCACGCGAAGTGACGAATTAGAAAAGTCCTAACTTTTATTGAGATAAATACAAAGCAAATAATTGACATCACTGACACTGGTAAAAAGCTTTTAAAATTGCATCTTCTCTACTGCTATGGCCCAAGGGAGGTAGCAGCTCCTTTAGAAAAGGTACTGTATTTTCGTCAGAGTCTTCTGCCACGGCCGGAATGTATTAAAACTACAGAGAGTTGTAGATGGTCATCAATCTTTAGATTTACTTCAATGCCATATATAGTATAAGGCCATATTCACAAGTAAATACAAAGTGGACCCATGCCTGCAAAAACCGAGATCCATGCCATTAGATCGATCTCGACGAGTGAAACAAAAGTGCTGCTGCGCACATTGTTATACTTCTTTCCCCTTCTCTTCATAACCCCGTAACTTTTTAATTTAAATTCTTTCTTTTTTTTATTAATAATAATAATTTAATTAAAGATAGAATGATATGCCACGACTATATTTAAAATGAAACTTTCTATCTCTCAGGGTCAACTGTGGGTATCACCTTGTTTAAAACGTAATCGTTTATAGATCTAACTGGTACATCTTCACACGTATTTACAAGAAAACTCAAAAATCAATTTTAATTATAATATACTGAAATAAAAAATTAATAATGCAACAAAAGCAAATACAGTATTGCCCGAAATAAACAGTACTGAAATTGTAATTGTTTTGTATATTTAAAAAATACATATTATTGACACTTTATTATATGTTCTAAATGTGCACCTCCTCGTTCGAGACAGACTTCATAACGATGTTCTAAGTTTCTGGTCATGTTATTGAATAAGGGTTGTCTCAGGGCTGCGAAGAAGACTCTAACGGCATCCTTTAATTCATCGATGGTTTGTGGTGCCCGTTTGAAAACGGCATTTTTAGCCATGCCCCAAATGTATGCGTCTGGAGGTGTGAGGTCTGGAGAATGTGAAGGATAAGGGAAGTCAGTAAATCGTGATATGAATTTGCTTGGAAAATGTTCTTGAAGAAATTGACGAATTGCGGCAGCAGTATGGAAAGTTGCCCCGTCCTGCTGAAAAAATTGGTTTCGAAATGCCAAGTTACGTGCACGACAGAATTGACGTAGATTAGGGATAAATCGTGTTAAAATTTGTCTATACCTCTGTTGATTAATTGTGACTTGCCTACCATTCTCTTCGATAAAGTACGGACCAATGATTCCGTGTCCGGAAACAGCACACCAGACACTCACTTTTTCACTATGTAAAGGAACCTCTTGAACCTCATCGGGTCTGGCAAAGCCCAGAAATCGATTTGTGCGACGATTCACATAGCCTGACAAGTGAAAATGTGCTTCGTCTGAAAACCAAACATTTTTCAAAAATTCAGGATTTTCATACTGTAACGCGAGAATTCTGGCGCAATATTCCACTCTACTGCGATAATCCCGAGGATGTAGTTGTTGATGTACCTGAATCACATACGAAAATGTACCCAGCTCCTTCAGGATTCTTTGAAAGGAAGTTCTTTTTAAATCAAGTTGTAACGCTGTCCTTGCCTGGCTGACTTTCGGATTTTCTAAGATTTGCTCAAAAACACGTTCATGGTTATTGTTGTTGTTAACTGTCCTGGGACGCACCGAGTTTCCTTTTCGTTGGCACAATACACTACCTGTATTTCTAAACTTTTCAATAACCTTCAAAATTACAGCATTACTTGGAGAACGTTTATTAAACCTTTGTGTGAATTGATCAGACACGTATAGCAAACTTGCACCATTATGTCGGCCGATTCCGTATGAACGAAAATAATGCTCTACCAGAAACACTTTCTCCTCTGTACTTAACACCATTTTTAACAATTAGCCCTACTAATTACTTGTTTGAGGTTTACTTGACAGGTCTATACTAGCTAACTTGAGTGTGACAGCGCACGCATAAAAACACCGCCAACTTAGTTTCAGTACAGTTTATTTCGGGCAATACTGTATTAACTATACCCAAAATTTACCCTAAAATTAATGTACCACGGTAGGGTTCAATCTTAAAAAAGATTATGAATTTTTAATTAGCGCAAGTTAAAAAGTTTTATATATTATCAATGAGCTCACTAACCTGTTACTGGTGAGTTCATGTAACAACCGTGACGATTGGTGCACTGTCACGGAAAATTTAAGTCAAGTCGAAGGCCACTAGAAAAGTGCTTAGGTAGCGGCTTTTGGCTTGGGGGTGGTGACAACTTTTGCTCCGGCTTAGTCAGGGTGAGACTCTAATTCTGGGTAGATCAGAAAATGTACTGCACAGATTATATTAATAAGGGTTAGTATTGAATCAGAGCCTGGACAGGGAATGCCAAGGCGCCAGGAACTGATAACAATTAAGGAGCGTATGAAACCTAAAGTCCTAGTTCCAACAGACTTCCAAGAAACCCCCTTCCAGATCATAAATATAAAACACGCAACTTCACAAAATAACTATCTTTAATATCGCATCGGAACACAAAAACAATTAATAACAAAAATTCCAAATACCAGTTGAATTTCAATATTACATCAATTATGATTAACACAAGAATAGAAAATACAAAATTAGTAAACATTACCGTAAGGAACCCCGCACGAGTGCATATCAGGGAAGAAGAACTTTTAATTTCTCACTCACTTTAAAGTTATTTATTACTTACGTACTCATATACCCTTGGCTAAGAAAGCATGTAGTAGTACGTAAAACGCACCATAAATTAAGTGCTAGGTGTTCTAACCTCAATTCCAAATAAGCACCTCGTGGGAGAAATCTCCAACAATAGTGTAAATATTAGATACCTTAACGTACTGTTGAAATATTTCACAATTATCTCAATGAATCACCCTAGGCAGTAAAGAGGGTGCCTAGAAATATACTAAATGTTGATTTTTAAATATTAAATTTTGTATATCAGTATTACAGAATTTTGAATGAAGTAGATGTACTTCTTATGAACAGCAATAGCTCAAACAATTAATATTAAGTACTAGTAAAGGAAAATAATAAAACCACAATGGCACCAAATAAGCACAAACACTAACAACGAACAATAAATACATGGAATAATCTTACTCAATGATTAGCTTCTGTACGCAGTTATCTCACATCAAAGGTCGTCGAAGTCCTAAGCTGCTGGAATGGTAACCCAGAGTAACGACAACTGGTCGGCAACGCCAATAAATGATAAATAATAAAGTTGATAGTGCGACAACGTTCTTGAGATAAAGGAGACAGGAGCATAACCAGAATGAAGAGCATACGTATAACGCACAATGAGAAGGTGGAGGGAGGAAAAAGAAGAAGAAGAAGAACCCTAAAATTTAATATTAGAAATCAAGTTGCAAACAAAAATTGAGATATTAATTACCACGTAAGTGGGTCAATTAAATGTGCACTAACTGATTTAGAGATAACAGGACGTTACAGTATTTAGATTCCAATAACGAACATCTGCACCTAGAAAAATTAAAATAATAAAATTTAATCTACTTTAATTCATACCAATTATGAACGATGATGATGAATTTAAATCCACTACAAGCGAAAATCGAAGCTTGCAAAAGGTATTCTAGAACCATAAAACCAAAATTGCCAAACTCCAATAATTATTTGTCGGTTCTATCTAAATCCGTAATCAATACGTTTATATCGGCAGAATCCAACTTTCACCAACAACGATTGAAATAAGAAGGCCTCTTATCCACAAGGGCAAAAGCAAAGTACAGCTTATTATCATATTTGTAATTTCAAATGCAGATAAGTAACGTAAATTTGAGTATACGGCAATAACTTGTAGTTATAAAGGTTAACACAAATGAAGCGCAAAGGTCACAACGATATAGATAGCAGGACAATGCTATCAGCAGACAATTGAATTTAGAAATATTGTATAAATAGAATGCTGACACAGAAGTGTCGACCGGAAAGTTACAGCACTTTCGATCTTTTCCACTGTGATAGTATTTACATCACAGTTATATTTTGATCAAGATAGTTAGCTGCACTCTACCGTGCATCATAATTAAATTGCATGCGGTGCATTCAACTTTATGTGGGATTAGTGGAGTCACTTCCAATTTTCACCCGCACACGTCGACTTTTACTACCCGTCTGTCAGAAAAATTGTTACTCCCCCACTATTATTCACTGCACTAACGGGACTTTTTCCGCCCCTCGATGACACATACACAGCGCGGCATTAACTACATTCTAACATTTTCAAATGCTAATACAATATTTTACAAATGTACATCCTCATATAAAAACATTAAGAACATTTATAATCAACATTTTATCAAGGACTTACAACTATTATAATTAAGTGCCATTACAACATCTTCAAATTTCGTGTTACAAGGGCACTTGCGAGTCTTCGAAATTCACACTTGCCATATTAGAGTACCAGCCTGATGGCAAATTGTTTTTGAAAATAATCAGAATTCGATAAGTATATTGCGGAATAAGATATGGGATTCAGGCGTGATCATTTTGCGTCAACTTGTTTGGGATCCTTACGGCGGTGGTGGGAGAGTCCCAGGAGTGTGCGGGACACCAACTTGACAAACTTTTTTTAATCAAAGGATTCGATATAAAATCGTCTTCTGATTTTTCTACCACCTCCATGGAGGCGGTCCTGGTGATCAATAAGACTTTCCCTATCGAATATGTTGTTAGGGAGATCAGAGATAAGAGATTAGTTAATACAGGAAAAAGGACAGGAAATTATAGAGTATTAATCTTGCAAATAAGGCAGCTGAGAGGAAAATCGTCGTGTCAGAGTTAGTGCACCCGACCGATGTTAAAGGTATCGAATTTGCCGAAGGTGATGTAGGCGCGGTAGGAATCAGGATTTACACGGACGGTTTGCGTATGGACGATAGGCAAACAGGCGCGACGTTTGTCGTATATAATGAGACCAAACTTGCAAACTGGAGCACTTCCAGTGCGAATTAGTTGCTATACGGGAAGCTATCAATTATGTGATAAATCATACTGGTAGTATTACATCATCAGCGATAGTAAATCAGCGCTGACTGCCTAACCAATATTAACACCTTGACAGACCTCCAGGCGGACGTCTGGAGGGTAGCACATACGGCGCTACGGTTTTGACATTTAAAGTTCTGCGGAGTTAGATCGCAATGATAGAGCCGATGAATTAGCTAAAGAGGCCGCAACGGGTGACTTCCGGATATCACACTCGTCGATACCGAAGTCTCTAATTAAAAAAAGCTGAGGGAAAGATCAATACGACAATGGGAAGAGAGGTAGAACAACGCTGCCACGGGCGGGTTGACACAAATTCATACCCAGTATAGTAGCTAGAAATAAGATCGAGGTGAAGCTTGACTATAAAATGGTACAGCTAATAACATGACATGGCACCTTGAAAGCGTCTTTGCAAAGATTTGGTTTAACCGACAACGACCGCTGGAATGCGGTGAGAGCGCAGAAAGCGCAGAACACGTGCTCTTCGACTGTCCGTTCGAGGTGGCAAATCGAGTGTTAGCTAATGGAAAGTTAGCTATGGTAGGGCTAGCATGGCCAAGGGAAGGAAGACCTAGAGGAAGTCGGAGAAGTGACTAACGAGAAGGCGTTTTGCAGAGCCTTCAAAGAATTTGTGGGAAGGGTTGCGAGATTGGACGGTGATAACCGCGAGTAAATCGGAGGTTGACTGTTTAGGGGAGGATTGAACAATTTTTTGAATTTGACTTGGCAAATGAGCACAATATAACTAAAACCTGTTAATTTAAAAAAAAAGAACAAATAAAAAAAAATAAAAGTCTAATGTGCACGACGAACCCCCACACCACTAAAACAACCACCAAATCACTGTTTTGCCTTATACGCGCGGAAAATCGGGAATAAATAATAACATATAAATAATAACAAATAAATCAAAAACACTAACTAAATTAAATCTATTAAGTAAACAAAGAAAATAAAATAGATTGAAACCGCGCATCCCTCTAGGACTTAAAAGTGATAGTGATTGTGACTTACCCAGGACGTTTAGTGCATACCCACCAGGACGTTAACAGTGCATATTCTTTTCCCCTTGGAAGTAAGATTTTTAGTTTTATGGAAAAACTGCTTTGGTTTCTTTTTAAATAACAAACAAATTTAGCTAAGTATCTCTGGTAATTATTTCTTATATCTAATAATTACTTTCAATAAAAAATACTTCTGTACCTTCTTAAAAAAAGATAACTACTTACACTTTTCCTAACTGTATATCTGGTGACTAATTTTATCTCTATATTAAATTAACTATTATGAATTACTTTCGTATAAATTTAGATAAAATTATCTTTAACATTTTAAAATTAAAAATGCAACTAAATCATTCCTTATATAACACAACAACTTCTTTCTAACGTGGACTTTATCACATAGTCATTGCATTAATTTATAAATTACCAAATTTTGATAGTAAGTTTTGGGAACTATAGCATGTTAAAGGACTACAATTCTTCTTCTATATCTGTAACGATTAATAAGCAACCGCACCTATAGTATTACATTTAATTAAGAATATACCGTGTCTTCTCTATCATTATTGAATTGAACTCGCGTTTCTTACATTTCCTTTTGTGCATAAATATATCTTACATGTGAACCTTCGTTTCGTCAACTTTTACCTAAATCCAATTTATACCTTTTAGACTTATCTTTTTGTTTCATAAATAGCGCATTCATTTCAAAACGAAAGTTCCTTGCTCCTAAATTTAAAAAAAGGGATTTTCTTTGTCACTACTCTCAGATAATTGCAATTGTTTTTGAAAATAATCAGAATTCGATAAGTATATTGCGGAATAAGATATGGGATTCAGGCCTGATCATTTTGCGTCAACTTGTTTGGGAAAATCTCCTTACGGCGGTGGTGGGGGAGTCCCAGGAGTATGCGGGACACCAACTTGACGAACTTTTTTTAATCAAAGAATTCGATATAAAATCGTCTTCTGATTTTTCTACCAAGGCACCTGCATCAAGGCATCTGGCATCAAATCCACTATCTTATGACGCGTTTTGAGTCGTACATGTCAGGCTATCAACCGTGTTTCATCAGATTCTAATAAGGGACGTTTTTGGTGATTTTTGTTATGGGGGTTTGCGCGCTGTCTGGGGCAGGTCAAACCAGATTTGATGCACTCCGTTCAACAGTGTTTATTATTTCGAGACAGATATATTCTCAGGGTACCGTGGTTACGAGTAGTACTCATAATTCTCCATGTACTTTTCAAATATTGTATTCTTTCAATCGGGTCAAATGACTATTTTTGATATTTATCTCTCATTTCATTCGCCCTATTGCGAAATGATCCTTATTCGTCTCTCGGGTTTACGTGTAACTATTGTATTTTCGTATCAATGTGCATACAAAGAACAAGCACGAGCAAACCGATAAAAACCTGATTAAATATCTCGAAATGCTTATCTCCTTTTCCTCTACTTATACCGTTTCTATATGCTAATTAAGGCGATAACGCGAGTTATGTATCTTCCAATCTTTATACGTATTATAAAATAAAATCTAATAAGAAATTATTAGAAATCATTAAGAAATTATTAAGTCAAGTACAACAATATAATTCAAGGATAAGTATAAGTAGGTTATTAACAGTTTATCAGAACGGATGCAATACAATGTATTCCAGACGATAGTGATTCTGCAGGTGGCAGGTTACAGACGGTTAAGAACCGTGATTACCTAGAAAGTAAGATTGTTATAATGTATTATGTATGTTACGGCTACTTTTCATTTATAAGTTGCCTTCAATGTAATAATAACTGGGAGGGGATAATCTTGGTAGTTACCATTATAAATTGTGCCAAATTGTGTCCTCGACTAGCTCATATGAGGCCACACAAAACTCTACACAAAAGGGGGGTAAGTTAGTGGGTTGACGCAAGAAAAGTTTTACAACACTTACAGGTTTAACGAATATATTTAATCAGTATAACATTAGGAGAAAACAAATTTGTTAAATTCTTACCTTATCTACTAATAACCAGCTGGTGTTCGCCTGAACTTGTTTCTTATAAGTACCTACAGAATTTACATTCAATATACGCATTTATACCTATTGTAAAATGCAACACAGTAAAACAATCTTATCAAGATGATCCAAGACTATTTATAATTACATAATATACCTTACTTTACCTAAAGGATCTGCTCAGCTTGGCGACCTGAATATACTTCGGTGGATACGGATGCACAGAATGGAATTGCAAGCAATCAATATACAACGAGAGCGTTGAATTTTGTAGACACCACCAGGCTGCACGCACAGACTCCAATTGCAAGGTTACTTTTAATTGCGACCTGAACTTGAAATCTTTTCCCGAAGGTCGAAACCTACGAAAACAATTTGCTAAAACAACTGACTAAGTTTGGGTGCAACACCCTTTGTGTTATTATTAAAATTTTTTTTGTTAATAAAAACATATATAAAAAGTCAACAGCCATAGTTCTGTAATGCAACTTACTCAAATTAATTATTAGGAAGGTAAACACTGTATTTGAAAATTTCGTGATTAATAATTAATTAATTATTTTGATTTATTTACCTTTTCTGGATTGAAGCAATGATCAGAGAAGTGTGAGCGTTATAATAATTCTGCAGAAAAGGTTTCTTATAACGGCCTCTAGTCGCTGCCAAAAATGGCGGTCAAAGTAGATTCGTAAAATCCCCAATAAACGGGTGGTCCAAGTTTCCAACGGCTAAACCACAAGCCAGACGATGTCTTCATACACCAAACGGAAACTCGTGTAAAAGTTGCAAGTATAAAAATCCCAAATTGGAAAAGCTCAAACACAGCTTTCAAAAATACCTGAAACCACGTTTCTACTACGACCTTTTTGTCCAACAACGAACTTTCAAATGTCCCACCGACCATCCACGATCGCACCAGGTTAGCTGGTTACCGAAACACGAATTAGAACATTCAAAAATGACCAATTAATAATTAACACGCTCTAGTCAGATCGCTCAAATCCAATAACAATCACGATTATACGGAATACACCACTCAAAACAAAAATACACTAGGCAACATTTTTAAGGAATGACCTCCAATTTCATTCACGATTACCAACAAATTAAGCACGAAATTGATTGTATTCTTCAACTTATCAACCAGTGATAACATCAAGGACTTTGCATTAAATTACTAATACAAATAATTGTATTGTTTGAAATGATTTTCTTAAAGCCAAAAATAACCTGTAACATGTATAGTATTAAGAAAAAAGCAGACGAGCTCTGCAAGTTCCCACAGAATTGTGAGGGGCAGGGACAACATAAATACCCCGGAAGCCCCAAGACAAGTTAGTCAGTCTGCAGTATTTCCGCTTTAACATTGCAGTTTGCTTGGGTTACTCAAATTATTTTTCGAATTTTTACTAAGAGTATTTTAAACCAGTTTGTCAAAATTCAATTGTAATTTCTGTTTAAGTAAATAAATGTTGTTACGAAGAATTGGAAGAAGTTTTTAAAAAGACAGCTCTCAAAGCCCGAAACCTAACTCGCGTAAGTCCGCATTGCGTTTTGGGATGTGATGCGATAAGAAATGGGAATATATTGTACATGCTTTCAAGCTATCTTTCGCACAGAGTCAATCAGTTAATGAAAAGTTTGAAAGTAAATACGTTATTATTTGCCAGCTTAGCTAAATTATAATAAACACTAAATCACTTTGATAAATGCCAACCGGCATGTATCACGTTAGATTTAATTTGTAAATAAATTCTTGCGTATATTTTTAAATGAATACGTCAACTTCCGTCGTCCCTGACAACCGCGTCTCCGCAAAAGTGAGAACGAGTGCGCACGTGGTGTAAAAGGACGCCATTAAGTTACGAGACCCTCAACGAAGTAAGAATTATCTTGAGTGGTGGTGTCTTTTCTTTTTAGGCATGTAGGTTCCTTCTACATTTATCTTTTATTGTGCCTGGTACCTTAATTCCTGTCAATCCCCTACGAGTGCAGAAATTACAGGAAGGACGGATGGTAATTTAATTCAACATGGGTAACTGAACCTAACCTGCAATTTACCGTGGTGCCCTAAGATTAAGTTCCGAGATGCCATCACGTAAGTAATCTATTTTGATTTAAATTGTGCTTGCAAATTGACTTAAAAGCGGTTGCATCACTCTAAAAACGTGGTCGGTATCAGTTACAATATGGCGGGAATTATACCGCGTAAAACTATAACCATTGCGCAATAATATAACAAATGCCCGATAGTATAACAATGGTGCCCAACGTGGCTCTGACAGTGTAAGTATGTATGACTGTATGTATGTGTGAGTGTATGTATGTATAAGTATATGTTATGGATATCGATCAACGCCAGGTGCAGGAATGCACCCACATGCTTTTTCCGGTCCCTCGTACCGTTATATATATATCAGGTCTGCTTTACAGGTCGCTCTCTTCTAGGGGGTACGAGTACTTTCCTGCGTATCGGCTTCAAGAAACCACTCTCTTTTGTATTCTTACGATGGAGGACAAAACGTCTTGGTAAGCTGGGGAATTCTACGCTATATTTTTAAAGCATATAGTTGTAGCATGTCTTGGCGTACTGCGACGTTTCAGATCCATCTATTGTTATCTAGTTTTATCTTAATATCTTTGTCTTACTTTCTTTTGTTATCCTATCGTTTGGTATTTATGATAAGACGTAAGAAAACTTTTGAGTATTGAGTGAAGAAACTAAACTGATGACAGCAATGTAATTTGTTAGGTTAGAAATGTAAGAAAAAAGTAAGATGGTACTGTTGGTAAATTTGTTAATTCACAACCATGTCATTAAAAAGTTTTAATGTGTACTGTTTATTAAGCCAGAGTACCAACACGCAAAAATTTGTAAAATGTATAGTAACTTGCTCTCTCGGGCGTTTTGAAATTTGGGCATTTTTTGCCAACTCAGAAACAGTTAAAAGGCATTGTTATACTATCGGGCATTTGTTTTACTATTGCGCACTGGTTATAGTTTTACGCTGTATAACTCCCGCCATATTGTAACTGATACCGACCACGTTTTTAGGGTGATGCAACCGCTTTTTGAGTCAATTTGCAAGCACAATTTAAATCAAAACAAATTACTTACGTGGTGGCATCTCGGAACTTAATCTCAGGGCACAACGGTAAATTGCAGGTTAGGTTCAGTTACCCATGTTGAATCAAATTACCATCCGTACTTCCTGTAACTTCTGCACTTGTAGGGGAATGACAGGAATTAAAGTACCAGGCACAATAAAAGATAAAGGTAGAAGGAACTTACATACTTAAAAAGAAAAGACACACCACACCACACTCAAGATAGTTGTTGCTTCGTCGAGGGCTCGTAACTTAATGGCTTCCTTATACACCACGCGCGCACTCCTTATCACTTTGCGCAGACGCGGCTGTCAGGGACGACGGAAGTTGACGTATTCATTTAAAAATATACGCGGGAATTTATTTACAAATTAAATCTAACGTAATACTTGTCGGTTGGCATGTATCAACTTTCCACTCGTATTGTTTTGACAAATTGACTTTAAGTATTGTCTACGGTAAATTATATCGTTTCTGTCTTTATACGACTATTTGGTTTAACGTAAAATTAATAATTCATAGTTGCTTCCGAATTATTTGAAGAACATTTGATTAAAAAATATGGTGTTAGAACAGTGCGTAGCGTGTCAAAAATTTAGTAGGGGTGGAGCTCAAAAATATAATTTGCGACACGGAACTGGTTTGTGGAATAACTTTGTGGAACAGAATTCCGGAAGTGCCATCGGTCACATTGATGGAAAAGAATATCTTTGTCGAAACTGCTGTATCCTGTATTCAACAGTTCCTAGGTCAAATCCAGCCGTGCAGCAGCATCATCAGAATATGCTGCCTATCCGAAACGAACCATTTTTCACGTAATCCACCCCCGGAATCCCAGCAACCTTTTAACAACTACCAAGCTGCGAAAACTCCTCCTATCATGAATCCACAAAACGTTATTCCCCAAGCCACCTCTACCTATCTTTTTCTATCTTTGCTTGTAATATATCTCGTACTATTCCCCAGAAACGCCTTAGAACGTATCCTGTCCTTCTATTTCTCCTATTTTTTTGTTTTCCACAGGTATCTTTATTCTAACCTATTTGTTATTAACTTTGTCTATCCATGCTACCATCCTCATACATCGGGAGCGCAACATCCCAGAAAACTTCTATCTATTTCTGTCTGCTTTTCCTACTGCCCCTATTTTATAGATGTACTGTGCTGTGCTCCACGCTATGCTATGAACAGTGTTTTTCTTCTATCTATGTTTGTTGTCTTTGAATATAGCTGCTGTTCTTTCTTGTTTGATGCAGTTCGGTCACCTTCTATTGTTTTACAGTTATATACCCTATTTCTCCGATATTCAGTGGTATGTGGGGAGGTGAGCAGCCTTTTGGCTGCCAAGTTCCCCCAGCACGTGAATCTTTGTCGAATTAAGAGTTTTCCAATTTATCCTTCAAAACAATCAACATTAGTTGAAAATATTTCACAACCAACACCTGTAGTTGTTTATAATAGTCATCAGATTTAAGAGCACTTATTTTTTCGTCATTGGGTTTTACTTCTTGAAACTGGTTGGACTTATATGTCAGCTTATTTATGCTCTGAGCTAGCCTACACAGTTCCCTGCAATTCTCACAACAGCCTATACACAGCTCGATTCCCTTTTATTGTTTTTTAATTATAAGCCTTATTTCATTGAGATTCAGAGCTGTGTGAAGGGGGTTAAGCAGCTTGTGTCTGCCAAGGATCCCCCAACACTTAGACATTTGCCATATTAATAGTTTTTCAGTAAATCCTTTCGCACAATTAACACTAGTTGAGAGTATTGCAAAACCAATATCTGTAATTGTTTATAATAATCACCATGTTCTCTGAAATTCTCACAGCCTACATCTTTCACTATCTGTGTGCAGTAGTCTAACCTAAGTCTACCCCTACTCTTCTTTTTCCTATATCTGCTTCTAAAATATTCCGCACTATTCCCTAATGTCTTAGTATATGGTTTATCATCGTATCTCTCCTATTTTTTACTGTTTTCCACATATTTCTTTCTTCCCCTATCATTTCTAGTACCTCTTTGTCCTTAACTTTGTTTGTCCATGATATCTTCATCGTGCGTCTGTAGCACTACATTTCAAAGGCTTTTACCTTTTTCTTGCCTGCTTCTCCTACTGCCGAGGCTTCGCAGTCTAACAGTGCTGTGCTCCACACATATGTTTTATGCAATCTTTTTCTTGTTTCTATATTTGTGGTCTTTGAACACAGTAGTTGCTTTTTCTTGTTAAATGTAGCACGACCTTGAGCTAATCTTTGTTTTATATATTTTGTGCTTTTTCTCTTGCGGTATTTGACTTCCTACGTAGCAGAAATCCTTAACCTATTGTAAGTTCTTGTTATCTATTTGTATTCTTGTTTTTGATCTATTTTCCCCTCCTTTGCATACTAGAACCTTAGTTTTATTTTTGTTAATTTCCATACCATATCTCTCCGTTAGAACTGGTTCCAGTTCATTAAGAGCAGCTTCTAACTCTTCTTTGCTAGATGCTAATACCGCTATATCATCTGCAAATTTAAGCATATCAATCTTTTGTCCCTGCATATTAATTCCAAATGTCTTCCTGCATTTGAAAGTATTCATTGCCTTTTCTACGTACAAGTTAAAAATTGATGGGAATAATGCACATCCCTGTCTCACCCCTTTCCTAATATTTACTTCTCTACTTTCTTGCTCTAATTCAATTACCGCTGTTTGCTATTTGTATAAGCTATGCACTATTCGTCTATCCCTATAACTCATACCAATCTTTTTGTGTATTTTAAACATTTTTTCCATTTTACATTGTGGAATACTTTTTCCAGATTTACAAACCCTATATACACGTTTTCCCTTTTTCTATTGTTTTCTCCATTATCACTCTCATAGCTAAAATAGCCTCCCGTGTTCCCCTGTTTCGCCTAAACCCAAATTGATCTTTTCCAGTATTTCGTCAGCTCATTTTTCCATTCGTTTTTGTACAATTCTAGTTAATATTTTAAAACGTGTGCTGTCAATATTATTATTCGAAAATTTTCACATCCATCCGCGCCTCTTTTTTTGGTATAGTTACTATGATGTTACGTTTGAAATCATTGGGTATCTTGCCTGTCCCAACTATATAGCTTACAAGTCGGAAGAGACGTTCTGTTACTGCTTGTTTAGCGGCTTTTAGAGTTTCTACTTGCACCTTATCAGTAATCGGCGCTTTACATTTTTCAAACTCTTTAATGCTAATTCAAACTCATCTCTAAGTATAGGATATCCCAGGTGATCATTTTCGATGTCTGATTCCAGTTCTAATGCAGTTAGTTCCTCTGCTGAATATAAATTCCCTATATATTCCTGCCATCCAGCTACTTTCTCTACATTTTCTATAATGATGTTTCCTCCCGTGTCCCTTATATTTTTGCTATATGGTTTTATATTCATAAAATTGATTCTAATTAATTTGTATGCTTTGTCTGTCTTTTCTATTTCCATTTTAGTTTGTACCTCTTTGCACTTTTCATCAATCCATTGTTCTTTTGCTTTTTTGCATTTGCGAATAATTTCCCATGTTATGACTTTGTATCTCTGTTTTCCGGTTTCGTGCGATCTATTTTTGTATTTTCGTCTTTCTTCTGTTAAATTCAGGATATCCTTTGTTATTCATGGCTTCTTACTTTCTTTTTGTGTATACCCCAGAATATCTCTGACCGCCATGTTTAAGCTGGATTTAATGTTATTCCATTCTGTTTCTACTTCTTTAGTATCAGAAATTTTCCCGATATCTTTAAGCAATTCATTTGACTTTTTTAAAATCTCTCGTGGATAACTTTATCTTTTAGCTTCTCAAGGTCAAAGTGCCTTTTTCTGTTCCTTTTTTTCAGATTTTTAAATTTAAGTGCGGCCTTCATAATTACGATGTTGTTGTCTATATTTGCTTCCGTGAAGCTTGTACAATCTTTTACTTGATTTCTAAACCGTTGTCTAGCAATAATGTAATCTATTTGATATCTTCCTATATCTCCTGGCATCTTCCGCCTGTATCGTCTTCTAGCATGATGTTGAAATAATGTATTTGTGATGGTTAAGTTGTTCTTGTCGCAGAATTCTACCAGCCTATTTCCCCTGTCATTTTGCGTGTCTAACCCAAATAAACCTACTACCGCTCTTTCCCTACCCTCACCTATCACTGCATTAAAATCCCCGTAACTATTAAATCTTTATGTTTTCTTACGTATCTTCAAAATCTTTGTAGTTCCCCTTCTACCTTTTCCTTATTGTAGCTAGAGGTGGGCATGTATACTTGTATTATTACTGTATTTACTGCTTTAGATTCAAATCTAACCATGAGTACTCTTTCGTTCTTTTGTAAGTAGCTTTCTTCACGTCGTCTTAACTTTTATCGCATAACTATCCCCCCACCAGAATTTCCGTCCTCTGATCCTGTATGAATTACCTTGAAGTTTCCACTCCAAAAATGCCCCGCCTCAGGTCAGCGGACTTCGCTGGTTCCTACTATGTCTAGTGCTAACCTATCCATTTCCAGTTTCAGGTTCTCTAGCTTACTTACTTGTTTCATACTTCTGACATTCCACGCTCCAACTCGCAGAATGTTCAGGAATCTTTTTTTATACTTTCGGATCACATCCCCCAAAGTAGTCCCCTCCCGGAGATCCAAATAGGGGATTATTTTACCTCCAGAATTTTTTACCCCAGAGGATGCCATCATATTTACTAAGAATTTCTGTACGCAGTGTACTTGGTTGGTAATGTGGTGGTTTCCCGTTCCTTTCCACATCGCAGTAGTGTGTCTTAGAATGTCATACCGACTCCTATAGTCTCTGTCAGTCTAAGTACCGAAAAAGCTGCTGCAATCCTTTGGGGACCTGTCTTAGTCTGGTTCCTCACTAAAGACCCCACTAATTTGGTTAAACCTATAGTTCGGTTCTTTGGCTCATTGAAACGCGTAAGCCCTTCTACCTGTTCTAGTATTTTAGAACGTCGTCAAGGTGCAGGTTCGTTCAGAATCGGCTAAAAATTGTAATATTAAAATAATAGTTTGTATACAATATTTGCTGGCCTGAAAATCTACATGGGACTCTTTAACTAACGTGTCACCTTCCACTGCAGTGTTCTCCAGCAAACTTAAAATAGCATCCTTATTTTTGGATAATGTGGGTGCAGAAGGACTTCCACCAGTGCCTTTCGTATACTGCCTCTGTTGTGCACTCCTTTTTTTAATGTTTTTTAAAATCTTGCAATGCCTACAATTAGAAGATTAGTTATCCACAGTCTTAGTTTTGTAAATTACTTTATTTTAATTATAGTAGCCCTACATATTATTCAAGTACTTATGACTTACCCTTCGCCACGAAGCTCATTCTTTAGTAGCGCCATGCATAGCGTTTAATTCCTCGGTCATCTTCTCTGCGCTTCTTTATAGGTGATGCTATAATTGAATTTGCATTTTGGTAAACACTCATCGTTCTCCAGAAGCTCAATTAAAACGGATCTTTTGACTGTCGCTTAAATGCCCGGATTTGATATTTAACTTATTATTCATTGTTTAACTTGTTTAAGAATAATGACGATGGAAAACAGTTAAGGTTATGTTATCAACCATTATTTTTCATAGTAACTATTAATTTAATTATATCCTCAGGTTCGGTTGTTCGGTTGCGTTCAATAGACCTACTACCTGTTTAAAGCTTTAATTGGTCGAATCGCTTAAACATCTGTTTTAAAGCAGACATACGTACAAGAATATTTCCTATGGGAATCCTAGTTCCAATGCCAGTCGAGAATAGCATTTGGCGTTCCTATAGCAAAAGGTATTAGAATATATTCCACTACTGGAAAAGATTTCCATTCACTCGAGAATTGACCCCCTGTACGCAAAAGGAGAATGTTCTGTGAATACTCTATCCAGGTACCCAATAAAGAGAGGAGGTAAATTAACAAGAGGGAATCAGCCGAGGTTTATGCGCTGAAAAAGTCGAAATTATGTAAGAGGTTGAGTCGAACATGCTAAATACTGTTGAGGAACAAAAAAAGGGCAGATTTTGTGGGTAGGTTATAGCAGAATTTTCTAAGGTTGTTTAGGCGAGGTCATAAAGGGTCGTTAGGACTTAAAGTGTGTATACTGACTTCTAGGGCAGATATATTGGATTAGAACATGAGGACAATAGATTACTTTGGAACGGAGAAGTGTTTCCAAGGGTTGCCTAGAGATTACTATTTCCCTAGGTTGAAGCACTGTATTTGAAAAATTCTTTAAAGATGTGTTTTATGCCAGAGGACACCAAGTTCGTTCAAGGTTTGTGAGGAATATAATAGTGTGCTGATCATGGCGCCTAATAAAATTGTTTGTTTGGATCAGATGGGTCCATTGCCCGTGTCGCGTTCGGGCGCAATACAGTTATGAGTAGTAGTGGATGCTTTCAGTAGGTTGGTACGTTGCTTCCTGTTAAGCGTGCCACAACGGTTGCTATTCTACGATGTTTAATAAACAAACAATTTTTGGAGGTCGGTAAGCCAGATATTATACTCACTCAGAATGGCAGTCAGTTTACTAGTAAAAAATGGCGAAAATCGTTGGGGTCCGTAGGCGTGAAAGTTTCTTAAACGTCTGTATATTACGCACAGGGTAATATAACGGAGCGGGTGAACCGCGAAATTGTGCGTATCCGTAGGTCGGTGCTTTATTCAACTCATGGGAGGTGGGTTTTGCATTAGATAAAGTAAAGAAGTGGCTGAACAGGGCGGTTAACTATTCTACTAGGTGTAGTTCTTTTGAGTTACATTTTGGTATACCTACTGATAATTCTACCGCCAAAAATACTGCTTCTCCTACTAGCGCATCGTCGGGTGTTGGGAGAGATAAAATGATTGCAATTGCGTATAATAGGTTAAAATCTAAAGCCGAGCATAGTAAATTGCGTCATGAAAAAGTACGCAAGAAGTGTATTAATTTTGAGCAAGGCGACAAAGTGCTACTTGGGACTCATTTCCAATCGTCGAGTGCCGAAAAGAAAATGCAATATAAATTAACGAGCTTACAGGCGTGGCCGTTTGGTTACTTGGGGATTAAATCCAAAAACGACCGCTAATTTCGCACTTCCAGGTGTTCAGGCACAAGAAGCTTGAAGAACAGCAAGAAAGGCAATACAAATTGAATTTTAAATTTCTTCTGGGGAGGATAAGAAGCAGCCGGTACCCTTATTAGTTAGTAATACTCTTGCGTATTAGTAAATGCTGTGCAAATTATATGCGTCAACGATTAACAATACAAATTAGTGTAAACAATATTGCCAAAATTTCAAAAAATTAGCACCAAACTATAACGTAAATTCATTAATTACTGGTTGGGTAAACTAGTTAGGGGTTATTTTTATATTCCCAAATGTGACCAGTAACCTTTAAGGAAGGATTTCCTTAAAATGATGGAACGCAAATATCTTCCGACTAAGCTAGGGGTCTATTCCTTGGGCAGAGCTTATGAGGATTGGTCGTGGTTCTTTTTACAAAGCATTATTTTATTACTAGGGCTAGATTCTCAACAAAACAGGGGTTTGAATAGGGCGCCACCAAGTCATTAACTTTAAACACAGGGTTTCCCTAAGGGGGACTTGAGCGTCCTTAGGGAGGAATACCGTATTAACTGCTAACGCAGGAGCTGTAAAGAAAATTAGTTAAATATACAAAAATGAGAACACAAGAGGTATTTTCTTGCTACCTCATATAAAAAAACAACAAAGATTAATCAGGCAACAATAATATGAACACAGATTTTATGCTTCAAATTCTGAAAAGGCTATTAAAGCTTCTTGTTAAATTGGGTTTACCACTTTACTCTATTTGATCTTATACTTTGCTACCCTACTTCTGAACGTACTTGTTCAGAATAAAACAATTAATTATGAAAATTAAACGTTGCGTCTTTAATTAAAATTATTTTTTCATAAAAATTGTAAATATAAAATTCATGTTTAAGAAAAGATAATACAAGTTTCATCTACTCATAAGGTAGAATTATATATTCAAAGAAAAATATCAAAAACTTTAAATGTTGCTTTAGTTACAAAAGTTTAACTTGAATTTATACCAGAAATATCAGATCTGTTTTTTCTGTTTACATATTTATAAAACTTTAACTACTTTGTCTATTAATTCATTATTCAAAAATTGTAAGTGAAATCATGCATATATGAAACGTCAATAAGAATTCTTTGGGTTTGCCTAACCTCATAAAATTTAGTAACTGTAATTATACTGAACTAGTATTGACAATAAAAATTTACTAAGGTCCTTCTTAATATGCGAAACGGATTTATGAGAATAGATAGTTACAAAAATATTTTCTGAAGCAGCCTCGTATCAAAGATCACCAAATGTAGACGTGATGCAAGAATAATTCTAATCTTTTACCTTGGCTCTGCAGGTGTTGTTTACATGTTGTCGTTACAACATGTTAGGGCAGGTGTTAATACATACATTTTTCAGAAAACAAGTGACGTAAAAACCACATGTTCCACAGAACACGAACAGCTGCGTGACCCTTGCACCGGACCATACTAACTTCCATGCGTTTTTGTTATACTGTTTAGGGACTGCTTCCAACTGCGCGAGGATCCTTACTAGGTGCAGGATATCATCGCTTGATTGGTGTATAGTTTAACATTAATTCTTCTAATTTTATGAAGGTTCTTATTTATTTTGACATAATTGACATTACATTGTTTTTAATAATACAACGGTTGCTAGAAAGCTAAGTAAGTTATAATGATTTAAGTGGACTGTAATTAAGTAGGCCGGAATGCACCTCAATACATACAGGCAACTAAACATGCACTGATGTGTACAATAGGTAGGTGATAGTTAGTACTAAACATGCCGGCGGCCTTGAAAGTAACCAGTTTCAACAAATTAACAATGTAAATTAGATAATATAAGAAGTGTAAATATAGTGTTTAAGACAACAATAAACTGGTGTATACATAATCGTAACATAACATTAGGGAAATTGGAATACTTAATGTAACATGAACAATAATATTCAATTGTTTAAATTATTGCTAACAAACATTAATATTAATCGACAGGTAGAACACTCAACTTAGTTATTGCGCGTTTCACAGTGCCACCTTTCGTCAAAACGTTCACCACTCTCACTACACCGTCTGCACCTAGATGGACTTAGTAATTCTGCCTAGTGCCCACTGCTGAGGCAGGCTGTTATCATCTCGAAGTATTACTAGACTACCAATAAGGTTACTAGTCTCTTTCTTAAACTTCCATTCTGTTCGCTGATGAAGGTTGTGTAAATAATCCTTTTTCCAGCGAGCCCAAATATCTTGAGTCAATTTTTGTAATTGTTAAAATTTTGATAGCCTATTGACTGATATATCAAGCACGTCACCTTGAGGTGCTGCATTCAGAGGTCGACCAATTATGAAATGACCGGGTGTCAAGGCCTCAAGATCATTTGTATCAGCGGACAGAGGTATGATAGGTCGCGAATTTAATATCGCTTCCACTTGTGTTAATATAGTTAGAAATTCTTCATATGTATAAGACTTATTTAACAGTACACGCTTGAGATGGTACTTTAATGATTTTACTGACGCCTCCCACAATCCACCAAAATGTGGCGATCGGGCAGGTATGAAATGCCATTGCATTTGGCTAGTGTCAAAGTAATTTTGAACAGGTTGACCGCTGATAATTTTGTAAATATCTTTGAATGTATTGTTTGCGCCGATGAAGTTAGATCCGTTGTCGGAATACAAATTGTTGCACATGCCTCGTCTTGATACAAAACGCTTAAATGCTGCGATGAAGCATTCAGGTGTGAGTTCGGTTACTAATTCAATATGAACTGCCTTTGTGGCAAAGCAAATAAAAATACAGACATAGCATTTTAAGATTTTTTTATTTCTATACTTCCCGTCTTTCAGAAAAAAAGGCCCGGCATAATCGAGACCGCAATTAGAAAATACATGAGAAGGATTAATTCGAATCACGGGTAAGTTTCCCATTTGATTATGATTAACCGATGGATTAGCCTTAAAACAAATTATACAAGTTCGAATGACCTTTCGTACAGCATTGCTACCATCTAGGGGCGAAAACCTTTGTCGGATAAAGGATAAGGTAGCTTGGCAGCCAGAGTGAAAATTACGCTCATGCGTGTAACGAATTAGCAATATTGTAAATGGGTGGTTTTTGGGAATTAATACAGGATGTTTAAAATTAAAGGATATGTCAGCGTGTGCTAATCTGCCGCCTACTCGAAGTATCCCATTGTCGTCAAGAAATGGATTTAATGAGTTTATGCTATTTGGTTTTACTGGCCCAGCTAGTTTCAAGCTCCGTAAATCGTCAGCAAAGCACTGAAGCTGTATTGCCTTGATTAGAATCAACTCGGTGTTTTGCCTTTCGCGACAAGTAATATGTAAGGAATCAAGCTTAAATTTTACCTTCAATTTTTTCCGTTTAGTAAAACGCAAACAGTATGACAATACATGTATTAATTTTATGTAGCTCGAAAACCTCTTAAAGATATCGTCACAAGATGAAATAGGTAAGGAAATAGTTTTAAGATTGAGTTCAGGATGGTTTGAAGAAATTCGTGAGAATTTTGTGATGTGACAATCTTGCGGCCAACAATCTTGATGCTTTGATAAGAACGTTGGACCGTGCCACCATGTTGAGGACGTTTCTAATTCAGTGAGACTAATTCTCCTAGAAATTATGTCAGCCAGGTTATAAGTAGTTGAGATATGATTCCAATCATTTATCTTAGAGATATTTTGAATCTCCGCAATCCGGTTGCACACGAAAACCTTCCACGAGCGAGGTTCCGCACTTAGCCATGAAAGAACTATAGTGGAATCTGTCCAATAGTATGTTGAAGAAAAATTTAACTGCAGCGATGAGATTACCCTTTTAACTAATTTTGATAAAAGAAGAGCTCCGGCTAGTTCCAGCCTGGGCAGGGTGAGCGACTTGAGGGGAGCCACTCGCGATTTAGCGCACAATAGGGTGACTTGTATATTTCCGATGCAATCTTCTGATCTTATGTAGACACATGCACCATAAGCTTGCATAGACGCATCACAGAAACCATGCAGCTGGATATTAACGGGATCTTTTAACAGGACATGCCTGGGGATTTTTAGCACATTGGCATTTGGCATTAGATTATAGAAGTTAATCCAGTATTTATAAAGATTGGTTGGTATGGGATCGTCCCAGTTAAGTATGGCTAACCAAAGCTGTTGCAATATAATTTTTGCCTGAACAATGATTGAACCAAGAAGACCAAGAGGGTCGAATATTTGAGATATTGTTGAAAGAATACTTCGTTTAGTAATGGAATTGGACAAGTTTGAAGGTATTTGGGAGTTATAAACAAAGCAATCTGTAGCCGATTCATACGATATTCCAAGAGTTTAGCTATTGGGAGTACTCTGAATGAAGTGCTTGACAGGCGGATCACTGTTAGAGTCAATATTTTCTAACAGAGATTGATCATTTGCGGTAAATTTCCGTAAATCAAATCCATAATCTCGAAAAATGTTTACTAGGTTTTGTTTTAAATTACGCAGCTCGGTCAAGGAGCAATTACTGGTAACCAAGTCATCAACGTAGAAGTCATTGAGTATTACGTCGGATTCAATGGGAAAGTCAGCTTGACATTCCACCGCAATTTGCTTTAAGCAGCGCGTTGCTAGAAATGGGGCCGATGCCGTACCATATGTAACTGTATTAAGCTCAAAATGTGACAAGCGTTCATTAAGATTATTTCGCCAAACAATTCGTTGTAGATTCCGCTCTTCGGGTTTGATATTAATTTGTCGATACATTTTGGCAAGATCGGCAGTCAATACGAATTCATGACGTCTAAATCGAAGAATTATAGAAAATAGATCACTTTGAATAGTAGGTCCGACCTTTAGTACATTATTTAAAGAATAGCCTGAAGCGGTTTTTGCGGAAGCATTGAAAACCACTCTCAGCTTTGTGGTCGTGCTGTCCTTCTTTTCTACGGAATGGTGCGGTACATAATAAATTGGAAAAGGGCCGTTTACCTTAGGATTTATTTCGATCATATGACCTAAGCTTAGATATTCGTTCATAAAATCGGAGTATTGCTTCTTGAGTTCAAGATTTTTGTTTAACTTCCTTTCTATAGAAAAATATCGGTGAATTGCGGTTTCTTCAGAATCGGCGAGTTTAGTATAATTATCTTTTAGCGGTAAGCTTACCACGAACCTACCTGAGGGGTCACGAGTAAAGGTTTTAAAGAAATGTGTTTCGCATTGGACTTCTTCGTTAGTCATAGGTTTTTCGGACGCATAGCTCTCTTCAACTTGCCAAAACTGCTGCAATTGAGTTTGGATAGGATCGGTTACTGCTAAGAAATTATGTGAAACAGAAATGCTATTATAAGGTAATTGTCCCGATATAATCCATCATAGTTTCGTTTTGTTTAATATAGGCAAATTTTTACCTAGTTTAATTTGACCAAAACTTAGAAGTTCATAAAATATGCTTGCTCCGAGAAGCATATCAATCTCAGAAGGAGTATTAAAGACTTCATCAGCCAGCTGAATACTATTTGGAATTTTTAAATTGATTAAGTTAACCCTTTGTTGTGGTATTATGCCGGTAATTGAGTCGATTATTAGAAACGGTAACTGGAAGGTATAATTATTGTGTAGCGATTGCGCTTTATTGACAGCATGTTTGGATATATTTGTACAACCTTGGCCTATCCCGGAAACCGGAATATTGACGTGATTGTAGGTTAAGTTTAGCTTGTCAAAGACTTGCTCTGTAATGAAATTAGAGTGCGAGCCGCTATCTAACAGGGCTCTGCATTGAAATGATTTTCCGTTGTTCTCAAAAATTTTGATTACGGCTGTAGATAGTAATACTGATGAACATGTGCTTATTTTTAAAGTTGCAGCATGAGTGCATATACTGTCTTGGTTTGTATTATTATTTTCAATAATCCCTTTGTCAAGTTCATCATTATGCCCTTTTGTCTCAGAGCCATTCTGAGCAGGACAGTTAACATTTTGGGTTGTTCGGGCTTGGCTATAGTGTTGTTTTTATTTATATGGTCATTATTGGATATATTTGATCGATTTGAGGACAAATGTAAAAGTGAATGATGCCTTTTTTGACAATAACGGCATGTGTGCAGCGATTTGCAATTAGTATTTAAATGTCCTGGTCTCAGGCAATTCGAGCATGGATTAAATCGTTTGCTTTCCGATAACCTTTTGTTCATAGGTAACTCGGAAAATAACTTACAGGCGTAAATGAAGTGCGGTTCATTGCATAACGGGCAATGAGGACTCGTGAATAAAAGCGAGTAACTGCGACCGTCAGAAGGTCGTTTAGGCTGAGCATTTTGATTGGCGTTGCCAACCTTAGTATCCAACGACTCCAGTAATTGGCAGCGTTGAGTTAAAAATTTCAAGTAGTTCTCAATTCTTGGTGAAGTATTGGATTGTTACTACTTCCCATTCTCTACGGGTTGATGAATCAAGTTTAGAATGAAGCAAAAATATCAAAATAGTATTCCATTCATCAACGTTTTCTCCTAGATTTCTTAAAGATCTAAAGTGCGTTTGAAATTCATCTAACATTTTACGCAGTAATGTATGGGATTCCTTGAAAATATTAGGTAACTCAAAAATAGCTTTCATATGAGCGTTTATGATGGATTTTTTATTTTGATAACGCTGAGTTAACAGATCCCATGCAATTTTATAGTTGCTCTCGCTAGCACTTAATGACGATATTATTTTTCCCGCTTCTCCCTTGAGCACACCGCGCAAATAGAAGAATCGCTGAACATTAGTGAGTAGAGGATTTTGGTTAATTAATGAATCAAAGGCCTCCGTAAAGGAAATAAATTGATCGTAGCTGTCCGTAAACTCCGGAAGGACTAAATCTGGAAGCTTAACGTTTAGGGTTTGATTACTTGGTAAGTCACCGGAAGCAGACTCGGGGGCAATTTTAGTTTCAGACCGTGAAGGAATATTTTGTGTTGTCGACGACACTAGTTTCATGTTTGCAAATATCACAATGGAAAAATACCTATTTTCAAATTCGTCACGCTCTTGTTCGGTTTTATCGATTTTATCAGGTTCAATTTCATTTTGGATTAAATCAAACTCAGAATAAAGAGGCGCTATTATATTAAGACGTGCATTTACTTCAGTTCTAATTTCATCGGTTATATCAGACAAAGATATCCTTTTTAAGAAACTATCAAATCTTGTAAGAGAGGCTTTAACTTTAGCTCTGCGAGCCACAAGTATTGGAGTTCAGGTTTATGATCATTTTACATCTTGTTTGATGAAGAATGAACAATATTAAATGACACCTAAGAGCAAGAGGTGGATATAGTATCAAGTAAATATGGTGTAATTTCTCAATGTAATAAATTCAATATTTGAAAATGCATTAAACTTATCATCCACAGCAGTGTATAAGATTCACCTAGAATTGATAGTTATAATACCTACTAACTAGATCTAGAAGGTTGGAATGAATAAATTGTATAGTATGACAATAAACACAAGTTTAACGATATTAAACAGGGCGTTAAAATAAGTTAAACTGGATATGCAACTACTAGGTTAGGTTTAGGGTAATAAATAAGAACGGGCTGACCTGTATATCCGCTTGATTGTGCTGGTTTACGTATACCGTGCTGGTATTAGGGTTAGCAAGCTGCAGGTTACAGGCGTGGTTGAATTATCTTGGCTCGAGGACCATGTTTAGGACTGCTTCCTACTGCGCAAGGATCCTTACTAGGTTCAGGATATCATCGCTTGATTGGTGTATAGTTTAATATTAATTCTTCTAATTTTATGAAGGTTCTTATTTATTTTGACATAATTGACATTACATTGTTTTTAAAAATACAACGGTTGCTAGAAAGCTAAGTAAGTTACAATGATTTAAGTGGACTGTAATTAAGTAGGCTGGAATGCACCTCAATACATACAGGCAACTAAACATGCACTGATGTGTACAATAGGTAGGTGATAGTTAGTACTGAACATATACGCACAAACTGAACCAACCAAATTCCAATGCTAAACTTAGATGTTCTACTGTGTGTAAATTTTAAACGAAAGTTTCAACAGTACCATTCCAATGCATCATCGGACTTCATTTCCAAACCGTAAAATTTTCTACATACTTTGTAGAACGTTTCCTTAAAATTCGAACTTATTGTTTTTTCCATAACATTACATAAAATCCAACTATACATCGTACGGTTGAAAGACGTTCATATTGGATCGATACCCTATCGCAAAGTTGACGTGAATGAACCATAAGTTGATACTCGCAGGTGCAAAAGTAGAATTTATATCTTCTTTAAATACAGCATACTCGCTACCTTAGTTTTATAAAACCAGATAATACAAACGACTTCTTAAAGTTGAGAATTATAAAATAAATATCTAATTGAAGACTTTCTACGAAGCGTTGAAAAACATGTTTTATCGTAACTTTTACGAAATCATTAAAGGAATATTTTAAGTGCTATTTACACAAATGTCCAAAGAATTATTAAATGAATTTATCAAAGGAATTATCCAAACGAAGTTATTTATTAAAAGTCATTTAAAAACGTCGTTAAAAGGAACGTTATAACAGAAGAAAAGAAAAAATACGAAAAAAGCGCATCGTTAAAACACAAAGCCTAGTGTTCTTCGCACTAGGGCTCTACTACCGCACAAAGGCCAGACGCAAATTACATGCCAGAACCCTTATTGGTTCCATAATCGTTCTCGACGAGAGCTGTAGCTAATGTCAGTGCAGATGTCCTATGCACGAAACAGGAAAGCTGCTTGGCCTTCATAATAATTGTATTAACATTCGCCGCCTGATGTTGGCAACCAAACTAGCATTTTTGTATGGCGGTTAGCACGTACAATAACCAATACTGGTATTTATTTGTTTAAAAATGGACTAAAAATTCGTAGATATTCCGCAGTGGTCAAAAAAACTGTTACAAAACGTCCACATTAACTTCACTGCATTCATTTCAGCAGTCTAAGAAGTCCTTTGGACCTTGGGGTTCTCATGGTGATATAACACGCCCAGCGAAGAACGCCACGTTCTTCAAACCGCCACTTTTAGGGGAGGCGATATGCATTGAAGAAAACTTGAAAAACGATACAGTAGCAGGGGAGAGGAATGTAGGCATTTCTTAAGATATGAGAAGTGAATTAAAAGAAGATTTATGGCTCAGAAATGAATAATTTTAAAGCGGATGTGATTATGAAACAAAAATAAAACAAGAAGAAAAATAACTATTCCAAAATTATGTAGCATAAATAGTGTTTGTAGCAATACAGAACGGTGTTTAAAATTATCGGTTTGTGGAGATAAAAAGAAATCAGCTTATATTGACAAGTTTTATAATGATAATTACAATTTAACATAAGATATGTTTTTAAATCTAACAGTTTCGAAAGACTAATTTTAAGAATTGAATAGAGATTATTTCGTGTAGGGAACATTTACTTAAAGTCTCTTTAAATACTGCAAACGATTTACACTCATCAGTAATAATTCTACATAAAAAACATATCAATTTAATTACATTTTGGGGTGTATATTAAAATGCATAGCGTTTGTATAATGTCTAAGGCAAATCATGAACGTGGGTATTAATAAAGTCAATGAAGTGACTCACTTTTGCGAAAATATTAGGTGATGTAACCGTTAGACCATGACCGCATCGAGGATCTCCACCATGGACAACTCCTACTAATACATTCCCATTTTCAGTATTTTGTATTAAGGGACTGCCGCTGTCTGCGTGACATCCACTTTCTCCAAGTTTTTCCGGAAGGGTACAAACATGCACTTCGGTTATTTTGAATGGGTAATTACCGATACTCAGTAAACGACTGTTACAAGCTGCAAATTGCACGTGTAAAATAACCTTTCGCTGGACCAGAATTCACTTACCATCAACAGTTATGATGGGCATAGCCAAATACTGTAAAGTTGTCGGAAATTCAGATGGTACAACACTGATACGCCCCCATCCTGAAACTGTTGCTTTGCCGTTGAATTCTTGGTTTGGCTTTGGCAACGCAATGGGTTGTACAACTTCATTAAAAACAAGAGCACTCTGTAATTCTATGAGAGCGATATCACTGTAAAATTAAGTTAATTAAATATTCTGGAATTCAATGCGAAACTACCTACTTTAAGTTGCCGCTATATTTAGGATGTTTAATAAAACGTTTTCCTGCAATCTTTTGGTTGTCGGGGTGTGACTCTTTCATGTTAAGCAACCCAGCAACAATTTGCAAAGTATTCGCAGTATACACGCAATGTGCTGCAGTAACAACCCATGTTGGGGAAAGAATTCCTGCTCCGCAGTAGTGGCTTCCATACATTTGAAGCGATACCATATGCGGAAATTGTCCTCTTTTTGCGCTTTGTCCACCAATGATTGTCGGTGTAGGAACATTCCTTTTGATACGGAAGCCATCGACTTTAAAAATTCATTAAGTGAATATAAAAAATATTTAAGGGACTTACCAGAGTAGATCACGAGAACTGCTGCAAGTAGGAACTTCATTTTTGTAATGTTGAAATAATTCTATTGGTTGTAAACTTTATATTATATAACTTTGTCCTATCATATCCAGCAGATAAACCTAATTATTCCAATTTTATCTAGCAGATGAGTGGGCCACTTAAAGAAATATAAAGTTGACTCAGAGTTCTTATTCAACCAAATCTAAGCTCATATATATTTGTTAATCCGCGTTATCAATTCCTGTAGTTAGCAATACTTGTGTGAGTATGCTTTTACAAAAATAATAACGAAAACTTAATCTTTTAAAAAGATTTACAGTAGACGCCTTAGTACAAGAAATGACGATTTACTTACAGGTTTGATGATATAATTGCTCGTACTTATGCTAAAACTTATTAGCTTATTACTCGAATCATTTCATATACAAAAAGAAAAAAAGTGCATCAACAACAAACAGGACTTAAATAACTTAAGTGTTGTTTACTCCGATTTATATAAACATTAATTGTAGTGCTGTTATTTAATGAACAATATTTATACATTCTTTTCATTTTTATCGTATTTATATCCAAAAATTATTTAACTTAACTTGGTTTTTGTAACATCAAAATTGCATACAAAAAACAATTTTAATTCTGTCACTCAAGTTTTGCTTATGTCATTCAAAATTAGTTTATACTAGCCTTAAATTTAAGAATAATCAAGTTTTATGTAAGTTTTGATATATGTATTATTTAGTTTCTAATTACCTAACTTTTAGCTTATGATTAAGATCTGAATAATGATCGAAACGCCAAGTTAAAAACGAAAGATTATTTGACAGTTGTTTTATTTATGACCAAAAATATCCCAATAAATTAATTTCATCTTTATATTAAACATTGATTCCTGGTCAGTAAAGTAGAGTTTTATAATATATATATATATATATATATATATATATATATATATATATATATATTGCTATGTTATTTTTATTATCCCTTTTGATATTAGGCCCCTCGATTGGGCATACCATAAAATGTATACTAAACTCTTCGCTCAATTGTTATCGTATTTGTAGGCCGTACCTCTTGTTTTCTATTTGTTTATTCACGTGTTGGGGCGATACTTTTTGCGTTTATCTTTTGTGTACTCCGGAAATTTGTACCAATTGTATAGTTCAAATACTTAAATGAATGCTTAAATTGTCACGTATTCATTTACATACCATGATATTTAATTGAGAAATCCCACGAATTTTTGTTTATTAAGTTACGTATTCATTGTTGATTGCTTATTCTAATCTAAACCGAAATAAATTTCGTGTTTGTTTATTTCCTAGTTAAATTGGATTTTTGAATAAATGTAATACTTTATGTCTGTCACATACGATTTATTCAAATAATGCATAATTTTAGCCTGCGTATATGATGATATATTTAACGCACTTGTTAAATATTTATCAAGCCAATTCATATAAGTTTTCCGTTGATTTAATTTTGATGCATTTTGTTACGTTTTTAATCTTATCTAAACTTGTAACTACTCTTGCATATTTCTATTTCTTATGCGTTTAATCTCATGTACTTTTATATACAGTGTGCTCTCAACTAACAATATGTACAATGACATATTTACTCTTATAGTACCTGTAATTATGAGTTTTTGTTAACTGGAAGTTTCTTTTATTTATTTTACAACCCCTGTGACTTAACCTACCCCTAAACTATCCTATAATTATAGCAATATATATATATATATACTGCTGTAATGTTAGGCCTTTATTATTATTTTAGGATTAACGAGCCCCTACGATGGGCGTCATATATTGCTGTAATGTTAGCCCCCACGATTTGGGCGTATCATAAATTTGCTATGATTTTTGCTTTTATTATTTTAACCCCCAATGTTATGAAATGTTAAATTAGGATTTTTACCCCGTCTAGCTTACTGAATGGATATTATTGAATCAAATAAAGCAATTCTATAATACACAATATAATAATTGATAATATTTACAACACTCAAAATTTTCCTTTTTGTACAGAATATCTACATACGAGATTTACATTTTTCTGAAAGCCAGCAAAAATATCTTTTAATTATTCAGGGAGCTTTGAATGTTCCAAGATACCTATTCCATTTTCATAAATTTTTAAGTGACCCTTTTTGATGACTCTTACAAATACACAATATGACAGATATTGAATCAAAAACAGTTTTCAATAAAAAAGTGTATTAGGATTGCTAACCTGGAATGGGTTCTGTAGTTCCATCCTAGTCTATAATTTGCATCCCCTTTCTGTGTTCGGTTTGCTTATTGATATGCCAACCCCATAACTTGCGTTCAATTGAAATCGTACTAAGTTGGAATTAGAATACGTTCATTTTAAATTATCTCCAAAATTAGAGTATGTTTAAAGTTAGAAGTCAGAAATTAAAGTCATCTCAATTAAATATCCCAAATTAAAATCCAGATTAAAATTCAAATTTAATAGTCGAAATTAAAATCCAAATTAAATGTCGGAATTAAGAGCCCTGTTTTATTAATATTAGAAATGAATTTAATTAAGTCTTTTCACTTACGTCTATTAATAGATCGGTTTATTTGATTTATACTTCACTGGTTACGTACGTTTTTAACACCTTTGAACATAGTCCTTGCTTAGTTCAAATATAGACTAAAATGTCGCTTCGTCACTATCGTATATATAAGCCCTACCTCCAATTGATTTCATTGGCTTGTTGACGTTCTAGGACAATACTTCTGCATTATCTCGCATACCTCGGAATTTTCACCAATTATTTAGTTTAAATCTTTCAATGCATGCCTTGTCTGTTACGTACGCACCCGCATATCGTGGTATTATTCGAGAATTTCCAACTTTTGACTCTGAATATTGGTTTTCTGAACAAATGTGTTTTCTTTCTGTCACGTAACGATTTTCTAATAATGAATTATTTAGAATGCGTGTACGATGATATTTTCGACGCAATTGTTAAATATTTGTAATGCCAATTTATCTATGCTTCCCGGTTATTTAATTATGACGCAATTTGTTGCGTTTTAATCTTATTTTTACTTATAAACTAAACTTAGACATCTTTATGTTCTCATGCATTTAATCCCGTGTATTTTATATACAGTGCCCTCTCAATTAACAATATGTAGAGTGACCGATTTACTCTTATGGTTTCTGGAATTATGTGCTTTTCTTAAAGTGGAAGTTGTTTATATTTATTCTACGACCCCCCATGACTTAACCTACCCCTATTCTACCCTATTATCATAGCAATAATTATATTTATATTTTAAATTTACATTTTGCATGTATTATATTATTTTGGAGCTTCAATTGGTTTTTCTGATGTCGTTCTGCTGCCATTTTTGGTGACAGCATTTTTATAAGAAGAAGATTGTGATTGATTGTAGTAATAATATAAATCAGTTAAGGAATGATAGGAATAGCTAGGAACGGTTTTAGGCTAAAGATAAAATAAATTACTTAGACCAGGAAGCACGAATTTGTAAATTTATAGAGTAGGCAAAATACCTGGATTCGCTATTAAAATATATAGCGAATGCTTAGAAAATTTGAATCTATTTTAAAATTAGCTAGCTAGATATGGATAGTTTTAAGCCGACCTTTCAGGTCTCACCGGTAACTAGAGCTGGTGACTGCTATCCGGTATTACGGATTCCTCCTCCTTTTACTTTTGCTTGTGTCTTGTTGATCGGGCACACTCCAGAATCAACGCTAAAGATACCATTATTTAAACCCTATTTTTAGTTTTAGTTTTAGTTTGTTCGGTTTTTATTTAGGATTGATGAATTTTGAAGTGAGATTTAATTTGAAGCTCGTATATTTTTCGCGTTTAAACCCAATCTAGTAACTTCGGGGTGGATCTTTAAATTTAAACGTTTTCAACACAGTGTTTTATCTTTTTGCGCATAACTATCCCCACACCCATATTTTCTCCCCCGATTTCGTGTGAATTACCGTAAAATTTCCCCGCCTCTGGTCACCGAACTTTGATAATCCCTACCATATTTAATACAGACTTATCTATTTCAGTTTTCAAACTCTCTAACTTACTTACATGTTCCATGTTTCAAACATTCCACACCCCGACTCGCAAGATACTCCCGGTTCTTCTTTTATTTTTGCCGATTACAACTTCCGAAGTAGTCCTCTCGGCAATCCTAATGGAGACTATTTTACCCCCAGGATCTTTTACCACAAATGGTGCTATTATTTTCGAAAATTTCGTTTTTGCACGCTGCGTACCTGGAAAGTAATGTAGTGCTTTCTTGTTGCTTTCCACATCGCAGTAGCGTATCTTTGAATGCTAAACTGACCCTAATGGTCTCTGCCATGTTAAGTATCGAAAGAGCTGCTGCCCTCTTTTGAGGACCTGTCTTAGTCCAGTTTTTCACAAAAGACCTCACTATAGTTCGACTCGTTAGCTCATTGAAACACGCAAGCCAGTCTATCCGTTGTAGTATCTCAAATTTCTCCAAGGTGAGGGTCCGGTTAGAGTGGCCAACTGTATATAAATTAAAAAGTATGGTTCATGACAGAAGCACTAGGAACACAATAAAAAGTGAAGAACCTTCTACTCTCTGGATACAGGTAGACCAAAAATTTGCCCGAATTCAAATGCAATTAAAAGAGCGAATCTGTTAGAAACATAATTTTTGAGTTTACTTTGCGGTGAAATGAGCTGTTCATGAATTTTGATTTGCCCTGAAGGAACGCAAATCCAGTAACAATTTTAAGGGTGTTTCCGTTAACTACATTGGTACAAGAGTACGCTTCTGTAGAAGTAAGAAAGTAATTATAAAAATAGTAAAAATAAAGCAATAAAGATAATAAATAAAATAGCTGAAATACAAACAATCTACGTTACGCTAGTTACTTACTCTGAAAGGCTTTTTCTCTTGTCATAATTAAGGGGCGCCAAATTGTCTGTAAAAGCAATTGCTTCTGATATTATTCTTACACGGAAAACGATTATTATGCATAGGTCTTTTTTGATTTTGGTTTTCTGAATTTGATCACCTCATACGTTACCAGCAGAAAAGCTGCACTGGTTTCAAAACACTTCCGTCCCAGAGGCTATACCGTTTTCAACGCACTTCCGAATCGAGGTACCTACTTCCGTTATCAGATTTCTACTTCCAGTTTTTCACCAAAGTCAAATATGTTATGCCGATTCTGAGTCCAAAGCACCTCATTGCCGCGGAATGTGTAATTAATTTCAAGGTAATCTATTCTCAAATGCATAAGGCATTCAGCAATGTTGTGCTCACTTTTAATGTTTTAGGTGACGGAAATTATCCTTTAGGAGTGAATTTTAGCACAAAGCGCAAGCTCGCATTATTGATTTATGGTTTAACAAAATTCGTTAAATAGTGGACACAAAGTTGTTTTCGAAATAGGTAATTTAGATTGTTGTATTACAATAAAATAAAGACTAAAAAAAAGAATTTGCACTAGGCTACCCCTGTATAGTATTTATTTAGCAGATAAGCAGATGGAGGTATTATTAGCACTAGAGAAGTCGGTGCCGCGACAGGGTTAGAACGTGTCAAATGAAATTTACGCGGCCCATTTGTGTACCTTAGCATTAAATTAATTTATATTAACGTAGCATTAATCGCAAACTGCAGAAAGTGGTGCATCAAATATGAGATGCAGACGAATTAATTACTTCCAGAGGCTAATTAATACAGAAAATGCCGTAGTTGTAGGATTTAATTACGCGCTATGTGTTGGGCTCGACACAGCTTATACCCAAATTTAATTAGAAATTAAACTAGTTAATTCCATCGTCGTCAAGACGTTTCTTGCAAATGTATAATGTCTTTTACTAATCAATTATTAAATGTGTGTCATGTAAGTTTGGTTAAGTCATTGAGTCCAGCTGAAGTGACAATATAAAATAACAAGCTCACAGGTGTAGTCGTCCGGTTAGCTGGGCATTAAATCAAATGCGACCACTAATTTCGCTTTTCTAGGTGTTCAGACAAAAGAAGCTTGAATAACACCAGGAAGGGCAATATATAAATTGGCGCCCAACGTGACCGTTTAATTTTTTACATTTCAGTGAACGACAGTGACCGAAACTCCACGTTTTTACAAAACTCTAAAAATTAAACGGTTGTTTTAATTATAGTGCCCGCAAGCACATTGATTTCAGTATCATCATTACTGCTAACTGGTTGAAGGAATACTTATGCAAACATCATTATTTGTTGGTTTCAGAAGTAAATATTCTTGATTTAATGTGTAATACAGTTATTGTTAGCTTGAATATTAGGTAACTGCACAAGAGCAAAATATGAGCATTAAAATTTTTACAAGAAGTCGAGATTGCAGACGCTTTAAAGCAATTGGTTGCAGCTATAAGCAGCATGAATAGCAAAACGTAATCTTGAAGAAATCAATTGAACAGATGAACTCTAATATTTCTGCTAGAATGACTAAGTTAAGTAACGAAGTGATACGTGTATCTGATTTTGTTAGAGAGCAAGTAGAGAGTAATGAGGTAGTAATTGATAGTAAAGGTAGACAGGCGCGTCTTATCCTGGTCAGTAAGGTATCCAAAGTATATAAGTCTGTATAAAGATCTGGGAGGTACGAGCAAGTGCTTTTCGTCTGGCGAATTTGTGCATCCAGTTATTTTTTTTAGAAAAACAAGAGAACATATTTTTAGACGCTGGTGTTCCTGAAAGTAAAAACGTTCTTTACTGTCAGTTATTTGCCCGGTTCGGCTCAAGATTGGCGAAATTGAAAGAAGAACGGGTGAGAGATTTCAAGAAATTTAAGAATTATTCTTAAAGGGTTACTGGAATATAGAAGAAGAAAAGAAACTTTAAAAAGAATCAAATTTGATTGCTATGAAAGGGGATCACGGGCTGCAAAGTAAGTAGAGGAGATAACCTACACCAAATACCGTAACAAAAACAGGGACAGAAGGTAGAATCGAACTCAAAAGGATTCGAGTTCGGGCTAACTCAAAAATGTCGTAGAGTGGGATGGGTAATATAAAAAGAAAAGAATTGGAAGCCTCAGAAAAACACTATATTACAACACGTAAGTAAAACATACAGTCCCAAATAAATATTTATAAGTCATAGCATATTTACGTGATCGTTTGTTACAACGTGATGTACACAAAGCGACAATTTACATGTAGTACAGTACAAACCTAAACATTTTAAAATATCGAGAATAAAATATTATTATCTAAATACAAGCATACTTACAACATGTACCAACCCTAAATATGTACAAAAAATAAAAAATTGTACGGCAGCATCTGCTTTAGGAAGCGCACGTTGGAAAGTTTTAAAACGTACCATTAAAATTTATACAGAAAAGTAAGCAATAGAAAGTGCTCTAACGCATTAAAATTTTTAAGAGCAAGCTTTAATAATAAGGTACATAATTATTCGCATTGTGAGTGTGCGTTTGGTAACGTACAGTTTGCAATTTCTAGCGGAAGCAACCAAAAAGAAAAAAGTGTCTACCTTCCAAAATAGCAACGCAAATAAAGCAAAAAGAAAAATACATTGTACCTGGAGCTATCTTTCTCTTTGGTAATATCTTAGGCTGAGAAAATGCGGCTGGGTGCTGAAACCACCAACTTAACTATAATAGCACAAACCGCATTCTAATAGCGCGACTTTACAACGCTCAAAGGATGTTCTATAACATAAGATTAATATCAGTAAGAGGACGAAATAGTAAAGAGACCTTTTTTAAAGTTAGGTTTTTACTTATACAACTTCAAAAACATGCAACAAATAACATAAAACCATTTCCAGCAATAGAATGTTATATGTTCTACGAAAGCAAACAAAAATATGTACTCCAGGCATCAACGGCAAAAACATTCGTAAAATGCAAGCAACAAAGAAGGAAAAATGCGATAATTAATTCCATTGAATTTCGTTGTTTGAATAGGGAAGCAAAATATATTTTAAACCATTTACGAGTGTTATGCAACCAAACACACGGTCAAGCAAATCAATTGCCTGACTTTATAGAAAAGAATAGAGGTGTATTATAATCGATCCACGCTAGGAGGAACGATTTAATTAGCAAGCCGATTTTATTACCCATAAAACTTAAGCGAGATCGAACGCCTGCGAATAACAAAATAGAATTTCACATTAAGCAAACTAGAAAACAACCCAATTCGAATATTTAATGAGTGAGAAACTTTAACAGGAACCTATTAGAAGCAAAATGTTTGCTACTTTCAATGAATTTACTATTCTAAATACTAAGCAGCGGCTAGAATGTTTTACAAGGAATTGCTAAGGCGAGCAGCTAGGTGTTTAACGATTTCAAAGAATTTGTAAATTGTTTTAGGATATATTCCACGTACGGAGGGACATTTTTATTCAGGGCGGATTAATACGTATTTATTAAGCTTGTGTAATTTGAGAATAACGTAAAAAGGGTTTAGATTAGCGTTTTTATTTAAGGTAGTTGCAATTTAATGTAGAATCGCTATAATTCAAAAAGTTAATGTAACATATCTTTTAAGGCTGGCAAGGGAAGCAAATTTATTGACGCATCCCTTGAGAAAAACGAATTTATTTCTTTATTGAACAATTATTTCTTAAACGAAATTCAGCGAGAAATTGTAAATTGTATGCCGAAGTCACAAAACTCCGGTAATGATAGTTACAATTCGAACGCAAGATCGAATATGTCAAATTCCAACAGTGGTAATCGTTTCGAAAATAGGTCACACAATAATATAATATAATATAATAATGGAAATAGAGATGAAGATCGTCCTGAATCTCAAAGTGCTAGCAGTTCGGGATGAAAGTCAGCCACCGGATACGACTACGCTGTTAAATACAAATGGAAATGAGTTTCTCTTAGAAACCAAAAACAAAATCAACCCGGTTGTTGTAGCACTAACTATAGAAGCTACGGTTAAAACAATTGTGGTAAAAATTATGTTAGATTCAGGTAGCCAAGTTACTTGCACATTAAGGAATTTTTTATCAAAGCTTTTGCAAATTCATCCCGATATTTTAGTTTACTTCTTACGTAGAATATTTTAGTAAGTGCATCGGGCAGGAACTACATTGAGAGGGATCAATATTACTTGAACTATAAATTCAAGAAACAATATCCAGCGTACTCTTGTATGGTGGTTCTGAATTTGATTCGAAATGTCATCTTAGATTCTGATTTTTTGCGGATTATCAGACTAAAATCGGCCTTTCTAGCAATTCTATATCTGGAATTCTTAAAGGAGTAGCGAGAAGTATAGAATTAGGTATGGAACCGACACCGGATATCCAAATAACTCTTTGTAAGGTTTATGAAAAGAGTTGTAAGGAAGTTAGGGTGAAAAAGGAGATGTGCCGTGCAAGTTGTTTGAAATTAAGGTGGTGGGTCGCACTGAGAGCTTCTCTGAAGAAAAGAATGCTAGCTTGTATCAGATGTTTGCGTTACATAGGTTAATGTTTTTAGACCAGTCAGGTTAAACAAATGTCTATTGCCATGAAATTGGGTTGTGGGATAATACTCCATTTTTTGTCAAGTCATACTCAATTCCGTATGCATATAAAAAAGAGTTGAAGTGGTAGATTGAAAGAATCGTAGCCTGGGGTATAAGAGAAAGCGAGATGGGGCAATAGGGTTCTGTTAAAATGCCCGGTTTTTTAATAAGCGCATTGCGGAGGATTGGGTTATACTCCCAAATCTTAACAAGTTGTATAACTTTTCTAGCGGTCAGTGCTTGAAAACGCTTGATTTCACGGTAAACTATTGGCAGGTTGAAATTAAGCCACAGCATCAGAAATTTACTGCGTTTTTATATGAAGGAAAGGTTTACGTCTTTAAAGTTTTGTCGTTCGGGTTGAGTACGTCTGTCAGGTCTTTTATACGGACTTTGAGTATTATTTAGGTAGAATCATATGTGATTGTGTATGGTATGCCCTTCTTATTTATCCACAGAGGGCCAGTATAACGATAAAATTAAAAAAAATATTATTTTTCCAGGAATGAGGTTCTGCGTTGATCATATTATATCAGCTGAAGACGTGGCGGTAGACCCGCCCCGGGTTGAAGCTATTAGTTCACTTTCAGTACCGCGGAATATCCGGCACTTAAGGAGCTCTTTAGGATTTGTTAATTACGAACGTAGGTTCTGTGAAAAGCTACCTAGACTAGCGGCGCCTTTGTAGAAACTTAGGGTGTTCAGTGATATTGGGGGTCACGCCCAAAATCCCGACACGGTCCGCTTGAAAAATGTTAGGCGAGCATTTTTCACAAAATTACACCCTCGTTCGGATGAGAGGTAAAATGGAGGTCCCGTGTGTGAGTGTTGTCACGCACGTTAAAGACCCCTACTTTGCTTGCAACAGCAAGGGTTCGGCAAAATTCCAAATCTTCCAGGTAAAAAAACTCGCTCCCTGGCCAATGTAGTACCTTCGGGTGGAGCATTGGAAAATCATTATTAAAGTATTGGTGGTCAGAATAGTAGGAGGTTTTGAAAAACTAGATCAGCTTTTTTTATCGATTGCCATGTTAAAGCATCCGTGCTTCAATGGGGCGATTTTTATTTAAACGGATGCATCGAATATGGATATGGGGACTGTCTGTTTCAAATTAATCCTGAAACGTCAAAGAGAAAATCATTGCATTTACTAGTCCTACGCTATTCGACCCGGGAGGGATGTTGCGTATAGAAGAGAAATTCCTTGCAGTGTTGCATTGCTTGCAGTGGTGGAGAGTGTTTGTCTTGGAGCGTCGGTTATCTGTGATTACGGATCACAAGTTTTTGTCATTCTTGCAGTTGAGCAGATTACTAAGTTCGCGATTAACGAAGTAGATGTTATTTTTCAAGAGTATTCTTTCAGTATTGCTCACTGTGCGGGAAAGGAGAATGTCTTGCGAATACTCTATCCAGGTATACAATAAGGGGAGGTGATAAATTATCAAGAGGAAGTCAGCCGAGGTTTATGCGCTGAAAAAGTCGGAATTATGTAAACAGGTTGAGTCGAGCTTAAGAAACATTGTTGAGAAACAATAAATGGACAAATTTTGTCGGAAGGTTAAACCAAAATTTTCTAAGGTTGCAGATTCCAAGAAATATTTAGTTTGGTATCTAGAGTATGAAGGGGTTCGTTTAGGCGACTTCAGGGTAGTCAGGACTTAAGATGTGTATACCGACTTCTAGGCAGATATATTGGTTTTACGACAACACGAGGGCAATAGGTACTTTAGAACTGGGAAGCGTTTCCAGGGGTTGTGTAGAGATTACTATTTCCCTAGGTTGAAGCACATTATTCGAAAAGTTCTTTCATAATGTGATTTGTGCCAGAGGACAAAAAGTTCGGTCAAGGTTAGTGGGAAAATAATAATGTGTTGACGAGGGCGCCTAATAAAATTGTTTGTTTGGATCTGATCGGTTCATTGCCCATGTTGCGTTCGAGGGCAACACAGTTATTAGTTGTAGCGGATGCTATCAGTGAGTTGGTTACGTTGCTTCCTTTTAATCGTTTCACTACACCGCTATTCTAGGAGGTAGTAAACAAATAATTTTTGGAGGTCGGTAGGACAGATACTATACTCACAGTGTTACGGGCCAATTCAGCACTACGACACCAAGGGACGGATCGGAATCCGTGCGTGGCCTAGCTCTAGCCGGTGAGGGGTAGGGTATGATACAAGTCGTAGGTCGGGATTGCTAAATGCCCTAAGATGACAATTATAATGGGTCGTAAACTTGGTAGTATGCCAAAAATCGGGTATGACGGCAAAATCAGGTGGGCACCACCAGTAATGTCACTGTGTTCGATATAATCGGGGTCTCGTTACTGGTCGAGCAAACGCCCTGCACTTGTTATAATAAGAAAATATGATGGTAAAGAAAACTCACGGTGTAGAATGTACTGATTCACCCTACTCACGCAAATTACTACAACAGAATAATGCACCTGGATTATACTCTTAACTCTATTTACAAACACATGGCTGAAAAGAACACATTAATTAAGTACAGTAAGTAACATGAACAAAGGTGTATATAAGCAAATGTAGGTACGGCGTATATTGAGTACGCCACAACTACGATCAAATTAATTATGATAACTAACCAAAAGTAACAACTAGGTGTAAGTTCGCACTGGCCAGGGCTACCAAAGATATACTTGTGAGTACAATTATTTCTAAGATGGGGGTAGGGTTGAATGCACCTGAGCCTCACGGCAGTACGGGTTCTTAGGTTTGACGACCAAAAGAGTGTAGACTATAGCCCGAAATATCACGCGTGTTACACCGAGTGCATGCAAACCTCCGGTAACAATGTGGACGGTAGACGTAAGTCTACTTGAACTATCTAGGCGCTACAACTGGTACAGTCTTACGTTACGAAACAAGTGGTACAATTTGGAAAAGTATCGCAGCTTTAAAATTTTACGGACTAATAGATATACAATGCGCACACAAGCGGCTTTCTGTTTTACACTGTTGACTACAGTGAAAGTAGGGTAAATACGGGGCGAAACACACTATCTACTTATAGCTTCACTGGCGGTAGATGCAAAAGAAATTTTATAGTTCAGGGTAAAATATCCCAATACCAGCGTGCGAACCAGTTTGGTCACTTAGTAACTACTACAGTGCAACGCTTACCTTGAAGGGTTTGTGGGGTGAATCAGGTCACTATAGACACAGCGAGAAAAGTGGGCGTCGGTATAATGCAACAGCCCAACTAACTTTATCATAGGTGTGTGTTAATTAATCAGGTTCCCGACTAAATCGGTTGATTACAGCGTACGGCAAATGTAATCTGAGGTCACTTTTCTTTCATCCAAATAAACTCCCACTATGAAATGGCATCTTATAGGCATAACAATGACGGTATATAACATCGGATGTTAGAGTGGACCTACAAAAGATTAATTAAACACACCCCAAACGTAAAACGCGACTCGAAACTTTTTAATTAATTTGACAATCCTCTCCTGTCACTTTCTAGCCTTCTTCGCAATTTTTGAAAAAGTGTACAGTTTACTTGACTGTCCTTTATCACAAATTGGCATGTTTAATATGCTCGCCAAAGTAAACTATACAATACTAAACGTTGAATTAAACCGAACGTTACACCTCCCTTACGTGAAGACGAAAATCTCATTTTCGGCTTGAGTAACCAAAACCTAAATCTAAAGAAAATCAACCTGAGAACACAAAACAAAAGAAAAACATAAAACCAAAATATATCTACAACTAATCTGGATGGTGTTTAAAATCTTTGGCGTGCCATACACCTTTAGACATGCCAGTAGAATCGGACAACTCATATGTCGAATAAGACACTTTTTTACGAATAATAAAAGGTCCAACAAATTTAGGGGCTAATTTCGCGGTAAAATATTTCGACGCGTCAGACAAAACATAATTTCTTCTCCACACGGTATCACCAACTTCAAAATCTGCGGGACGCCTTCGTAAATCATATTTGATTTTGGCGCAATCATATGCCACTTTAAGTCTCTTGACAATATCATCATAAATTTTCTGCATCGCAGCAGAACGCGATAGGAGATTTTTTCGGTCAGCAAAATCAGCACCATTTAAATCACGAGAATTATCAGGTACATCGGGACTTTCTTCAAGATTCATCTCACGACCAAAATTAGCAAAATATGGCGACATACCGGTAACTTCATGAATAGCCGTACGTACGGTGCAAGCTACTTTAGGTAAATAACGATCCCAATCTTTGTGATGATCTTTCACATACGACGACAACATAGTCTTCAAAATTCTATGTACTCTCTCAACCGGATTCGCTTGAGGATGATAATAAGCATTAAATATTATCTGAATTTTATACGAGGAGGCCAACTTGCTGAATTCCTTAGAACGAAACTGAACACCATTATCGGTAAGTAAATATTGCGGAGCACCAAACACTAAAATAACATTTTCTTCAAGACGTTGCACCACAGCTGAAGCTGTAGCAGAACGCAACGGGAAAAACAATGAAAATTTCGTAAAACAATCGGTAACTGACAAAATATAGCAATAACCTCTAGAAGAACGCGGTAAAAGACCTATAATATCACAAGGTACCATCTGCCAAGGTTTCTTAACAATGGGGTGTCTGGACATCAGACCTGCAGGTTTCTTCTGCTCAGGCTTTTGCTCTAAACACACTTTACAATGGTTCACATAACGAGTAACATCAGCTTTCATTTTCGGCCAATAATGTAAACGAGAAATACGACTAAAAGTCTTAAAAATACCTAGATGACCTGAAGTAGGCTCATCATGAAACTATACTAAAAGATCTTTACGGCGAAATTTCGGGACAACTTCTCTCCAACAATCACCTTCTTCAGAAACATCCGGATAATCAACCTTCATCCGCTTATACAGAGTATCACCAACAATTTTCCAACTATTATAGACAATCGGTTTAGTCTGCACAAGCTTACACATACGATTATACCAGCGATCAATTTTTGAATTCACAGGAGGCTCCACCTCTTCACGCTCCTCCACAACCACATTGACAACATTAACCTCAGGCACGGAACGAGATAACGCATCAGGTACATGATGGTCTTTACCCTTCCTATGTAAAATCTCAAAATCATGCTGCTGTAACCTAATAGCCCATCTGGCTAATCTACCTGATGGCTCTTTCAAATTAGTTAACCACACTAGGGAATGATGGTCCGTAATAACGGTAAACCTAGCGCCTTCAAGATACGGACGTAACCTCTCAATAGCCCAAATCACGGCTAAACATTCACGCTCGGTAACGGAAAAATTTCTTTCAGCTTTAGTAAGAGAACGACTAGTATAACATAAAACATATTCTTGACCATCCTTGGTTTGAGTTAGGACTGCGCCTAAGCCATAACCAGAGGCATCTGTTTGTACACCAAACGGTAAGTCAAAATCAGGACATCTAACTATAGGGGCGGAAATCAAATGGTTCTTAATAGTAGTAAACGCAACATTACAAATTTCGGACCAATCAAATTTACAATTCTTTCTCAGCAAAGCCGTTAACGGGGCGAAAATTGACGAAAAATTCGGAATAAAACGTCTATACCACGAAGCCATACCTACAATTCTCCTAACTTCGCTAACAGACTTCGGCAGCGGTATGTTCAGAATAGCGGTAACTTTTTCAGGATCAGGGAGTAATCCCTTACCATTCACAATGTATCCAAGATACTTAAGTTCAGGTTTGCAAAATTGACACTTCTCACGACTTAACGTCAGACCAGCATTACTTAAACGGGTAAATACTTCTTGTAGCATTTCGATATATCTCTCAAAATCAGGTGTACATAGGATTATATCGTCCAAATAAACGAAAACGTAGGGTTCCAACTCGGGACCCAACACAGTATCTATTAAACGTTGCCACGTAGCCGGAGCATTATGTAATCCGAACGGCAAACGACAAAATTCAAATAAACCACGGTTTGGTACCGTAAAAGCTGTATACTGACGGGATTCCTTAGCAACAGGGACCTGCCAATACGCTGACTTAATATCTAACGAAGTAATATACTTTGCATTACGCAGACGATCTAAAATAGACGAAACATATGGCAAAGGATACGCGTCCTTCTCCGTAACTTTATTAACTTGACGAAAATCTACGCAAAATCGAAACGTATTATCACGCTTCTTCACCAACAAAATCGGACTAGACCAAGCGCTGTTCGATCGCTCCACCACACCTAACTTTAACATCTTCTCCAATTCGTCATCAATATGTTTTTGCATAACCGGCGACACCGGATAATATCTCTGCTTAATCGGTTTTGAAGAGGTCTTAATTTCGTGTTCAACTAAATTCGTGCAACCTAGAGATTCACCAGAATGTTTAGCAAAATGTTCATTCACCAGCCGTTCTAATTTCCGACGTTGTTCGCAAGACAAATCATCAGCCGACTGTAAGACAGAATTACTCAACGTATCATCAACAGACAAAATATCAGGATTAGTAAACTGCCATTGACCTTTCATAATATCTGGGACTAAACCAATAGACGACTAAAAATCAATTCCTAAAATTAACGGATGCTTAACGTCAGGCATAACTAATACTTCAACAGTAACAGTTCGTTCCTTCAAAGTCATCGGTAACATAATTGTCCCCGAACTATTAACTTTTTCACCATTCGCTCGGTACTGGCGGGACGAGAATCTTTTCTTATCGGTAACTTCAACAAACGTAATAAATCCCAACCTGTCGAACCTAAAATTGTACTACTAGCACCAGAGTCTAAAAGTCCAAGTAACTTATAACCCAAAATATCAACAGTAACATGAGGTCGCGCATCGGGTGTAGAATTCTCAAAACATAATCCAGAATAACTTTATTCTTAACGAAATCGGCATTCCTAACCTTAACTAAATTTTGTACATAAAAGTCGAGTTAGTAAACGTACGGGACAAAATTGCTCGACCATTCAATTTCCCTCGGGCCGTTTCCCGAAAATCTACGACGCTTATTGCAAGTATTCACGGTAAAACCAGGATTTCCACAACGGTAGCAATATTGACGACGGCGCGGTACATCACATTGACTGGCTCTGTGATCACTTTTATCACAATTCCAACAACGGAGTGTTTTCTGACGGATATCGCCTCCAAACCTTCGACCTGCAGTTGTAGCAACTTCGGAAGTGTATAAATCACTAGAAGAATCCATATAAGCTAAATCAGCTTCCAAATCTGTGCGACGACGAGAAGGCGGTACATAAGTATCAATAGAAAAACGTCTCTCTTCCATCTTCCTACCATACGACAATAGTTCATTTACAGAACGCACTTCAACAAGCGCTAACTGATTTTGATAAAAAGGAGCAATATTACGCATTAAAATTTTAAGTTGGTCTGGTTCCGAAACAATCTCACTTAACCTACTAAACATGTTCAGCATAACTGCAATATAAATCCCCATAGTCTCTTCGGAGCCTTGGGTGCGACGCTTAATTTCCTCCATCAAGCGCTCATCATAATTAATTGGCTGAAATTCTAAACGTAACAGACGAACTAATTCTTCCCAATTACTTACGGAACATTTATTGGCTCGGTACCATAACAACGCTCTACCGGTAAAAAGATCAACTGACTCTGAAAATAACTGAACAAAATTAACATTACGAGCTACCCTCAGCTCATCTACACGTTCAAGAAACGCGCTTAGCGACATGGTTCGAGGCTCGCCCGAAAATTGAATTCTCCATTTTGCAACTGGGACTGATTTTGTCGAATAATTTTGAGACATTGACACTTGCGTTACAGGATTAGTATCAACAACAGTATCGTCCATACAACTAGTACCTTCATTTACTAATTCATCGGAATCAACTTTAAGCGACAGTAACTGATAACGAGACAACAACAATGAAACTTTCGTCAAAAGTTTTTCTTTCACAGCTTTTTCTTGATCATCGGGACGACTATTATTCACACGGTCAAGATAATGCGATAATTTAGTTTCAGCAGATAGCGCAGATTCTTTACAATGCGTACATTCATACGCCTCAATTAATTTTTCTAAAATAGAACATCCTTTCTCGACAGCTTCAACATCGACAGAGAATTCTGGAATCTTAACAGCAATTACCACGCCGCTCTCTTTCTCTTCTTTAAGAACCTTACGTAAATTAGTTCGTAGTTCTTTAACTAAACCTTCCGTTTTACAACCTCTAATACTAAGTGTATACTGCACCTCCTCTTTACTCAAACGTTTGTAACAACCCGATTTTCAATCGCTTTGTTGAGCATAATCTCATACAAGCGAATGCTTCTATATTTTAAAAAAGCTTTCGTTTTACATCTACGGTACCTGGGATCGCATAATATTTACAATACAATGTATTGAGAGGGTTAGTTTATGGTATTTAAACATATGGTGCGGCCGCAGGGCCGGACGGATTCATTGGGGGGTTTGCAGGAATGTGGGCAGATGTAGAGAAGCGGCAAGGATTCGAGGCTTTTTTTTGATGTGTGTCTTTGGTTGAAGACGTGTTTGAGTGTTGCTTAGAACACGTAAGTACTTATTTTGTTTGAAAGGACATTTATTTTTAATAATGCAAGTAACCCTTTGCTATAAATTTCCTTCTGATACTACATCGATTTATGTAGACCATTATTGAATTGTAACGAGTTAACCTGAGTATTAATTCTGGGTACCGGTGTACATACATTATCGGGCCTGTCAAATAATTGTTACTTCTTTATGAACAACGTTGCCCGCGAAGTTATTTTGTTGTTTTGTGTTATGAATATTTACAAATGGTTGGTTACAAAGACTTTTCATTGTTGTTTTTCTTTGTAAAAGTAACAAATGGTTTAACACAAGATGTGCAGCATTAATATATTTTTAGAAATAACGTTTCGCTTTTATACTATACTTACAAATACTTTTGTGTAATATATTGCATCTGTGCACAATAGTGGGCCCTGTAGGCCTTATTGCATTTCGAGTTCCAGACTGTTTAGTTATTTGTTTATACATGCTTTTCCTGACAGTCGATGGTATAATAAAATGTTATTGCTTTTTTTAAACTACGAGTTTATTTCATGATTACTTTTATTAGGTATCAGTGCCTTTCCGCTGATTGGCGCCCATGTTTATTATGAATTGCGAATATATGTATTGATGATTTTTATCCATATCGCATCTTTGGTAAGTACAAGCAAGGTTTTAGTTAAGAGTTTGAACCACGACCTACGCCGCTGAGTTTAGTCTGCCTGGCCTTAATTAACCGTCTTGACTGGTCTTTACAGACCCTCGACGGACGGCTGATTAGGTAATTATTACACTAGCGCCTAACGCTTGTGGCTCGAATTTTGTATCGTTTTTACGTTGCTCAATTTTTCAAACATAATTGTACTAACGCAGACACTTTTGAATTGTTGTGCTGAAGCATTTGCTTTTACTTGCCAAGTTGAATGTACATTATAATTTTTTTGTGGAGTTAACATATGCGTGTATTTTGAATTTATTGAACTGATATTATTATTGAAAATGTTTATAGTAGAGTCTTTAAAAGCTGACGAGCTGAGTCACGAATTATTAATTCGAAATTCAGATCCTTCTGATAAAACTGTTGATGTTAAAAGAAAATTATTACGTTCCAAACTTGCATTAGAAAAAATGGATGTTTCAATTTTTCTAACTACGAAAAATTCAAATTAATCAAAAGACGAATTAAATTGTTTAGAACAAAAATTAATGAATTGGAATCCTTGCTTCATTCTTATAAAATTACTCCTAAGAAAATGAATATTTACGGTTGCATACCAGACTTTCACACGTCTATCGAAGGTTAACATACACAACCTTCAATGAAGAATATTCTTCATTTCATTCACAAATATTTTCTCGTTGTATTAAGTCTATTGAAATGTTAGAGCAAGTCCATGAAGAACAAGAATTTAATTCTAACTTTACGTATTTTTCTTTAGGTGTTAATCGCGACTCTACTCATGTTCCTATCGGAAAAGACCTACCTTCTACGTCCAACATTGTCACCCACACTGAGCCTTCAGTTGGTATTTCAACTAAGGACCTTAGTACCTTAATTGACTCGCTTAATAGAACTCGTTCAGCGGTTCCGATTTATAAATGGGGTCTCCAGTTTACGGGTGATCCGAAAAATATTTCTGTTTTATCTTTCATTCAACGTTGCAATGAGCTTCAGGTTGCTCGGAAGGTTTCTTCTGAAGATTTATTCGAAGGAGCCATTGACCTATTTTCTGATTCGGCTCTGGCTTGGTTTAGAGCCACCCGTTCCTCTGTTCATTCCTGGGATGAATTAATTTACAAACTTAAACAAGACTTTCTCCCGAGGACTACAATGAAAATTTATTGGCCGACATAAAGGCGCGAAAACAAAAATTGAAGAGTCCCCTATTGTTTATATTTCTACCATGGTAAATTTATTTGCTCAATTGGATGAAGTTATTGCAAACCCGAACAACTGAAAATTATTAAAAGAAATTTGCAATCTTTTATGCCACTCAATTGGCTTTGATTGAGGTTACGGACATTTCGCACCTAATCTCTTTATGTAAAACCTTGAAGGTATTAAATTACGACATGCACCTGTCGAGGAGCTTCCCACTTCCAACAGATTGCCATTCAGCCCAAATCCTAGGGTCCTTGTTTCACCTACTACAAAAATATAGTAGCAAGAACTGATATTTCTAATTTCTCAAAACGAATACTGCCAAGTCTACTACAATTTGTTTCAACTGCAAAAATTAGGTCATTCATTTCATACCTGTGCCGAAAAGCGCGCATTATTTTGTTATTTGTGCGGACAACACGATGTTACTTCATTGGATTGTCCAAAATGCTCCCAGAAGTCAAAAACTAGTTTCGAAGAGTCATTTCGTTAGCCGATGTACCTCTTCACCAAAATTTGCGCTGGCTGACAAAAGATTTGGCCCGATTGGCTTCAAAAGTCAAAATTTTTACAAACTACTAAAATTTCTTCTAATTTCTATAATTCTGAAAGAGATTCCAGACCTCATATCGCTGTTAAAATTTTTAACGATAATTTAGTTGCTCTATTGGATTCTGGCGCAACGACCACGATATTAGGAAATCGGGAATATTTTTAATTGACAAATACGATTTAAAATTAAATCGTAACGATGAGTTTTCGTCACTCTCTACGGCTGATGGTACTTCACAGTCTATTCTTGGTAAGATTACTTTGCCACTTTGTGTTAATGGTCTCACTCATGAATTATCAATTTTGGTTTCTGATACAATTGAGAATGCCCTTACCCTTGGTGTAGATTTTGCCAATTATTTGAAATTAAAGTAGATTTTTCTACAAAAGAATTTTTGCTTGTTCTTCTATAATTGATACTTTTCATATGATTAAATGTGCTGATGAATTGGATGAAGGTCAAAATTCGAATTGAATCGTATTATTTCTTTATTTAACTTACTTGATCGTCCAGAATTGGGTCGAACTGATAAAGACACTCATACTATTATTACTGGCGATGTTATTCCAATTAAACAACGTTATTATCCTTTATCGCCAGCCATGCTAGCACATGCAAATAAAGAGATTGATGAGATGCTGGCTCAAGGCATTATTAGCCCGAGTTCTAGTCCTTGGAATTCGCCGATGCTGTTGGTTAAGAAGAAGTCGGGAGAATTTCGTGTTTGCTTTGATGCAAAAAAATTGAATTCTGTAACAAAAAAAGATGCGTATCCTCTTCCATTTTTAAATGACATACTTGATAGGTTTCGCAATGCCAGGTACTTAACCTCTATTGATTTAAAGAAAGCTTTTTGGCAAATACCTTTAGACGCGGCGAGTAGAGAAAAGACTGCCTTTACAGTTCCTCGCCGAGGTTTATTCGAGTATAATGTTATGGCTATGGGTTTAACCAACGCGCCTAGTACGCTTCAGCGACTCATGGAGTCTATTTTTGGCCATTCCTTGTCGCAAAATGTTTTGTTTATTTAGATGATATTATTGTCGTATCGAGTACTTTTAAAGAACATATTGAAATTTTAGAGGAAGTTTACAAAAGACTTAGAGATGTAAATTTTACCATTAATCTTTCAAAATGTGAATTTTGTAAACCCAAGTTATTATATTTGGGTTATGTTGTTGATAAAGACGGTCTTCATACCGATCCTTCTAAGATAGATGCTATAGTCAATTTTCCGCTACCTAAGACAGCCACAGAAATTAAACGTTTTACTGGAATGTGTTCGTGGTATCGTCGATTCATCAATGATTTTTCCACAATTTTGGCTCCGATTAATGACCTATTAAAAGCAAAGGAAGTCTCAATCTATTACCTGGAATAAAGAAGCTCTTAAATCCTTTGCAAAATTAAAGCTTGTCTTGGCCAGGCTCCCATTTTGGCTAGCCCTGACTTTACTAAGCATTTCTACTTACAATGTGATGCGTCGAATTATGGTGTTGGAGTTGTGCTGACTCAAGGTGAGGGCGACAACGAAAAGGTAATTGCTTACGCATCTCGTGCTCTTAATAAGGCTGAGAAAATTACTCGGTGACAGAAAGGGAATTGTTAGCTGTCATTTTTGGCATTCAGAAATTTAGGCCTTACATAGAAGGCACACACTTCAAGGTTATTACCGATCATCATTCTTTGATCTGGCTTAATAGCCTAAAAGATCCTTCAGGTCGATTAGCGCGTTGGAGCGTTAAGCTTCAGCAGTTTGATTATGAGGTGATTCATAGGAAGGGTAAACTACATGTTGTACCTGATGCTCTTTCCAGAGCTCCTGTTGAAATTAATTCTTTAAAATTTTCTTCTGATGATATCGATGACTGGTACAAAAAGATGCTATCAGAAATTTCTAATAAACCTGATTCTTATCCGGATTGGAGAGTTGAAGATGGAAAAATTTATAAATATATTTCTAATAATTTATCAATTGAATCAAATTTGGTGGAATGGAAACTAGTTGTTCCAAAGTCGAGTCGTAATGAGATTTTGCAAAAGTGTCACGATGACCCTACCTCGGCTCATTTAGGAGTTTTCAAAACTTTTTCAAAAATTAAAGAGTTATATTATTGGCCCAAAATGAAGTCGGACATTTCTAAATATATTCGCAATTGTAAAATATGTTGTGAAAGCAAATCTGCTCAATTTAATCATTATGGATTTATGGGCCAGGAAAAGCAGATCTCTTTCCCATTTCAATGCCTTTCTATCGATTTAGTTGGTCCTTTTCCTCGTTCAAAACAAGGGAATACAGTTCTTTTAGTCATCTGTGATTGGTTTACCAAATTTACTCTAATCCACCCAATGCGCAATGCCTCTGCACAACGCATCTGTGAATATATTGAAAATTATGTGTTTTTGGTTTACGGGGTCCCACAAATTTGTATGGTGGATAATGGTCCCCAATTTAAAAGCGTTTTGTTTTCAAAATTAATGAATACTTATAACGTTCAATCCGTTTGGTTTAACGCAAATTACCATCCGCAGGTAAATTTTGTCGAAAGAGTAAATAAAGTTATTGGAACAGCCATCCGTAGTTATATTAAAGACAGTCATAAGGAATGGGATGTTGAAATCCATAAAATAGGACACGCCCTCCGAAACGCTGTTCACGAATCAACAAAATTTTCACAATCATTTTTGGCTTTTGGCCGTACCGTTCCTATTTCTGGAGATTTTTTTGGTCGGTTAAAGAATTTCAAAGAGGATGAGTTGTTTCTAGAAAATCGAGAACAGTTAGTTCGAGACATGAATGAACTATCTCCAATTTTTAGGGAGGTAAAAGAAATCTTCATTTGGCGTATGAGCGCAATACCCGTTCATATAATCTAAGACGAAGACCTTTGAAGTTTAATGTTGGTGATCTTGTTTGGAGAAAGAATTTTGTTCTGTCGGATGCTACTAAATCATTTAATAAAAAATTAGCTCCTAAATATTTGGAAGCTAAGATAATTGAGGTTGTTGGTACTACGACTTACCGCTTAGCGACGGTGGATGATAAACCGTTGGGTATTTTTCATGTTAAAGATTTAAAGCCACATTAAATATTTTCCTTATTACCTTTATCCCCAGTTCTCAGTTGTTAAGTTGAATTCAAGATGTTGGATTTAAGCCTTGTGCATTCACTAGTATTCACATTTTATTTCCGCTTTTGCTGGTGCAGAGGTTGTTTTGGGCGTTGGTCCATACACTTATTTTTGGATTTCGCCTAGAAGTTTATTTTTTGTATATTTTGTGGGTTATTGGATTTGAGTTTCGTTGGTGTTGGAACTGATCACTCCATTCACTTTCGCTTATTCAAATTCTGTAGTTGCAGTTTAGACTGCGCATTTTATTTAATAGAAGCATGGCTTCTAAAGTAGATATTTGCCGATTATTAAGTTTTAATACTTAGGAACCTAGCTTCAAGAGTTGGATTTGTAACTATTGTTTCGATAGTTGCTGGAGCTAATAGTTTTTCAAGTTACCTTTAATCACCTAAGTGTGTGAACCATTTTAACTTGTTGGAGATTGCTAGAGCTTTGTTTTGTTTTCTCTTTAACAACAAAAGAATATTCCTATCTTTATTTTCCTATTTCCTCTTACAGTTATTCCTTTTCTTATTGCCTGAGGTTGTAGCAATTCATTTTGTTTTAGAGTTTCGATAATTGGTGTCGGGTGTGGTGTTTAATATTGACTTGGTGACTTTAACGTATTTCAAGTTCAAAATGTGTTTAGTGTGGTTTCCTTACGTTGAGAGGTTAAAGGGTTGAAATTTCTTCCCGCAATTTCAACTTTTGTGGGGGGGGGGTGTGTAACAACCCGATTTTCAATCGCTTTGTTGAGCATAATCTCATACAAGCGAATGCTTCTATATTTTAAAAAGCTTTCGTTTTACATCTACGGTACCTGGGATCGCATAATATTTACAATACAATGTATTGAGAGGGTTAGTTTCTGGTATTTAAACATATGGTGCGGCCGCAGGGCCGGACGGATTCATTGGGGGGTTTGCAGGAATGTGGGCAGATGTAGAGAAGCGGCAAGGATTCCAGGCTTTTTTTGATGTGTGTCTTTGGGTGAAGACGTGTTTGAGTGTTGCTTAGAACACGTAAGTACTTATTTTGTTTGAAAGGACATTTATTTTTAATAATGCAAGTAACCCTTTGCTATAAATTTCCTTCTGATACTACATCGATTTATGTAGACCATTATTGAATTGTAACGAGTTAACCTGAGTATTAATTCTGGGTACCGGTGTACATACATTATCGGGCCTGTCAAATAATTGTTACTTCTTTATGAACAACGTTGCCCGCAAAGTTATTTTGTTGTTTTGTGTTATGAATATTTACAAATGGTTGGTTACAAAGACTTTTCATTGTTGTTTTTCTTTGTAAAAGTAAGAAATGGTTTAACACAAGATGTGCAGCATTAATATATTTCTAGAAATAACGTTTCGCTTTTACACTATACTTACAAATACTTTTGTGTAATATATTGCATCTGTGCACAATATTAATTTTATTTGTATAATTTTTAAAATAGATTCTTGTACTTTTTTGTATTAAACGCTGATGCAGACATTTGATAAGGTGTGGTATTGCGTCTATTTGGAATTTTTAGTTCTGTTTTATCAATTAGCATAGTTGCTTGTAAAACAAGTAATCTGTAAACAATTAAAAATAGGGTATGCAATCTTATTAGTGCTTTTGTTGAATTAATTAAAGGTATTAAGTTAATCATAGTTAGGCTAAGGTTAGGTATATGTGACGACGTGCACGTCCCAAGATAACAATTAGGTTAGATAGAGTTACGTTATTTTATGTCGGAATAGTGGGCCCTGTAGGCCTTATTGCATTTCGAGTTCCAGACTGTTTAGTTATTTGTTTATACATGCTTTTCCTGATAGTCGATGGTATAATAAAATGTTATTGCATTTTCTAAACTACGAGTTTATTTCATGATTACTTTTATTAGGTATTAGTGCCTTTCCGCTGAATGGCGCCCATGTTTATTATGAATTGCGAATATATGTATTGACGATTTTTATCCATATCGCATCTTTGGTAAGTACAAGCAAGGTTTTAGTTAAGAGTTTGAACCACGACCTACGCCGCTGAGTTTAGTCTGCCTGGCCTTAATTAACCGTCTTGACTGGTCTTTACAGACCCTCGACGGACGGTTGATTAGGTAATTATTACACGTTCAACAATCATTCGTAAACCCATATTGACAAATCTTTAAACAACAATACCCAGAAAAAGAAAATAGTCTTCAAACGTCAAAAAAAAGTATTTTCTGCAACTTATAGGAACACAAATCGAGCCACACGCAATGGGCGCCAAATTAATTTGTTACGGACCAATTCAGCACTACAACACCAGGGGAGATTGGCCTAGCTCTAGCCGGTGAGGGTTGGGTATGATACAAGTCGTAGGTCGGGATTGCTAAATGCCCTAAGATGACAATTATAATGGGTCGTAAACTTGGTAGTATGCCAAAAATCGGGTATGACGGCAAAATCAGGTGGGCACCACCAGTAATGTCACTGTGTTCAATATAATCGGGGTCTCGCTACTGGTCGAGCAAACGCCCCTGCACTTGTTATAATAAGAAAATATGATGGTAAAGAAAACTCACGGTGTAGAATGTACTGATTCACCCTACTCACGCAAATTACTACAACAGAATAATGCACCTGGATTATACTCTTAACTCGATTTACAAACACATGGCTGAAAAGAACACATTAATTAAGTACAGTAAGTAACATGAACAAAGGTGTATATAAGCAAATGTAGGTACGGCGTATATTGAGTACGCCACAACTACGATCAAATTAATTATGCTAACTAACCAAAAGTAACAACTAGGTGTAAGTTCGCACTGGCCAGGGCTACCAAAGATATACTTGTGAGTACAATTATTTCTAAGATGGGGGTAGGGTTGAATGCACCTGGGCCTCACGGCAGTACGGGTTCTTAGGTTTGACGACCAAAAGAGTGTAGACTATAGCCCGAAATATCACGCGTGTTACACCGGGTGCATGCAAACCTCCGGTAACAATGTGGACGGTAGACGTAAGTCTACTTGAACTATCTAGGCGCTACAACTGGTACAGTCTTACGTTACGAAACACGTGGTACAATTTGGAAAAGTATCGCAGCTTTAAAATTTTACGGACTAATAGATATACAATGCGCACACAAGCGGCTTTCTGTTTTACGCTGTTGACTACAGTGAAAGTAGGGTAAATACGGGGCGAAACACACTATCTACTTATAGCTTCACTGGCGGTAGATGCAAAAGAAATTCTATAGTTCAGGGTAAAATATCCCAATACCAGCGTGCGAACCAGTTTGGTCACTTAGTAACTACTACAGTGCAACGCTTACCTTGAAGGGTTTGTAGGGTGAATCAGGTCACTAAAGACACAGCGAGGAGAGTGGGCGTCGGTATAATGCAACAGCCCAACTAACTTTATCATAGGTGTGTGTTAATTCATCAGGTTCCCGACTAAATCGGTTGATTACAGCGTACGGCAAATGTAATCTGAAGTCACTTTTCTTTCATCCAAATAAACTCCCACTATGAAATGGCATCTTATAGGCATAACAATGACGGTATATAACATCGGATGTTAGAGTGGACCTACAAAAGATTAATTAAACACACCCCCTACGTAAAACGCGACTCGACACTTTTTAATTAATTTGACAATCCTCTCCTGTCACTTTATAGCCTTCTTCGCAATTTTTGAAAAAGTGTACAGTTTACTTGACTGTCCTTTATCACAAATTGGCATGTTTAATATGCTCGCTAAAGTAAACTATACAATACTAAACGTTGAATTAAACCGAACGTTACACCTCCCTTACGTGAAGACGAAAATCTCAGATAATGGTAGTCAGTTTACAAGTAAAATATGGAGAGAATCGTCGGGGTCTGTAGGTGTAAAAGTTGCTCATATTACCCACAGGGTACTAAGACGGAGCGCGTGAACCGCGAAATTGTGCGTATCTTTAGGTCGGTATCTTATTCCACTCATTAGGGGGGAAGAGTTAGCATTAGATAAAGTGAAGAAATGGCTAAACAGAGCGGTTCACGATTCTACTGTGTGTAGTCCTTTTGAATTACATTTTGGAATACCTACTGATAACCCTACCGTTAAAAATATTGCTTTTATACTAGTGCATTGTAGGGTGTTGGGAGAGATAAAATGATCAAATTTGCGTATAATAGGTTAAAGTCTAAGGCCGAGCAAGCATCGTAAGTTGCGTCATGAAAAAGTACCCAAGAAGTGTATTAATTTTGAGCTAGGCGACAAAGTACTAGTTCGGACTCATTTTCAATCCTCGAGTGCTGAAAAGGAAATAGCACTATAAACTAACGAGCTCACCGCGAAATTGTGCGCATCCTTAGGTCGGTATCTTATTCAACTCATTAGGGGGGAAGGGTTAGCATTAGATAAAGTGAAGAAATGGCTAAACAGGCGGTTTACGATTCTACTGTGTGTACTCCTTTTGAATTACATTTTGGGATACCTACTGATAACCCTACCGTTAAAAATATTGCTTTTTATACTAGTGCATTGTAGGGTGTTGGGAGAGATAAAATGATCAAATTTGCGTATAATAGGTTAAAGTCTAAGGCCGACCAGCGTAAGTTGCGTCATGAAAAGTACCCAAGAAGTGTATTGATTTTGAGCTAGGCGACAAAGTACTAGTTCGGACTTATTTTCAATCCTCGAGTGCTGAAAAGGAAATAGCACTATAAACTAACGAGCTCACCGCGAAATTGTGCGTATCCTTAGGTCGGTATCTTATTCAACTCATTAGGGGGGAAGGGTTAGCATTAGATAAAGTGAAGAAATGGCTAAACAGGCGGTTTACGGTTTTACTGTGTGTACTTCTTTTGAATTACATTTTGGGATACCTACTGATAACCCTACCGTTAAAAATATTGCTTTTTATACTAGTGCATTGTAGGGTGTTGGGAGAGATGAAATGATCAAATTTGCGTATAATAGGTTAAAGTCTAAGGCCAAGCATCGAAGTTGCGTCATGAAAAAGTACCCAAGAAGTGTATTAATTTTGAGCTGGGCGACAAAGTACTAGTTCGAACTTATTTTCAATCCTCGAGTGCTGAAAAGGAAATAGCACTATAAACTAACGAGCTCACAGGCGTGGTCGTTCGGCTAGTTTCGGATTAAACCTCAGGGCGACCGCTAATTTCGCACTTCCAGGTATTCAGACACAAAAACTTGAAGAACAGCAAGAAAGGCAATACAAATTGAATTTTAAATTTCTTCTGGGGAGGATTACAAGCAATCGGTACCCTTATTAGTTAGTGTTACTCTTGCGTATTAGTAAATGCTGTGCAAATTATATGCGTCAACGATTAACAATACAAGTACGTATAAACAATATTGCCAAAATTTCAAGTAATTAGTACCAAACGTCCACATTACACTTCACTGCATTCATTTCAGCAGTCTAAGAAGCCATTTGGACGTTGGGGTTCTCATAGTTAAATAAAACGCCAAGCGAGATATGCCAGGTTCTTCAAATCACCACTTTTAGGAGAGGCGATACGCATTGAAGAAAACTCGAGAAACGAGACAGTAGCAAGGGAGGGGAACGTAACATTACTTATAATAGTAGGTACGCCCTTAAGATATGAGAGATGAATTAAAAGATATATGGCTCAGAAATGAATAACTTTAAAGTGGATGTAATTATGAAACAAAGATAAAACAACGACAAAAAATAACTGTTCCATAAATTATGTAGCATAAATAGTGTTTGTAGCAATACAGAAGGGCGTTTTAAATTATCGGTTTGTGGAGACAAAATAGATATCAGCTTATATTGACAAGTTTTATAATGATAATTAAAATTTAACATAAGATATGTTTTTAAATCTAACAGTTTCGGAAAACTAATTTTAAAAATTGAATAGATATTATTTCGTGTTTAGGAACATTTACTTAAAGGCTCTTTAAATACTGCAAACGATTTACACTCATCAATAACAATTCTACATAAAAACATATCAATTTATTTACATTTTCGCGTGTATATTAAAATGCATAGCGTTTGTATAATGTCTAAGGCAAATCATGAACGTGGGTATTAATAAAGTCAATGAAGTGACTCACTTTTGTGAAAACATTAGGTGATGTAACGTCTAAGCCATGGCCACACCTTGGATCTCCACCATGGACAACTCCTACTAATACATTCCCATTTTCAGAATTTTGTATTAAGGGACTGCCGCTGTCTGCGTGACATCCACTTTGTCCAAGTTTTTCTGGAAGGGTACAAACATGCACTTCGGTTATTTTCCATGGGTAATTACCGATACTCTGTAAACGACTGTTACAAGCTGCAAAAGACACGTGTAGGATAAACATTCGCTGGAACAAAATTCACTTACCATCAACAGTAATGATGGGCATAGCCAAATACTGTAAAGTTATTGGAAATTCAGATGGTTCAACACTGATACGCCCCCATCCCGAAACTGTTGCTTTGCCGTTGAATTCTTGGTTTGGCTTTGGCAACGCAATGGGTTGTACAACTTCATTAAAAACAAGAGCACTCTGTAATTCTACGAGACCGATATCACTGTAAGATTAAGTTAATTAAATATTCTGAAATTCAATGCGAAAATACCTACTTCAAGTTGCCGCTATATTTGGGATGTTGAATATAACGTTTCGCTGCAATCTTTTGGTTGTCGGGGTGTGACTCTTTCATGTTAAGCAGCCCAGCTACAATTTGCAAGCCATTACTAGTATACAGACAATGTGCTGCAGTAACAACCCACGTTGGTGAAAGAATTCCGGCTCCGCAGTTGTGGCTTCCATACACTTGAAGCGATACCATATGCTGGAATTGTCCTCTTTTTGCGCTTTGTCCACCAATGATTGTCGGCGCAGGAGCATTCCTTTTGATACGGAAGCCGTCGACTTTAAAAATTCGTTAAGTAATTAAAAAAAAATATTTAAGGGACTTACCAGAGTAGATCACGAGAACTGCTACAAGTAGGAACTTCATTTTGGTCATGTTGAAATAATTCTATTAGATGTAAACTTTATATTATATAGCTCCGTTCTATCTTATCCAGCAGATAGACTGAATTATTCCTATTTTATCTAGCAGATGAGTGGGTCACTCAAAGAAATATAAAATTGACGCAGAATTCTTATTTAACCAAATCTAAAACCCATATATAGTTGTTAATCCGCGTTATCATTTCCTGTGTTAGTAATGCTTGTCAGAGTATGCTTTTACAAAAATAATAACGAAAACTTAATCCTTGAAATTTAGACTAGACACCTTAGTACTATGAAATGGCAATTTCTTTACAGGTTTGATGATGTAATTGCTCGTACAGTTATGCTAAAGTTTATCCGCACTTAATAAATTACAAGAAGAAACGAATTCCAATAGTTTTAACAACTTTTATTGTGATAAATACAAAGGTAATAACTTGACATCACTGATATTGATCCTTTACGACTTGAATTAGCAACTATGATTCGGACGAGGTACTGCTATATCTAGTTACAGTAAAAAGCTTTTAAAATAGAGTCATCTTTTCTGCTATGGCCCAAAGGATGTAGCAACTCTCTTACAGGGTACCATATTTTGGTCAGGGTCTTACGTCATAAACGGAATGTACTAAAATTACAGAGAGTTGTAGATTATCATCAATCTTTAGATTTACTTCTATGCCAAATATAGTACATTGTAAATTTACTTCTGTGTTGTGAATATCAATAACCTGTGTGGAAGTTGATTATTCTTGAACAATGCTATATTAGAAAACTATCTACTAGAAAGCTTTGCTTCGATTTACACATCAAAAAGAATATACTCCGATGAATTCACGAAAAATCTATTTATTTTAATCGATCTAACGTTTTGTTAGTGATAGAAATACGTATACGTTTTTAAATAGTTTTGTGGGTAATGTTTTTATTATATTTAGTGCAGAAGTATGGCTTTAAAATACATAGAAATACATCAATAAAACTATTTTGAAATATATATATATATATATATATATATATATATAAGCAAAATAAATATTGGGGATACAGTCAGATTGGGCATGGATTTAATATAAACTTCTTATAACCATTTCAAGCTTTCGAAAATGTTTATTTTCTTCATCAGGATACTAAAAGTTTATAATTTAACATTTATATGATAAAATTATATAGGTTACTTACGATTATAAAGTTTACAATTATATAAACATTAAATGACATCTATATGACATGGACAGGTTTTGTTCATACGCGTACATTTAAAAGTTTCTTATAAGTATATGCAAAATTAAAGTTAAAGTTAATGTAGTAAAGATATTAATTAAATAAAGTAACATAGTTATTATAGGTCTTGATAAAAATAAAATAGAAACTAAAAACTGTTATACTAGTTTTTAAAAATTAAAGCTAATCGTATTGTACCAAAGGTGTTATAAATTTGTATAGTGTGATAGTTTTATATAAATTTGGAATTATTTTTATTCTTTATTATTGTTATAAGATATGAATAAATATTGTTTAAATTTTGTGTGTCTGTTTTTTTATTTATAGGATTTTCTTCGAGAGCAATCGCGATCATTTCAAGAAATAAGCGTTTTTTATAGCTAGTTTCTCTGAATATAATTCTGGTGTCATCATAATTCATAGTGTGACCTGTATCAATTACATGGGAAGCTAGCGCGCATGTTTTTTTGTTTAGATTGCAATCACTTTTGTGTGAGGTTAGTCTTGTAGATAACCAATTTGATGTCTGTCCAACATACCTACCATTACAGTTACGACAGGGTATACTGTAGACTATTCCTGACTGTCGGGGTGTAGGTGTGTGGTCTTTAAGACTACTATATAATACCCTGTCTAAAGTTATAATTGGTTTTTTGATAAGTTTGATGTTTTGAAGATCCTTAAAAAGATGTTTTAATTTATCTGTAAGTTTATCAATGTACGGAAGTGGAATAAACATTGTAGGAGACGTGGAGCTGGTATTAGTGTCTGTAGTATTGTTGGAGTAAGTGTTGATTAATGTGGTATTTTTTCTTGTGGTGGTGTTGAAAATTAGTTTGTTGATTAGAGGTTTCGGATATGAATTAGTAAGTAGTAGGTTTCTGAGTATTAAAAGATTTTTGTATCGTAGGGTAGGGTGTGTAACAGATTCAATTTTTCGTTTTAGGCATAGAACTGTGTTTATTTTCATGTTTAACGGATGAACTGAGTAATAATTCAAATACCTACCAGAAGATATAGGTTTGCGATACCAGTCTGTGATTAATACATTATCAGAACGTAACACTTTCATATCTAAAAAGGTACTGAGTAATTGGATTCTTTTCTATGGTAAATTGTATGGCAGGATTGTAACTATTAAATACTTGAAGTATGTATTCTTCGCTATCAGAAGGTACACAACAAATCAAATCATCGACGTACTTTTGATAAATGGAAATTGGAAATGAAATTTGGTGATGCGGTCGTTTAGTAGATCATCCATAACATATTGTGCGATTATGGGAGACACGCTGGCTCCCATGGGAGTACCTAATATTTGTTTATAAAATTGGTTATTGAATGAAAAATACGTTGTATCAAATAAAAAATCTATTAGCTTAAGAAAATGTGTTTTTGTAATTTTACAATTATTTTGAATATTCTCCCAATGTAATTCAATGCTGCCTTTGGCCAAGTCTACTGAAATATTGCTGAATAACGAAATAACATCTAAACTAATGATAACAAAACCTTGGGGTATTTCAAAGTTATTGATGAAAGTTGCAAACTGAAAAGAGTCTTGGACATAATACGGATTAGAGGTATTGTATGATGCTGTAAGGATATTAGTGACTATTTCAGATATTTTAGAATTGGGTGCAGATATGGATGAAATTATGGGCCGAAGGGAAAGTACAGGCTTATGAATTTTCGGTAGTCCGTAAAATTTAGGTGAGATGGAATTGTAGATCATTAATTGTGAAGCTTCGTTAGGATTTAGGTTCTTATTTTCTTGAGTTCTGTTATAATTTTATTAGACTTTTGTTGGATAGTACTAGTTGGGTCATTATTAATAGGAATATAATATTTACGGTCTTTGACAATTTGGTTGGCCATTTCATTATATTGAGTTTTATGTAACAATACAGAAACGTTTCCTTTATCTGATTTCGTTAAAATTAATTCTTTATGATTATTCATGAAAATTGATGATTTGATTAATAACTTTCTAAATTTAGTATATGATTTTGGTGAATTGTGAGTGAAGTTAGTTATAATATTGGTGGCACGTGCAAGTAAGACATTTTTTTGATCTGTATTAACATTAGATATTATTGATTCTACATCTGCCAGTAATTTTGGTAGGTTTATATCACTAGTAGTGGGACTTACGCTGAACTTAGGTCCTAGTGCCATGAATTGTTTAATCTCACATGGTACGTCAATGGTAGTAAGATTGACAAACCAAGTATCTTGGGTACTGATGTTAATTAGTTCTTCATCTTTAAGTTTCTTTATTTTCTTTAAATTTGTATTTTTTATGTTGGAAAAATTCTTATTGTACTGCATGGACATTCTTTGTTGAAACTCTAGGGTAATATTGTTCGGTAGTGAGTTTTTTGCATATCTTATGGTAGTATTTAACTGATTTTCTAAACTTTTCAGATTTTGTACGGTGATACTGATTTCTAAGTTTAATATTTTAAGCTAATAGATTTTTTATTTGATACAACGTATTTTTCATTCAATAACCAATTTTATAAACAAATATTAGGTACTCCCATGGGAGCCAGCGTGTCTCCCATAATCGCACAATATGTTATGGATGATCTACTAAACGACCGCATCACCAAATTTCATTTCCAATTTCCATTTATCAAAAAGTACGTCGATGATTTGATTTGTTGTGTACCTTCTGATAGCGAAGAATACATACTTCAAGTATTTAATAGTTACAATCCTGCCATACAATTTACCATAGAAAAGAATCCAATTACTCAGTATCTTTTTAGATATGAAAGTGTTACGTTCTGATAATGTATTAATCACAGACTGGTATCGCAAACCTATATCTTCTGGTAGGTATTTGAATTATTACTCATTTCATCCGTTAAACATGAAAATAAACACAGTTCTATGCCTAAAACGAAAAATTGAATCTGTTACACACCCTACCCTACGATACAAAAATCTTTTAATACTCAGAAACCTACTACTTACTAATTCATATCCGAAACCTCTAATCAACAAACTAATTTTCAACACCACCACAAGAAAAAATACCACATTAATCAACACTTACTCCAACAATATTACAGACACTAATACCAGCTCCACGTATCCTACAATGTTTATTCCACTTCCGTACATTGATAAACTTACAGATAAATTAAAACATCTTTTAAGGATCTTCAAAACATCAAACTTATCAAAAACCAATTATAACTTTAGACAGGGTATTATATAGTAGTCTTAAAGACCACACACCTACACCCCGACAGTCAGGAATAGTCTACAGTATACCCTGTCGTAACTGTAATGGTAGGTATGTTGGACAGACATCAAATTGGTTATCTACAAGACTAACCTCACACAAAAGTGATTGCAATCTAAACAAAAACATGCGCGCTAGCTTCCCATGTAATTGATACAGGTCACACTATGAATTATGATGACACCAGAATTATATTCAGAGAAACTAGCTATAAAAACGCTTATTTCTTGAAATGATCGCGATTGCTCTCGAAGAAAATCCTATAAATAAAAAACAGACACACAAAATTTAAACAATATTTATTCATATCTTATAACAATAATAAAGAATAAAATAATTCCAAATTTATATAAAACTATCACACTATACAAATTTATAACACCTTTGGTACAATACGATTAGCTTTAATTTTAAAACTAGTATAACACTTTTTAGTTTCTATTTTATTTTATCAAGACCTATAATAACTATGTTACTTTATTTAATTAATATCTTTACTACATTAACTTTAACTTTAATTTTGCATATACTTATAAGAAACTTTTAAATGTACACGTATGAACAAAAACCTGTCCATGTCATATAGATGTCATTTAATGTTTATATAATTGTAAACTTTATAATCGTAAGTAACCTATATAATTTTATCATATAAATGTTAAATTATAAACTTTTAGTATCCTGATGAAGAAAATAAACATTTTCGAAAGCTTGAAATGGTTATAAGAAGTTTATATTAAATCCATGCCCAATCTGACTGTATCCCCAATATTTATTTTGCTTATATATATATATATATATATATATATATATATATATATATATTTCAAAATAGTTTTATTGATGTATTTCTATGTATTTTAAAGCCATACTTCTGCACTAAATATAATAAAACATTACCCACAAAACTATTTAAAAACGTATACGTATTTCTATCACTAACAAAACGTTAGATCGATTAAAATAAATAGATTTTTCGTGAATTCATCGGAGTATATTCTTTTGATGTGTAAATCGAAGCAAAGCTTTCTAGTAGATAGTTTTCTAATATAACATTGTTCAAGAATAATCAACTTCCACACAGGTTATTGATATTCACAACACAGAAGAAAATTTACAATGTACTATATTTGGAATAGAAGTAAATCTAAAGATTGATGATACTCCAGTTTTTGTAAGTAATTTTATATATAATATTTTAATGATGTTATAATATTGTAGCACCCTTTAACAACCATCAGGTTGCTAATATCTATATAGAACCAAGTAGATAAGAAAAAGATAGAAAAGTATAGGAAGACTTAGACCAAGCTATATTATTCAAATTATTAGAAATTTAGGTTATGTAGGGTATGTAGAACTTTTTAGATTAGCACAGAATAGAAAAGAAGTTAGAGCTGCGTCAAACCGACCTTAAGTAGGGTCGAAAACAAAATGATGATGATGAACATTTTAATTAAAATCGAAAGCTTGGTTAAAGACAAAGAATTTTAATATTTATAAGTAACATAAGTAACATAAGGTCGGTTTGACGCAGCTCTAACTTCTTTTCTATTCTGTGCTAATCTAAAAGTTCTACATACCCTACATAACCTAAATATATATATATATATATATATATATATATATATATATATATATATATATATGATATCAAAAACAACGAGCTTTAATTTATATTCAAATGAGTTAGGTAACGGGTTTATAGGTCTATGTTACTTATAAATATTAAAATTCTTTGTCTTTAACCAAGTTTTCGATTTTAATTAAAATGTTCATCATCATCATTTTGTTTTCGACCCTACTTAAGGTCGGTTTGACGCAGCTCTAACTTCTTTTCTATTCTGTGCTAATCTAAAAGTTCTACATACCCTACATAACCTAAATTTCTAATAATTTGAATAATATAGCTTGGTCTAAGTCTTCCTATACTTTTCTATCTTTTTCTTATCTACTTGGTTCTATATAGATATTAGCAACCTGATGGTTGTTAAAGGGTGCTACAATATTATAACATCATTAAAATATTATATATAAAATTACTTACAAAAACTGGAGTATTGATGTAAGTATAAAAGTAGGAACGTAACAAAAATATAAATATATATCACAAAAACCAACGTAAACTAACATGTTGAACCTAAAAGCATATAGTCACAGTTTTTTGAAGTATAAATGACTGATTGGTGACAGATGTTCCTATTAGTTGAAATACAATGCTAAGGTGATAAAAATATATAGTTTAATTCGGTGTTCTTATTCTACAATTGCTTCAATTTATATTACCTAGTTTTAAAATATACGAATATATCGCACTTAAACCGTTAGTATTCGATTTATAATTTAAGGCATTACTGTTGTTCATGATATGTGTCGTTTCAAAAAAGTCTCCCTTCAGTATTTAAAATGCTAACCTAATTAAAGTCAGGTTGGTGATTATATTTTATTGAATGATAGGCTAAGGCACACGAATCTTTTCCTATTTTACAGTCACTCGTATGTTAAACAATTCTGGATAGTAATCATTGAGAAGCCTGTTTAATATAGATCTTATCGCAGTCACTACAAGGAATGGAATAAATGATATTGGACTTGTTAAGCATAGGAGTCCTGTCTTTGATAACAGAAAAAAAATGGTCGATTGTGAAAGGATTATATCTAGCAATTATGACAGAGTCATTCTGTAGGACATTAATTAATTTAAAAGCTAAGTTTTTTACCATAGGAAGTTTCTTGTAAGTAACATCGGTAGAGGGTGTTATATTCGAGGTAAGCTTTTTATTGTGGACTGTGTTGAAAATGAATTTTTTTGTTAAACCTTAGGAAAACCATTATTAATAGCAATTTCTGTTAACAAATGCAAATTTTTAAAAAGTAAGGACGGGTGCGAGATTTTAGTTATTCCATTTCATAAACCTAAAAAAGTGTATGTAAATGTAATTTATATATCTTCTCGAACTTGTAGGTTTTTTGTACCAATCTAAAATAATTATATTTTTGGTGTTTCTGATTAGTTTGATATCCAGAAATGAGAATGTGTTATCGTGTTCTCTTTCTAAGGTGAATTGTATGTGCTTGTTGAAGTTATTAAAAATAGCTATAGTTTCGTTAACTAGGTTTTCAGGTACTGCACAGATGATATCATCCACATACTTCTTAATAAAAGCGAGAGAAGTGGGTAGGTAGGGAATAATTTCATCAAAAAGATAATCCATAATTATGGTGGCAATGATAGGGCAAAGTGGGGAACCCTAGGTACTTCAAAAACTTGTAGGTAAAAGTGAAATAGGTGTTGTGAAATTTAAAACACAGTGTTTCAGCAAATACTGCTAAAGCGAAGTCACAATGAAGTTTTATAATATTCCACTTGCTTGTAATAATTTCTAGTGCCAATTTCAAAGGGATGTTTGTGAAAAGGGAAACAACATCTAGGAATATTAAAACAAAACCATCAGGAATGCGATAATTTTGGAACTCCGTGGCAAAGGAAAAAGGGTCTATAGTGTTATAACTGTTTTCATGGCAGAAGGCTTTGCAAGGATATTTGCAAGAAACGTTGAAAGTTTATAAGTAGGCGTGTTAATTGAAGAAACAATGGGTCTCAGAGAAACTTCATTTTCGCGGATCTTTGGTAATCCGTAGCATTTGGGAGTTACCGCATTGTTAATGCATAGATCTTTTTTTTTGTTTTATTACTGATGCAATTATTATCATATAGTCTTTTTATGAGTTCATTATTTTTCTTTTATGTAGTGAACGTCGGATCTGCTTTTAGCGGTTTATAGACTTTAGTGTCGGTAACAATTTTCATACATTTTTTAACGTATTCATTTTTTGTACATTATTACAGTAACCGAACCTTTATCAGATTTAGTTATTATAATATCTGGATGGTTTTATAAAAATTGTCTGGTCTTATTAAATAAATGTGGTTCTACTGAAAGTTTTTGATAACTTTTGAAAAAGTTTGTTATAATGTTGGTAACACGAGCCCGTTTTATCTCTCCTTCATATGGCGATAATGCTAAAATTGTTTCTACATCTACTAGTAACTTGTTTACATTCAAATTGTGAGGAACGACCTATATCCCAAATTTTGGTCCTAACGATAGAAAATTGGCGATCTCCTCTGGAATAATTTCGTTAGTTAGATTCTCTAACCATTTACTGTTGTTTTTGAACATTTTACTTGTAATTGTGGTGGATTTTAGAACATTAAATTTATTAATATTACGGTTTTTTACTAGAGTGGAGTTTCTCTTAAATGACAAATCTGCTCTATTAAAAAATTCAGTAAAAATATTTTTTGATAATATATTAATGAGAGTACGCTTTACGGTACCAATCGAATGGATTACTTGATTTATTTCAGCAATGGTGATTTTAATCTCCAAACTTAAAAATGTGTTCCTTATCCTATTGTTAAAATTATAAATCTTCTTTTGCAAACTCTTATCAGTTGTATTCATAAGTCCAATTAGATTCTTAGTATTCGTGAGATGTGGTTAGGTATTACGTGGTATTTCCTGCATTTAAGAAGGAAGTATCTTCTATTAAGTTTAGAAGCTAACTTAGTGTTTAATGATGTCTATAATTTTAGCTGTCTGGTTGTATCAGCTCCATAAATAGTTGTTATTTCTTGATAATAATGATTACGTTAAAAAGGGTATGGAAATTGTTAACGACACTACAGTCTATAAACCGTTAAAAGCAGATCCGACATTCACTACACAAAAGAAAAATAATGAACTCATAAACAGACTATATGAGTATTTAGTGCCCATTTCACTTATTTATATTAATCGTTTTTAGTAATTTTATTTGCCTATTATTATTTACTTTAATTACAGCTGGTTGCCATTAAACACGTTTATTTCTTACCATGCAATAAAAACCTTCCTAACCCATCCTAAGGCTTGATCCTGAACGGAGGAGATTGAAGGATTAAGGGATAAGAGCCCAAACACACGAGAAGGTTGGTGCTGTTTATTATATGCTTCGCTTGAAGATACTACGATCCGCTAATTAAGCTTCATGCAACAACTATAAAAAAAAACAGTATAGTGATAGTGCCAGTATTCATGAACAAACTTTAAATCAAGTAGTGCTGCGGGTACGAGTAATATAATATCCCCAATGAAGATAATCAACATGCCAATTTCATCACCAAACAGCATACAAGGTAGTAAACCAATCTGTATATTAACCTCAAAATTACCGGCATTTCCTTTATACCATTAAATTCAAATGAGCAACACAACCTATTGGCACCATGCAGCTACTTCAGTTATTCAAATCTTTAATTATTGTCATTGTAACTCATTGCTTTCTGTATATTTTATTCATACATTAAAATCTAACAATATTATTTTTTCATTAAGTCTGTCATTTCCCTGAACAAAGGGTGGTCCTTCGCAAATCCCACACTTTTTACTTCGGCTTAGATCAAGATAACAAACTTTCAGGCCCCGTAATAATGATAATAATTGCATCAGTAAAAAAACAGAAAAACATCTATGCATTAACAATGCCGTAGCACCCAAATTCTATGGATTACCAAAAATCCGCAAAAATAAAGTTTCTCTGAGACCTATTGTTTCTTCAAGTAACACGCCTACTTATAAACTTTCAACGTTTCTTGCAAATATCCTTGCAAAGTCCTTCTGTCATCAAAACAGTTATAACACTATAGATTCTTTTTCCTTTGCCACGGGCAGGCATGTGAAATATTATAAAACTTCATTGTGACTTCGCTTTAGAAGTATTTGCTAAAACACCGTGTTTTAAATTTCACAACACCTATTTCACTTTTACCTACAAGTTTTTGAAGCATCTATGGGTTCCCCACTTAGCCCTATCATTGCCACCATAATTATGGATTATCTTTTTGAAGAATTTATTCCCTACCTACCCACTCTTCCCGCTTTTATTAAGAAGTATGTGGATGATATCATCTGTGCAGTTACCTGAAAACCTAGTTAACGATACTATAGCTATTTTTAATAACTTCAACAAGCACATACAATTCACCTTAGAAACAGAACACGATAACACATTCTCATTTCTGGATATCAAACTAATCAGAAACGCCAAAAATATAATTATTTTAGATTGGTACAACAAACCTTCAAGTTCGGGAAGATATATAAATTGCTTTTCTAATCATAGTCTCATTCAAAAGATTATCACTTTTTTATGTTTAAAAAATGGAATAACTAAAATCCCGCATCCGTCCTTGCTTTTTAAAAATTTACATTTGTTAACAGAAATTGCTATTAATAATAGTTTTTCTAAGGTTTAACAAAAAAACTCCTTTTTAACACAGTCCACAACGAAAAGCTTACCTCGAATATATCACCCTCTACCGATGTTAGAAGCAAACCACTTTAAGAAGAACCCACCGTTATAATGCGCACGAAACAAAAATTTGTTTGGGAAAGTTTATTATGTGTTATTGAGGTTTCAATGGCGTGGGTTTTTGTATAATCAACCAATCAAAAATTACCCTGCGTCCGCCTACACTTACGTTGTAGAACTCAGCCCAGGTGTCATGGATTTTTGTTTTCTGTTGGTTTGAGATTTTGCAATTTATATTAGCTGTTTTTATGCTTTGTATATTATCTCAATTCCTGCTATAAAACTTCTTTTTAGAACTAAATTACGTCGTTTTGTTATTGTGTGCGGGAGTATTTATAAAACTCACCCTCCTGACATCACCGTAATAACTCAACTACGCCACTGTTTCTACATTTCTGCGCAATCAGTCAAATATCCTAGGTTCTTCTTAAAATGTTTTACCTCTACTTACAAGGAACTTCCTGTAGTAAAAAACGTATCTCTTATATTAATAAATGTCCTACAAAATGACTGTCATAATCCTAGATATAATCCTTTTATAATTAACTATTTATTTTCTGTAATCAAAGGCAGGACTCCTATGCTCAACAATTCCAATATCATTTATTCCATTTCTTGTAGTGACTGCGATAAGATCTATATTGGACAGTCTTCTCAATGGTTACGATCCAGACTTCTTCAACATAGGAGTGACTGTAAAATAGGGAAAGATTCGTGTGCATTAACCTATCTATCATCCAAAAAAATACAATCACCAAACTGACTTTAATAAAGTTAACAATTTAGATACTGAAGTTAACTATAACGGAAGACTTTTTCTTGAAATGACACATATCTTAAACAACAATAATGTGTTACATTATAAATCGCATACTGACGGTTCAAGTGCGATGTATTCGTATATTTTAAAATTCGGTAACATAAATAGAAACAATTGTAGAATAAGAACACCGAATTAAACTATATATTTTTATCACCTTAGAATTGTACTTTAACTTATATCAGTCATGTATACTTCAAGAAACTGTGACGATATTCTTTTAGTTTTAACATGTTAGTTTACATTGGTTTTTTGTGATATATATTTATATTTTTGTTACGTTCCTGCTTTTATACTTACATCAATACTCCAGTTTTTGTAAGTGATTTTATCTGTAATATTTTAATGTTCCATTCTGAACGGACCTGCACCTTGACGACGTTTTAAAATACTAGAACAGGTAGAATGGCTTGCGCGTTTCCATGAGCTAAAGAGCCGAACTATAGGGTTTACCGAATTAGTGGGGTCTTTAGTGAGGAACCAGACTAAGACAGGTCCCCGAAAGAGAGCAGCAGCTTTTTCGGTACAAAGTACAAAGTACAAAGTACATTTGACAGTATACATTGCCTCTTCTATGTACAAGTTAAAAATTAATAGGGATAAGGCACATCCCTGTCTCACCTTTTTCCTAATATTTACTTCTCTACTTTCTTGTTATACTTCTATTACCGCAGTTTGCTTTTTGTATAAGCAATGCACTATCCGTCTATCCCTAAAACTCATTCCAACATTTTTGAGTATTTCAAACATATTTTTCCATTTTATATTGTCGAATGCTTTTTCCAGATCTACAAACCCTATATATACGTTTTTCCATCTTCTCTATTGTTTTCTCCAGTATCACCTTTAGAGCTAAAATAACCTTCCGTGTTCCATTGTTTCGCCTAAACCCAAATTGATCTTCTCCCAGTATTTCTTCAGCTCATTTCTCTATTCGTCTTTGTACAATTCTAGGTAATAGTTTTGAAACGTATGCTGTCAAACTTATTGTTCGAAAGTTTTCACATGTATCTGCGCCTCTTTTATTGGCATAGTTACTATGATGTTACATTTAAAATCTTTGGGTATCTCGCCTGTCTCATACATATAGCTTACAAGTCGGAAGAAGCGTTCTGCTACTGCTAGTCCAGCGGCTTTTAGAGTTTCTGCTTGCACCTTATCTGTACCATTTTTCAGACCCTTTAATGCTAATTACAACTCATCTCTAAGTATAGGATATCCTAGGTCATCATTTTCAATATCTGATTCTTGTTCTAATGCAGTTAGTTCCTCTCCTGCATATAAATTCCGTAATATTCCTGCCATCTAGCTACTTTCTCTACATTTTCTATAATGACGTTTCCTCCGCGTCCCTTAAATTTTGCTATATGGTTTTATATCCTAAAATTCATTCTAATTAATTTGTATGCTTCATCTGTTTTCCTATTTCCATCTTAGTTTGTACCTCGTTGCACTTTTCATCAATCCATTGTTCTTTAGCTTTCCTGCATTTGCGAATAATTTCCTATTTTATGGCTTTGTATCTCTGTTTTCCTGTTTCGTCTGATCTATTTTTGTATTTTCGTCTTTCTTCTATTAAATTCAGAATATCCCTTGTTATCCATGGTTTCTTGTTTTCTTTTTGTGTATACCCCAGAATATTTCTGGCCACCATGTCTAAGCTGGATTTAATGTTATTCCATTCTGTTTCTACTTCCTTAGTATCAAAAATTTTCTCGATATCTTTCAGCAATTCATTTGACTTGTTCAAATCTTTTGAGGATATCTTTATTTTTTAGCTTCTCAAAGTCAAAGTGCCTTTTTCCGTTCCTCTTTCTCATTTTTTTAAATTTAAGTGCGGACTTCATTATTGCGATGTTGTGGTCAGTGTCTATATTTGCTTCCGGGTAGCTTCTACAGTCTTTTACTTGATTTCTAAACTGTTGTCTAACCATAATGTAATCTATTTGATATCTTCCTATAGCTCCTGGCACCTTCCACGTGTATCGTCTTCTAACATGATGTTGAAATAATGTATTTGTTATGGTTAAGTTGTTCTTGTCGCAAAGTTCTACCAGCCTATTTCCCCCATCATTTCTTGTGCCTAAACCAAATAAACCTACTATCGCTCCTTCCTTACCCTCACCTACCACTGCATTAAAATCCCCCGTAATTATTAAATTTTCATATCTTTTTACGTATTTTAGTATGTCTTCGATACCTTTGTAGATTGCTTCTACCTCTTCCTCACTGTAGCTAGAGGTGGGCATGTATACTTGTATTATTACTGTATTTACTGGTTTAGATTCAAATCTATGGATAACAAGGGATATTCTGAATTTAATAGAAGAAAGACGAAAATACAAAAATAGATCAGACGAAACAGGAAAACAGAGATACAAAGCCATAAAATAGGAAATTATTCGCAAATGCAGGAAAGCTAAAGAACAATGGATTGATGAAAAGTGCAACGAGGTACAAACTAAGATGGAAATAGGAAAAACAGATGAAGCATACAAATTAATTAGAATGAATTTTAGGGATATAAAACCATATAGCAAAAATTTAAGGGACGCGGGAGGAAACGTCATTATAGAAAATGTAGAGAAAGTAGCTAGATGGCAGGAATATTACGGGAATTTATATGCAGGAGAGGAACTAACTGCATTAGAACAAGAATCAGATATTGAAAATGATGACCTAGGATATCCTATACTTAGAGATGAGTTGTAATTAGCATTATAGGGTCTGAAAAATGGTACAGATAAGGTGCAAGCAGAAACTCTAAAAGCCGCTGGACTAGCAGTAGCAGAACGCTTCTTCCGACTTGTAAGCTATATGTATGAGACAGGCGAGATACCCAAAGATTTTAAATGTAACATCATAGTAACTATGCCAATAAAAGAGGCGCAGATACATGTGAAAACTTTCGAACAATAAGTTTGACAGCATACGTTTCAAAACTATTACCTAGAATTGTACAAAGACGAATAGAGAAATGAGCTGAAGAAATACTGGGAGAAGATCAATTTGGGTTTAGGCGAAACAATGGAACACGGAAGGTTATTTTAGCTCTAAAGGTGATACTGGAGAAAACAATAGAGAAGGGGAAAAACGTATATATATAGGGTTTGTAGATCTGGAAAAAGCATTCGACAATATAAAATGGAAAAATATGTTTGAAATACTCAAAAATGTTGGAATGAGTTTTAGGGATAGACGGATAGTGCATTGCTTATACAAAAAGCAAACTGCGGTAATAGAAGTATAACAAGAAAGTAGAGAAGTAAATATTAGGAAAAGGGTGAGACAGGGATGTGCCTTATCACTATTAATTTTTAACTTGTACATAGAAGAGGCAATGTATACTGTCAAATGCAGAAGGACATTTAGAATTAATATGCTGGGTCAAAAGATTGATATGCTTAGATTTGCAGATGATATAGCGGTATTAGCATCTAGCAAAGAAGAGTTAGAAGCTGCTCCTAATGAAATGGAAACAGTTCTAACGGAGAGATATGGTATGAGAATTAACAAAAATAGAACTAAGGTCCTAGTGTGCAAAACAAGGGAAAATAAATTAAAAACAAGAATACAAATAGGTAACGAGAACTTACAAGAGGTTAAAGATTTCTGCTACCAAGGAAGTCAAATAACGCAAGATGGAAAAAGCACAAAAGATTTAAAACAAAGATCAGCACAAGGTCGTGCTGCATTTAACAAGAAAAAGCAACTACTGTGCTCAAAGACAACAAATATGGAAACAAGGAAAAGATTGCTTAAAACATATGTGTGGAGCACAGCACTGTATGGCTGTGAAGCCTGGACAGTAGAAAAAGCAAACAAGAAAAAGGTAAAAGCGTTTGAAATGTGGTGCCACAGACGTATGATGAAGATATCGTGGACAGACGAAGTTAAGAACAAAGAGGTACTAGAAATGGTAAGGGAAGAAAGGAATATGTGGAAAACAGTAAAAAAATAGAAGAGATAGTATGATAGGGCACATACTAAGAAATGAAGGAGTAGTGCGAGTGTATTAGAAGCAGAGATAGGAAAAAAGAGAGGTAGAGTTAGACCTAGGTTAGACTACTGCACACAGATAGTGACAGATGTAGGCTGTAAGAATTTTATTGAAATGTGTAGGCTTGCTCAGAATAGAAATCAATGCAGCTACGCTTCCGGCCAGTCACAAGATGTAAAAACTAATGAGAAAAATAGTAACTGTACTTAAACATGGTGATTATTATAAACAACTACGATATTGGTTTTGCAATACTCTCAACTAGTGTCAATTGTGCGAAAGGATTTACTGGAAAACTATTCATATAGCAAATGTTTAAGTGTTGAGGGATCCTTGACAGCCACAGGGTTTTTATCTCAATTCACATACCTTACATGTGATTTTCCAATGCTCCACCCGAAGGTACTACATTGCCACTTGACATACCACTGAATTTCGGTGAATTAGGGCATATAATTAAAAAACAATAGAAGGGGAACCGAGCTGTATACAGACTGCGTGAGAATTTCAGGCAACTGTGTAAGCTAGCTCAGAAAATAAATAAGTGCAGGTACATGTCTAACCAGTTTTGAGACAGAAAACCTAATGACGGAAAAAAGAAGCGCAGATAAATCTGATGATTATTATAAACAACTACAAGTGTTGGGTGTGAAATATCTGCAACCAATGTTGACTGTTCGAAAAGATATATTGGAAAAAATATTAAATCGGTAAATGTTCAAGTGCTGGGAGAGCTTGACAGCCACAGGCTGCCTACCCCCCTTCACAAACGTGCATCTACATTTCCAATGCTCCACCTGAAGGTACTACATTGGCCAGGAGGCGAGTTTTTTTGCTGCTTGGAAATTTAGAATTTTGCCGAACCCTTGCTGTTCCAGGCAAAATAGGGATCTTTAACGTGCATGACAACACTTACACACGGGACCTCCATTTAACCTCTCATCCGAACGAGGGCGTAATTTTTGTGAAAAACGCTCACCTGCCATTTTTTAAGCAGTCAGCCGTGTTGGGATTCGAACCCAGGGTCTTGGAATTCGTAGTCTTACGCTTACTACATTGATCCACGGCGGTGCCCCCCTTTCACAACCACTGAGTGTCGGAAAAATAGGATATATAATTGTAAAACAATGTAAGGGGACCGAACTGCATCTAACAAGAAAGAACAGCGCCTATGATGAAAGACAACATACATAGAAACAAGAAGAAAATTGTTGAAAGCATATGTATGGAGCACAGCACAGTTATGCCTATGAAGTACGGGCAGTCAGAAAAGTAGATAGAAAAATTGTAGTAGCCTTTTGGAATGCTGTGCTTCAGATGTATGATAATGATAGCATGCACAGACAAAGTTAATAACAAATAGGTTATAGAAATAGTACGGGAACAAGGATATTTGTGGAAAAAAATAGGAGAAATAGAAGGGCAGAATACGTTCTAAGGCATTTTTGGGGAATAGCATGGGATATACAGTATTGCCCGAAATAAACAGTACTGAAACTAAGTTGGCGGTGTTTTTATGCGTGCGCTGTCACACTCAAGTTAGCTAGTATAGACCTGTCAAGTAAACCTCAAACAAGTAATTAGTAGGGCCTAATTGTTAAAAATGGTGTTAAGTACAGAGGAGAAAGTGTTTCTGGTAGAGCATTATTTTCGTTCATACGGAATCGGCCGACGTAATGGTGCAAGTTTGCTATACGTGTCTGATCAATTCACACAAAGGTTTAATAAACGTTCTCCAAGTAATGCTGTAATTTTGAAGGTTATTGAAAAGTTTAGAAATACAGGTAGTGTATTGTGCCAACGAAAAGGAAACTCGAGACGTCCCAGGACAGTTAACAACAACAATAACCATGAACGTGTTTTTGAGCAAATCTTAGAAAATCCGAAAGTCAGCCAGGCAAGGACAGCGTTACAACTTGATTTAAAAGAACTTCCTTTCAAAGAATCCTGAAGGAGCTGGGTACATTTTCGTATGTGATTCAGGTACATTAACAACTACATCCTCGGGATTATCGCAGTAGAGTGGAATATTGCGCCAGAATTCTCGCGTTACAGTATGAAAACCTGAATTTTTGAAAAATGTTTGGTTTTCAGACGAAGCACATTTTCACTTGTCAGGCTATGTGAATCGTCGCACAAATCGATTTCTGGGCTTTGCCAGACCCGATGAGGTTCAAGAGGTTCCTTTACATAGTGAAAAAGTGAGTGTCTGGTGTGCTGTTTCCGGACACGGAATCATTGGTCCGTACTTTATCGAAGAGAATGGTAGGCAAGTCACACTTAATCAACAGAGGTACAGACAAATTTTAACACGATTTATCCCTGATCTACGTTAATTCTGTCGTGCACGTAACTTGGCATTTCGAAACCAATTTTTTCAGCAGGACGGGGCAACTTGCCATACTGCTGCCGCAATTCGTCAATTTCTTCAAGAACATTTTCCAAGCAAATTCATATCACGATTTACTGACTTCCCTTATCCTTCACATTCTCCAGACCTCACACCTCCAGACGCATACATTTGGGGCATGGCTAAAATGCCGTTTTCAAACGGGCACCACAAACCATCGATGAATTAAAGGATGCCGTTAGAGTCTTCTTCGCAGCCCTGAGACAACCCTTATTCAATAACATGACCAGAAACTTAGAACATCGTTATGAAGTCTGTCTCGAACGAGGAGGTGCACATTTAGAACATATAATAAAGTGTCAATAATATGTATTTTTTAAATATACAAAACAATTACAATTTCAGTACTGTTTATTTCGGGCAATACTGTATTACAAGCAGAGATAGGAAAAAGAAGTAGATGTAGACCTAGATCAGATAGTGATATATGCACACTGTGCAAATTTTAGGGAAATGTGCAGGTTAGTTCAGAACAGAAAACAATGATGGTGCGCGTCTAAACAGTTTCAGGACTGAAGACCTAATGATGATGATGATGACTTGAATTAAGTTTTTAAATTGCATGATCGAATTATAAAATTTTCGGGACCTTACACGACTTTGTGACGTCCCCGTTTGATTACTAGAATTATATCTGGTACATTGATTCTTAGTAACATTATTTCTATTACAAAGGTAACAATAATTTGTTCTGCGTTTATCTTGACATTCAGATTGGAAATGTCCTGTCTGACGACAGCTCCAACAAGTCTTTAGTGTCGGTCTAGTTCTAGATGTTTATGTAAACCTTTCTTTTAGCTAACTGTTTTAATTAAGTGAATTGGTATTCTTTTGGTTAGTGTTTGTTATACGTTTAATTTAACAGTAGTGCACTTAATGGTTTCTCATGTGAAGTTTAGGCCAGAATCACTTCCTGATCTCAGGTTTTTAACGTTCTTTTGTTATTTTTCTTGCGACTTCTTTTTAGAAACCCTGTGAAATTAGGTGGCGTCCAAGTTACTTACCGATGAAGACATATTTCACACTCTCTCTCCAAATACTTACACCAAGCGTCCCACAGAGTTAGTCGGCAACTATTTTTGTTAGTACAGTCGAGTTTTTGGCACCTTACCGAAACATTTTTAGCGGAGTATGCCAGCGAGTTTTCTTTTGTGGATTGCCGGATAGGTTTTCTAGAGCCAAAACTGAACATAACAACTTATTGAATATTTTCTTATGTTTTCTGTTGCTTTCTCGTTTATATAAATCCCTACTTGTATGGGCGTTGCCCAAACTTAAGCGAATGGTTCTAGATTCTCCAGAAAAGTTCCTTCTGTCACTCATTCGGTTTCACTAAGCTCCGCCAATTTAATTTTAACCTAACCATTTCTAACTTCAATTGCTCTAGCTTCCCACCTCTAAAAGACTTACGTTCTACGCTCATATTCCTGGAGCTTTTTGCTTTTAACTTTTTTAGTGGTTTTCTGCTTTTTTCCAGATTTGAAGAGAAACGTCTTACCAAAGTGGCGAGGATTGTGATTTTTCAAACAATATTAAGAGGTGAGAAATGGTAGTTTTCAAAATTAGTGTTGTTCCTTATAACAGGCAAAAGAGTATTTTACATAATTTAAGCTTTGTCCCAGACGGGAAAAAGGATTAGACGATAAAAATGTATATTCATCAATAGATAAAAAGTTACATCAGACAATTATTATCCATGTTCTAACAGCATTTTTTATATAGAGCACTTACCGAACAATGATATTAACGTTTCAATGAAATGTAATCCACCTAATTTTAGAGTAAAATGTTTAGCAAATAGTTATCTAGTTGAGCAATAATTACAGCCGTCATCAAGCTTACAAAGTTCCATATTGGTCCAAAACTAACTAGAAATTGTTGAAAACGAAAGAAAAGTAAAGCATTCTTCCATTAAATGGTATAATGTAAAACTTGGAATTAGGAAATTTATTAAGTTACCGATTGAAATTGATCTTCTGGAACCGATGGCGTGATCAGTTTGTCATGTAAAAGAGATAAGGCAAACGATTAATAATACTTTTACTGATACATATATGTTTAATACAAATCAGTTAAAAGTTGTTTTCGCAAATGTAGGTATATTTATTACGAAATAGTTTGGTTCTGCAATGATTTACAAAACGTAAAAACTACGTATCATTTGCAAAGATTGATAAGTAGGTACTCAAGGTAAAGATAAGTGGAATATAAAATGTATATTGTGAAATAGTATGGATATTTTAATGTTCAGGATATGTGTAAAAATGTACTAGAATTAAGTTTAATTAATTCCACTTTGCTTCTTGTTTGGTTATCAGGTGATGTGAATCACACATTTTATGGATACTACATTTTATTAAAACCATCGATTTTAAAACAGGTTATTCATCACCAGTAGAAGGATGACAGGGGAATCGGCCCCTCTTTTCCACCAGTATCCTCATTTCCACACACTTTCTGGCCCAAATAGTTTTCTTCGACTAGCCATTTCATCTTTTGCGATAAATATATCTTGTTTGGTATCAATTAATATCAGATTTTTCTCAACTATCCGAATTTCCAGGAACTTTTCAGATTGCATTTTCCCCCAGAGAGCTACTATCATTTTAAGATTTTTTTACCATCAGCGATTTCTGACCGTCCATGTGATACATCAAATTAGTCTACAATTTTACGCAGAATCCAAATCTGTAAACAGATTTAAAATTGGGGCAACCCCTTAGCGTTTTACACACATACCCTCTACCGAACATATAAAAGATTATTTCTTGTTTCTTTCGAGATAAATCTATCTTGTTTGGTATCAATTAATATTAGATTTTTTCAGCTACCTAAATTTCTAGAAATTTTTCAAATTGCATCATCCCCCTGAGAGCTACCCTCATTTTAAGATTTTTTCTACTAGCAGTGATTTCTAATCACCTCTCCTTTTTAACATCTAGAGTCCTTTAACCAAACACTTAGAGGTATTGACACAAAGAAATTAAGCACACAAAAGTTTAATAATTTATTTTATACGATTTACAGTTTAATAAACTAATGGAATACAATTTTTACATTGCAAAGTATAACATTATTTTATTTTCTTCGTGTAGCCGAGTAAAAGCAGTTGAAAGTAATCTGTAACAAAAAAGACATTAATGTGTTGTTTATAAAGAGAGGAAATGTGTTTTCGATCAATAAGACATATTGTTGTTAATCTAACAATAAATTTTACCGTCCAGCGACACTGCGTGTAGGTAAAAACATGTCGCCGGGAACGAAGGGATTATTAAGGATGTGAATGGTGGGTACGTCCTATAACTAACTTACATGCTACTATAAACAAAACTTTAAAAAATACTTATCCTATATCTTTATGCCCCCAGGTGTAGGTTGATATGCTTCCGGGGATAACGTAATGTTTGACATCTTTGTCCGAAAGACTAATTTTATTAATCAACTGTATATAAAGCTGGTGTGTAATAATTACAACTGGTACGCGTTGTTAGTCAACAAGCATTTTGCAGATTACAAAGACAACAAGATATTGGTTGTCCAGCGAGCACCACGTTGAGGACACATGTACACTCTCTCTACCAGAATAGAAACAGGAAGGATTTGAAAAAAGCGCAGGTGGAAGAAGACCTTAAAAATTATAGAATCTTAAAACTAATATATACAATAGATTTACAAAATCTATACAAATATAAGCAACTATCTTAGACATATATCTTTATGCCTCCATGCATAGGTTACTACACAACCAGGGATGACGTAACACTTGTCATCTTCGCTCGATAGACTAATTTTATTAATAAGCTGCGTGTACAAATCGTGTTTTTACTCCGGATACATACGCCGGCAAGTACTCGATAACACCCAAATAAAGAATTGTATGCTTGGTAACTGTTACCTTCCGCTTCTCTTGTGTACGCCAGGCACATCCCTGCCCATGCGCATCCCTGCCCATGGGCACCCCTCTCTCTGTGACTGCCATTTAAAGGTGACGTTATAGCTTTTTATAAAAAAAGAACAATGTAATACTATTCTAAAGTCTTTATTCTGACATAATACATAACAAAATTTAAAAATATTTAATGCCAAGCATGGAACCATTTAAACTTAATTTTAATACAAAGTAATACACCGAAAACAGTCCTTTCATTATGTTTGTTTGGAGTGGTTTTAATTTTAACTAATTTTATTTGCAGCTTAAAATTTAAATCGACACCCAAGTCTATCTCTTTTTCTAGCCAATTGTTTGATATATAGAGACCGTCTAGGTTTTCGAATTGCAAAATCTACCAAAGTTTGTCACTATTTATAAAGCTTTTGATTCCACCGACAACCAGATCCATTCTGTGTAGCTATTTTGGAAGACAGACACTTCTTTCCCTTTTGGTCGCTTCCTTAAAAAATTGCAAACCGTACGTTACGAAACGCACGCTCACAACACGAACAATTATGAACTTTATTTTTAAAGCTTGCTGTTTAAAATTTTAATGCGTTAGAGCACTTTTCTACTGTGTACCTTTCTGTATAACTTAATGTTAACGTCAACAACTTGCTCTTTAAAATTTTAATGCGGTAGAGCACTTTCCATTGTTTGGTTTTCTGTATAAATTAATATTAACGTCAACAACTTTCTGTGTTTAATGGTACGTTCTTAAATCTTACGAGGTGCGCTTCTTAAAGCAGATGCTACTGTATGGTTTCTCTATTTCCTGTACATATTTAGGGTTTGTACATATTGTAAGTGTTTTGTATTTAAATAAGATTTTATTCTCGATATTTTAAAATGTTTAAGTTCATACTGTACTATATGTAAATTGATGTTTTGTGTACATCACGTTGTAACGAACGATTACGTGAATGTGCTATGACTTTTGTAAATATTCATTTGGGACTGTATGTTTTACTTAAGTGTGGTAATATAGTGTTTTTCTGAGGTTTCCGGTTCTTTCCTTTCTATAGCACCTACCCCACTCTACGACGTTTTTGAGTTATCCCGAACTCGAATCCTTTTGGAGTTCGATCCTACCATTCTGTCCTTATGTTTGTTGCAGTATTCGGTGTAGGCGATCTTTTCCACTTACTTTGCTGCTTTCTGTCTTGTTTGCACAGAGTACCGTTAACAAATAATCAGCCCGTGATCCCCCTTCATAGCAACCAAATTTGATTTTTGAAGAAGTTTTTTTCTTCTTCAACAACCCAGTAACGCTTTAAGAATAATTCTATTTATCCTTTGAAATCTCGCACCCGTTCTTCTATCAATATCCCCAATCTTGAGCCGAACCGCGCAAATAACTGACAGTAATGGAACATCTTTACTTTCAGGAACACCAGCTTCCAAAAATATGTAAATGGATGCACAGATTTGCCAGACGAAAAGTATCTGCTAGTACTTCCCAGCTCTTGATATAGACATACAATTTGGATACCTTACTGACCAGGATAAAACGGCTCTTGTCTAACGGGTTTACAGTTCTACATTCACTATCAATTACTACCTCATTATTCTCTACTTGCTCTATATCAGAACCAGATACACGTATCGCTTTATTACTTAACTTATTATACTAGCAAAAATATTAGCTTTCATCTGTTCAATTGATTTCTTCAAAATTACGTTATTGCAATTTATGCTGCTAATATTTGCAGCCAATTGCTTTAAAGCGTCTGCAATCTCGACTGCTTGTAAAAAATGTGTACCAGTTTTAACTTTGCTCCTCGTATTGTACGCGTGCGATATCAATTATACTAAAGCGCATATTTTGCCCTTGCGCAGTTACTTAATATTCAAGCTAACAATAACTGTATTACGCATTAAATCAAGAACATTGACTACCGAAACCAACAAATAATAATGTTTTCATAAGCATTTCTTCAACCAGTTAGCAATAACAGTAGGTAGGTAAGGCCGGTCCTAATTCAAAACGCGACAGACGTATTTTCCATGTGTAGAATACGTCTGTCACGTTTTGAATTAGGATCGGCCCTATATAATTTCAATGTAAAATAGTCGTGAAAACATTTCAATGTAAAATAGTTGTGAAAACATGAATTCTTATATACTTTCAATGTAAAATACCTGTGGGCACGTTTTGAATTAGGATCGGCTTTATATTACTTTCAATGAAACACACGTATGTTGAAAATGTAAGTGCAGAGAAAATGTGTAGCTGTTTTGAATTCGGTTTTCTAGCGAGAAGTTACACGTGCACCGTTTTGAATTAGGATCGGCGTTATATACTTTTAATGTAAAATGTGAAAACCTGAATTCTTTTCAAATGTAAAATACTTGTGGGCACGTTTTGAATTAGGATCGGTTTTATATTACTTTCAATGGAACATACATACTTCAAAACACACGTATGTTGAAAAATGTAAGTGCAGAGAAAATGTGTGTAGATGTTTTGAATTTGGTTTTCTAGCTAGAAGTTATAAAGTATGACAGATGCAAAATATCGCATTCAAGTCAATTGTGTTTAATTAAAGTGGATTCTGATTTATGTTTAGAGGCTGCAAATACACATGGGCCGGTTTCAATTCAAAATGTGTTCACACTCTTGTGATAGGTTGAAAAGTGGGTTGGCAAAGTACGCAGATGGTGGTAATCTGCTATATAAGGAGATTGCTCCTAATATTAATTTAATTAGTCGAAGTTTACTGCATATATTTACATACAAACATGTATATAATTGATATTCAGGGATTTAAATACAAGAAAAACGAGTTTGTGTGTAAAGAAATTGCGGTTTTGGACTTGTTGAAAGGTGTTGTTTGGCATCAAATTTTTAAACTACCAATGCAGTCCAGTTGTTTGAGCCAAGATGATATAAAACATAACGACTGGGTGACAAAGAATATTCATGGTCTTTCTTGGGACGAATCTTCGACGGCTGGAATGGTGTTATCATATATAGCGCTTTATTTGAAGCAAATTATCCTACCCGGTGAAGAAGTATTTGTGAAGGGTCTAGAAAAGAAGAAATTGTTTGAAACCTATCTAATGCAAAACGTTGTAACTGATATGCTTGCACTAGGTTGTCCTAAGCTATCGGAGTTAAAAATCAACAACCGTTTAAAATATAACATCCATTGTTGTAGACACAGCAATAATAGTTGCAATGTGCAAAACAAAATACCTTGTTATTAAAAGAATGGCTTGATAATAATAAAAAACAATAGAAAGATTGTGTCTGTATTATTTATTTTAATATAATTTTACAATGTTAGCCGAAGCAAATCATCCGACCCGGTGAAGAAGTATGTGTAGGGTCTAGAAAAGAATAAGAAATAGATGGAAACCTATTTATTGCAAAACAAAATACTTTGTTATTAAAGAATGGTTTGATAATAATAAAAAAACAATAGAAAAGATTGTGTCTGTATTATTTATTTTAATATAATTTTAGCCGAAGCAAATTATCCGACCCGGTGAAGAAGTATGTGTGAAGGGTCTAGAAAAGAATAAGAAATAGATGGAAACCTATTTATTGCAAAACAAAATACTTTGTTATTAAAAGAATGGTTTGATAATAATAAAAAAACAATAGAAAAGATTGTGTCTGTATTATTATTGTAGTCAGTAAGAAATCTTTAATGCTGATGTCTGCAGAAAAAAACAATTAAACTCAGACAGCACGAATGGGACTCCCAACCCTGAAAGCAATTATAATTGATCAACGCAAAAATACATTGTGTGTTTCATTTCATATTACTCCCGATTTAATAACTACGTAATCTCTGTTTTCAGAACGGTGTAAAACAATTTTTGACTTTTTAATCTGAGTGCATATTTCGAATAGATGCTCTCATTTCTTTGCGATTAAAGTTAGAAATGCATTTCAAATAGATGCTTTTATATTTTTTTTGCAATTGAAATGCATGTGATCTAAAATTGCAAAGTTGCCTTCAGTACGTAACTATGTAAATGCAAATGCTGAATAAGTATTAGACTAGACTATCGTTGATAAGAAAAAAAGCTGTCTGATATGGGTTGAATTTTCTGCTGTTCTTGTTTCTTGTTGTTTACTATCTTTATATATACTCAAGATATGTGTGTGATAATCGCTCAATCTTTATTGTCAAGTTGTAGTTGTGTTCTATAGAACAAATCAAAGATGAAAACTTTTTTTTAAAATTGCCCTTGTCAGGAAAGAATAATGATAGTGGTTAGGTTAAAAAATTATTGAGTAGTTTATAATCAATCCAAATGAAGTGCTTTAAAAAATTGTTTACTCCGTGAGCAGATCCACCAATTGCAACGTTAGCATATATTTCAATAGATTTATTTCTAGTTTATTTGAAGTGGAGCATTTCATAAATTTCCTCGTTTATATATTTCTTGCAGATAAACTGAGTTCGCGATTTAATAACTACAATTTGTTATTCTTTAAAAGCGAGAATGAGAAAATTGGTGCAGTCAGTCTGTCTATCTGTTTGTCTGTCTTTGGCAAATCTTTCGAGATATCTGTACAATTTGTTAAATGGTGTAAAACCAGTAAAGAGCTATTGCGTTGATCAATTATAATTGCTTTCAGGGTTGGGAGTCCCATTCGTGCTGTCTGAGTTTAATTGTTTTTTTCTGCAGACATCAGCATTAAAGATTTCTTACTGACTACAATAATAATACAGACACAATCTTTTCTATTGTTTTTTTATTATTATCAAACCATTCTTTTAATAACAAAGTATTTTGTTTTGCAATAAATAGGTTTCCATCTATTTCTTATTCTTTTCTAGACCCTACACACATACTTCTTCACCGGGTCGGATGATTTGCTTCGGCTAACATTGTAAAATTATATTAAAATAAATAATACAGACACAATCTTTCTATTGTTTTTTATTATTATCAAGCCATTCTTTTAATAACAAGGTATTTTGTTTTGCACATTGCAGACTATTATTGCTGTGTCTACAACAATGGATGTTATATTTTAAACGGTTGTTGATTTTTAACTCCGATAGCTTAGGACAACCTAGTGCAAGCATATCAGTTACAACGTTTTGCATTAGATAGGTTTCAATCAATTTCTTCTTTTCTAGACCCTTCACAAATACTTCTTCACCGGGTAGGATAATTTGCTTCAAATAAAGCGCTATATATGATAACACCATTCCAGCCGTCGAAGATTCGTCCCAAGAAAGACCATGAATATTCTTTGTCACCCAGTCGTTATGTTTTATATCATCTTGGCTCAAACAACTGGACTGCATTGGTAGTTTAAAAATTTGATGCCAAACAACACCTTTCAACAAGTCCAAAACCGCAATTTCTTTACACACAAACTCGTTTTTCTTGTATTTAAATCCCTGAATATCAATTATATACATGTTTGTATGTAAATATATGCAGTAAATTTCGACTAATTAAATTAATATTAGAAGCAATCTCCTTATATAGCAGATTACCACCATCTGCGTACTTTGCCAACCCACTTTTCAACCTATCACAAGAGTGTGAACACATTTTGAATTGAAACCGGCCCATGTGTATTTGCAGCCTCTAAACATAAATCAGAATCCACTTTAATTAAACACAATTGACTTGAATGCGATATTTTGCATCTGTCATACTTTATAACTTCTCGCTAGAAAACCAAATTCAAAACATCTACACACATTTTCTCTGCACTTACATTTTTCAACATACGTGTGTTTTGAAGTATGTATGTTCCATTGAAAGTAATATAAAGCCGATCCTAATTCAAAACGTGCCCACAAGTATTTTACATTTGAAAAGAATTCAGGTTTTCACATTTTACATTAAAAGTATATAACGCCGATCCTAATTCAAAACGGTGCACGTGTAACTTCTCGCTAGAAAACCGAATTCAAAACAGCTACACACATTTTTCTCTGCACTTACATTTTTCAACATACGTGTGTTTCATTGAAAGTAATATAAAGCCGATCCTAATTCAAAACGTGCCCACAGGTATTTTACATTAAAGGTATATAAGAATTCATGTTTTCACAACTATTTTACATTGAAATGTTTTCACGACTATTTTACATTGAAATTATATAGGGCCGATCCTAATTCAAAACGTGACAGACGTATTCTACACATGGAAAATACGTCTGTCGCGTTTTGAAGTAGGACCGGCCTTACCTACCTACTAATAACGATGATACTCAAATCAATGGCCTTGCAGGCACTATAATTAAAACAACAGTTCAATTTTTAGAGTTTTGTAATAACGCAGACTTTCGGTCAATATCGTTTACAGTAATGTAAAAAATTAAACAACCACGTTGAGCGCCATTTTATATATTGCCCTTTTTGCTGTTATTCAAGCTGCTTGTGTCTGAATACCTAGAAGTGCAAAATTTGTGGTCGTCCTTTGGATTCAATGCCCAACTAACCGGACGACTACACCTGTAAACTGGTTAGTTTATATTATCACTCCAACTGAACTGAATACCTTAGCCAAACTTACGTAACACACATTTAATAATTAATTAGTAAAAGACATTATACATTTACAAGAAACTTCTCGACGACGATTGAAGTAACCAGTCTTATTTCTAATTAAATTTGGGTATAAATTGTTTCGACCCAAACACATAGCGTGTAATCAAATCCTACAATTATCTGTATTAATTAGCCTCTGGCAGGCTTGGGTATTTCAACGAATTTTGCATGCACAACGAAGTCGAGATGCTAGTCCCTACACGTAGGATTTCAAGTTATTTGTATAGATTCCTTGGATTTTCAAATCTTCCATGGTTTCTCAAATCACGTAGGTCTTATTTGTGTAGTAAATTTAATGAACTTTGCTTTATCAGCTCTCTCTAATTATTTCCTATCTATCAAAGTGTTGGATTTTATACTGTCTTGGTCACCTAGCTTTATATTTATTGATATATGAAATTATATGCCGTTTTCTGTAAATCGCATTTATAAACCTGCTTGTTTAAATGGGATTCCTCGTATAATAATGATGCACTACTCACGCGTATTGTGTTGCAGCTTCTTTCTACTTCGTTTTATGACTTATAAAGTTGTTTATTTAATTGAATCTTTTGGAAACCTTGTTCTTTCTTTAAGTCTAATTATAATTATAGTTGATGTACAGGGCGTTGGCATTTGCTTTCTCGCCAAATCGTCAAATTTTGCATTTTCCTTGTAAAATATTTAGTTTTCTGGATTTTTATAAAGCGCACTATCCTAGTGATCCTATATACTCCTAAATGACCCTATTATCATAGCAATATACATATATATATATATATATATATATATATATTGTTGTGATACTGTAGCAATACCCCTTTTCGCCCTTTTTATGAATTAAAAGGTAAAAATGTTTAAATTCTTTTGATTTTTAATATATAATTTTAATTGCGTCGGCTAGCTCAGTTATTAAATTACGCACGGAGCTTGCGATAATACGACAAACAAAGCCTTTAAACATACTATCTACCTCTCCTATTTTAATCTCTAAATCAAAACACCATTAAGCACAAATTATTATAATGTTCTCAAAAATATTTACAACGTATGAAAAAATTAAAATTCTATAACTGGAATGTTCTTCTAATAATTGAATCAATAAATTTAATAATTATTGTAACCAAGGACGATCAAAAAGTTGACAAAATCACTAATATTATTAATTATTAATTGAAGCCTGATGAACGTTTATTTAACCTCATTTATATACGTAATTTACAACGTATACCCAAAATTAAATTTTGCCGACCCTTCACATAAATTATCATGAAAGCAACTTTTAAAGTATTTAAATTTGTAATATTTATTTAAGTGTTAAATATTGAGTTATTTAGTTTAGCAAAGTGCAATGAAATATCCACAAATGAAATACAATAATAATAAACATTCAGATTGGCTAACCTGTTATTTTTCAGCTTAAATCAGTCTCTGGTCCAACCGTTGTGTGCATCCGTCATAGGATCCTCTTAAATACACTAGCGTACTCTATTAAACTCCTTTAGCATAAATCAACTCTTTTGTTCCAGTAATAATTGCTTCAGCATTTAGTTAAACTTGTTCCCATATTTATATAGACTGGACTCCAGTAATTATTTAAATTTGTCTCCGTAATTGTTTATAGCTGTCTCTGGTGATTCTTTAGAGATTCTTTAGAGTCGTTTTTCTATTTAAGAGTAAAACGACAAACCGTTAATTTTCCATATTCAGCGGAATTATTTCATACTTCACAATTACTCACTTAACGTGTATATTTTAGTTTTCAAAAACGTGAACTGTACTTTACTTTATGATGAACTGATTTGTTTACAAATCTGGTCATATTTAAATGCACCGTCTATCTATTGACAAGCGCAAAGTTCGCTGTTTGTGTATAGACTTTTATATCAAGTTTTCGGGTATTCCATGGTATTATGGTTTATATTAACATCAACGTGTTTCTCTTGTCACGTACGATTTCAAGTTAATAGCATTGATCTGCTTAGATTTTCATACTTCTAGATAAGTAAACCGTTGGTTGTTCAAATAAATTTGGTGAATTTTGATTTTTAATAAACATGCTTTGTTTGTTTCCAATAAATCAGGGGTCGATTATAATTCTCTACTCACGTAGACGAATACAATGTGTGTATTTAATTATCTACGTTTTGTATCCTACGCATTATTAAACCTGATTGTATTAATTAGGATTCTTGATGTAATAATGTTGCGTTATCCACGCGTGTCGGGTTTCAGCTTGCATTTATGTTATTTAACGATTTGCGGATTTGGTTTATTCAAATAAATCTTCAAAATATTTTTCATTAACTGAATTAATTACGATTATTATCTATCTACAGGGCGTTGTCATTTACTTTCCAGTCTAATCATCGTATTTCTTGTTTTCTTCAGAAAACTGTGTGGTTTTCTGAGCCCTTATGTATTTTATGTAGAGTGCGTTATACTCTTGGTCCTAACTGCCCCTAAATCACCCTATTAACCCAGCATATTATATATATATATATATATATATATATGTATACATATATACAGCGTGTTCATTAAGTATGTATTCAAACTTTACGGAGTTATTATTTGGAGAATTCTAAAACAATGTTTTTATAAGCATAGGTATGTAAGAGCTTTGTTAAAAAGAAATTGAGTAGTAGATGGAAAACAGTTCTTATAGACCCACCACGCAGTTACGTTACTAATTTCGTCTATGCGGGCTCGCAAACACTAGTTTTGAGTTGATCTCGACCACTTTGGCATTGACATTAGCCACATTGACATTGGCAACCGTCACGTCGACTGCTATCAGTTGACATGGGTAAATGTCTTTTTTGACAGCTATCACTTTAATACCTTCACCATTTTACGGCGGTTATCTTTATTTGACTCACCCTGTATACACCTAGTATACAAGTTTTGCAACACTCTGTATATTTATACATTTGCAATATCCTGTATATCGGTAGGATTGACGAACACTACACCACCATCACCATTATACTGGTTTTAATCGTTCTAGATTACTTTGAGATTGACAACTGTCACATTCACTTTGACACATCCACCATTTTCAATAGTTCTATCTGCATCTCTACTGCACACGAGGAAAAAACGAGGGTAATTCAGGTGTTCCGACGGGAAGGATTTTACATGCAATTTTTCTATATGTACTTCGTATAAGCGTAAAAAGGATAGTCATATCGATATTGTATGCACGTCATTTTACAGCAGTTACCAACATTGTTTTCATTTTGACATAATCACCAACCTCTAGACATCAAACATTAGATTCTGATTAATATAGATGCATAACAATCAACGTGATATATTATTTCATTAGGCTACTATATATTAAGTGAAATATTGATACAGTTAATCCTGTTACACGGATATATCGGCAATGTTGATCGTATGTCGACAATATTGTACGGATAACCAATGAGAATAAAGGACCCGTCTGTGAAATTTTTATTATAGATCAAAAACATATAAAACAGTCTAAAACTGTTTTGTTGAGTAAATCGTCAATACAATTTATTCTAAGCATAAAGACACGATTACGTATTTTAATACGCATGATACTAGTTGTCATTTTCGTTGTAACATGATTATTTCCAAAGCCTACTGGATTGCGTTCCAAATTGTAAGATAGAGATACGTGACATCCTCCTCCCGAAAAAAAAAGAAAAACTATAAATTTAGTCTAACAGGAGAAAAAAAAATTAAGAATTTAAATGAACCAGGTGTTCATTTACTCTAATTTAGAATTTGGTACGCAAGTTATTGACGTTAATAATGTTCATGTACAAAGACAAAGGAAACAGTAAAAAGTGATCCAATGCAAGCTTTGATTTCCTAATTTTGAGTTGCAGAATAATTACATAATCGCTTGTGCATTGCGAAAGTGGATTTGTAACGTGCAGTCTGCAATTTATTGGGTAATCATGAGTACGAAACTACAGAACCATTAAAAGAAGTGTCTATCTTCCACAATAGTAAAGAAAACAGAAAAACCGTACCTTAGACCAAGCTGTCTGCCACTCTGGTACCATCTTTTTGGATTCGGAAATGCGGCCTGCATTCGTCGATGGACGACCCAATTTGACTATTTAGAACACTACATACAATGACGTATTTCAACATCACGACTTACAACGTTTCTTTGCGCTCTAAGGACCTTAGATCGTAATAGAATAAAATAGAGTTGTCTGTTCTACAGTTCGGCTTGTATCTATACAGATTGAGAACAACGGGAGAAGGTAACATAAAACAGTTCCCAGCGACAATAAGTGAGATTTTCTGAGAACCGTAGCTGCCAGTATCCTCATAAGACAGCTGCCAAGCACGGCCTGTGAATAAAGAGATAACATGACGGCTACCAAGAATTGCAACGAAGAGAACAACCTTATTGCTTTGAAACACCTACACAGCTTTTTTATAAACTTTATTTCTTATTATTCTGTTACCTAAAAAATTAAAACACCTGACCCGTTCCCTGACTAACCCGTTATTGAAAGTTAAAATGAAAGTTTATTGTTGTTAATGTGTTCGAAATCACCCTGATAGGGGAGGTGCATGCGTGCGTGCGTGCGTGCGTGCGTACGTGCGTGCGTATGTGCGTGCGTGCGTGCGTACGTGTATGTGTGAAAGCTAGTACGGAGTTGTGTATATGTGTTTGTGTGTAAGCAGTGGTGTCGTGGGACTGCTTCCCCCTCCTGTTCTCGACCGTCTGCCGTTGGAAATCAGAAACTGAAAAGTCCGCATTCCTGCACGTGACCTGACCATCGGCAGCCGGAAACCAGAAGAGTCACGTACAGTCCCAGTGTGTTTGCGTGCTAGTGTATTTGTATTTGTGCTGGTGATGTTTGTGTGCGAATGCAAAACCGTATGTGTGAGTTTGTCTGTATGTAGTGGTGTCATAAAATGGTGTCATGGGACTGCTTCTCCCTCCAGTTCCCGACTTTCGGCAGCTTTTAAATCAGGAAACGAGAAGTCCGCATTCCTGCTCGTGTCCTGGCCATCGGCAGTTGGAGAACCTTCCGTAGGAAGTATGTAGCAACCCGTTGCTTTACTATTAGATCTAGTGGCATTATTCCCAGTGCTACGGCCAACGCCTCTTGCAAGGTGTTGCAGTAGGCCTTGTTAACCGCAGCATGAGTCCCTTTTGCGTCGAGTGCGCTCGTCGTGGGGATTTTACTAGATTCATCCTGGGATGCCACGTGTTTGCTCCATGAATTATCACGGATGTCATCACGCTGTTTACGTAGAGTTTGACACATTTGAGCGGGCTAGATTGGCGATGCCTTGCATTAAGCTTTTTGCTTTTGCGCACGTCGTTTGTACGTGATCTTCAAAGTTTTGTTTCTCGTACAGGATAACCCCAAGGTACTTAGTTTGGGCGATCTTTTAACTCCCTCGTGTCGTAGCAGGATTTGGGGGTTCTACGAGAGATTCCTCTTCATCAACATGTATATGATTTTGGACGCAGAAATGAGCATCTTCTTGCTTCTACACCAGTTGTCTATTCACTCTACTGTGGTTGTAGCTTTCTGCTCGATTAGGACCCTTGTATTCCCCTTCATAACGAGTATGTCGTCCGGTTAAGCAACGACAGTTAAAACTTCTGCCATGGTCTGAAGGTCGTCCACCTGCACAGCTACAAGATAACAGAGCACCGATTGATAGAAGTACTTGGTATAAACCTCTTAGAAGTGTTTATTTACTAGGCAGGTGGTTAAAGCGGCCTAATCTTTTAAGGAAAGCCATACATGTATGTGCAGCTGTAGTTAAAACCTATTCACTGCAGGTGTTAGAACATTTTCAGAAAATTCGTAAGGTAAAGTTGATAAGTAAATGTTTGAGTTTATAATGCGACTATCAAGAAAAAATATTAACGAATAAATACTTGAGGAAATTTTATAAACTAGCACTAATTTCAACTGGAAGGAAATTGAGCTTGTTGATCGATAGCTTTTATGATTTGTTTAGAAATTTTAGGGCGTTTTGCGTAAAAGTAGTTTGAATTAAGATTCATACAGAAATGCTTGCAGGATTTTACGTAACAGATTTTTGATTAAGTTTTTTGCGTTTGCTGTCATCATTGTTTGCAGGTCCTATTAGACGTATCAGTTAATCAGTTCTTAAACGAGTATTATTTTCCTGTGAGAAACCAACAAAGTGCGTTTTTTCTTATGGTCATCTCTTTCCCTTTGCGTTTAATTTTGACATAAGGACTGTTTCCGTTAATGAAGAGGGGAACATATCAGATATATAATCTGTTTTAAGAAAATCTTCATCTTGTAAAACGTGTATGATTTTTATATTGCCTTCTATCAGTTTGTCCAATTTACCTAGTCGCCCCCAACAATAATGTAAGTTTTAGGTAACAGTATGATTCTCTGTTACTAGTTACTGCTTTATTATATGTGTAAGACCGAAATGCAGCTGCCTTTTATCATTCTATTATGTGAAATTGAGAAGATGAGCAGTTCAGCTTGTTATTACAAAACTCAGTTCCACGCGTCATCCTGCTTGCCTTTCGTAGTGTGGTATTGGACGATGAATTGCCATCACCGTGTTTATTTTTAATTAGAGCAATTAGAAACAATAGTATTGTATTAATAATCTGAATTATTAGTTATATTTTTATTTCACACGGGGTAGGAACCGTCGGCCATGTTTATCCGGTTATGTCGACCACAGTTGCATGGCTACCAGCCATGTTGTATGTCACTCGCTTGTCATAATAGTCGATTAAATTTATCTCACCAGATATCAGAGTTAATATAGTTATAGACAACACATATTTTATAGTTTTGTGGCACCCTGTATGTTTCCGATTGACATACACCACCATCACCATACTGGTTTTGGTTGGCCCTGGGTTTCTTTAACATACACATCTACTAAATTTGACACATCCTCCATTTTGACGGTGGTTATTATATTCCATTTAGTTTATATAGGAATCTATCTTTCTCTGTGGGAGACGGGGAAATACACGTGCAAGAGAAGAACTGCAACAGTTAGGATTTTACATGTAAGTTTCTCTAAATGTACTTTGAGCGGATGAAAAGTAGACATACTGATACTACTTATCATTTTACAGTAATTACCAACTTCGTTTGAATTTTGACACGCCTGTCAATTTATACCTTAGACACCAGACAGTAGATTATGGTGAGTGTAGATGCATAACAATCAACGTGAACTTGATTGATTTAATACATATTAAGTGAAATACAGATAGACGGTTAATGCTGTTGCACGGATATATCGGCCATTTGTTCAGATGTGTCCACCATATTGTACAGCCGACCAGTGCAAATGTAGGACCCGTCAACAATATTGGTCGGATATGTCGATCACAGTTACATTGCTACGAACTATGTAGTTTGTCATTCGTTTGTTAAGGTATTTACACTTTTGCATTAGCCGGTATACAAGCTGGGTTGATGGACACCAGCACCATCACCATCACTGGTTTTGGGTGTATACACCACTTTGATAGTGACTGCTGTCACTTGTCACTTTGATACATTTGACTACAGTTACTTTGCTACGAACTATGTTGTATGACACTCGTTTGTTAAGGTATTTACACTTTTGCATTACTCGGTTTACAAGTAGGGTTGACGGACTCCAGCATCACCACCACCAATACCATACTGATTTTGGATAGTTATACACCACTTTGATAGTGACTGCTGTCACTTGTCACTTTGACACATTTGCCATTTCGACGGCGGTCATCTTTGAGACAGCTGTCACTTTGATACATTCGTCATTTAGGTAACGGTCATCTTTGACACAGCTTTCACGTTGATCCATTCGCAATTTTGACGGCGATCATCTTATTACAAAACGCCATGCTCCATCCACGCCATGGATCATTGCCGAAGTTATCATAGTAGTTAACTTTTTTCTCAGCTTAATTATTTTGAAAAACCCTTAAACCAATCGAACACAAAAAGCTTTAAACTTTTTCTACATTTCACTTTGACATATCAGCCACTTTGACGTATACCATTTGACACAATTGTCACTTTGACACGTCCACCTGTCTACAAGTTTTACATCTGTATATTTTGCAATATCCTGTATGTCGCGCTTACTTCATAGTTGTTGGTGAAAAGAAAAGTTGATTGACGCAAGACTTGAACCCGGCTTCGCATGCATCTTACTACTAAAACGTATAACTACAGACGATTATGTTCAAAAGCTCCTCGAGAAGATATTGTTTAGCAAAAATACTTACTACATTCTTGTTTTTGGCGTAGTCGGTCTACGTGTAGATACTGAATTTGTTGACGAATAAATATTTTAAGGTACATGTTTAATATTTATTTTGGTAATGATGCTGTTGCTCATATTCACCCTGTCTACTTAAATAATTCGGTACACAACAAGGAAGTAAGGAAAACGTTGATTAATAAATAGTTTTCTAAGTGTGGTTAATTGTAAAAAAGTCGCAAGCCCTTTGAGTGAAAACTTCAATACTTGTTTACGAGAATTTTTTGAGAGAAGAACTTTAAAATAAAACGTGAATAGAAAAAACGAGAGCGTAATAATTCGCTCCTGTTTCTATACACAGAGTTGCTAAAATTTTATTGGCTGGACTTATTTAACCTCTAAATCCACAACAATATATATATATATATATATATATATATATATATTGCCGTGGAAATCGGTATAATTCGGGAACTAAGCTTTTAACATCGATCCTTCACCTGGGCCAACATAAAATTTTCAAAAAAATTAAAAATTTTCCTTACTCTTTTTATTAAAACGCTTTCGAATTTCTTCTGCTTCACTGGCAAGCTCAGCTGAGCCTCTTCTCGAATACCTAAATTTACAGACATACTTCTTTCACACTCGCACACCATTTAATAAAATCACCAAATAATACAACAACCATACAACCTTTTATTTACACCTATTGACAGATAAATTATATTTACACAAGTGTTAAAACAGTTTGATACAATAATTATAAAACTCAATTTATGGTATGTTTTAAAGTGCTTGATTTTTATATTGATTTTTAAACAAATTCAATTAAATATGAGTAGATGGGCCCCACATGTTACCCTAAATTGACTTCACACTGGAGTATTGTGAGCTCATGATAACCCAGTTTTGGTTGTACATGCTTTTAAAACCTTGCGTTAATTAAAACAAATTTACAGACCCGTTTACCCTTTACAACACAATTTATCCTGAATAAATTTTTAATATATTTTAAATACACCCTTTTTCAATATTCAAAATTAGCAAATTGTCCTGTACATGTATCTTTTAAAACAAGATTCTAAAACCATAAATATGCCACCAAAAGTCAACCACACAATCACAAAAATTCCACAAATGTTTATACAACAGAAATAAATAAATTACCTGGAGAATTCTTCAGTCTTCATTCCCGTCGGAAATGGTTACCATAAAATCTCTCGGCGTTGTTTCCATTTACTATGCTGCTTGTCGAATCCACAGGTCTCTACCATCTGATATATCTGCAAGATATTCGCTTTGTCTCACAGTACCATTCCATACCCATATATAATGCACACAAAATTGATTACCAGCTCTGCTTACCCCCATATATCATGCTTTCATTTAATAAATTTTGTGGTAGTAGCCGGACCTTTTATTTACTTACGCACTAACTTGTGCATCAAGTTAATAGTTGGAGGTCCGCTACTACAGTTTTATACTTTTAAACACGATATTAAATGTAACTTAATTACACACACAAACTACTCACCAAAAGCTTTATTGTTATGGTGGCCTGAATCGGTATTCAGCACTTTATCGAAGTAAAGAAGAAGAGAAGAGAACTTTAATATTTTCGCTCCGGTATTTATATAATTTTTCTAGCCCCCTATCGGACGCGTTACATTCGAAAGGCTTATTTTCTAAAACAGTTTCTAAAAATTTTGAGCATAACCGTCGCTTAATTCCGAAAATTTCTCCCGCCGTACTTGTTGCTTGCAGAGAATTCGTTTTCCACCTTTGCGTGTGCGTTCGTTTTGAAAACTGTTGGCTTTCAACCAATGACAAAATTCTCTGCCGTCACAAACTCCACTTAAGCTCTATTCATCTTCGTTCTATACATGTTTGTTGTCTCTTTCAAAACCCCACTTGAGTTACAGAAAATCGATATTGTTGACGTCCTATCTCCACTCTACGTGTATATCGTACGTGCCTTTCAATTCCTTGCTTGCTTTATATCTGTCTCTATCTGTTGCATATTACCGATTTTCCATTCCACACACTCCTTAAGATATTTGTTACCCTAGCTGTTTATCAAAACTGACGCTTGAAAACAATTTCTATGAAATCCTATCTTAAGATACGCTCGAATTCTTTTAACGTAACCTTTAACAAGCAGGTGTTTCTGTTAATTATCGACCGTTTGAACATAACAATTTTTCGACTTTCTGCTTCTTAACATCTGTATAAAACTGGTTGGTTTAAAACGAATACATTTGCCTTGGAATTATTGATTTTCTTATGCAAGCACGCTCCCTTATGCTTATATGTGTTTGATTAAAATAAATTATGGTTAATTATGCGTATCCTTGAACTTCTATTTACTTTGAAGCTTTCTTCCTTTATGTAATTCTAACATTCCAATTATTAAATCTAAAAATACGTTAATACTCGTCCGTTTTCACTAAATGAATTAAATTAATTTGGCGCGTAAATAATTTGCTGAAATTTTTTTGTTTAACACTGATTTACCCCTTTTAATCCACAACAATATATATATATATATATATATATATATATATATTGCTGTGATATTCCCTTATATTGGGCCCTACGGTTGGGCATGTCATAAAATGCTGTGATATTTTCGTTATATTAATCAAGCACTTGTAAAAATGTTAATTTATAAATCTTTTTACCTCAACTAGCTGATTCAATTAAATAAAGCAATTTTGCAATACACAGTATAATGATTAAATATTTACAACCCTTTTAAATATCTTTTCCTTTTTCAGAATTATTTACATGTCACATTTTGAAAAAATGAAGCCAGCAAAACGAGCTTTTTGTTACATTTAGAGACCTTTTGAAACGTTCCAAGATGCCTATTGCCTTTCATAAATTTATCAAAAAAACCCCGGTTTTGTCGATTCTTACATTTTTGAATTAAAACAGATTACAGAAATAAATCATATTAAAATATCTAACCTGTAGTGGTTCAGTAGCTTCTCTGCATTCCCAAGAGTTTTCGTGTCCAGTCTGAATCTTTGAGTCAAATTGGAAAGTGGATATCTAACCAAAATACTATACAAATCGTTATTAATAAGTTTATTCCAATAAAAGATTTTTCATCTCCGTAATTAACGAAACAGTAATAGAATATTAACCATTGTCAGAGATTACCAAATTAATTTAACAAGCAGTAATCTCCAGAGTCTTCCTAACTCGTATCCAAGACTCGTACCCAGGATTGTATCTAAGATCGTTTCTAAGAGTCGTAACCAAGATCGTATCCAAGATTGTATCCAAGATCGTATCCAAGATTGTATCTAAGGGTTGTAACCAAGATCGTATCCAAGATCGTATCTAAGAGGGGGGAGGGGCTCATGCTCATATTTCGTGTCAAATCAGTAACGGCTTGATTATTGCTTTCCATAATAAAGTTAGAGTATTAGGAAAGCTAGTGTTGCAAAACCCGTATACAGGGTGAGCGAAATAAATCGTGACGTAATTAAAGATAGCCACCGTCACAATGATGGAAGTGTCAAAATGATAACTATCAATAATGACATTTAACCAAATCAAATTGACAGATGTCGACGTGACGACTGTCAATGTCCAAGTGGCTGCTGTAAATAACAAAGTTGTCTAGATCAACCTGAAACTAGTAGTTTGCGAGCCCCCATGGATAAAATTATTAACGTATCTGTGTGGTGGGTTGAAAAGACCTGTTCTACACCTCCTGTCCCGTTTCTTCTTTACAAAGCTGTTTCGTACTTATACTTACAGGAGCATTTTTTTTTAGAATTCTCCAAAATATCAATCACAAGATTTGAATGCATACTTAATTAATGTGCTTCTTTCTTAATTGTTAAATGTGTGCAACTTAATTTTGGTTAAGTCTTTCACTTCAGTTGAAAACGTAACAATATAAACTAACGAGCTTACAGGCGTGGTCGTTCGGTTAGCTGGACATAAAATCCAAGGACGACCGCTAATTTTTCCAAGTGTTCAGGAACAAAAAAACTTGAAGAACAGCAGGAAATGCAATGCAAACCGAATTTTAAATTTCTTCTGGCGATGATAAGAAGCAATGGCTACCCTCATTAGTCAATTTTACTCTTGTGTATTACCAAATGCTGGCAAATTATATGCGTCAACAATTAACAATACAAATTAATATAAACAATCATGCCAAAATTTTAAGAAATTAGTACTAATCTTTCACATGACAGCTCACTGCACTCAGTTCAGCAGTCTAAGAAGCCATTTGGATCATGACTAAATAAAACGCCAAGCGAGGAAGGCCAGGCTCTTCAAACCATCACTCTTAGGAGAGGCGATGTACATCGAAGAAAACTTGAGAAACAAGACTGTAGTAGGGGTAGGGAACTTTACATTTCTTATAACAGTAGGTACGCCCTTAAGACATGAGAAGTGAGTTAAAAGAAGAATTATGGCAGAGAAATTAATCATTTTAAAGTCGATGTATTTATGAAACGAAAATAAAACAGCGACAAAAAATAACTATTCCATAAATCATGCAACATAAATAGTGTTTGTACAGAAGGGTGTTTTAAATTATCACTTTGTGGAGACAAAATAGATATCAGCTTACATTGACAAGTTTCATAATGATAATTAAAATTTAACAAAAGATATGTTTTTAAATCTAACAGTTTCGTAAAACTAATTTTAAAAAAACAATAGAGATTATTGCGTATTAGGGTACATCTACTTAAGGGCTTATTTAATACTCGAAACAATTTACACCCATCAATAATAATTCTACATAAAAACATACTAATTTAATTACATTTTCGCATGTAGATTAAAATTCAATGTCTAAGGCAAATCTCTCCTGGTTGATCCTGCCCTCTTAGGACACGTCTCGTAGTCAGCGTTAACCAAGTGGTTTCTGCTGTCTTGTCTGCATCGTTTGTCGTGCGCGTGTTCTAGGTGTCTATTTTTCCACCTAGTGGTCTGAATCTCGTGTTGTGTCCTAGTTGTTTTTTTATTTAGCCAACTAGGTCCGGTCTGGAGTGCTTGTCTGATGTTGTGTCACACATCAAGTAGTCGGCGTGGTCGTTTTTTAATGGTTTGTCGTGTGCTTTGTGGCGGTGCAACGTCTCGTATTGATGGATGTTGTGAGTCGTCTATTGTTTGGTATGTTTTTGTGGCGTTTGTTCTACAGTATTCGTATACTGTGGGAATGTTTAGGTCGTTGCGTATCGTATCGTTTTTGACGAACCACCGTGCGCCGGTAATCAGTCGAAGGATGGTGTTCTGAAGTGCATCTAGGCGTCGTAAGTTTGTGTTTGAAAGGTATGTCAGCCATGCCTGTGATCCGTAGGTGATGATCGGTCTTATGTGCGTTTTGTAGATTCTGGTCCGTGTTTCTGTCGGTAGTTTGTTGTTAAATGTCAGCATTGGATGTAGGTAGCCTTTGGTCTGTCTTGCTTTTTTAAGCGTCTCGTCTAAGTGTTTGTGGAAGCAGAGGTTTCTGTCGGTCGTCACTCCGAGGTATCGTATTGTGTTTTTCCACGGAAGTCGCTGCCCTCCAAACGTTGGCGGAGAATGTGGGTGTAGTCTGTGTCGTGAAAAAAGTATGGCTTCTGTTTTGTCGACGTTGATTCGTATTTTCCATTTCCCTAACCAGTCGGGTAGGGCGTCCAGTTGGCGTTGTAATCTTTGAGTCGCTAGTCTGGGTGGCGTGCTGTTGTAATGAATAAAGTGTCGTCGGCGTATAGTCTGCATTTGACGTTGTCGTTGCATGGTATGTCTTGTGTGTAGGCGTTGAACAGTGCTGCTGAGAGACATCCGCCTTGCGGAACTCCAGCCGTGATAGGTACTTCGTGCGATAGCTGTCCGTCTACTCGTACTTGTAGTTTACGGTCTGTAAGGTAGCTGTATGTATTGTAGTGGTACTTGGTGTGTAGTCGCTAGTTTGTACAGGAGTCCTCTGTGCCAAACCTTGTCGAATGCGTTCTGTATGTCCAGAGAAACTGCTGTCGTGACGTGAGCTTTGTTGTAGTTCTCTGCGATGTGGTCTATGGCGTGTATTACTTGTAGTGTCGTCGAGTGGTCTTCTTTGAAGCCGAATTGTACTTGTCGGTCTCGTAGGTGATGTTTTAGTTTCTGTAGTAGCAGTCGTTCGAATATTTTGGATAACGCACTGAGGAGCGATATCGGTGGGTAGTGTGACGGGTTTGTCCTTGTTTTTCCTGTTTTGTAAATCATAACTGTTGTGGGATAATGTCGTTGTAGAAGTATTCCGTTGAACAGTCTTGTGATGTATGCTAGCGTGCGTTTCGTGATGTTCTTGAGTGCTTGGTTTGTGATGTTGTCTTTTCCGGGTGCTTTTCTGTTTGCGTTGCTGAGGATGGTTTGTTTCGTGTCTTTCGGTGTTATAAGTGGTATGAAGTCTTCTGGGTTCGTTTATAGTATTTCGTCCATGGTTTCGTTAACTTCTGTTTCGTGTTGCTAGTGTTGTCGGGTTCGGTGAAAATGTTTCTTGTAGTGTCGTGGCGAATATGTTTGCCTATTCACGGGCGTCGTAGATTTTTCCGTCTGGTCCGTCTAGTGGTGCGTTGGATAGTCGATGTCTTCTTGTAAGTCCTCTGTTGAGTAGGTGTAAGTTCCCTTCAGTCTCGAGAACATTGTTGATGTGTTCCGTCCACTGTTGCGTGTTGTGTTCGCCTAGTAGGGTTTTCAGTGAAGCTTGTGTTGCGTTCAGTTGGGTTTTGATGGCTGGGTCCCTCGTTATCCGCCATCTCCGGACTAACTTCCTTTTGTGCTTGATGATGTCGCGTAGGTAGTCCGGAAGTCGTGGTCTGTTGGTGTTCCGGATTCTTGTCGTTGTTCTGTGATTTAATGCTTCTTGTAACGAATTAGTGATGTATTCCGTGGCTGCGTCGATTTGTTCGTGTGTGTCGACGGTCGGGTTTCCAGAAGTTATTTTGTGCTGTAGGTATTCGTTGAATTTCCTCCAGTTTGTTGATGTGACGGTGTTATTCGTCTCTTGTATAAGTGGCGTTGTATGAATCGTAGTTAGTATCGGTAGATGGTCGGAGCTTAAGTCTTGTATCACTTCTGTCGTGAAGTTGTACGGTATGTTTTTTAATATCGTTATGTCTAGTACGTCGTGTTGATGGTCTGGATTCGGAGGAATTCTTGTCGTTGTGTCTGGTCCGGTGATGTTGAAGTCTTTACCCAGTGAGTGAGTGAAAAGCGTCAGTCCGTCGCGATTGTTGATTCTGGAACCCCATGTGGTGTGTTTAGCGTTTAAGTCACCCATGATTATCGTAGCGGTGTCCCCGAGCATTAAGTTGTCGATGTCTTGCGTCGATAGTATTCTCGTTGGGCTTCGGTATACGGAGATGAGCCTGAGTAGTTGTCCGTCTGCGTATATTTCCACGCCTGCAGCATCTAGCTGTGTTTGCGGAAGGTCAAGTGCGTAATGCGTGATTCGTCTGTGAATAAGTACGGCTACACATCCGCTTGTTATTTGTCCTGGTTCGATGGCCTTGTTTTTCCTGTGCGTTGTGTAATTTGCAATCTTGAGTTCGTGGTTGCGGTTTAGTTTCGTCTCTCCAAGTAGTGCGATGTCGAATTCGGTCAGGAAGTGTCGTAGTTCAGTTAGTCTGCGTTTAATTCCATTGGCGTTACAAGAGAGTAGTCGCAGTTGTCGTCGTGTTCGGTGATTATCCATTAAGGATCGTGAAAATGTCGTACAGTGCATTCAGTAGAAGCGGCATAACGGGTTCCCCAGCCATGTAGGTCGTTGCGTCCACTGTAGTGCTTTGTTCAGTAGTGTCTTGGTTTTTCTGTCCTGGTCGGAGTTCGTTTGTGGCGTGACTGCTTCAGGTGCTGGAGCAGATGAAACAGTCCTTTCGGTGGTCTGAACTTCTGTTGTTGGCGTTGCGGTGGATGTCGGTGCCGTTGTTTTTGTCGACTTAGTCTTCGTGGAACGTCTGCGTCTTCGTTTCACTCGCTTCTCGGGGGTGCTGTCCATACTGACGTCGAAGGAGCTGTCGCTGTCTGCTGTACGGTGTGTGGTGGATGTCGTTGCCGTAACCGCTTCAGTCGGTTTTGTCGGTGCTTCCTGTGGGGTCTTGCGTGGTTGTGTTTTCTTATTACGGTCGACTCTCGTCCAGCCTTCCTCTTCGTCTGAGTCAGAGCTGTCGGATGTATCCTGTGCGAGTATCGGTACCGGAGGTTGGTGCGACTTCTTTTTCTTGTCGAGTATTTCTTTGTAGGCTGGACAATTTCTGTAATTCGCGGGGTGAGGTCCTCTGCAGTTAGCGCATGTCGGTGTCGTCTCTCGTTTTTTCGTATATTCGGAAGCGTAGTGTTCTTCGCTGCACTTGATGCAGCGCGGTCGGTATCCACAGTTCAAACTGGAGTGTCCGTATCGTTGACAAGCAAAACATTGTGGTATCTCCACCCTCGATTGGAAGGCAGCAACTCTAACGCCGTGGCAGTTTAGAAGTTCGTGAATATCGTAGATCGTCTGTGATGTCGCTTCGTTTTTTAAAATAACCAGGAACGTGTTGCTATATTGTTTGTCCTTGGATTGTAGTCTCGTAACGTGCTCGACATTAAATTTCCTTTCCAGCAGTTCGTTTGTGACGTCTTCAGGTGTGATGTTCGCAGCTAGTCCTTGTATTACAACCTTAAGTTATCGTTCGGTCTTCAGTCCGTAGGTGTGAAATTCGATAGCGTGTTTCTTTAAGTAGTCTTGTGCGAAACGGAATTCGTCTGCGTCAGCTGCGTGGATTCGTGCACCAAGTCCAGTTGCTCGTATGTTCAGGTCGCGTTTTGTGATCCGTTTCATTTCCTTGGCGTGCTTGATAAAATCGGGAAACGTTGCAATAGAAATGGGCAGGATTCTGTTACTTGTCATTGGCGTCTTGTTTGTAGCGTTTGCGGTCGTTGATCTTGATGTTGATGTTGATGTGCTCGTGGTTGGTAAGCTGGAGGTTGCAGTAGCGTAAGAGATGGGCGTCTTCGTCGGCTCAACAGATGGTACGTCGGGCACGATTGTGTAATGCTTGTCGGTCGGTTTGTCAGCTGTCTTTCGGGTTCGTTTCGTCTCAGTCTCGTTGTCGGATTGTTGTTCGCGTTGTCGACGTATTTTAATTGTTTCGGCGTCCATGTCGCTGTCTGTGAACGTCACCGAAGCACGCTTCGGGTTTGTCTCGTCCATCGCCCTGAAAAGAGCAATGTTTAATTCTTATAAGGTTAATTCTTATTTAATGTACTAAAAAGTACAAGTAAACTTAGCCTAAGCTAAGCTGCAGATGGGGAGAGCTTCGAAGAACGATGCGATGCGGTGTCTTCTCGCGCCAAAGCACAACTCACAACTGCTCCTAAGGTAAATCATGAACGTGGGTATTAATAAGGTCAATGAAGTGACTCACTTTTGTGAAAATATTAGGTGATGTAACCGTTAGACCATAACCGCATCGAGGATCTCCTCCATGGACAACTCCTACTATCACATTTCCATTTTCAGTATTTTGTATTAAGAAACTACCGCTGTCTGCGTGACATCCACTTTCTCCAAGTTTTTCCGAAAGGGTACAAATATGCATTTCGGTTATTTCATCGAGGTAATTACCGATACTCTGTAAACGACGGGTCCAAGCTGCAAATGACACGTGTAAGATAAACTTTGTTGGAACAGAATTCATTTACCATCAACAGTAATGATGGGCATAGCCAAATACTGTAAAGCAGTCGAAAATTCAGATGGTTCACACTGATACGCCCCCATCCTGAAACTGTTACTTTGCCGTTGAATTCTTGGTTTGGCTTTGGCAATGCAATAGGTTGTACAACTTCATTAAAAACAAAAGCACTCTTTAATTCTATGAGAGCGATGTCACTGTAAAATTAAGTTCATTAGATATTCTGGAATTCAATACGAAAATACCTACTTTAAGTTAAAGCTATATTTGGGGATGTATAACGTTTTGCTGCAATATTATGGTTTCCGCACCTTCTCTTCCGCTCTATGTGGGTGGATTATTTGGTTCATTTATTAGTTTAGTTGTAGTTCGTTTATTAATTCTTCTTGGCATTTTTCGTCTGGTTGTGTGCTATGCCATAAGGCTGACTTAGCATAAGCGTCGGCCATGTATATTATTTGTCTTTGATTATATTCTGCATTGATGTTATTCATTATTTGAAGGTATTTCTGAATGTCGTCTGCAAACTGGAAGTATAGATTAGCTAGTACCCGTGTTCCTACATGTCTTGATTTTATTTCTATGCACGTGCAGTGGGTATTACAATGCTTTTGTAGTTTTGTTACTGTTAGTTCTTTGTTGAGTATTATTGTTGTGGTTTGGCGTTTTGTTCTGCCTTTATGATCCTTGCCGTTAATGGCACTCCCCTGATTTGGTTTAAATGTGTATACGGTTCTTGTATACATAGAATGTCCGTGCGCATCTCTTCCACTACTTTCCTAAGTTCGTGTGTCACAATTTTATTGTTGTTCGCGAGTTATGTATCCCCCAATTTACCTATATATTAAATAGTAGAATCTAATAGGAATTATTAGAAACTGTTAAATAAATCATAAGTCAATTGCAACAATGTAATACAAGGATAAACCAGACAGGTTATTAACAGTTCATGAGAACGGATATGCAACTTTGTATCCGAGACGATAGTGATACTGCAGGTGGCAGGTCACAGACGGTTAAGATATTGCAATTACCTAGAAATAAGATTGAAACAATGTAACAAAGTGTAGAATTAAAAGTAAAGCAGACATAAGATCTGCAAGTTCCCACAGCCATATGAGGAGGCAGGATATTATAAAAACCCGGGAGCTCAAGGACCCGGCAGTCAGTCGTCGAACTCCATACTTCGTTGTTCAAGCTACTCAAGTGAGTCAGTCGAAGTATTCAGCTTTAACATTGCAGTTTGCTTAAGCGACTCACAATATTAGTTCAATTAATCAATTAATTTTGATTTAAAGTTAAAATCAGTTTGACAAAATTCCACATTAATTTCTGTATTAATTAAAAATAAATTTGTTAAATTTTGGAAACGTTTTTTAAAAACGCAGCTTTCAAGGCCCCAACCTTAACTCGCGTTAATCTGTATAATTTTGAGTGATTTATCTATCAGGGTGTTTGGTGTGGATTATTGATGATGTCCACTGTTTCTGGAAGTCGTATGTCAGCCTACCATGTGCCATTACTAGCTGTTTATAAATGTCGTCCGGGTCATACTGCTCTCTTTGCTCTCTCTTTCAAATACGCTTCTTAGTAGTTTCAGCAACTCTTCTGCATTTGTGGGTAGCCCATGTCTTTTTATTGATATCCTGTCTACCGCTTCTATTACAGGGAATGTAATTCTGCGTCCCTTAGAATGTATTAATCGTGTTACATGTCTTGATGCTGTTGTTAAAGATAGTGGATCCTCTAGTGCCGTCAATTGCATTCTATTTTCTATACGTTTGTATATTAAGTTTGGGTTAATTTGTAGGGTATTTATTTTTGTTTTTATTTGTTCGGTTAGAATTGTATTCTCTATGGTTTCGGATTTACTTTGAGTAATAATACTGGTTCTAGAATTGGTATCATTAGTATTATCGGTCGTTTTTGGTTTTTCTTGTGTGGTGGGTGTTGTTTTTGTTCGATCTCTTTTGATTAGTTTGAATCTCTTGAACTTGTTCATAAGTGGTGTTTTTAATTTTTGAGTTCTTCTTTAGTTTGTAAACTGTTTTCTGCAAAGGTATTTTCTGTTTATGTACTTTTGTCGTTATTGATTGCTTGTTGCTGTGTTGTTTTCTATACGCTTCTGCCTTAAGACTGTCTCTTTTTAGTTGCAATGGTGGTTTGTGCTTTTTATTTTTTGCGCTTTCTAATTTAGTATTATTGTGTGATTCCATAGTAGGTTTTTTGAATTATTCTTTCCAAGAGTGTTTTAAGTGTTGCGCATGTTTTTGGGTTACCATTGCAGCGTTTGTTCCGTCGCTGGCATGGAATACACACTTTCGGTTGGTTGCTGTTTGAACAATTTTGTTTTCGATGGTTTTCGTTGGTATTTTGTTTGTTTTCTGTTCCGCAGGGCCCGCAAGTTTCTTTTTCTCTTGTGCAATGTTTGGATACGTGCCCCAAATCTTGGCATCGTATGCATTTTGGTACGACTATGTGATCTTTTGTTGTAACTGCGCGGAATCCAATATAGATTCTGCTCAGTCGAAGAAGTATTTTTCTCATATCTGGCGACACTTCCGCTACGTGATATTGTGTAATTTTGTGTCTTGGTCCCGTCTTAAACCTTAGTGTAAAGTTGCGCTAAAATTCTTCTTTAGTGATTTGCTCTGTTAAGTTTTGTTCGTAAATCATGTTTTGTATCTCGCTTTCGCTCAAATATGTTGGAATGTCATATATAATTATTAATAGTTGTTTATTTTTGTTTTTCGCAGTTGAGCGTGGTTTCTAGTTCCCATATTGCGTTTATTTTGTTAATGTCTACCTCTGATTCAGTTTCAACTGTAAGTACTTTGTTGGCTGTGCGCATATTTTTAATTCTATTTTTTGCTCTACAGGTTTAACTGTTCTAGTGAAGATTTCTTGAACTTTTCTGGCATTGTCTCTTACTTTTGATGTTATAAATAGGGTATTGTTGCTACTTTTACTTACTCTTTCGAGAGTGTCATGTTTGGGCCCTAATTTTGTTTTTGGTTCTTTTGTTACATTTGCGTATGGCATTGCTAGTACTTCTTGTCTTTTGTTAAGTATTTCTATTTGGTCTTTGTATGTTTTGTTTTGTTCTATGAGTATGTCGTTCTGTCCTTTACTTTGCGCTATTTGAAAGGCGAGATTGGTTATCTTTTCTTTCAATAATGTTTTTCTATCTTTAGGTACTTTATTTGTAGGGTCTAACTTATGGTCTAAGTACGCTATTGGCTTGTATTGTTTTCATTAAATTGTCGGTGTCAGTATTTGTGGTGTTTGCATTGTCCTGGTCTTCTTCAGAACTTTCGATTTTGCGAATTCGCTTTTTGTTTTGAAATGGCATTTTTAAATTAAATTGTTTTTCGGATTTCTTTCGGTTGGTGTTAAGTCTATTAAGGCGTTTTCTATTTTATCAGCAATGTTCATAAGAACATGCGAGGTCGTTCTTGTGATCCTTGTCGCCGGAGGCGATCTGGGAGTTCAACTTCCTCGTCTAAAAATGTCCTCCCCTTTCTCCGACATCATGTCTTTCACTTCACTTAGTCTTACACTACACTTTTTTTATTTTACTTAAAGTTTATCACTACTGTCTTTTGTTTCGGGATAGGCCTGAAAGCCCGCTCCCCCCTTCCCCCTCTTTGCTGAGCTCGTGCCTTGCCGCTGAGGTTTTTAAACTCGCCTTTTCGGGCAGTCCCTCAGTCGTTGTCCGACTTAACCTCGGGGAGGCGGCAAAATTCGTGCCTAGTGTCACTATCCACTTGTGTTCGATGCGTTCACCGGCTTACACGAAATCAAGTGAGTAGTGCTTTCTAATTTTTGAGCTTGATCACATTGTGTCGCTTTATATATCTCTCTCTGTGGCACAGGCCATCTGACACTGATTGATCACCTACAATTGTTGTATTGTCTATTATTTTTAAAATCTGCTCGTAATTTTCAGTAAAATTTGGCACTTGGATTGGGGATCCTCCACCAGTGCCTTGCGAATATCTATGCACCACATTACATTTTTTATCACTTGTTTTTTATATCTTGTCAAGCCTAAATAACTAAATAAAGAATTTTTTACCCTTCGTCATTCCTTTCATGTTTTACAGGCACCCGGGACAGCATTCAGCTTTAAAGATATATCGGCCCACTTATTCTGGGCATCCTTAAAAGTAAATTGGGCACCGAATTTACCCAATCTTAACTGGGATTCACCTTCCATGATTTTTATCAAACGCCTTTTTTGAATTTCAGATAAGTGACCGCATTTTATTTTTGTCGATTCCATTCTCTTAAAATCCATATAAAACAAATAAGCGCAAAAGTAAAGTATTAGTTTAAAACGTAATTGACTTACTGGTGGGGGTTAATTGTATAAATAAAGTAACCCGTGGGTTCTTTAATATCCCCAAATGAGATCAGTGACATTTAATGAAGGATTTCCTTAAAATGATGGAACGCAAATATCTTCCGACTATGCTAGGGGTCTATTCCTTGGGTAGAGCTTATGAGGATTGGTCGTGGTTCTTTTTACAAAACATTATTCTCTTACTAGGGCTTGATTCTTAACAAAACAGGGATTTAGGAAGGGCGCCAAGTCATTGAGTTTTAAACACAGGGTTTCCATAAGGGGAATTGGAAGTCTTTAGAGAGGAATATCGTATTAACTGCTAACGCAGAAGCTGTAAACAAAATTTAATTAAATCAACAAAATGAGGACACAAAAAGTATTCTCTTGTTACCTCATATAAAAACAGAAAAGATTAATTATGCACATAATATTATGAACACAGATTTTATACTTCAAATTCTGAAAAGGCTTTTAAAGCTTCTTGTTAAGTCGGGGTTACCACTTTATGCTATTTGTTCATATACCTGGACACACTATTCCTGAACTTACTTGTTCAGAATAAAACAATTAATTAAGAAAATTAAATGTTGATTCTTTAATTAAAAGTTGTTTCTTCATAAAACATTGTATGTATAAAATTTATGTTTAAGAAAAGATAATACAAATTTCATCTACCCTGAGGTAGGTTTGTAAATTTAAAAGAAATATCGAAAACTTTAAGTGTTGCTTTCGTTACAAAATTTAACTCAAATCTATACCAAAAATACCAGATCTGTTATTCGGTTTACACATACGTATAAAAAAATCTAAATTGTCTATTAATTCAATGTTCAAAAGCTGTAAGTGAAATTATGCATAAATGAAACTTTAATAAGTACTTTTTAGGTTTGCTTAATTTTATTAATAATAGTAACTGTGATTACACTGCATTTATATTGGCAATAAAAATTTATCAAAGTCCTTTTTAGTTTGTTAAACAGATTAACGGTAAAAGTTCATCGCAAAGATCGCCAATTGTAGACGTGATGTAAGAATAATACAAATCTTTTACCTCGTTTCAACAGATGTTGTTTATGTGATGGTGCTACAGCATGTTAGAACAGGTGTTAATACATACGTTTCTCGGGCAAACAATTGGCGTAGGCTCCACATGTTGTACAGCACATAATGAGCTACGTGATCCTGGATCCGGACCATATCAACTTAAAGCGTTTTTCTGATACGCATTAACGGGACCAACCAAATTCCAATACGAAACTTAAATGTTGCACTATGTGTAGATCGTCACCAAAATAATTATCATCATGTAGTTGTCCACATAATTACTTGTAATTTCGTACATGCAATTTCATAAAGACCATTTCTAATAACTATCGGACTTTAGATCCAAACCGTAAAATTTCTACGTACTTTGCAGAACGTTTCTTTAAAATTTAAACATACTGTTTCCTCGCTAAACATTTCATTAAATCCAACTATTCTAGTAAAGTTGAAGGACGGTCATACTAAATCAATATTTTCTTATCGCAACGTTGACGTGAATGAACTATAACTTGATATTCGTAGATGCAAAAATAGGATTAATATCATCTTGAAATACAACATTCAGGCGGCCTTATTTTTATAAAAACCAGATAAGGCGGAATTATTCTAACAAATGAATATACAAAGAAGTCTTACAATTGATATACAAAACGATTATGTAAAAGTTCTGTATCTGAATTTGCAGGAGAATTATAAATTAAATATTTAATTGAAGATTTTACGGAGTATCAAAGAAATATTTGAACGAAGTATTTTAAGAAATATATGTTAAGAAATATGTTAAGAGCGCTACAACAAAATTATTTAGTTTGTCTAGTTAATTATTTTTAACTGCTTACCATTATTAAAAATCACTAAGCCCAGTGTTCATTACACCAGGGCTCCACTACGGCATAAAGCCACACACAAATTACTTGCTAGAACTCTTTGGTTTCCCATGTTAATTTCTTGACGAATGCTCTAGCGAAAGTGAGCGCTGATACATTATGCACGAAACAGGAATGCTGTTTGGTCTTGATATATATTCATACTAACATTTAACGCCTGATGTAAGCAACCAAACTAGCATCTCTGTATGGCGGTTAGACCGCATGATACTGATACAGATATTTATTTAATTGAAAATGCTTACGTGATATAATGGACTAGACAAAAGGTTTGTTAAACTAAGAATTTATTGACGTTCTGCAGTGGTCAAAAAACTGTTACAAGTTGTCAATATCTATTTAAGAGGTTTTGTATTCCTTGACAAATTTACAGCAACGGCGTTGTTGCCAAGCGTTTACAATGGTATTTTGTTTTCCTATAGGAAAAGTCATTTGTATTACTTCAAAAATAACATTTGCATTTCCCATAGGAATAATTTTGTGCGTGGGAGCTCCATTGAGAAAATATTCCAAAACTTTGAAAAATTGGATCCCAGGAGATTTTCAATACTATACTAAGCGTTATAAAACATAAGGCTAATACAATTGAATAATTAAATTATAAAGGAAGTGAATTTGAACGTTACACATTAGTTAATTTTACTCTTGTGTATTAGCAAATGCAGTGCAAATAATATGTGTCAACAATTAACAATACAAATTAGTCCAAACAATCTTGCCAAAATTTTAAGAAATTAGTACTAAAATTCCACATTTCACCTCACTGCACTCACTTCAGCAGTCTAAGGAACCATTTGGATCTTGGAGATCTCATGACTAAATAAAACGCCAAGCGAGGAACGCCAGGCTCTTCAAATCAACACTCTTGGGAGAGATGATGTACATTGAAGAAAACTTGAGAAACAGTAGTAGGGGAAGGGAACTTTACATTTCTTATAACAGTAGGAACGCCTTTAAGATATGAGACGTGAATTAAAAGAAGATTTATGGCATAGAAATGAATAATTTTAAAGTCAATGTAATTATGAAACAAAAATAAAATAACGGCAAAAAATAATTATTCCATAAATCATATAACAGTGTTTGTAGCAATACAGAAAGGTGTTTTAAATTATCAGTGTGTGGGGACAAAATAGACATCAACTTACATTGACAAGTTGTATAATGATAATTAAAATTTAACAAAAGATATGTTTTTAAATCTAACAGTTTCGTCAAACTAATTTTAAAAATTGAATAGAGATTATTGCGTATTAGGGTACATCTGCTTAGAGGCTTGAAACGATTTACACCCATCAATAATAATTCTACATAAAAATATACTAATTTAATTACATTTTCACGTGTAGATTAAAATCCATAGCGTTTGTATAATGTCTAAGGCAAATCATGAACGTGGGTATTAATAAAGTCAATGAAGTGACTCACTTTAGTGAAAATATTAGGTGATGTAACCGTTAGACCATGACCGCATCGAGGATCTCCACCATGGACAACTCCTACTAGTACATTTCCATTTTCAGTATTTTGTATTAAGGGACTGCCGCTGTCTGCGTGACATCCACTTTCTCCAAGTTTTTCCGGAAGGGTACAAATATGCACTTCAGTTATTTCCCAGAGGTAATTACCGATACTCTGTAAACGACTGTAGCAATCTGTAAATAACACGTGTAGGATAAACTTTCGCTGGAACAAAATTCACTTACCATCAACAGTAATGATGGGCATAGCCAAATACTGTAAAGTAGTCGGTAATTCAGATGGTTCAACACTGATACGCCCCCATCCTGAAACTGTTGCTTTGCCGTTGAATTCTTGGTTTGGCTTTGGCAACGTTATGGGTTGTACAACTTCATTAAAAACAAGAGCACTTTTTAATTCTATTAGAGCGATATCACTGTAAGATTAAGTTAATTAAATATTATGGAATTCAATGCGAAAATACCTACTTTAAGTTTAAGCTATATTTGGGATGTATAATAAAACGTTTCGCTGCAATCTTTTGGTTGTCGGGGTGTGACTCTTTCATGTTAAGCAACCCAGCAACAATTCGCAAGCTAAAAGTAGTATACAGGCAATGTGCTGCAGTAACAACCCACGTTGTGGATAGAATTCCTGCTCCGCAGTTGTGGCTTCCAAACGTTTGAAGCGATACCATATGTGGAAATTGTCCTCTTTTTGCGCTTTGTCCACCAATGATTGTCGGCGTAGGAGCATTCCTTTTGATATGGAAACCGTCGACTTTAAAAGTTCGTTTAGTGAATATAAAAAATATTTAAGGGACTCACCAGAGTAGATCACGAGAACTGCTGCTAGTATGAACTTCATTTTAATAGTGTTGAAATAATTTTATTAGTTGTAAACTTTATATTATATAGCTGTGTCCTATCTTATCCTACAGGTAGACTGTATTATTCTTATTTTATCTAGCAGATGAGTGAGTTATTCAAAGAAATATAAAGTTGTCTCAGAATTCTTATTTAACCAAATCTAAAGCTCATATATAGTTGTTAATCCACGTTATCTGCAGTTAGTAGTACTTGTCTCCGTGTGCTTTTACAAAATAATAACGAATACTTAATTCTTCGAAAAGATTTAGAGTAGACGCCTTAGTACTGTGAAATTAAGACAAATTCTTTACTGGTTTGATGGTATAATTGCTCGAACAGTTACGCTAAAGCTTATCCGCGCTAAGTTACAAGAAGACGGATTTCAATAGTCTTAATAACCATACCTAATGCTGAGTTATCTATTTCTATTTTCAAATTCTTTAGCTTACCTACCTGTTTCATGTTTCAAACATTCCCCGTCCCGACTAGCAATATGCTCTCGATTCTTCCTTTCCTCTTGCCGATCACAATCTCCGAATTAGTTCTCTTTTGGAGATCCAAATGAGGGACTATTTTACCCCCAGGTTCTTTTACCACATTGGATACCATTATTGTTGAAAATGGTTTTGTCACGCTACGTAACTGGGAGGTAATGTGGTGTTTTTTTGTTGCATTCGACATCGCAGTCTGCCACTCTACGTACCAAAAGAGCTGCTGTCCTCGTTTGGGGATCTGTCTTAGTCTTGTTTCTCACAAAAGACTCCACTAATTTAGTTAAATATGTAGTTCGACTCTTTAGTTTATCGATACACACAAGCCAGTGTATCTGTTCTAGTATTCTAGGAGTTTCTCAAGGTGCAGGTTTGTTTAGAGCTGTCTAACTATATATACATTAAAAATAAATATATGGTTCATGATACAAGCACTAGGAATACAATAAAATATTAGGAGCCTCCTGCTTTCTGGATTCTGGTGAACCAAAATTTTGTCTGAGTTCAGATGCAATTAAAAGAATGAATCCGTTGAGTGGGTGTTTAAATTAGAAACATAACTCTTGAGTTTACTTTGCATACTATTGTTAAAGGGGATGTAAATGTGGATAAAGCAATGTCGTTAAGGTGTTACGGGTGAAGTGAGGTTTAGGTTTACGAATTTTTATTTGCCCTGATGGAACACAAATCGCGTAACAATTTAGGGGTGTTTCCGCGAACTACAGTGGTGCAAGAGTGAATTCCTGTGAAAGTAATTATAAAAATAGTAAAAATATAGTAATAAAAATAATAAATAAAATGCCTGAAATACAAACAATCTAGGTTACGCTAATCACTTACCCTGAAAAGCTTTTTGCTTGTCATAATTAAGGAGCGCCAAATCATCTCTCAAAACAATCCCTTCTGATATTATTCTTACACGGAAGACGATTATTCTCCATAGGTCACCTTTGCTTTTGGTTTTCTGAATTCGACCATCTTATACGTTACCAGTAGACAAACTGTACGGGTTTTAAAACACTTCCGGTCCAGAATCTATACCGCTTTTAACGCACTTCCGGGTCGAGGTACCTACTTCCTGTTTCTACTTGTTTAACCTTTATATAATTTCTCCCTTGTTTGTTGTTACAATTATTGTGTTGGTATTTCAAATTACAACCGTATTGAACTACTCTACTGTGAGCTCCCGTGTTTAACTTATGATACAGGTTCAACTAGAAACCGTCCTTCGCTAGCTAGTGATTACAGCGTCCAGGTAAGCTTTATTGCGTATAACTTTGTCCCGTAATGTACATAGCGACGAAAGACCGTCGACCTGTATCTCACACTTATTAGAAAAAAGGCACTTGCTGGCCTTACACAAACTAGCGAGAAACCGTTTGCCAGTACAGAATTCTTTCCGGCGAAAGATATTTTGAATTGCTCCTAGTAGAGTATATCTGATTAGGTTACTACATAAACGTATATATTTTGAACAAGTTGATTGGTATGTCATGCTTATAATACCTAGCTACAGTGTATTAATTCAGTTCTGATAATTATATAAAGCTTATGTTTGTGTTTAAGTTATCCGGTAATATATTTTATGTTTATCATATTTTGAGTCTACAGCTACTTATTTTGCTCTTTAAGTGTGATACTATCCAATACCTTTGGGACTTAGGGTTTCGTGTTCTATTGGCTAACAATCAAGTTTCTGGCGCTTTATATTTATTTCTTGGTAGATCCCTTCGGGTTCTTACTGATATACTGGCAGATTCAAGATCCACCCCCTGCAAATTGTCTCTAGTAGCCGAGGTGCTTTTTGTCACCATATCCCCTAGAGAAGCCTCTCTCGTCGATTCGTATAAATTTACCGTGGCAACTTGTTGTCTTTTCAGTTGTTGCGCAGACTCCGATGGGGTAACAACTCACGTATTCAGACCACCGCCTTCGGGCGTTCTAAGGTGGGCAACGGAACGGTGACGTCCTGAGGGAGTTCTACAGCTATGCGGGGTGCCGAGGAATGGGTACACAAGTGAAGTCGTCGGGGACGCACATCCGTCAGTCCTGTTTAGACGAGCTACCTGACGATGGAGCGGCCTGTGGCGAGTAGCCAGTCCTGTTAGGCGAAAACCACTGGCCAGTGGACCCAGGATCCGGAATACTGTGTAGTAGGAGGACAACTGAGGGGAAGATCCGGGAAACTGCTCACTGCACCAAACCAAGAGGATTCCAGGAGCAGGTTTTCTGGAATCCAGACCTTCATATATAAATATATATATTCAAGAACATCAACATCAACTACAAACCACAACTTACCAGAAGAAGAAACTTCAACATGCCGAAAAACTCTAGAGTCACAAGGCACTATAGCGACGCTGAGAGCGTCGTGTCCAGCTACTGCGGTCTGTTGTCTTTTTTCTTGACCAGTAACATAGGATTACTCCAACGACTAGTCTTTTACAGACAACACTTAACTTACGAAGTTTATCTAAATCACTATCGATATGTTGTACAACACGATTAACTCTATAATAACGTTGTTTAATACGATCTTCTTTTACTATAATTGTATGTTTGAGCAAAAGAAGTGATACCTAATTCTGGCAAATTTTCAAAATGTTTACCTACGATATTTTCAAATAAATTGCTTTGCCAGGAATCCAAATATAAAGTAAAATGTAGTATCGGAGGCACAGTTACCGTTGAATCCAATTTAGCAAAAGTAAGTTCGCCTCTAGAAATTTTTGGGATAATTCTTATAGGTAACCAACAGTGAATACCGTAAAATAAAGTTTGCGCTACATTGGGATTACTAAAACGTTTAAAATTATTATTCTTTCCTTTAATCGGATTGTTAAAGTTTTTGTTTCTACAGATTGTAGAGTTTGACTATTTGCGATTTTAAAATTAGGGGAATTTTGTGTTTGAATATTTACACCCAAACATGAAAACGTTTCCAAACCCTTTTGACTTAAAACTGTAGTACTTGCACCACAATCTAAAAGAGCAAGGAACTCAATACTTAAAATATTTATAGTGCCATAAGATCTTTCATCTTGTGGAGCATGCTCGAAACATAGTCCAACATTTCTTGATTCTTTTAGCTTTATGTTATTTTGCTTGAATTAAGTTTTGCAATTGCATGATCGAATTATAAAATGTTCGGGACGTTACACGCCTTTATGACGTACCCGTTTGATTGTTAGAATTACATCTGGTATATTGATTATTAGTAACATTGTTTCTACGACAACGGTAACATTAATTTGTTCTCGTTTATCTTGACATTCAGATTGGAAATGTCCTGTCTGAGGACATTTCCAGCAAGTCTTTATTGGCGGGCTAGTTCTGGAGGTGTATGTAAACCTTTTTTTTTAGCTAACCGTTTTAAATAGGTGTGTCAGTGTTTTTTTGGCTAGCGTTTATTTTACGTTTAGTTTAACACACTTACTGGTTTCTCATGTAAATTTTACGCCAGAATCACTTTTATGATCTCATATTTTTAACACCCTCGTGTTCTTTTTTTGGGGCTTTTTTCCTAGAAACCATGTGAAGATCAGGTGGTGTTCAAGATACTTGCCGATTAAGACATATTTCACACACGACAGCTTTCCCGGACTCTCTTCAAACACACACCACCCGTCCCACAGAGTTAGTCGGCAACTATTTTTATCAGTACAGTCAAGTTTTTCGGTATTTTACTGAAATAAGATTTTTAGCCAAGTACGTAATAGAGTTTTTCTGTGGATTACCGACCAGGTTTTATGGAGATAAAACTGTACATAACAACCTATTGAATATTTTCTTACGTTTTCTGCTACTTTCTCGTTTATAATAAGCCCACATCTGTATAGGGATTGCCTAAGCTTGAGAGAGGGGTCCGAAATTCCCCAGACAAAAAGTCCTCTTCTGTCACTCATCCGATTTCACTAAGCTCCACCAATTTAACTTTAACCTAGCTATTTCTAACTTTAAATTCTCTAGCTTCCCATCCCTAAAATACTTCGAACGTTTCACGCTCCTATTCTTGTTTAGGAGCTTCTTGCTGTTAACTTCTCTAGTGGTTTTCAGTCCTTCTCCAGATTTGAACAGGAACGTCATACCAAAGTGGCGAGGATTGTGATTTCTCAAAAAAATACTAGGAGGTGAGGAATGTAGTTTTTAAATTAGTCTTGTTTCTTATATCAGGCAAGAGAATCTTTTAGAGTATTTTATCTTAGTCTCAGATGGGGAAAAGGATCAGAGGACAGAAATGTGTATATTCGACTATACAAAGTTTTATCAGACAATAATTGCCCATATACTAACAATATTTTTTATGTACAGCACGTTTCGATGGAATGTAATCCACCTAATTTTAGAGTTTTAGAGTAAAATGTTAAGCAACTAGTTATCTAGTCGGAGCAATTATTATTATTATTAACACAGCTGTCATCAAGCTAAGAAAGGTCCATATTGGTCCAAAAACTAACTAGAAATTGTTGAAAACGAAAGAAAAGTAAAACATTCTGTCATTAAATGGTATAATATAAAACTTGGAATTAGCAAATTTATTAAGTTACCGGATGAAATAGATTTTCTGCAACCGATTAGGCGTGTTTATGGCGTGATCAGCTTATCATGCGAAAGAGATAAGGCAATCAATTAATAATACTTTTACTAATACGTATGTAGTTTAATACAAATCAGTTAAAAGCTGTTTTCGCAGAAGCATTTTTACTTAATGTAGGTATATCTCTTACGAAATAGTTTCGTTCTGCAATGCTCTACAGAAAGTAAAAATAACGTCATTTGCAAAGGTGCATAGGTACTCAAGGTAAAGATAAGTGGAATATAAAATATGTATTGTGAAATAGTGTGGATAGTGTAATGTTCAGGACATGTTTCAAAATGTACTAGAATTAAGTTCAATTTTTTCCACTTCGTTTCTTGTTTCGTTATCAGGTGACATGCATAACACATCTTATTGATACTGAATTTCAATGACACCTCTGTAGAATAGGTTCCTTCGTTCTGGCGCAAAATCGGTCATTTTTACATGTATTTTTCCATAAGAAATTTTAATCTTCATTTTGCACTTTTTTGTACCCAACATTGAAATCTCCATAAGGAGGCGTTGAAAATCAATTCAGGTCACTTTTCGACCCAAAACCCCGACGGGAGAGTCTATTACATTCAGTTTTGAAGAATTGGATAACACTAATATAAATTATATAAAATTTTATTGAGGATAATATATTTACAATCAATATTCTACATTTGTAATAAGTATTATATTTCTTCTTGCTCCACAATTGAATAAGGTCCAACAGGTAGTGTTGCATATGAACCAGGAAGTAAGTGGCGTTTGTCATCATGAGGGCTTAGGGCAACATTCTCCTTAGCAATAGTGTGAACCTGATGATTGGATGATTGAATTAGATTCTGCGTTACAAATACCTCTTTGTAATCTTCTATACAGTCGACATAATCTTCAAACGTAATTCTATTCTTCATCACCAATCTTTTAATTCCTTTAATTTTTTTGTAACACCAAGGTTTCAGATGCCGGGTGATTCTTCATCTTCTCGTAAGAGTTCAGCTTCTTCTTCCTCGGGTGGTTAAAAATCCTCGTCGGATACATTTTTGATCGTAACCTAATAAAATCTGCCATAAGTCGCCCATTATTTTCATACTTTATCATCCTCAATACTTTTTCGTTAACCAAAGGAATTCCATAAATGTTGTTGGCAGGATAGACGGAAGTATCGAAACGTTGCTGACAGTTCCACTTCATAGTTTCATAAGGATCATGGTTTATTTTTTTATAAACTAGGCTACCCGTATCTGTGTAAAGAACTCGGCACCCCTCTCCAAAGGCGGCGTTCATATTTCCATAGTGAAATTCGTAGATTGTCAACTTGGCTATGTCGAGAATACACATACCAACATATATAGGTTTATTAAAATAAATTTCAAATTTAAGAAGTTCCACTGCCACAAGGTTTTCATCGAAAATGGTAAAATTTCTGAACAGGGGATTGGATTTACGAGTTTCGGCACCGTATCTGCCGTCTTGGTTTTGTACAAGCTTTATATTACAATGTTTGCGTATATTTTCCAGTTTTCCCAAATACTGTCTTATTTATCAGCTTGAATAAATTTTTCTCAAATTCATTCCTTGCTCGTTTCCGAAGTTCAGTATTTAGGTCAATGTAAGATTTTAGCCAGCGGCTTTGTTTCAATTTTAGTACGCGATATATTCTTGTTAGTCTAAGTCCATTTTCCAACGCCTGTTTCAGATATCTGTAGTGGATCACATATCATCCTTCAGAATGTAGTGTAGCTATTAATTTGGTACTTTGAGCTTTTGATACAGGTGGTTTTCCAGTCTTTATGTAAGTCGTGGATAGATTTCGAATACTCTAAATCAACTTCTAGGATGTAGCTTACAGAAGCATCATCTGATGTCACATCGATGTTGGTGTTGGTCCATTCAAATCGCCCATAGGATAAGGGCTGGCTCATCGCCCATCCGTATTGATTATTAACGTAATAGTATATATGATACACATCGGGCTTCGAAGAATCATAAGAGGGTTGATATTTATTGTTCGCCGATGCACGCCTTTTCGAACACACTTGACTAAGTCCTCTTCGTATACATTTCTCAATAAATAACAGCCGATCATTGTCAGTTAATAACTCAAGTTCCTGATGAGTATGCTTTAATATTCCATTTCAAGTGTATTCTGGAAAGATGTAAAAGTGTGCGGGATCTAGTCCATAAGTTGAACGACAACTTGAACGGAATTGTTCAAATACTTCAGCCAATAGCATCACATTGGTCTTGAGATATGTCAAAGTACTGCCCTAGATTTTGAACACTAAATGCTTCCTACAATTTTTTAGCATGGGCATACTGCTTTGTAGTAATTGCTCGACCTTCCAACATATTGTGGAATTCATGTCGACTAGGTGCTGAAGTGCAGTTTAACTTTTCAAACGAATCTATGAAATCGTATGGGTATACAGCTTTTTTAGTTTGTAATTCAAGGCTTTTAATTTGTCAAACCAGAAAATTCATTTTTAGTAATGGATATGCATTTAGGTAGGAAGCCAATGTTTCTAAGGATGAACTCATAAAGCGGAAGCTATCGATGAATATATAGTTGATTAAGTTCTCAGGAATATATTTTGTGAAAGAGATACATTTTTCCTTTGTTACTGGTAGTATTTCTACACGACCATCCAAATCAACGACAATACTTTTAATTATGAAATGGCTATCGTGGAAAACTATCGAAACGGTATAAGAATCTTGATATTTGATATTGCAGCTCTCATGCGCCGGTCCTCTGTAATTATTAGTCGGCACCAAATGATCATGATTCGGTAAAAAATCAATCTTCATTCAGACGTTTACCGAGCAAGTCAACCTTTTGAGTAGAATAGTTTACAGTTTTTTTTTTGTTAAATGTACCCCGTTTTTAATAATCTGTTTCCTAAATTTCAAAAACAAAAAATTTCAACCAATTACAATTCGACTATTTAAATAACAGTTAAAGTAGATGACCTTGGATTTTTAATTTGGAGTGGAGAAACAGTATAAATACGGAAGCGTATGCTGGTATCAGTCATTCTGTTACTGAACGTTGAACAAGCAACATGTTTTTTTTCAATGATTTAATGCAATATATTGCTGCTCTGTTTGCAGTAGTTAGATCGTCACGTGACGAAAAAGTAATGATGGATGGTCTGCGTGAATGTACAATTGGGGTTCGCTGCATAAATAAAGCAATTGGAAAAGCAAAGTCTGTTGGTGAGATGCAAAAGTTATTGGCTTTGTTGGCGAATATTGCAAGAGTGACTTAGTCAAGTGTGTTCGGAACGGCGTGCATCGGTGAACAATATATATCAAACTTTTTATGGTTCTTCGAAACCCGATATGTAGCTTATGTACTATGACGTCAATAATCAATACAAATGGGGATGAGCCAGCCCATACCCTATGGAGGATTTGAATGGGTAGACACCAACATCGATGTGACATCATTTCCTGATAATGCTAATGAAGTAGAATTGGATTATCCGGAATCTATTTACGACTTATATAAAGACATCCCATTCTGTTCCGTGCACATTGATTCGAAAACTGGAAAACTACCTGTATCAAAAACTCAAAGTACCAAATTAATAGCTACATTAAATTCTGAAAGAAGATATGTGATCACTACAGAAATCTGAAACAGGCTTTGGAAAATGGACTTAGATTAACAAGAATTCATTGCGTACTAAAATTTAAACAAAGCCGCTGGCTAAAATCTTACATTGACCTAAATACTGAACTTCGGAAACGAGCAAGGAATGAATTTGAGAAAATTTTGTTCAAGCTGTTGAATAATGCAGTCTTTGGGAAAACGATGGAAAATGTACGCAAACATTGTAATGTAAAGCTTGTGCAAAACTGGGACAACAGATACGGTGCCGACGCTCGTATAGCTAATCCCCTGTTCAAAAATGTAACCATCTTCGATGAAAATCTTGTGGCAGTGGAACTTCTCAAAACTGAAGCATATTTTAATAAACCTATATATGTTGGTATGTGTATTCTCGACATAGCCAAGTTGACAATCTACGATTTTCACTACAGATATATGAACGCCGCTTTTGGAGATGGGTGCCGACTTCTTTACACAGATACGGATAGCCTAATTTATAAAATAATAAACCATGATCCTTATGAAACTATGAAGCGGGACTGTCAGCAACGTGTCGATACTTCGACTATGTTGCCAACAACATTTATGGAATTTCTTTGGTTAATAAAAAAGCATTGGGAATGATAAAGGATGAAAATAGTGGGCGACTTATGACACATTTTATAGGGTTACCATCAAAAATGTATGCGACGAAGATTTTTAAGACAGGCGAGGAAGAAGAAGCTGAAATCATACGAAAAGAGGAAGAATCGCCCGGCATCCGAGACCTTGGTGTTACAAAAAAGATTAAAGGAATTAAAAAATCGGTGAATCAGAATAGAATTACGTTTGAAGATTATGTCGACTGTATAAAAGATTACAAAGAGGTATTTGTAACGCAAAATCTAATTCAATCATCCAAGCATAAGGTTCACACCATCGCTAAGGAGCAGGTTGCTTTAAGCCCGTATGATGATAAACGCCACTTACTTCCTGGCTCATATGCCACACTACCTGTTGGACATTATTCAATTATGGAGCAAGAAGAAATATAATACTTATTGCAAATGTAGAATATTCATTCTAAATGTATTATCCTCAATAAATTTTTATAGTGTTATCCAATTCTTAAAAACAATGTAATAGACTTTCCCGTCGGGTGTTGGACTGAAAAGTGACATGAATTAATCTTCAACGCCTCCTTATGGAGATTTCAATGTTGGGTACAAAAAAGTGCAAAATGAAGCTTAGATTTTCTTATGGAAAAATACATGTAAAAAAGACCGATTTTACGCCAGAACGAAGGTACCTATTCTACTCACCTTAGATTTTAAAACAGGTTATTCATCATCAATTTATGCGATTTCTTAAGCATTTGGCTCGTATTCCTAAATTCCTCCTTATTAACAAGTGTAGCCTACGGTTTCATTTCGTGTAAGTAAATTTGTTGTTATTGACGTACTTGTAACTAATGTTTGACCAACACTTGGTGTGCAACTGTTCCATTTTAAGCAAAAATCTGTAAATTGTAGGCGAGTTTCCCCATCTTTTCTTTTTTCCCCCTTTGACATTCACCTTGTTACAGTTTTTCCTTTTGGGAAAATTTGTGTGTTTCACAGCTAAATTCTAGACTCTACACTAGGCGATACACGGCAATGGAACGAGTGTGAGAGTTATTTTCAAAAATGTTTAAATGAACGTCATTACATTTAGAATGAAAGGGAAATGCAGAATCCAAAAGAAATTGACTTCAACGTTAAAAGTTAAGTACAACGATAGGTTACTTGCAGAAATTAAAAGTGTAAAAATAAGACACATGAGGCTGCAATTGCCGCCTCTATGGTAGTTCAAAATTAAAGCAATGTAATATAGTTATTATTATTACTTTGTATCTCATAACAACCAAATATCATTAGAATATTCTATATTTTTAATTACTGTAAACCCTTCATTGAATAAAAGGAGACGAAAATTTTCTTAAATCACATACTGAAACGTAAAAATATTTCTCTTACAAATTAACAATGTATAGACGAATATTTCATAATAAATTCTATATCGTTGATATTAAAAAAAAAATTATTCTTATTGTTTTAAATCTCAAAGAATAAAAAAATCTAAACCTTAGTGCTCGGTTCTTAAAATTACAAGAAAATGTACGTAAGAAACTGGATCTATTTTCCACACACTATCAGAGTGTATAGATCTTAAACATTTCATAATTATTAAAAAGTTTCTTAACGTTCTAAAACTAGATGACAAGAGAAGCAAAATTATGTTTAAATTTATAAACCAAATCAATTATGTAAAAAATAGATGTTTTGAATCAGTTTAAGCTCAAGCTTGAACTAAGTTTGATGACTAAGTTTATATAAAATCTCACTCATTAATATAAATATTGTCTTTCTTCATAATCCGAGAACGACATTTAACAGGTTGCTTGTTAGATATTATGGCAACAAAATTTTTATAATACTGATACTGTGGCTCTATTTAATTATATTGATCTATACTATCCTATCATATAAAGAGCCGATGCATACCTAAATCTGACCTTTAAGTTCAAATTAAATTCCATACACAAATTACTTCGCTAGATTTTATAAAAGGCTTTAAATGAAGCGTGAGCAAAACGGAGCTAACAACATTACTTGTCAAATTAGATGTAAAAGTGTACAAACCTTGAAAGTACAGTTTAAAATAATACCACCTGTATTATCAACCGGAATCATATATCTGCTATGTGCTTAGACTCTGACCTGTTGGCGCGCCCTAACATTTTCCTTAAACTCATAGCGTGACGTTTTTTCCTCCGGCAGGGTCAAGTTACAGCTTCGTATATCTCCTGAATTCACTCTCTAAATTTAGTTTAATAGCTCTAAATAAAATTCTTTGTCAAAGTGTTAGTAAAGGTACCAATATTCGGTTAGTTTTTTTTTACAATATACACTTTATTGAAATACAGTATCTGCTCATAATTCTTATACATTTATTTTATATATTTTGTTTAGTTATTAAAGTTTGGTCGCGTTGTTGTTTTTATTTCATTAGCAGTTATATCTCACGCATACACAACTGATGTGAATGTTAACTTGTAACGATTTTATTTCCTTTCAAGATGAGTACATATAATTAATCTATTTATTTAATAAAAAATAATATATGCATAATAATGCTACACAATCCACTAAATAAATACTACCTATTGTCCAATAAAATATTAGCTTTCAATTCAAATTAAAATTTAATTTATACGGTGACAAAATAAACTTTTCATTTAGTGTCATTCCTAGAGCTCCCTCTGTTAGACAGTTGTAAGGTAATCTTGTTTCCGGGCGGTAACTCGCTTGACATGAGCACTTCCAATACAGCTGTGGTGAAAACAAGTCGTTTTGTTCCTTGAACCCGAGGAATGGCGTTTGCAGTATCTACGTGTTGGAAGCACGTGCGATTTAAGTTGTTTTTAGGAGAGAATGTCATCTCCGAAGCGCATTTTGTATTGTCCACTTGCTGGAGCATAGCTCGTAGATGACGAGAAATTATTTTGGTTGAAGGGCCGTGGTTAACATGCAACTTTGGATATAGTATTCAACTTTTGATATAATATTTAACTTGGAAATAATGTTTAGCTTTGAAAAAACATGCAACCTTTAGTTAACAGAAGTTTGGTTTAACGTAATTTTAATAAATGCACAAGAAGAAGATATAAGAATTTACGCTTTGTTCGAGTGTGGATCTGACGAGATTCAATTACTTAAAATGATACCGTGATGTAGTTTGGAGCTTCAGTAAGCAGCAAATTTACTTGTACTGAATTGGAGATTTCTTTATTTAAATGCTGACGCAAGACGCCTAGCAGGTATTTTTCTGTCAGATGAACATCTGGTATGTAGAAATTTGTTTTCGTATGTTGGCTGAATTATGGATATAGTAGATAGATAATTTTTTGTTTAATCAAGTTATTTGAACTTCAAAATAGGTCAAGGACAGAATATATATATATATATATATATATATATATATATATATTTCAATATTAAGCAACAGGAACCTGTAAATTTTACATTTCTAAATCTTTTATTAGTACACTGAAACTACGGAAGATGTCATTATGTGATAGAGAAAGTAAATTCTCCTATTTAAGAAAAATTAGAAATTAAACTTCTATGTTTACTATTTCAGTAATAGCTGACTGGAATAATTCATTGTGAGGTTATGGTAGGTCTACGCAAACCAACAGATATTGTTATTTGTAAGTAATTGTTCAGAAAGCAACTTCATTTTTAAATAAAATTTGGCTAGATATTTCTTATAGAAATGACCACATTTTAAACTGAATGGTACTGACTATATCCAGTGCCTTTGTAAATAACTTTCACGAATTAAATTAATCAAAATTATATAAAAAATGAAAAGATGTTTTGTAAAAAGCACGTTAACTGAATACAAGAGGAATAGATTTTTATTTTGATCAAGACTATTCTTTTTAATTAGAATGAACGAAAGTTGATTCGAATTGAATTTAAAAATTTTGAGTATAAATGCACAAACAGTGCTATTCTTTGTTTAATCTGTTCACAGGTGTAGCAGTGAAGTATAAAGGTCAAAGTCGAGCCAAAAGGTAAGAAACTTTAGGGATTATGTTGTCTTTAATAACCTGTATAGCGGTTATTGAATAATGGTTTCCGCATTCGCCTTGTACAAGGGACTTAAGTGAGTCTTCTTCGTATAGAAAAATTCGGTGGCGCCTTATTCTTCATATTTTTGGTCGCAATCCAACCCCGACCCACAGCTCATGTTCCACCCAGAGCATATAGTTCGACTAGCCGCTTTGCCTTTGAGATTTCCTCAACTTCGGGCCACTTTCCATCAGAACTTGCCGTGGGCTCTATTCGCTTACTGGAAATTCTCGTAAATTAAAATCCCTTAATAATAATATAGAGATAGGCTATAAACTTCTATACTAAAGGTCAATACTGACAGTTGCTCTCTCTTTTTCTCTCTCTACATTAAGAATTTTTTGACTTGCCTGCTGTTTGAGATCGTTTCTTTTTTAATATCCTGAGAATAATGTCTTACCTGTTTTTTTTAAAAGGTATGTAATATATTGTAAATCTTTAGTGTTTCTAAAAAGATAATTATATGGAAAAGATGGTGAAGAAGGTAAACCTACATATATACCCAAGGACCCATCATTAAAGTTAATAGTGGTAAGATATATTCAAATGTAATTTAACAGTTTTTGTAAGTACGCGAAAGTTTTTTCTTAACGCAATCTTATTTTAGAACCTCCTTTTCAGTTTTAACTAGTCTGCTCTAATAAGCTTTCCTTTAATGTGATTACGTCTTTTGTGGGATGGAATTTGCTAAAATTTATACATAACCCCTCTCGTGTACCCAAATGTAACTTTTATAGACCCTAGATTTTTACAGTGATGAGCTTGGCCTGCTATACTTCATTGGTTCAAGAACCTCAGGTGACTTTGTAGACCATATGCTGTAAATGCAGATGGATAGTTATTTTTACTATATGGTTATTTTTATTTAAAGGGAGGTTTTGATTTACCGATTTTATAAATGTTAAAAAGCAAGTTTAACGCTTTACCAAATTAGTTGTGCTAAATATCATTAACAAAGTAATGCAAATTTTGACAGTACGTATATTTCTAAATTACTATGAAAAATAAGTTAACAGACGGTTTATAAAACCAAATGTTTTATCAAACGGTTGGTTACCTAGTTCCTATAAAATGTGTTTGCTATACCTAATATTTCACAAATATTTTGTCGATTCAGGATTATTATAAAATTAATACCACTGTTACCTTTATAACATTATAATTTTCAACTAATATTACCTGTTGAACTTGTATTTTACTATGAAACGTAGATTTAACTTTAAGACAAAAGAACACATGGCTTTAAGTCTACCAGTATTTGAACTAGAAATAGCATGATCCAACAAAAAGTTTTGTAATTTGATACTATATTTGACTTATGTCCAAAATCTTATCAAATTAACTTTTTGTCCTGTAAACAAATTCTTAGAATTTCAATTTGTCACAATAAAATACCGAAGCACTTCTTTTTCACAATTCAGCGTTTCAAATCTTTGTTTGTAATAATTTCTTTATAAAGTTATAACTTTTCAACGTTTCTTTATCTTTTCCCTGAAATTCTAAGTCATTTGCAGCCTCCGCATTCCAAACCAGTCGAGTCTAGCTATTCCAGGGTAATCTATTTATACGCTGTCGTGCACCTATCCTTTTCATTACACCTGGAGAAGGGTAGGGTATAAACTTAAGAGAAAATTGTTCAAATTACTTAATCCAAATAAGATGATAAGCTGGACCAATTATACAGAACTGAAAATTAGCGACATTTCTTAAAGATGTAAGTATTTTAATAATTTTTTAAAGCCCAATTAACAAAACACGTGTCTGCGTTCTAGACGATTTTAAGACCGGATACCAAACCTTAATATTACTTTAATGCGTTGTGGAAAGAAACGAGAATTAACGGCGTGAACATATTTTAGTAATACATACAAATTAAAGCGGTCAGTGGAATGTCTTCACGACTTTGCTACCATTGCTGCAATCACTATTCTAAAGTCGCAGGTCGCCAGATGATCCATCTTATTTTCTTAAAAGACAACTTTTAAATTCCTTTATTTGATAAGGGAACCCGTTGCCAAGTCTACGAGCAAAGTTCGTCCTAGTGGCGTTTTGTTAAACGATGTATATTAGTTTGAAATGTCTATGGTAGATGGCTGCACTAACTACATCATCAAATGATGTATATTATACAAATGTATATGTTTTATACATTGTAACCAAACCAATTATTCAAATAAACGTAATAAAAATATTATGGTGTTCTAAATAAGAACTAAGTTGTTATTTGAGGTATGTAATATTTATGAAATTTGGTTTTAATAAACGTAGATGTGGGTACTTAACGCATAATTTGCTTTGTGTTCTGAGTTGCCTAAAACTAATAGTATAAATTGTTACGTACAACAATACCTATTAAGAAGACAATATGAACGTAACATTTCAAAATGTTACAACTTACACTTCTCTCTCTCTCTCTCTCTAACTTTTTCTTTTTCTCTTTCTTTCTCTCTACATCAACTGTCGTCTAAGCTAGAAATTTTTCTGGACTAACTTATATTTACTTTTGGTTATTATAGGTTATATTCAATGGATATGTACAAGTACAGCCCACTATAACCAGCATTCGTGGTTTGTCACGCTCGAAATCTTAATTTACGTATTTTATAGGCTTTTTCGGTATCCTCTGGCTTGAGTTTAAATTCAATTACTACGCTGGTTGGACAGCTAGCATTTTTAGTCGCCTTGTGAAATAAATCCATTCTTTCTTCAAATACAACTTTCAATATGTATAAACGCTTTTATACAATAACTATCTTACTTAATAATATTACATGATCGCTTTTATAAACATCAATGGCAAGCTGCGTCTTATTATCAAACTTTCAGAAAGTTACAAATCGTGTTACTGCATACCTAATTTCCTGCAGATTACAAACTTGTTAATTTTTCTGTGATATATATCAAATGGCTGTCACTGGTACTACTTCAACTTTTGTTCTAGGTTTATATAAAGTACCTCTTTTACTAAGAAATTTGCATTTACATATATGGAGCTTCAGTACATACACCGTAGATTTTTAAATTTTATATTCAAATAAGAAAGTTATTAATTTTTTTTCTGAACCGTATACGATTAACCCAGTACTACTTTAATTTTTTTCTGGGTTAATATAAAAGTAGCGAACATGTAAAGAAATCTACATTTAGGTATTAAGGACCTCAGGACATACGCTGCACTAATTTTTCCTAAACTTTTTAAGTGGGTTAATATTTGGTTAATATACAAGCAGCGAAATTGTAAAAAAAATTGCAGTTAAGTATTAAGACCCTCAGTACATATGCAACATACTTTTAAGTTCAATGGCCAAATAAAAGATTAATTTTTTTCTGAACAATATCAAGTAACCGCCAGCATTACTTAGTTCTTTTTATGGGTTAATAAAGAAGCAGCGTTGTAAAAAAATGTTTTAGGTATTAAGACCCTCGGTATATACCTTACAGATTTTCAAATTCCATGTTTAAATAATAAGTTATTACTTAATACTCCCTGTATGTTTGTTGTGCTTTGTTAACTATTCTTTTTAATCTTTATTTAGAATAAAACCACTTATATTTGTTAAAATGATCTTTATTTACGTTTTGATCTATGACCTAAGATGGTTGTCAAAAAAAAGTTATTACTTTTTTTCCTGAACTGTATGAAGTGGCCGCCAGCACTACTTTAATTTTGTTTTTGGGATCATACAAAAGTATCAAACTTGTAAAGAGATCTACGTTTAGTTATCAATACTCTCAGTACATATACGATAGATTTTTAAATTTTATTTCAAGTAAAAGAATTCATTGCTTTTGAATTAACCTAGAAAAAATTAAGTACTGCTGGCCGCCACTTAACACAGTTCAAAAAGAAATTAATAACTTTTCTATTTGTGCGTAAAATTTATAAATCTGTCGCGTGTGTACTGAGGGCCTTAACAGCCAAATGCATATTTCTTTACAAATGTGTAGTTATTGTATTAAGCCAAAAATATAAAACAGTGCTGGTGGTCACTTGACACGGTTCAGGAAAGAATTAATAGCACTTTTATGTAAATATCGAATTTAATAATTTGCTGCGTATGTACTGTGGGCCTTAATACCTAATGTAGATTTCTTTACAAATTCCCCTGCTTTTGTATTAACCAAAAAAAAAATTAAAGTAGTGGTGGCGCCGTTTGATGCAATTCTGAAAAAAATTAATAACTTTCTTACTTGAAAATGAAATTTAAGAATCTGCACGTCTGGGCTAAGTACAATAACACGTATACGAATTCACTTCTTTTGTAAAAACCCAGAAGAAATTAGGGTAGTGCTATTGGCTACTTGATACAGTTCAGGAAAACATTAATAACCTTTTTATTTGGGATTGACACTTAAAAATATGCTGCGTATGATGGCCGAGGTCTTTAATGCATAAATGTAGATTTCTTTTCAAATTCCCTGCTTTTGTATTATTTAGAAAAAATTAAAGTAGTGCTGGTGGCCACTTGATACAGTTCATGAGTTAATTAATAATTTCTTTATTTGGGCATTGAACTTAAAAATCTGCCGCGTATGTACTGAGGGCGTAAATACTTAAATGTATATTTCTCTACAGTTTGATGGTTAAATATAAACCCAAAAAACAATTAAAATAGTGCTTGCGGCCACTTGATGCAGTTCAAGAAGAAAATAATAACTTTCTTATTTGGGCATGGAACGTAAAAACTTACTGCGTATGTACTTACAGTTTAAATACAAAGCTGTAGATTTTTTACAAGTTTGGTGCTTTTGTGTGAACCCAGAAAAGAACCAAAATAGTTAATAATTTTTTTATTTGTGCATGAAACTTAAAAATCTGCCGCGTACGTGCAGTGGGCCTTAAAATATACATGTAGATTTGTTTACAGGTTTGCTACTTTTATATTACACCCAAAAAATTAAAGTAGTGCTGGCGGCTACTTGATATAGTCTAGGAAAAAAATTAATATATTTTTATTTGGGCATGAGATACATATCCCCTGTACTGATATGTATTTAAAATTAAACTTTATAATTGTGTTTTAGATCTAGAATGATACATTGTATAAGGAATGTAATGTAATGAATGTCGACGGAGTTCACACTAGAAATAGAATACGAGACTACCACTTTTTAATACAGACGTAAGTTGATACAAGAGGATAAGCAACAATGAACTGCTACCAAAAGGACCTATTTATAATTACTTAGAAATAAAGACAATGTTGATTATCAAGAAATAGATAGCAAAAAAGCAATATTTGCAGTTTGCCACAGAACGATGTGCGATCTGAGGCTTAATGTTAAGTGTAAATAGTTCATCCACTCAATTGTTAGAATTGTTAGAATTGTTAGAATTCAAGTTACTCGCCATTTATTATTAATCATTAAAAATAGTAACTTGCATTAATTTAATTCAGTTTAACTTGTACTTAAGGAATATAAGTGTTTAAGTTGTTTGTGAATAAAACAAGTCTGTTGGTAATTGAAATAATAAAATGAATATTGACAGTTGTAGTTCTTTAATAAAACTTTTTAAAATGACGCTTCCAAGAACCCAAAATCTATCTGGCGCAGTCCAAACGGATTCCAGTAGGGCACTAGTATCTCCAAAATCGTAGAACTGGTAATCGTGAATTTCAAGTCTGCTGGAATAAAACCCAAGGACTGGAAAAGATACATACTCGACCAAATCTAATACCGAAGGTATGTCATGCTGAATTTTTGTTTGAGCGTTAGTTAGTTTTTGGAATAAAAAGTTAAAGGTTGAAATTATTGATTGTTCCGTCGTTGGATTACTCCACCAACAGCATAGTCTAAAGCACTATTCCTATACATATTTTTGTGTCGGGAAATGGATCTGTGAGTAGCGCAGCTTGTACTAGATGTTATTTGCACTTCTCGAAAGCCATGCTTGCTTTTCTTATCCGATTGATGGGTGTGTTGCCTTTTGTATTGCCTTTTGGTAGGTCGATGAGGGTAGCTTGCGAGTGAGCTGCCTGTTGTATGAATGTTTGGTAATAATTCAACATGCTTAAGAGTCGTCTGAGTTTTTGGTTGTTTCAGATTTTAGGTTTCTGTTTAATGCTGTCTTTGTTTGTTAATGATGCAATTTTTGATGATGATGTAGCCAAGGAATTTGACTTGATCTTGCCTAGAGATGTATTTATCAAGGTTTATGACCACGTCGTGCTATTTTCAGATGTCGCCGATGCAGGCGTAACAGAAATTTAGTGCGCTTAAAACTTTGTCTACGAATCGTTGCAAAGTTTGTGTAGCATTTCGTAATTCAAAGGTCATGTATAGAAATTCGAATAAACCAAAAGCCGTTGATATCGCATTTTTTTCTATGTCCTCTTTAGATACCGGAATTCGGTGATAGGCTCTTGCAAAATCGATTGTAGAAGATATTTTTCTGCCTTGTGGCTTTTGGGCAAAATATTTCACAAATTAAATATGATATTTATCAGAAATTGTGCGACAGTTTTAAGCCCTATAGTCTCCACAGGGTTGCCGCCTTAATGTAGGGGTGATGCTCATGGTGATATGGATAGTCTTGCTATTTCTAATTAGACCATTGTAGTAAATTCGTTTTTGACAATTTTGACTATGTCACGCGCCAATCTACGCGGACAACTGAATACTGAGGGTCTTTGGATAGTTATGGTGGGGTGGCCTCTCAGATGGGTGATGTCCAGGTACTTGATTAGGATTATGTGGTATTTTGAGCTGTATACCATAGTTGATATCGCACTATCTTGATTACTGGTGAGTAGACTTTGGTTGAAAGTCTTGTTTTTGAGTTGACAAACTTCATGTTTTTGCGTCAAAAAGTAATTCATGGTTTGCGAGAGTACCCATTCCAATGATGGGTTGGTTGACGTCGGCGATAACAAATTGCCAAGCGAATGTTCGCCTTAGTCTCAAACCTGAGGTTAATGTGATAGTATCATATGTGTTTATGATCGTCTCATTTGCTGCGAACAAATTCGTCGGTTTGAGTAATCCACAGACCTTGCTTATTTGTGTATGTACAGAGGTCTGCGCTAGCGTCGATTAAAAATACCGCAGATGCGGTGCGGTCTTTTACGAACAAGCGGCGTGGGATGGAATGCAGGGAGTTATCCGCCTGCAATTTCTGCGTTTGGCATTACCCTGCGCCATGAAATTCCACGGATGTATTCAGTGGTATGTGAAGGGGGTTGAGCAGCCTGTCGCTGCCAAGACCTTTCGCACAATTAACATTATTCGAGAATATTGCACAATCAATACCTGTAGTTGCTTATAATAATCATCATATTTAAGTACAGTTATTTTTTTTCGTCATTAGTTTATTCACCTTGAGACTGGTTGGAAGCGTACCTCTATGAATTACCCTGAAGTCTCCACTCCTAAAATCCCCCGCCTTTAGCTACCGAACTTCGCTGATCCCCTCTATGTGTAGTGCTAGACTATCCACTGCAATGTTCAAGTTCTCTAGCTTACCCACTTGTTTATACTTCTAGCATTCCACGCTCCGACTCGGAAAATGTTCCCGATTCTTATTCTGGACTTTCCGATCGCATCCTCCGGAGTAGGTCCCTCTCGGAGATCCGAATGGGGACTCTTTTAACTCCGGAATCTTTTACCCCAGGGAATGCTATTATGTTTATTACAATTTAAGTACGCTGTGTACTTTGAAGTTATTGCGATGGTTTCCCGTTGCCTTCCACATCGTGTCTTAGAATGCCATCCCGACTCCTAAGGTCTCTGCCACTCTAAATACCGAAAGAGCTGCTGCCCTCTTTTGGGGACCTGTCTTAGTCTGGTTCTTCACCAAAGACCCCACTAATTTGGTTAAACCTAGTTCAGCTCTTTAGCTCATTGGAACACTCATGCCGTTCCAAACTTTCTAGTAATCTAGAACTTCATCAAGGTGCAGGTCCATTCGGAGCGGTTAAAATATATTATAAGAAATTTATTTAATGAGGTCGATACTAATCCAGCGAACATAAAATGTAGCCCGTTAATAGTTTCTCAGTGAAGTGGTGTTCATAGTTCAAGGAATTTTATAACTGACATAGATAAACTTTTATAAATATAAATTCCTGTATACGAACTGTTTTTGAGCACGTAGTCTTTTATGTTTGCAAGCGTGATTTTTGTATTGGATTATCACGATAGATCTTTTTAGTAAAATAGCTTAGATAAGAATTCAGAAAAATAAAAGTATTTGTACATTTAGATTTAGTTCTAACCATAATTCACTTAACTGTTGAAAACGCGTGAAACGATATAGAGTTTTGATTTGAGTCTTTATTAGAGGTATTTGATCTAAAATATCTCAATACACTTATTAAGTTTTGTCATAATTATATAAAATTATAAAATAAATTACCTCCAAATACAAACTCCATCACTGAGGCGATGACCTAATGACCATAATGGACTAATTACTATCGGGTTCATAAAGAAATAGTAATAAGGTCAATATATATTTACAATTTGCTTAAAAAAACATACTTTCTTATCCTGAAACTGATCCACAAAAACTAAAAGAAAACCTAAAGTTAAAATAATCGAATCAAATTCTTCAATAATACTAACACTTCGATTTTTCCAGTTTCCCGTACTAAATTACGTGATATTCTAAATCCCAATATTTTAATAGCATCTTGGTCCCATTAACTTAACAACTTTGTGTTAAACATAAGTATGTTGAGACCAGTTAATTTTTTTTGAATTTACCGTAGATTAACGATTGTAGTGGTGTCCAAGTATTCTACAGGCAGCAACAACTTATCAGGTATTTATAAAACCTCTGAAACTATACTCTAGAAAATTTGTAAATAAATGAACATCTTGAATTAATTGTATGAACTGATAAAACGTACTTACAGTACGACTGTGTGATTAGGTTGAGAATTAAGTGAAGTAAATTTTAATATATTTGATATTTAGCATTTGCTTAAGAATGCCTATCGTGTATTTGTAATAAAAACGTAGGTATGGAGTATAGTCGAAAACACATTCGTATAACAGTGTAAAGACCTTTTTAATATTTATTTCTTTTTAAATTAATGAGAAAACATAGTTGAAGTTTCGTTGTAATAAATTATTTTGCAATTACCTGACATTTAATTTTAGAAACATTCCTTTCAGATAGCAGTTTTAAATACGTTTATTGGTGTTCTTATGGCGAATGCTTGTTTTGTGTTATCTTTATCTCAGGTGAATTTTAAGCCAGAATCACTTTTGTGATTTCAGGTTTTGGCATTTTCTTGTTATTTTTTATAACTTTTCCTTAAAAGCTTTGCGAGATTAGATGACGTCCAAGATACTTGCCGATTAAAACATATTTCCCTCCCGATGGCATTTTGAGACCTTTTTTAAACACACTACCCGTCCCACAGAGTTATTCGGCAACCATTTCTGTCAGTATTGTCGAGGTTTTGGGCACTTTACCGAAAAAGGATTTCTAGCGTGATAGCGTGGTACTTCAAATAGTTTTTCTGTGGACTACCGGCTAGATCATTTTCTTACAAGACAACTTTATGTTTACATTTAACCATCATTAGCTCCGTCGCTAATGCATCGTCCAACAACATACATAGTTTCATGTTGGATTAATTTTCTATTACAAATTCACTGTGTTTAAAATCCAGGATATTCAACACTAACGTTTTTCTTGCAACAATGTTTTAGGCTATGCAGGAACAGAAACTCCCTTTACAAACATAAGATCAAATTAAAATTTTTGAAAGGGTAAATTCTCCATGTTCTTAACCACTGTTTAACGCGGTCGTCACAACATTATATCTCCCTCCCCTCGCGTATGTGAACATACCCAACACTTGCAAACGTAATTTAATTTCATGCCAAACGTCGTGTTTTACCCTGCGGACTATCCACCATTACATCTTGCAGCTTTATACTTTAAACTGAACTTTTAACTTCATACTACCCCAACAGCGCGCCCCTCCGCAGTATTACTTTTTCGTATAACTACATTCTGAAGTTTTCTAATTAATTGATGATTCATAACTAATTCATTTTTTCTGTTGGATCTAACTACTCTACTTCTGCCACTAGAAAATTCTGTCGCGTGAAACACGCATGAGTTTCTATAGGGGGAGTAACTATGACTCTGTCCAACAGTGCCACTATTTAGAATATAATTAGTCGCAATTTTACATAAGTGACCGTCGAGTGAGTACCTTCGGTCACTTAGAGTCATAGATACGGTGCACCTCTACGTGGTCCCGTCGGAAACTGTAATTTAATTTACTTTAAGTTGCAGTGTAAGCACCAGGCACATCGCTGTGATTGCAGCAGTTTATGGTGTAGCAAGAAATTGTCCGAATATAATATAGAGTAAATTAGAAAGTCTTAATTTACAACTTGCTTACACACATTTTATTTATACATCAATTGTAGTTTTATATTATCCGTTGTTGCTTGTTGAGTTGACTTTGCTTGTTTTATGGCTTTATGTATATGTGGAAAGACTTTCGGGTCTAATGCCGATATTAAAGAACATATTACAAAGAAAAGATGTAGAGGAGCTCTCCGTGAGGATGTCAACACATGTTCTGTGTGTGTGTGGTAGTCTGAGAAATTTATGCCGTGATGCGGCAGCACATGAAACTCGCACACCCTCTAGAGTACAATCGTGAGTTAGAGTATGAATATCTAAATCCGGGTCGGTCTGCTACTGCGTGGATATATCCAAAGTCTTTGACTATGTGTCCATATTTATGGTGCGGCGAGCGCTCCGTAGATTTGGCGTGGATGAAGAAACCCAGCGTTTCATATTAGAACGGTATGATGGCACCGATACCACTATTCAGGTGGGTCGTTTCCGGACTCCTGTGATTTCCACAACGAACGGGGTTAAACAGAGAGACCCTTTGTCTCCCATCATGTTTAAGCTCGTTTTGGATGAATTGGTATGTGTGCTGGAGGATCTCGGGACAGGGCTCGTGGTGGGTGAAATCCCTAGAGTGGCAGTTCTGGGCTATGCTGATGATCTGTTCTTGTTGTCAAACTCCACCAAGGATGCTAACAAGCTCCTAAAGGTTGCAGTTTTATTTCTGGAAAACCGCTCAACACCACCAAGAGCATGGCAGTGTCCAGCGGTGTGGTGCGGGGTAAGAGGACTATGTTCACTTATTCAACACCACTCTTTTACGTTAGTGGGTCCTGTCTTAGGCAACTGGAGCCTGACGCCCTGATGAAGTAACGGGGTGCTAGGTATGGTTGTACGGGGCAGGCCGCACCGGCGTTGGAGGGTCTTAAAATGCAAATGAGTTGCTTGGAAAAAGCTTTTTTAAAGCCTGTTTAGAGACTGGCACTTTTGCGAGATCACTTACTACCACGTTACATCACTCTGCTTCAGACACTTCGGATCTACTCCAACGTTTTAAAAACCGTAGATAGGATAGTATGGATCTCTGTACGTTGCATTCTACATCTAAATAAAACCCGCACAGACGCCTTCACCTACGCTAGTGTTAGAGATGGAAGCCCTGGATTTTTAACTTTTATATGCAAATTTCAAAAATACTGCTAACCAGAATGCAGAAGATGTTACAAGCTTAGGACACGTTCACTGCAGCTGTGTTGGCTCTCTCACCAGCGGAGCGACTGTATAACAAATTACGTCGTTTAACACGCCAAAATGGTGACAACAGAAAAGCCACACACGACCATTGGTGTCAGGAATTGCAGGCCTTTTATTCGGGAAACGCTTTGGGTCAAGGGAAGGACACAGTGCACGGCTTGTCGTGGATCTACGACCCACCTCAATACTAGACGGGTCGGGACTTTGTGTTGGCTGTGCAGTTGCGAGGTAACCATCTACCTACTAGGGGAATTCCTAGCAATCCACCCAACGAGCGAAAATGCCGTGCAGGCTGCGAAAAGGTTGAATTACTCAGTCACATTCCTCAGCGCTGTTCAGGATCAGGAGACATGACAGAGTGGTCGGCAGTCCAGCTAAGGCATCGGAACGCGCTGGATAGACTGCTGTGAAAAAATCTAGGTTTCGCCTCAACAACGGCAGCCTGCGAAAGCCCGACCTCCTTCATCTGAAGGAGGATAAGGTTATCGTTGCCGATGTAGCCGTGCCCTGGGAAGGTCCCGCAAAACTCTCTGTTAGCAATCGACAAAAGACCAAATACTACAATGATCTGGAGATCACTAGTCTTTTAGCTCGAAAGTATCCGGGTAAAAGGCTGGTCTTCACATCCCTGGTGATTGGGGCAAGAGGCCCTTGGTCGCCTACTAATAGAGAGATCTCACGATATTTGTCCCTAAGCCGTTTCTCCTGTAATACCCTTGTGGCCGCTACCATCAATGGTAGTACCCTAATACATGGCAATTTCATTGCGTACGGTGTATTTTATACACCGGAACCGGCATCGGACTTAGCGCTCAGCACATATCATGAACCTTGCATGTTAGTTTAATAATCAGTAATCATATTAAATCAATTTTATTATTTTCACATCAGGATTATTTGTTACGAAGAAGCGAGAACTTCAAACTTACAGGTGCAATATTTTATTTTACCATATACCAGAATCATCTACTTTTATTCCTGTTATTTTATTTATGCATTGTGTATTTAGTCATTATTCTCGTATCTGACAGTTTGTCTATACACTCCGTCTGTTAAGTTTTAATATAGTTTATTTAAGTGTTACTAATTGTCAAATATAATAGCGCTTGTAAGCCAGTTTAGAAGTGCTGTTTAGATCCCCATACTTGGGTGCAATTTGGGGGTCAGGAAGAGGCTGCGATGTGAGTACATTGGTGGCATATATGACCACATTGATTGGCGAATGGCTCGCAACATCCGGCCGAAATGGAGCTTTGAATTTTAAACTTAACTTTACTCTTAATCGCCTAAGACCTAGTAAAACATGGTTAGCTCTTGCGCAATATAAATGAATACATTGTAACATCTACATTGTTTTGTATAATATGATTAAACCTCTTGCAACTTGATATTCGTAAATCTTGATAATGAAGAGTTTGCGTTTTCTAGTATTTTTACATTGTAATTTATAGCTGTAATTGTTTCGGTGTGTTAGTCAATGGAATTACTTCTAACTAATTTTATGTGAGAAATGCATAACATTGAAATATGTTTTCCTTGTTAATGGTTTTGAAATAATTTATGAACGTGTGTCTTAATATGTATTTTGCCATAAATGACTTTGTAATTTCGTAGTTTGAGTGTATTGCACGACGCCCTGCATTTACTACATATTTATTATATTTTATGATGTATGAAATCTTTTATTTGGACGGATTTTTATTGTCGTGACATTTATATTATTTAATAAATAAGGCGTAATCTTATAATATTAAATTCTACTTTTTATTGCTTTGACTATACTAACTACCCTAATTCAAATTATATATTATACAAACAAAAAATTGAAATAGCGTGTTTAATTAAGAACAATTATTCATAAAACTTATACAAATTTCGTCTATATATTCAATTGGACAAATTAACATTTTTTTTCCGCCATTTAAGTTGTAACTAACGTAACGCAAGGCGTTTCCTAACAGCTACACCTGTTCTAATTATTTTATAGGATATTACGGGTTTGTTGCTTCTTAAAGCAGACAAAGGAATTCTTACCACTATCCCACCCTTGTCCCGGAAGGGTGTTGAAAAAAACTTCTTATAAAAAAAGCTTATGATTCAGATTGTTGAAAGGTGATATCATGAATGTGCTTATATATTGTATATGGGTTTTTACTGAATAATAGTTATGGTAGATCTTGGACGTACGAAGTAATAAAGTCAATAAAATGACTCACTTTTGTAAAAACATTAGGCGAAACAACATTTAAACCATGTCCACATCGAGTATCCCCACCATGATAAACACCCACTAAAACATTTCCGTCTTTGGTATTTTGTACCAATGGGTTTCCGCTATCTGCATCACATCCACTTTGTTTAAGTTTTTCTGGAAGGGTACAAACATGCATTTCCGTTATTTCCCAGTAATAATTACCAATACTTTGCAAACGATCGTGACAGTCTAGAAGTGAAGAATTAAGAAGTATGTATAATTTTAGCGTGAATTTATCTACCTTCAATTGAAATTAGTGGCATAGACAAAAACTGTAAGGTGATTGGGAATTCAGAAGGAACAAAACTAGTACGTCCCCATCCTGATATTGTCGCCTTACCATAAAACTCTTCATTCGGTGCAGGTAGAGCTATGGGTTGAACAACTTCATCAAAAACAAACGCGCGTTTTAATTCCACAAGAGCTATATCACTGTAATATGAAGTCGGTTCAATATTCTAAAACTAATAAGCAAACCATACTTTAAGTTACCAATGTATTCGGGATGTTTAATATATGTTTTAGCCGGAATCCTTTGATTGTCTGGATGCAGCTCTCGCAAATTAAGCAATCCAGCTACTGCATCTAAGTAGTTTGCACTATGAAAGCAATGTGCTGCAGTAACAACCCATGTTGGTGAAAGAATTCCTCCGCCACAATTGTGTTTTCTCGATCGTTGAAGTGATACCATGTGTGGAAAATCTCCTCTTTCTGCACTTTGCCCTCCGATTATTGAAGTTCCAGGGAAGCTTCTTTTGGTGTGAGAGGCGTTGACTTTGAAAATTTATTAAATTATTCGTAATTATATTTATTGTGCTTACCAGAAAGGATCAGTAATATTGTTGTTGGTAGAAAGTACATCTTGAAGGAGTTGATATAATTTTATTACTTAATAATGTTTTCCTTAGTTCTAGGTAGTATATCTTATCTAGCAGATAGAATAAATTAATCAAGGAGTTATTGCGATTAGGAAGCTTATATTCAAACATTCAAAGTTCACAATATCCTCATTAATCCAAGCTCATTTCTAGAATACTCTACAGCTAAAATAACTACTTGGCGTTAAACTCGATAAAGTTTAAACCTTTAAAACCAACCAACGTAACAGCACTATCTATTATGGAACGCAGAATAACGTTATTCCATTCTACTTCTAGTTCCTTAGTATGAAAAATTTTTCCGACGACTTTCAGCAATTCATTTGACTTTTTTTCGAATCTTTTGTGGGTATCTTTATCTTTTAGTTGCAAAGTCAAAGTGCATTTCTTTTTTCCAAATTTTGTGGAACATGTATATATCTACTTCAGGGTAGGTTTTACAGGCTTTTACTTGATCCCCAAACTGATGTCTAATAAAAATGTAGTCTATTTGATATTTCTCTATGTCCCCGGGCATCTTCCACGTGTATTGTCTTTTAGCTTGATGCTCAAATAATGTATTTGTGGTGGTTAAATGGTTTTTGTTACAAAATCGTGCCAGCCTATTTCCCTGTCGTTTTTCGTGCCCAAATCATATAAAACTACTACCACTTCTTCTCTGTCGTCACCTACCACTACATTAAAAACTCCCGTAATTATTAAATTTCATGTCTTTTTACGAAACTTAGCCTGTGCACGAATTTGAGGACAGAGCCATTATTTATTGCTGTATATTTTGTGTTAGTGTGTATTTTATTAATATTCCTATTTAGAATCTAACTATCTGTGATATATAGTTGTTGAGAAAACAGTTTAGTTTATTAATGAATCAAATAGGATAGGTAGAGTTCTGTCAGATTTCACTTGATGTGCTTTTGAAATGTGTTTACTTTTGCTTGTTATATGTTGAGCATGCCAAAAGATTTATAAAGTTAAACTAGAATGCGAGATACAACAGTGGCTACGAGAATAATGGTAAGAAATTGAAAAATTGGAAGCTTTGTAGGTATACAGTTTTTCCATTGCAAGCATTGTCAAAATGGAAGAACTGACAAAAGAAATAAAAATTTTGTCGAGTTTATTTGGCAAATCAATACAAGCACCGGGCGAAGCTTCATCTGGCCAAAGTTCTAAAACTTCAATTAAGTTTCAATTTGCCAAATTTAAAGGAACGGAGGGTGTAGATAAATATTTAGACAGATGTAAAATGGATTTGAACTTACATAATGTTCCAAATGAATTATAGGCTGATTATTTAAGGGTTTATATGGGACCGAATTAAATGCAACGTTAAAACACCTAATTTTTTCAAAGAATTCGAATGAACTTTCATTTAAAGAGATTTGTTCAATATTAGTAGAGCACTTTGTACAATCTCGGAATAAATATTATAGCGAAGAATACAATTCAGACAAATAATTCAAAAATATGAGGAATCGATCGGTGATTTTATTCTACGATTAAGACAAGGTTCGCGGTGTTGCGAGTTGGCAAATTCTTGAGTCGTTCCTTAATTGCGCAATTTCTCTATGGCGTTGCAAGAGAGGACATTAGAGATGAAATAGTTGCCCGTAAACCTGAAAATTTTGAAGGTACTGTAAAAATTACTACCGAAGTAGAAGCGACACGCTTGGCAGCATCTTAATTAAAGCAGAATACTAATAAGTATGACAACACGCAACAGCATGAGGTATCTGGTAAAAAACCACGGTTCACAGAAAGCAAAGAAATCACTCTGGATCATCTTTTCGAAGATCCAGTTCAGTTAATAGCAACATTAATAAAGATAAAGAATTTGATTCTTGTGTAGGTTGTGGGCAGTTACATTGGAGAAGTCAGTGTAAATTTCGTAAGGTTAAATGTCATAAGTGTCAACTCCGGGGACACATAGCAGCTGTTTGTCGCAACCGAAAACAAGTTAACCTTAAGCAACATTCCGGAAACGAAATTAATTCTTGCACAGCAAATAACATCGGGATCGGTATAGCAGCTTCTGATTTAAGTACTGCAACTCTGGATTATTTTAATCATTTAGTAGATGCGATGAACATGCTGAGGAGTCAAATTGTGCAAAGTTAGCTAAACTGATGATTACGGTTAAAATTCAAATTAGGATGTACAATGTAATCAAACAGAATTATTAAAACTTAAGTTAGATTGTTACAATGTATAAATTGGAGGACATATTTGGAAGAGGTTAATGAAAGTTCACAAACCAGACATGAGAACGGAGACAGATATTGTATTCCAGACGCAACATGATACTGCAGGTGCAGGTCACAGTAGGTTATAAGACAGCAATTATTAGAATTAAGATTACTAAGAAGTAATGCATTGTATTAAATACAGAAATAATCAGACATCAGCTCTGCAGTTCCCAGAAGCAATGTAAAGGGCAAGGATACCATGGCAGAAGTTCGGTATGTGGACGGCACCCGATGGGGGCGTGGGTGGGCTCGTTTGAAAGCTTAGGGGGTGGGGGTTATAAATATATAAGTGTCATAGGCCGGAGGGGTGGGGTTCACGTTTTATACGGGGGTCAAACTTTTGGTACTTTTTTATATTGTAACTCACATTATAGTGTATATAAATAGTACCAAAACTATTTTAATAATTTGACAATATTTTTAGGGTTGGTATAATACATGAGAATTTTATTGAAAATTTATAGATTACATTCTTCGATAGGGTAAACTTCTATTACAGATGCAATTAATGCTTCAAATATATCTTTTTTAAAACGACGCACATCTCTACGCCATAGGTGTTCACACAAATGCATAGCCAAATCTTCTGATTTCAGACCATTTCTGGCGACGTCATCTTTCATATGCTTCCATAGGCCTTCTATGGTGTTTGTATGTGCCCCTGTTTCAGGATCTTTGAAGTGATATTTATGGCATACTTTTTCATGTTTGTAGCCCATATCCTTTATTGCCATATATGGCCTCCAGTAATCAGAAATAATAGTAGTCCCTTTATAATAAGTTAGGTTAAGTTAAGTTAAGTTATTTTAGGTTAGGTTAGGTTAGGTTAGGTTAGGTTAGGTTAGGTTACCTTTGGCTATGTGCTTCTCGATGAGTGGAAAAAGAGTTTCCTTGTCTCTTGTATTATTGGCACATATTTCTAATCTGTAATCTCCTGTTTCTCTACAAATCATCCCAAAAATCCAGTGCCCTTCTCTTGGTCTTCCTTTCCTAAATTTCCTTTTGCCAACTTTTGACTCATCGATTTCAACTGTTACTCCCGGGCCACCAATTTGACCTTGTCTGTCAAATTCATTGTCTAATGATATCATGCACACCTAATAAATAAAAGACATAATATTTAAAATAGTGAAAACAGATTTGATCTAGCTCATTTTTCAAGAGATATACTTGTTCAAACCTATATACTTACTTCTCTGAAATATGAGAACCAGTCGGAAACTGCCTCTCTGCCACAACCAACTTCACGCATGGTGTGGTCATAATCGTAACCAGATGCAAAAGCGTACAGCATAAGAACCACTTTTTCGGCAGAGAGTTTAACATTTTCTAGCCAAGTACCTGTGGCTATTGAAATGTTAATTATTCCTCTGCCTTTGCATGTGTACGCTTGGTGCATCTATAACGCCCCATCCATGCTCTATGTCAATTACCATTAGCTTTCGGTATTGAGGGCACTTCTTTTGGGAGGGCAAAAGCCACGAGACATAAACCACTTCATAATGGTTTCTCTGTCTATTAAAACCTCTCTTGTCAATTTTGACAGATTCATAATATAAAAATAGATGCACACTTAATTTACAAAAATTTATTTATGAATAAAATGATTATTAATTATTTAAAATGTCATACAAATGAAAGTAATGTCCACTAAATTAAGACTTATATGATTTGGTTTCATGTCTTTATATACTTAATTTTTATATCATGAGTTCACGCTTAGTACGTGTCTATTGTGATTGGTTTGTGATTAAGACACCACTTTGGATGTTAATCATTTTTAATCTCTAATAATCTTATTTAATCTGATTAATTAAATTGTCAAAATGTTTCTCATGTATTATACCAACTTTCAAAACATAAGACACTAATGTGAATACTTTTGGTACTATTTATATACACTATAATGGGAGTTACGATATAAAAAAGTACCAAAAGTTTGACCCCCGTATAAAACCTGAACCCCACCCCTCCGGCCTATGACACTTATATATTTATAACCCCCACCCCCTAAGCTTTCAAACGAGCCCACCCACGCCCCCATCGGGTGCTGTCCACATACCGAACCGTAGCCGATACCATAAATACTTTTTAGAGCCCAAGATGACCAGTCACTCTAGAGCTTCATAACTTTAACATTGTTGCTAGTTCAGCTACTCACCGTGATTTTAATTTAATTAGCGAAAGTTAACTTTCGATTTCCACACGTTACTGCATACAACATACTTTTAAATTAAAATTAATTGTAATTCCTGTATAAAATAAATTTGATAGAAGAGTTTTCTGAGGAAGCTTTTTTAAAAAGCCGCTCCAAGAAAGCCAAAACCTATTTCATGCTCTACTATAAATTTGAATTGGTTGCGTACATTCAAATCAAAATTCAAATTTCTGCCCAGTTATCGTACATTTGTGAGCTATACGTTGAAACAATTTCAAATTGTTGGTTATTTGCCCGTAAGTGTTGAATACGTTAGAAGAAGATAAGAGCTAAATCTCTACGTTACCGACCAGCCATTTGATGGTATTTTTGGAAGAGAATGGATTTCCCCATTTGTGAATTTAATAATATTTTGACATCTTTAACAACACGGCTGGTAAGTTAATCGGTCTAAAAGTTAAGATAAATTTTCTGCCCGGAATTACACCAGTTTTTGCTAAGGCTCGCAACATTCCATACGCATTACGCGAGCAGCATTCCAAAGAAATAGAACGATTATTGAATTCTGATGCATTTGAACGAGTTACACACTCCAAGTGGGCATCTCCGACAAACATCGTTTGCAAGAACGAAAAGATAAGGATTACTGGTGATTATTCGTGTACGCTTAATCCACGTATGTGTTGATGAATATCTAATTCTACGAGTTGAGGATTTGAATCTTACGGATGCGTATATGCATTTGGAATGCGATGATGCATTTTTTGAGTTTAACCTTAAACACCCCTACGCACGGTCCAATCCGACCGAAGCGAGCAATGTACGGAGCGGCCAATATTCCGGCTGTGTGGCAACGTAATATAGGAACCGTTTTAGGAGGTCTTAAAAACGTTGCAAATTTTTATGACGATATTGTTGTGTTCGGTTCGACGTCACAGGAAGTATTTCATTCATTACGAGAGATTTTTGATAGAATTCGTGAATTTGGTCTGAAATTAAAAATGTCTAAATGCACATTTCTTCAGTCAAATATCGAATATTTAGGTCTTAGAATCAACGCTAGCGGACTACATAAATTGGATCGTCATGTAAGTGCATTGGTCAACGCTCCTAAACCTAAAAATTCCAAAGAATTACAAACTTTCCTTGGAATAGTTTCTTATTATGGTTCTTTTATTCCTAACATTGCTACAATTTCCGAACCATTACGCAATGGAATACGTTCTGACCATTTTGTGTGGTCTAGTGATTGTGAAAAGTCTTATAAACACTTGATACGAGAATTAACATCGGATCGGCTTTGAGTACCTTACAAACCAAAATTACCATTAATTCTTGCCACCGACGCTAGCTCTGTAGGCTTCGGCGCGGTTCTTCCACATTTAATGACTGATGAGCGCGAACGTCCAATTTCATATGCAAGTAGAGTGCTAACCAAGACTGAAAGAAATTACTCGCAAATTGCTAGAGGAGCTTTAGGTATTGTCTGGGCCACAAAGAAATTCTTTCCTTATGTATATGGTAGAAAATTCGAATTAATTACAGATCATAAGCCATTGACACATATTTTTGATCCGAATAAAAGCTAACCATCATTGGTTCTTAGTTGGATTACACAACATTTCTGCGTAGACTTAATTACTATATTACATATAGGAAAACTAAAGATCATGCCAACGCAGATTATTTTTCGAGAATTTTGTTCAGTAGAGATTTCAGAACAGCAACACATGAATTCGATGAATTCAACTGCTGGACTCTACATCAAATTAGTCAACTTTCTATTACAGCGGAAACATTGCTTTGGAAACAAAAAGCGATCAAAGAATGTCTCAATTACTCGCAGCTATACGACAAGAGCGCGTCTTAAAAGAACTTGGTTATTCTGGAAGAAAATTAGAATATTCCCAAACGTCAGGCTGTTTAATGTTGGGTCATCGAATGGGTGTACCCAAAAAACTTCGACAACTGTTGCTGAATGAACTACATACTGCTCATATCGGTGTTACAAAAATAAAGGGTTTAGCGAGATCATTAATTTACTGGCCTTGAATGGCTCAAGACATCGAATCATTTGCAAAAGAAAGATTTGATTGCTTCAAAAATGCTAAAATGCCTGTACAATATAATAGACACCATTGGGAGTATCCTAATGAGCCTTGAGAGAGAATACTTATAGATTATGCCGCACCTATTCAAAACAAATATGTCTTAATTGCAGTGGATGCATTCAGTAAATGGTTAGGTAGCAAATTCAATGACTAGCAATGTGACCATAATTCTGTTGGAAGAATTGTTCTCGGCGTACGACATCCCTACAACAATTGTAAGTGACAACGGTTCACAATTCATTTCAGATGAGTTAAAAAATGTCCTTAAAAATGCACGAATTAAATTTCATAAACGTACTGCTCCTTATAAGTCGTCAACCAACCGACAGGCTGAACGTTGCGTACAAACAGTAAAAGATGCATTAGCAGTTAATTCTTCAAAATTAAATTCAATTAATATTTCTGTGGAAAAAAATAGGAGAAATAGAAGGCCAGTATACGTTCTAAGGCATTTTTGGGGAATAATATGGGATATATTACAAGCAGAAATAAGACAAAAAAAGGTCGATGTGGACCTAGATCGGATAGTGATAAATGCAGACTGTTCAAATTTCGGGGAAATGTGTAGGTTAGTTCAGAATAGGAAACAATGAGGATACGCGTCTAACCAGTTCTAGGACTGAAGACCTAATAATGATGATGATAATATTTCTCATTTTCTGAACGCATTTTTACTGCAATATAGAAAAGCTCCACATCAAACTGCAGGCAAACAACTTTCACTATATTTTTGGGACGTACGATTAAATGTCGACTGGATTATGTTAAACCGGACATGAAAAAGAAAATCATGGATAAACAGCAAGTTGAATTCCTTTCCAATTTTCGGGAATTTTCGGCTAATAGACTTGTTCTATCACATGGTCAACCCAATAAATGGATTTGTGGACAATAACAAATAAGTTAGGAATTCTTCGTGCAGGAGGTAGAATCCCTAAATCGATTTTCAGAGTATAAAAAGCATCCTATACTACTTCTATCTATTTATATTATGTCCAAGTTAATAGCAACTCATATTCACAAAAATCTCTTTATTGTGGTACTCAACAAATATTGTCTTTAATAAGAGAGAAATATTGTCCCATATTTAGCAGAAATTTAGTTAAAGGCGTTTTTAGAAGTTGTGTTTCTGTTTCCGTGCTCACTCAGCATCTTTGAATCCAGTAATGGCAGATTTGCCTGATCATCGAGTTAACATATCCTTTCTTTTTGTGAAAACCTAAGTAGACTACGCTGGTCCATTTGTCTTAAAGTATCACAAGAGTCGCGGAAGCAAAACTCTTAAAGGCGATGTTGCCATATTTGTTTGTCTAGTCACTAAAGCTATTCACTTAGAGCTCGTTAGTGATTCATCAACATTCATTCATATGTGCTTTGCGTCGTTTCACAGCTAGTAGAGGTAGGCAAATTGTCATTTATTCAGACAATGTGTTACAGGTGGAAAAGCTACTAAGTGTATCCTTTCCAGTCAAATTATAAAATGGGGGCGGCCTGTAAAACTAAATTTAGAGGGGGGTCACCGGCACTAGCTAGCGGAAGGTCGTGGATCATATAGAGGGTTAAAATTTTGAAAAAAGGGGTTAAATTAATTTATAATATACTACAAAATAGTGGCACTTACCTTTCATAAAATATTGTGGCTTAATGACAATTGCCAAGGGCGCCAGACAAGTCGAGAATGTCCAAATGTTCGTACAAAACCTTGAGAGACTTGTCATCCCAAGGAGGACAATTGTTTCTTTTAATCAATTCCTCACTTTTTTACTACTTATATAAAAAAAATAAGAAAAACTATTGACTTATTCAACGGCAAACAAAACTATTTAATTCACAGAGCAATAAACGTGAACCTCTAACATGCATTGATTTTAGTTTATAAATTTAAGTGAATAGGTGACTATGGAATTTATGAAAATTTTGAGTACATAAGTAGTTATCAAACATTTGTATATGAAAGAAACTTATATTATAAATCGTACACTAAATTAATCCTACGGTTTATGGCCAAAACGTCCTAACAAATAAACTAACTAAAAATTGGTCATGCTACTTAACTATAAAGACTTACTTACTAATAATTGTCCATTGTTTGAGGATTTGTTTTCCAACGTAGAGCAGTTATTAAATTTGGGAAGAGAATCTCGCTTTTTGCTTCTGTTTGTAATGTTTAAGAAAATTGACTGGCACACGAACTCGGCAGAATTTTTGACAATATAACTTACTTGCTGCGTCACACGCCTACAAGCTTTTTAAATATTTATCTTGCATCACTTTAAGTCCGCGAACTATGGGCATAACCCTCGCGAAACTGGAAGAGTAACACTTCTTTCCAATTTTTTTCTAACGTGATACGAAGTAGAATATTCTATGTCATGCCAGAGAACGCCACCCGCAAAACTACGTTTCTCTCTACTTCTTAACCACGGTCGGCCCCATTGGAAAAACTCCCTGTCTTTGGCTAAAGCCTTCAAATATATAGACTTAATTCCCTACTCTAATAATTATGAGCGGCATTTTCTATTATCCAATGACTGAACAGAACCTCCCACAAAACAAGATTTCAGAAACCAAATCCAACCCCTTTCTAGATGAGAATCACGGAAGCAACTATTTTTCCCAAGAATTTAAATTATCTTTTCCTTCTACGAATTACCTAATTATTGCAATGTGGGATCTACCTATGGCGGCCGTAGTCTGGCATTAACAAAGACCGGCAAACCTACTTGAGCCGAAATAGATTTTAAATACAATGGATGTCTCCAGACTACTTAAAATTACTTGTAATATTTGAACAAATCAATTGGAAATAGTTTCCGCTATTTATAAAAGGTTTCGTCTTGTATAACCCGCCTGTCAATCACGAAAGGTTAAGCTTTTCAAACTGAAATTGGTTTTCCTTTATTTACGCTAAAAGGTACTATACATTTTAAAGGGTTTATTGTATTTGACTTACGATGGGGTCTAGAGCTTTAAATGATGACCTGCCGCTGGAATTTAGTAGCCCGAAGCTATCGGTAAATGTGGTCTTTTATTACAAGGGAGCCTGACTTAATGTGAAGTAATTTATTGTGGGAATTTTTGTCTATACTTTATGCAAGTTACTGAATTTTAAATAATTAATGTGTTTATTCGTTAACATTACCAAAATAATGTTACAAATGGTATTAACTTTCGAGGAGAATCTAACGAACTGAAAATGTTAGCAGAATATTTGAAAATTAGTTCTGATGCTATTGTTGATGAATGCTCTGAGAAAAATGTTATATGGAAATTTATACCTAGTTGTACTCCACATTTTGATGGATTGTGGGAGTCCTGGGTAAAATCTATGAAAATTCATATGAAGCGCGTGTTAAATTATTCATTATTAACTTACAACGAATTCAATTCTTCGTCGAATCACCCTGATGACCTTAGTCCAATTATACCCTCTCACTTCCGCATCTGTCGTGCTGCAGAAGAACTTCTGGATCCAGACTTGACTGATGTTAAAGAGAACAGACTTTCTTTACACCAAAAATTACACCGTTTAAGACAACACCTTTGGAAGGTGCTTAATGGAATATATTGCTGAGCTACAACAGCGACAGAAATAGAACCATCGCAGTGCTGAAATCAAAATAGACGCAATTATACCAAAAAAGAAAAAAATTGCTTACCTTTAGATTGACTTTTTGGTCGTGTCGTTAACTTACATCCAGAATCCGAAGACAGTAATCGTGTCGCCACCATCGAAACATCCAATGAACTCTTAAACAGAGCTATGCGTATCATATGCCCATTACCTGTAAATTGCACTGAAGAATCTGTTTAATATGTGGAGTTTGTATTTATGCTAATTTATTGAAGGTGTTCCTTCAAGGTGGAGGTATGTACGAATTTGAGGACAGAGCCATTGTTTATTGCTCTATATTTTGTATTAGTGTGCATTTTATTAGTGTTCTTGTTTAGAATCTAACTATCTGATAAAGGTGACAGTAGTTTGTAACATACTGTTTTAATACGCTCTAATTAGTTCTATGATTTCTAAAAATAGTTATTTTCTAGTTTAATTTTAGCATTCTAATTATTAGAATGAAGGTCTGGTAGCATAAATATGTCTGTAATTGTAACGGTTGCAAGACTACCCAAAAAGCGTCCTAGCGAAGTTTCCAGGAAGATCTAATCCAAGAGTTCATCAATTTTTCTAAAGGCACTTTACTTCAAAGGCATTACACATGTCAGATTAGTTGCTATCTATGATTAGATGTCAATCATGTTTTAGGATCCTATTTATGTCAGGGTGGTCGGAAGCAATTTTTCAAGTAGCAGAGTACTCAACTACTTGTGTGGCTATCTTAGGGCAATTGGCAGTTTAATTAATCTTAAAGATTTACGACCGGCGTAACCTAAGCCGAGTATGAGAGCCAAGAAAGGGATTATTTTTCAATTAACTTAAATGTATATAGGGATGCCAACCGGTGGTAATCGGGGTTGTTTATTTCCAGACGCGTTAGAGTCTAAAGCTCGCGGACTTGCAAGATTGAGTAAGTGTTTTATTTCTCTGAATTCAAGTGCGTGCCGTTATGTTCAAAGTTAGTTTATTTCTCTGAGTAAGTAATTATTATATATGGTATTACTATGAACTCAAGGCTGTGTTATGCATCATAAGTCATTTATTTGTTTAAATACAATATCTGTCGGCTTTCATAACATACAACTTCGGGTTAAAGCTCCGTCCAGTAATTTAATCCCGTTAGGTTGTTGTTAAAGACCGCATCTTTTGAAGGGTTTCTTATTTTATTGTGTTTCGACGTTGTCCGAGGCTTGTAATAACTAAGCCACGAATTCCGTTACTGTACTATTTGACACGTGTGAAGGTCGTGTTTTTCCTTTTATTGATGACCCCGGGATTAAAGGAAGGTCGTTTCAGTATGCAAGTTAGTTAGACTACGGTAGCGTTAATTAATTATATGTATTGGGGTGGTTGCACCCAGGACTGTTGTTAATATTCATAAAATAAGGACTTTAGAATTGTTTAGTTAAGTTGTGTTTGTGCTAGCCGGAGACTTTATAACATTTGCCCCTGTGAAGTGACGTATTTTCTGTCCTGCAATCTTGGTTCATCGCCACGAACAAAGTGCGGCGAGAGCTATTACCGCGATCGGTCCATGGGCCGTTTAATTCCCATGGTGGCGCCCTATTGTAAATAATGTTAATTACTGTATAATTTTGTATGCATATGTAATTAGGTTAAGTTAGTTAGTAGCCCATTTAATAAAACAATTGAAATTTTGTCTTAGTGTGTTGTTGTTTAATGAACCTCCCCTTCTCACCGACTGCAGCAGCTTGCGAGGCAATGTCCCGAAACGTGAGGGTACTATAGTGTTAGAGGTCCTTCCCATTTATTATTTATTGTTAATTGGATACCCTCACGCGGTAGGTAAATATTCAAATTACAAGTTGTTAAATAAATATGTATGTATACTGACAGAAGATTTGGTCTTATACTTTAATGGTGTACTAACTTTAAAATACAAGGTGAAACGAACTTATAGCATAAGACCTACACTCCACAGGCGTCTTTTTATCCAAACACCCTGTGTTCGATATCTTTCTGGATCGCTTCCACCTATTCTTTACTGCAACTACAGGTTGGCACCTAAACTTGTATTATTACTGTATATGCCGGTTTAGATTCTAATCTAACCACGAATACTCGTTCGTTTTTTTGTAAGTAGTTGTTTCCAATTTTTTTCCCATAACTATCCCCATCCCTTGATCTTGCATGAATTTCCCTAGAATCTCCGATCCAAAAATCCCTTGCCCTTGTCAACGAACTTCGCTAACCCTTCCTATACCTAATGCTTGTCCATCCATTTCAATTTTCAAATTTTCTAGCTTTTTTTTATACGCAATCGTGATGTGTGCGGGTCCTTACTGTATTGTCCGTTCTGTTTCTGTCTGACCTGTGCGGATTAACTTATGTTTTTGCATTTCTTATTAGATTTGTGTCCTATCATTGAACAGGTTTTTAAGGCTTGTAATGTTCGCTCAATATCCAAAATGGCGGCCATAGGAAAAGTAAAAGTTATGGACGGTTTCTCGAAAACAAAAGACAGTCGAATAATTTTGTACATGCTAAAATACTCTTTTTAAAAGTGCAGGGTTAGTGATGGTGCGGCTTATGGTTCATTTTTTATTATGAAATAACAAAATCCTCCATTTTTAGTTTTCTTCGAATATCATCAAAACCTTACAACTTACACTAATTTTGTAAATGGTTAAAAAATTGACATGTATTTCTCCAAGTTTTTCCCCATTTAATCCAATCTCTATTTCTTATAATAACCAAAATCACAATGTAAACTCGAAATTTGGACATACTGTATCCTCCTTTGTATTTTACGCTGTGGTATTACAGATAGAATGACAGTGTGGCAAAACTAAAAAGAAAAGCTTTTTTTTTAATTAAACAGGTGTTGAGATAATAGATATTATCTTATGATCAACAAAAATACGAAATTTAAAAACATGCAAATAATAATCATTAAATTACTTTAACAAATATTTACACCTAACATAATCTAAAGATGGGTGCAAATTAAAAATAAAAATATAAAACAAATAGCTCTTTAACAAGTGCATGCTAGTAGATCGATTAGCATACTTTTTGGAAACCCATCTTCTACCTTCTTATGGATGTCATCATATTTGTAGAAAAGTTCACTCTTAAAAAAGTATGTGGACCCATTAACCACCGTTGCCGCTTCGATGTGGTCAGGTATACCAATCCAGTCGCTGATTGGTCTAGGATACTTGGTGGCTACTTGCATACCATGTGGTTTATCACGGTTAAACACCCAATACTGTCCTCCTGTTACAAAAAAACACTTATAAAAAATTGTAAAATCTGAACGATATCTACAGATGGTAGAGTTATTTTACTCATTAGTATTCTGGTAAACACGCATTCGATTTCTTTGCAAAATTAATAAAGCTGATAATTTCTTAGAATCAGCAGCGGACATAACATCTGATAGACCCCCCGTAAATTTTTAAAGAGGGCTCTTTTCTTTTAAGATCTTCATGGTTAACAATTATTATGCAGCACATATGTATAAATTAATATCCGTTGTCTTATCTTGTAATTACACAGACACCAAATGTGAAAATTATGATTTTTTTGGCACAATAAGAACAAAAGGAACGCTTGAAAATGTATATCATCATTAGGTTTTCAGTCCGGGAACTGGTTAGACACCGTACCCTCATTGTTTCCTATGCTGAACTAACCTACACATTTCCCTGAAATTTGCACCGTTTGCATCTATCACTATCTGATTTAGGTCTACATCTACCTCCTTTTGCCTATCTCTGCTTGTAATATATCTTATACTATTCCCCAAAAATACCTTAGAACGTATTACGCTATTCTATTTCTCCTAATTTTTTCACAGATATCCTTGTTCCCTACTATTTCTATAACCTATTTGTTATTAACTTTGTCCATGCTATCATCCTCATACATCTGAAGCACAACATTCCAAAAGGCTGCTACCATTTTTCTGTTTTTCGTACCGCCCGTATCTCATATGCATACTGTGTTATGCTCCAGACATATGTTTTCAACAATTTTCTTCTTGTTTCTATGTTTGTTGTTTTTCATAATAGGCACTGTTTTTTCTTGTAAAATGCAGTTTGGTCCCGTTCTATTTGTTTTACAATTATATACTCTACTTCTCCTACATTCAATGGTTGTAAAAGGGGAGCGGCTCCGTGGCGTAGTGGTACGTGTGTGACTACTACGCCCAAGGTCCCGGGTTCGAATCCCGACACGGTCCGCTTGAAAAATGTTAGGCGATCATTTTTCACTAAAATACACCCTCGTTCGGATGAGAGGTAAAATGGAGGTTTCGTGTGTGAGCGTTGTCACGCACGTTGAAGATCACTACCTTGCTTGGAACAGCAAGGGTTCGGCAAAATTCCAAATTTTCCAGGTAAAAAAACTCGTTTCCTGGCTAATGTAGTACCTTCGGGTGGAGTATTGGAAAATCACATGTAAGGTTGTAAAGGGGAGGCTGTGGATCGATGTAGTCAGCGTAAGACTACGGATCCCAAGGTCCTGGGCTCGAATTCCGACACGGTCGACTGCTTGAAAAATGGCAGGTGAGCATTTTTCACAAAAAGTACGCCTTCGTTCGGGTGTGATGTTAAATGGAGGTCCCGTGTGTGAATGTTGTTACGCACGTTAAAGATCCCTACATTGCCTGGAACGGCAAGGGTTTGGCAAAATTCTTCAGGCAACAAAAAACTCGCCTCTTAGCCGATGTAGTGCCTTCGGGTGGAGCATTTGAAATGTAAATGCACGGTTGTGAAAGGGGGCGGCTCCGTGGCGTAGTCGGTGTGCGTGTGACTACTACGCTCAAGGTTCCGGGTGCGAATCCCGACACGATCCGCCTGAAAATGTTAAGCGAGCATTTTCACAAAAATACGCCCTCGTTCGGATGAGAGGTAAAATGGAGGTCCTGTGTGTGAGTGTTGTCACGCACGTTAAAACTCCCTACTTTGCTTGGAACAGCAAGGGTTTGGCAAAATTCTTCAGGTAAAAAAACCCGCTTCCTGGCCAATGTAGTACATTCGGGTAGAGCATGGGATAAAAATCACATGTACGGTTGTGAAAGCGGGAGGCAGCTGCGTAGAGTAGTTGGTATGCGTGTGACTACTACGCCCAAGGTCCCGGGTTCGAATCCCGACACGGTCCGCTTGAAAAATGTTAGGCGAGCATTTTTCACAAAAATACGCCCTCGTTCGGATGAGAGGTAAAATAGAGGTCTCGTGTGTGAGTGTTGTCACGCACGTTGAAGATCACTACCTTGCTTGGAACAGCAAGGGTTCGGCAAAATTCCAAATTTTCCAGGTAAAAAAACTCGTTTCCTGGCTAATGTAGTACCTTCGGGTGGAGTATTGGAAAATCACATGTAAGGTTGTAAAGGGGAGGCTGTGGATCGATGTAGTCAGCGTAAGACTACGGATCCCAAGGTCCTGGGCTCGAATTCCGACACGGTCGACTGCTTGAAAAATGGCAGGTGAGCATTTTTCACAAAAAGTACGCCTTCGTTCGGGTGTGATGTTAAATGGAGGTCCCGTGTGTGAATGTTGTTACGCACGTTAAAGATCCCTACATTGCCTGGAACGGCAAGGGTTTGGCAAAATTCTTCAGGCAACAAAAAACTCGCCTCTTAGCCGATGTAGTGCCTTCGGGTGGAGCATTTGAAATGTAAATGCACGGTTGTGAAAGGGGGCGGCTCCGTGGCGTAGTCGGTGTGCGTGTGACTACTACGCTCAAGGTTCCGGGTGCGAATCCCGACACGATCCGCCTGAAAAATGTTAAGCGAGCATTTTTCACAAAAATACGCCCTCGTTCGGATGAGAGGTAAAATGGAGGTCCTGTGTGTGAGTGTTGTCACGCACGTTAAAACTCCCTACTTTGCTTGGAACAGCAAGGGTTTGGCAAAATTCTTCAGGTAAAAAAACCCGCTTCCTGGCCAATGTAGTACATTCGGGTAGAGCATGGGATAAAAATCACATGTACGGTTGTGAAAGGGGGAGGCAGCTGCGTAGAGTAGTTGGTATGCGTGTGACTACTACGCCCAAGGTCCCGGGTTCGAATCCCGACACGGTCCGCTTGAAAAATGTTAGGCGAGCATTTTTCACAAAAATACGCCCTCGTTCGGATGAGAGGTAAAATAGAGGTCTCGTGTGTGAGTGTTGTCACGCACGTTAAAAATCCCTACCTTGCTTGGAACAGCAAGGGTTCGACAAAATTGAAAATTCTTTAGGTAAAAAAAAACTCGCTTCCTGGCCAATGTAGTACCTTTGGATGGAGCATTGGAAAGTCACATGAAGGGTTGTGAAAGGTGGTAAGCAGCCCGTGGCTGCCAAGTTCTCCCAGCACTTGAACATTTGCCGATTTAATATTTTTTCCAATATATCTTTTCGCACAGTCACATTAGAAAATATTTCACAACCAACACCTGTAGTTGTTTATAATAATCATCAGATTTATTTGCACTTACTTTTCTTTATTAGGTTTTTGTTTCAAAACTGGTTGGACTCGTACCTGCCCTTATATATATATTTTGAGCTAGCCTACACAGTTCCCTGAAATTCCCACACAGCCTATATACAACTCGCTTTCCCTCTATTGTTTTCTAATTATATGCCTTATTTCACCTAGATTCAGTGGTTGTGAAAGGGGTTAAGTAGCCCGTGGCTGCCAAGATCCTGCAACACTTCTACATTTACCGAATTAATAGTTTTCCAGTAAATCCTTTCACACAATTAACATTATTCGAGAATATTGCCCAACCAATTCTTGTAGTTGCTAATAATAATCATCATGTTTAAGTACAGTTATTTTTTTCGTCATTAGTTTATACATCTTGGGACTGGTTGGATGCGTACCTCTATTGATTTCTATTCTGTGCTAGTAAACACATTTCCCTAAAATTTCTACAGGCTACATCTTTCACTATCTGTGTGCAGTAGTCTAACCTTGGTCTACCTCTACTGTCTTTTTTCCTATTGCAAGAAATGGCTTATCACAATATTTTTGTATCAAAGTTTTATTATAAATATTTTTAGCCAATGTAGCAAATTTAGTTTTGAAACCTTATTTCAGCTGTTTGCACAATTCAAAACTTGCAATAAATTTCTCATAAATTATTAATATTAAAAGTTGCAAATAATTTCCTAAAAATTTCACTACATTGTTGCAATCATGCATGGCAAGGAAGCTGGTCAACCCACACACTCATAATGAAGGATGTGCAGTATCATAATTGCATCACTTTGTACTTTCCTTGAAGGAAACATGACTGAATTTGGGCATCATGAAGGGTGATCCAAAAAGACCACTCGTGGCAGTAGTTATGTACTTTAGTCGCGAGTGGTTGGGGTAATGATCAGCTCTCTTGACATGAATTAAGTACTTGCTTGTATTTTCAATTTAAATGTAACTTCATGTATTATTTCATATGTAACAAAAGTCAAATCCATTTGCCAATGTAATCTTTATACTTATTTCTTATGTAACACTTGATATGCCGCTCACTTGCTTTAAATACAATAAATTTGATAAATTTGATTGTGGTCATTATTGTGCTGTCTGCTCTGATTTTGATGTATACAATGGCAATAGTGGTATACGCTTTAAGATCCCATGACTTGGACATTTGATCGTCCCTATTCTCAGCACGTTGGTCCTCTCGTTCTATGCTACCTCCTTCTTTACCTAAAAAAAATCCTACGCTGCACTATCTCTGTTTCTAATATATTCCGCACTATTCCCTCATGCCGTAGTATGTGGCTTATCGCCCTATCTCTCATATTTTGTACCTTTTTCCACATATTTCTTTCTTCCCTTACCATTTTTAGTAGTTTTTCGTTCTTAACTTTGCAGGCCATGATATCTTCATCATACGGCTGTAGCACCTTTTTCTTGTTCGCTTCTCTTACTCGCCAGGCTTCACAATTGTACAGTGCAGTGCTTCATACATATGTTTTAAGCAATCCTTTTCTTGTTTCTGTGTTTGTTGTCTTTGAACACAGCAGTTGCATTTTGTTGTTAAACGTAGCACGACCTTGTGCTAATCTTTGTTTTATATCTTTTGCGCTTTTCCCATCTTGCGTTATTTGGCTTCCTAGGTAGCAGAACTCTTTAACCTCTTGTAAATTCGTGTTACCTATTTGTATTCTTGTTTTTGATTTATTTTTCCCTCTTTTGCATACTAATACTGTAGTTTTATTTTTGTTAATTTTCATACCGTATCTCTCTGTTAGAACCGTTTCCATTTTATTAAGAGCAGCTTCTAACTCTTCCTTGCTAGATGCTAATACCGCTATATCATCTGCAAATCTAAGCATATCATCTGTATAGTAATTTTAAATGTTTTCCTGTATTTGACAGTATTCATTGCCTCTTCAATGTACAAGTTAAAAATTAATAGGGATAAGTCTGTCTCACGTCTTTCCTAATGTTTACTTTTCTACGTTCTTGCTCTACTGGTATTACTGCTGTTTGCTCTTTGTATAAGTTATGCACCATTCGTATATCCCTAAAACTCATTCCAATCATTTTGAGTATTTCAAACATTTTTTCAACTTTACATTGTCGAATGCTTTTTCCAGATCTACAAACCCTATATACACGTTTTCCCCTTTTTCTATTGTTTTTTTCATTATTACTCTCAGAGCGACAACAGCCCCTCGTCTTCCCCTGTTTCGCTTAAACCCAAATTGATATTTTCCCAGTATTTCTTCAGTTTGTTTTTCCATTCGTCTTTGTACAATTCCAGTTAATATTTTTGACACGAGTGCTGTTCAAAAATTTTCACACCTATCTGCGCATTTTTTTTGGTATAGTAACTATGTTACGTTTGAAATCTTTGGGTATCTTCCCTGTCTCATGCATATAGCTTACACGTTGGAAGAGACGTTCTGTTACTGCTTATCTGACGCCCTTTAGAGTTTCTGCTATCACCTTATTTGTACCTGGCGCCTTTACATTTTTCAGACTCTTTAATGCTAATTCAAACTCATATCTAAGTATAGGATATCCCAGGTCATCATTTTCAATATCTGATTCCTGTTCTAATGCTGTTAGTTTCTCTCCTGCATTTAAATTCTTTATGTATTCTTGAAGATATAAAACAAAGATTAGCACAAGGTCGTGCTACATTTAACAAGAAAAAGCAACTACTGTGTTCAAAGACCACAAACATAGAAACAAGGAAAAGATTGCTCAAAACATATGTGTGGAGCACAGCACTGTATGGCTGTGAAGCCTGGACAGTGGGAGAAGCGGACAAGAAAAAGGTAGAAGCCTTTGAAATGTGGTGCTACAGACGTATGATGAAGATATCGTGGACAGACAAAGTTAAGAAGAAAGAGGTACTAAAAATGGTAGGGGAAGAAAGAAATATGTGGAATACGCTAAAAAATAGGAGAGATAGGATGATAGGCCACATACTACGGCATGAAGGAATAGTGCGGAATATACTAGATGCAGAGATAGGAAAAAAGAGAAGAAGAGGTAGACCTAGGTTAGACTACTGCACACAGATAGTGAAAGATATAGGCTGTAGGAGTTTCAGGGAAATGTGTAGGCTCGCTCAGAATAGAAATCAATGGAGGTACGCATCCAACCAGTCCCAAGATGGATAAATTAATGACGAAGAAAGTAGCTGCAATTAAACATGATATTTATTATAAGCAACTACAAGCATTGGAGAGGCAATATTCTCGAATAATGGTAATTGCGTGAAAGCATTTACTGGAAAACTATTATTTCGGCAAATGTCTAAGTGTTGGGGGATCTTGGCAGCCGCAGGTTGCTTAACCCCCTTCAATAAATCTCAGTGAAAAGGGCATAATATTAGAAAACAATAGAAGAAACATGATATTTATTATAAGCAACTACAAGCATTGGATGGGCAATATTCTCGAATTATGGTAATTGCGTGAAAGCATTTACTGGAAAACTATTTTTTCGGCAAATGTCTAAGTGTTGGGGGATCTTGTCAGCCACAGGTTGCTTAACCCCCTTCAATAAATCTCTGTGAAATAGGGCATAATATTAGAAAACAATATAAGGGGAACCGAGCTGTATTGCTGTGTGAGAATTTCAGGGAACCATGTAGGTTAGTTTAGAAAATAAATAAGTGCAGGTACATGTCCAACCAGTTTTGAGACGGGAAACCCAATGACGAAAAAATAAGCGCAGACAAATCTGATGATTATTATAAACAACTAGTTGTTTGTTGTGAAATATCTGCAACTAATGTTGACTGTGCGAAAAGACATATTGGAAAAAATATTAAATCAGTAAATGTTCAAGTGCTGGGGGAACTTGGCAGCCGCAGGCTGCTTACCCCCTTTCGCAACCACTGAATGTCGGAGAAATAGGGTATATAATTGTAAAACAATAGAAGGTGACCGAACTGCATCTAACAAGAAAGAACGGCGCCTATGATGAAAGATAACAAATATAGAACAAAAAGTTGTTGAAAGCGTATGTGTGGAGCACAGCACAGACAATATGCCTACGAAATACGAGTAGTCTGAAAAGCAGACAGAAGAACAGTAGCGGCCTTTGAAATGCCGTGCTTCAGATGTTTGAGGATGGACAGACATAGGTAATAACAAATAGGTTATAGAAACAGTAAGGGAACAAGGATATTTTTGGGAAAAAGAAATATGAGAAATAGAAGGGCAGAATACGTTCTAAGGCATTTTTGGGGAATAGTATGGGAAATATGACAAGCAGAGATAGGAAAAAAGAGGTGGATGTAGACCTAGATCAGATAGTGATAGATGCAGACTGTGCAAATTTCGGTGAAATCTGTAGGTTAGTTTAGAATAGGAAACACTGATGGTACGCGTCTAACCAGTTTCAGGACTGAAGACCCAATGATGATGATGATGTATTCTTGCCATCTACTCACATTCTTTACATTTTCTATAATGACGTTTCCTCCTGCGTCTTTTATATTTTTGCTATACGGTTTTATATCCTTAAAATTGATTCTAATTAGTTAGTATGCTTCATCTGTCTTTCCTATTTCCATCTTAGTTTGTACCTCTTTGCATTTTTCATCAATCCATTGTTCTATAGCTTTCCTGCATTTGCGAATAATTTCCCATTTTATGGCTTTATATCTCTGTTTTCTGTTCGTCTGATTTATTTTTGTACTATTTTCTTTCTGTAATTAAATTCAGGAAAGCCTTTGTTATCCATGGTTTCTTATTTTCTTTTTGTGTATACCCCGGAATATCTCTGACACTTGCGGTCCTTTCTAACCAACGTCCATTTGCATGCAATTTGTGTGCTTATACCAAATCTCAAAAATAAAAGAAAGATAATCAACAAAAACACATACTGATGACAGAGAAACGAAACAATCAGAATGCACAAGAATACTACAACCTACACTGCGAACCATGTAACAAAAGCTTCCCCAACAGAAAAGGAATCAATATTTACAGCTCCAAAATTCACAAAAAGGATATACCGGAAGGAAACAATAAACCTACAAAGGAAAACCCCATAAAAGAAGCAGATGTCCAAAAAGATTTACATTTAAAATTATTCAACATAAAAACCAAAGTTCGAATAATCTGAAGAACACCAAAAGCAGCCAGAGCCACATGTGCTTCAACTTTAAAAGATTTAATTGAAAAATGCATGGATTTAAATTCAACTTCTTCTTGGGAAAACCTAATATTATTTCCACCTAACGCTTTTGGCCTACCCACAGACTAAACCAATAACAATTTATCTATATCAACCATCATAAAGAAAAATTTAAAAAACTTGACAGCCATAGACAAGGTAAGTTTAGAAATACACCCTTCAGCAAACCATCTTCAAGCAAATATAACCAAATTAATCATAAACAAAGTCTCTGACGGAGATTTATCCACTGTTATTAAAATCTTAGCTTCCGATGACACTTTTGCAAACTACAATAACGACACTTTCTTAGAATTAAAATCTAAACATCCTCCAGCCTTCCCCACAAACACCATCCATACCAGAAGCTATCCCAATCTTTATCTCAATCAAAGATATATCAATTGCCATCAACAACTTTAAAACAAGCTCCGCTGAAGGCATACATTGTTTAAGACCGTCCCATTTACAAGACCTGACAAGTCACAAGCGGGCCCATCTGGAAAAGTTCTTTTATCATCCATATGCAGAATGTGCAATTTCATTATAAACAACGAAGTAAACAACCACATTCGCCCAATTTTATTCGGTGCGTCACTCTGTGCCCTTACTAAAAATACAGGCGGAATTAGACCAATCGCGATAGGAACAGTTTACCGACGCCTAACAGCAAAAGTCACTTGTAATCAAATAGATGAAAGACTAGGGAACCACTTGCGTCCATATCAATTTGGCTTTGGATCGAAAGGAGGTTGTGAAGCTGTAGCACGCGCCGCTAGGCGATATCTTTCTGTAAATTGCGAGTAAAATCAGAATCAAATTCATTTGTAAACTGGGCACAAAGCATCTTAATGCAAATGATGCAGATGAAACAATTTGTATTTGTTATTCCTAATAAGAGGGTTAGAAAAGTAAAACAATGCCTGCAGAAAATATGGATGACAATCCAGTTAATGATGATGTTAATAAATTTACTGCAGATGTACATATTTATTTATTTATTTATTTGTTCCAACGTTTCAGTAGTCTGCTACCTGAAATTTCAACGGAACTGGCTTTTCCCTAGAAAGTAGCCGTCAGTTAGGTGTGTGTGTGTGTGTGTGTGTGTGTGTGTGTGTGTGTGTGTGTGTGTGTGTGTGTGTGTGTGTGTGTGTGTGTGTGTGTGTGTGTGTGTGTGTGTGTGTGAGTGTGTGTGTGTGTGTCGCGCGCGTTGATTGTGTGTGATGTGTGTGTATGTGTGTGATGTTGTTTTCCGTGTTACGTTCCTCCTCTAGGATCAGGACCATCGGCAGCCGGATATCCCATTCGTCAAAGAGCAGATATACATAATGTTATATTAGACGGTGTTAGTGAGAGCATGACGAATCGTTTTTCAAAAAACAGAATGTCGTACCAAGATTTAAATTTTTTGTCGCCTTCAAATTTTACTAATTCTATAAAAGATAATTTGCCTTTACAGGCACTGGAAACATTAAGTTTAAAGTTTACACACTTCAATAAAGGTGCAACAAAAGAAAGACTACTTATGTGAAGAGTTAATAAATATTGTAAATAGTTGGGACAATTTAGAGAAGACTTGCCGAGGAATATGAACAATATAATGAAATTGAAAATGATGAACAAGAGGAGGAAGATGCTGGAAATTTAAAAATCTGCAAAATTTGCAAAACTTGTAAGAACTGCGCGGTATACTGTTACAGTGTGTTTGCAAAGGACAACTTATATACTGAAGCGTACAGTATATTAACATTGGCTTACCATATCAATTGACATTACCCACAACACAAGTTGTAAAATAATTGCGGTGTAAATTTCGGTAACTAACTTGGTAGAGAGATGTGGACTATATAAAATTTAAATGATAGTTTACAAGCAACAGACAATTAATGTCTTTAAGCAAATCAGTTAACCAAAGCGTGTACTATAAAGCACTCATCTGATTGTTTACAAAGTCGTGCCACTGCAAAAAATGATGTAGCATCTAATCTGCCTCTTGCGGGAAAGCGAAGCACATTTAGTTCAATAGCGGTTCATGTACAATAGCGATGTGCACAGTTTGAAATACAAATCGATTCTCTATGTAGAACATGAAAGCGATGCGGTATATTCGACTGACGAAGCGAGACTCTTAACAAAGCGGTTCATACGTAATTGGTTTTACGTATAACAAGTATAAATGCGATGCGGTCAATTCGAAAGACAAAACTATATTCTTCTGGTGGATTTTCCAATCGATAATTGTTTGCAGATGCGCACTAATAACGTTCACCACTCACGGCACAGGTTAGCGGGTGCTTCAGGTAAAACCAAGGAAATTCCACTCTAATAAATTTAAATATACACGCGGCGAATTTAAATAATCAACAAACTCTATGTATTAATAAAATTGAGTTTTAAATATTTACAATATAAACGGAACACAAGTAGTTTATGAAATGTGTTTTTCGATTTTAAAATTTGTTAAAACCAGACTGAGGAGTACATTTAGTGATACAAATTATCTTGTTAAAATTTAGGTGAATTTTTGTACACCGCTTGTATATTCTTTATTGTGTCGAAAAATTGTGTAGTTAAAGCTAGTTCTTTAAAGTATACCAATATTTTCCAAACGTCATGTTGACACCGGAGATAGACCAGCTATAGATTTATCGGGAAAAATTATTATAATCTACTAAAGGTCATAGATTTTCAAGATATTAACACTAATTTTTTACAAAATCGTATTTATTTATGGGTTTTGTTGCCAACATTGCATCAGATAGCTCCTATTTAGTTTATTTGTTCCTTAGCTAACAGAAATAGTTGTTTAAGACCACCATTGTAATTTTTTTCGGTAGCTAGTGTAAAATATGAAAACTATTTTACTTATGTCTATTAAAACATTTTTTCAAAAACCTTAACTTTAACTTTGATCAGCTGCCATGAAAAAAAGTTATGGTGATTTAGGAATGGTATTATTACTCTTTTGTTACCTCACCATTTTATTGATTGTTATTTTAGAATCATAGTTCAAGCACCACGGATAACAATTTAAAAAAGGCACAATTATAGGTGAATTCTAAAATAACTATCAATTAAAAGACGAGATATTAAGGGAAGTATAACACCATTTCTAAATTACCATAAAATGGGTTAGGTTTAAAATTATTTGTCAATTTGGTGTAAAACATTTTTTTTCATGACAGCTGATCAAAGTTAAAGTTAGAGTTTTTGAAAGGAGTGTAATAAAAACGTTTTGTTTTATATACTAACTACTGAATAAAAATTAATTTCGTATTCTTAAGCAATTTCAGTTAGCTAAGAAAAACATAAATTAAATAAGGAGTTATCTGTTGCAATGCCTGTCACAGAAAATATAAATGAATGGAAAATTTTCACAAAACTTTTAAAACTGTAAATATCTTATATAAATGACTTTTTATAGAAGGCTATAATTATCTTTTCTGAAAGATATATATATATATATATATATATATATATATATATATATATATATATCACACGAATTTGATAAACAATCAGTCTTTTTTCAACCAAGGCGCGCATGTTACAGTTTAAATTAGAATATCACGCGAAGTGAAAATAGTAAATTAAATAATTATAATTTTAGTGAAAGTCGTGATAGAAAAATTTTGAAATGATAATACTAGTGCAAGTATACGATAGAAGTTTGCCGTTGACTTTAAAACGTAGGTTAAAAATTTTAATTAAACACAATTTTAATATTTAATAACATAGGGCTCTAAATATTCGACCAGAGAACCAACTAAGTAATCTAACTATTCGACCAGATTACCAACTAAGCAATCTAAATACTCGACCAGAGACCAACTAAGTAATCTAACTATTCAACTAAGTAATCTAAATGTTTGACTAGATAACCAACTAAGCAATCTAAGTATTCGATTAAATAACAACTAAGTAATCTAGATATTCGACTAGATAACCAACTAATATTCGTCTAAACAGGCATCTAAATATTGGTCTACATAAGCATCTGAGCATTGAACGGAGAAATTAAATAAAAAAATCAATAAAGGGTTAAACTGAGCATTTGGGCGAGCTGTACTACGCAATAGACAAGAGAGCTTAACTGAAAACAATCCAAGGATACTGGTCAATCGCATGCAGCAGCAGTTCTAAGAATTAGAAACACGCAAGGAAAACATAGGTCAGGAATAAGACCATTCTTTAATAGCATAAGGCATTAATTTCATTTTGAATATTTACATTTTTGCATATATTGTAATATTGATGTAAAGGGTCATCAAAAATCTTTTAAAAATTACGTAGAGAGAAAGTAGGTTGTTTGAACGTTCAAGCTGTACTTCCAGTAGTATACAGTGTTATTTTTGCTGGCTTTAACTGATATAAGGTGAGTTATTACTTGGGGACAAACAGATTTATATTGTTACTTTGATTCAGGGGTTTATTTTTGAATAGAGAATCACATTATAAAAGTTGTAAAGCTGTGAAGTGTATATATATTTTTTGGTCATTATACAAATTTTGGTAAGTTCATTTATCTCATTCAAGTAGAAACGTGTTAGAGAGAAAAGGGGGTAAAAATTTCTTTGTTATCATACCGTCGTGCACTCTGTGTAGTTTGAACTGAGCTAGTCGAGACATACAAAACGAATGTGTTTAAAATTTAAATTTGAGGTTATTTAGAGACACAGAGCGGTGGCGGGCAGCAGGAAACTGAACGCTAGTTACATAGGCGCCACGCGATATCATATATATATATATATATATAATATAATTAAGGGGTCATGGGAATACATAAGGGCACAAGTTAACTCATAGGTTAAGAGCTATAGGATAATATAAAATAAATTTATTCGGTTAGGAAATTAGAATATTTTTAACAACTATTTTAAAGCTTAAGTACTGTATAATAATGTAGAGTTGATTTAATTTAGCTAAGAATTATGTAACACAGTACTTGTCTAAATCTAGGGCATAATAAGTAATAATTAGGGTAAAATTATAACGTATTCAAATTTGTAGTGAAGTATTACAGAATAATCTAAAAGCATTGAGCACATGTTAAAATAACATTTCTATTTTCAAACGTAAAACCCAACACGTTTAAAACAACAAAACAACAAGGGGAGATAATATTTCTCGGTAACATGGCAACAAACAAAATTTAATGGGTTATTGAAAAAAACAATCGTTGGAATTAATGCGGTCAATTTGTAGCAAGGACAAAAGCAAAATCGCACAAAATTAATGTAAACGCGGTTTGTTAATTAAATTATTAATTTTAATCTTGAAGGTAGTATAGGATGGAACCAAGAATGGACCGAGATAGAATAAAAATGTATTGAGAACAAGAGAGATGCATATAATTAATTCAGAGATAGTATAGTAGGGAGACTTGAATAAAATCAATAATTTCAAGGATATTTAGGAGCAGGCAAGTGTTGGTTAAAAAGTGGGAGAAAGGAGCCAAGCAAGGTGATTGGTGTAAATTGGACAAGAAGGGCAGATATTCAGCTGGTGGAGGCATATGTGTGAGATAAAGCTATAGATACAAGGGATATGAAAGATGTTTGTTCAAGTTGAAGGCGTAGATTAATTGCAAAGTAGAGACTAAATTCGGAGAAATAAAAGTGATGGTTAACAGTTTTGAAGCGATTTACCAAGTATTGGAGTGTTTGTTATGAAAATTCTGGAGAAACCGATGTTCGTTAGAGCTTTTTCGTAGAAACAGAGGACGGTTAGAAAACAATTTCAAGAATAGATATAGTTACTTGCAAGTGAACTAGTGCAGTTTAATACAAATTTAAGTAGAAGCTAATAGAGCATCTTGTTAAAACGTTAAAGTGGTGTGCAAGTACAAAACTTATTATTTTGGTATTGGAATGCACGGATGTATTAGAATTTAAAGTTGTTTGGATGATAAAAAGGCGATGTTTGAGTAATAAAAGTTAATTTGGAATAAAAGGAACGAAATTTTGGAGATTAGAATTTTTGGGTTGGATGCATGGCAGATATGGTGATTCGACCGACGAGTTAGTTGATAGACTGGGAACCTACTAGACGGCAGCATCTCCAAGGGGCTAATTGGTGGATGGCATTTAGAAGATAGAAACCAGGTAGGCGATAGAATAGAACATTGAGTTGTGAATATTTTCATAGTATTTGTCATTATTTGGATTTGTGCTTTGATGTGTTTTTATTAGTATTTGATATTTTATGAACAGACATTTATGGGACTTTAAAAGGAAATTGATTTTTGAAAATAATTAATTAATTTACAGATAACCAGAGGTTGTAAAGAGGTATATAGGGCTTATTGATATTTGGAAGTGCAAGAAAGTTATATGCAGAGTTATAGAGTTTTACTATGAGCTCATACTAAAACACAGGGTTAACGTAAGGTATGAGAAACGCCCCCTTTCCTTAATAAAAATATGTGTTTAGAAGGTAATCGATTTTCATTATTATTGTTATAAAATTATTGATCATTATGAATGTACATAAAGGAATGGTGTTTTTAAAATGTAATATGGATCTAATTTAAATAGAGTGTGATATATTTGGTTAAATGAGTTATTTTTGAGTGTGTGATTGGTGTGAATTTTTATTTAGGTTTCAGCATGGAAATATTGAGAGGAAGTTTTTGGATGTAACAGGTAGGTGTCTGTAGTAATTTTAAGGAATTTGAGCTAGTCGGAGAGAACAGGAGAGCAGCTGAGGACGACTCAAGGGTAACTACACAATACTGGGGCTGGGGCACGATTATTATGTCGACCCAACAGTGGACAACGAATTAGAGGACTGAATTCAGGGATAAACATCACAGTAATATGTATATATATGTATCTATTGTTATGGATTCAAAGGGTTAAATTTGGGGTAAGCAATGCAATTTCAAACACCCTGTATAGAGAAAAGAACTAGTTATTTACGCACAAAATTTATTTCATCTATTTAATGTAAACGGACACGGATTGACGTAAATTTTATAATTAAGGATGGAAAAGTAATAGGTTCATAAAAAAACAGTTTTTAAAAACAAATAGAAACGCATAATTAATTTAATTTATTTTAATTTAACGTGTAATAACATTAAGAAAACGCACCAGGGTATATAAAATCAATAATCCAAAGGCAAAAGGTTTCGTGGTAGCAGACAAGGACGTCAGTTGTATCGAATACTGTAAAATATAAGCTCCTAGAATTGTTGTTTAAACACTCAATAATTAAGAACACTTGCATGTTTGCAAAGGTTACCTTCGTCGAATTTATATGCATAATAACGCGGGCTTCAAAAAAAATATTTCCAACCGTCAGTTGCTTCGAATAAACAAGCTAACAAAGTTTCTTAAAGAGCGGAAGGGATGCACGATCAATAATGTGCTACAGATAAAGACGGGTATAAAAGCATTGGTTTCAAAACGCACGTTCGTATCCACGTAGAGTCTTGAGACGCGGGCAGCAATATCGATTTTATATAACTCAAGTGGGGTTGGATCGCGACATCTAATATGCATAAGACAGGGATAAAAATATTACAGGCGGAGTTTTATGACGACACAGGACTGTATCATTGGTTGAATCAGATAGTTTTACAACGGACGAACACGCGACAGGTGAAAGAGGTTTTTCGGATTAAATTGCGCGTCCACGAGGTAAATTTCTGGAAGCTTTAAGTCAGTTAGATTAAAATTTGCAGAAATATTAGTTTAAATTAAGTATTTCGCGTGAAGTGTGACCTAGTGGTGATGGTGCTTTAAGAATATAAATACTCTGAAAGAATGGGGCTGGTTCTCTTTTTTTGATTATTTAATTCTCTTTGTATTTTCATCGCTTTAGACTACGTATTGTAATCAACCGACGTTATGGTAGAGTTTTTGGTAAGTTTAGGTCTTGTAGTTATTAACGGGTGTAGTGTCGAGTGAATTAAATTAACCGAGGTCCAACTAATACCATAACAAGCTAAGAAATCAATAAATACAAGTATAATATACATGAATTTGTATGTGGTGATGGTATGGTAATTGGTAGCAAGGCGCTTAGTTATCATCTATAAAAATCTGGAGGATCAGAGAGCATAGTCACGAAGCCAAGAGGTTCTGGAGGATCAGGGCGCATAATCACGAAGAAATGGGTTCTGGATAGCATCATCGAAGGAGATAGAGTCTTGAAGTATTTTCCAGGTAACTCATTTGTATTTTCTGTTATTTGATAAACTGTTAGAATTATTTGGTGATGTGTGAGTGAACATTGGGATTATTTATGGTTTTATAACGTATCGAAAAAGATACGTGTACTTGACAATTAGTAGGGTTAGTTTAAATATTAAAAAAAAGGTATATGTAAAACTTACTAAATTTCATTATGAATTTAAATGGGATTATTAAGGGTACATGGGTTAATTAATTTTGTAGTAATTATATGCAAAATAAAAAGCATACATTAATAAACTGGGTTATTATGAGCTCACCATACTCCAGTGTGCAATAAATATAGGTATTATTTGGGATCCATCTACTCCAATTGTATTAAATGTGTTACTAATAAAAATTTAAAACAAGGACTTTACAAAAGTATCACTTATTGAATTTTAACCAAATTGTATATATATCTGTGAATTATTGTTTGTAAATAGCGGTAAATAAAGATTGTATGATTGTTGTATTATTTGATGATTTTATTGAATGGTGTGTGAGTGGGAAGGAAGAATGATTGAAAAATTTAGGTATCCGACAAGAGGCACAGCTGAGCTAGCCAGGGAAGCTGTGGAAGACATTTTTAAGCAGAAATCAGGGTAAGAATTTTTTTTTTGTTGTGAACTTTTTATTTTGAAAAGTATTTAATGACTCACTCTCGATTCTTAAAACCAAAGACCCCGACCACAGTAATCTTATGGACGGCCCAACGATGGGGCACGAATTTTGGTGAGACCTCGGCAACCTTATGACGGCCCAACGATGGGGGCTCGAATTTTGGTGAGTCCACAGCAATATATATATATATATATATATTAATAGTTATTAAGATGAAATGAAAACCCAACTTTGTATTTAAAGTTGAATTACCATTTCAAATCGAACTAGTAATTGAAAACCACTAAAAGAACAGCTACAGCAGGACTTGAACCTGCAACCTCTGATTTTCCGGATCAGCGCTCCAACCAATTGAGCTATCTAGCCTAATTGTTTAGATGATGTTATACTTAATACTACTGAAGCTTGGCTCTTGTTGCCGATTTTCAATTACGTCTTGCATTTAAGGAAATTGAAAGACGTAATTGAAAATCGGTAACAAGAGCATTCCAAATGTGGATTATTATTCTTCTCATCATATATATATATATATATATATATGTATATATAATATTAGGAAATTGCCTGAAATTATAATCATTATAATCATCCAGCGCCGCCGAACTATTGCCAGTTTACCCCTGTGCGTAGGTTAATACTATGCATATTGTTTATCTACAAAGTGTACAGTATAATTGCTGCGAAAACTTAAGGAGCTAAGGTTTAGCTGAAGTAGAAGCATGTGTAAAATGTCGTATTGCAAACACATAAAAGTTCGTATTGCTCTAGTTCAACTTTTTACAAAGGACATGCATTACCAACGAGTTTGGCTGAAAATATGTTAGAAATTTCAGCTGTGATGACGAGTAATTTTTACAACCTATTAAAATAAATATAAAATACCTTTAAAAAAATATATCTTTCCATTTCCACTCCATACAAAAGCAGAATGAATGTCATCTGGAATGCCTGGGAATATATCTGCGATGAGCTTTGCATTCTTTCCTTTTTTTGTTCGCCAATTATACGACCATACATTAGAACCTTTAAAAAATACGTAATTCCATTTAAATCAGTGAATGCAGTATCCGGATGACTTGGTACTTCTAACCATTTTTCATGTATTGATCGAGGCCCCTCTATTATAAGAAAATCTGTTGTTAGTTCCCAGTATAGGTCATCTTTAATTATATAAATTAAATCGTTGTTATAGAAAATAGCGTTAAATGTTGCATTTTGACATAAGGGATTGTCATTTTTAAATTTAGTTGGTGGAGGAATTGGATACGTGATCTTATAGAGCATCTTCATTCCCAGTATATCATCCTCGTGTAAGGCAAAATATGGTCGGTAGTAATATAAAGGAAACATAACGGCATTTTCGTTGTCGGAGTGGTCGAGACCAAAAGCATGACCAAGTTCATGTACCACCAATTGAAACAAATCTACGCCATTCTGTGAGTTAGTGGTCCATTTTTCGTACTCATCCAAATACATTATTCCTTGTGGCTAAAATATAAAGAAAGTTAAAATTAGATAAACGTTTTAACAAAAAAAAAATAACGAGGAATTGTTTTACCTTTGGGGGCTTTGCCAAAAATCTGCGAGTAGTAGGAAATATGTGGGTAAAACGAAACAGACATTTCTAAATATATTTGAAGATGGAATGGGTACCTTACAATTTACAAAAAAGAGGTATTTGGTATATTTGCGCCGCGCAGTTCCAGAACTTCAGTGTTTGTACTCAAGCTATACGCGATTATGAGGGGCCAACTCAACTTCGTAGGTAGTTAGAATGTACACCATGAAAAATTAAACATTTTTGACTTTGTTTTTGTTTGATTGCGCTCCCTTTGTACCGGACAGTGCTAAGACTCTGCATTCTCCTCAAAAATTGCATGTAAATCGCTGCCATAAGAGTCTCGACTTGTTATTTCTGTTAAACGTTTTCAATGCAACAGGGTCATAAAACAAAAGCCAAGGTGGTTATAGTTTTTTCAGTAAACGTATGATTTGGAATAATTAAACATCCCTTAGTATAGAATTGTATTTATAAACATGCAAAGCAGTGATCTTATGGAGTGGAGTCATCTACTAGAACGCGTTTTAATTTCAAAATGTGTAAACCTCGAAAACGAGTGTAACCGTTATACCTCTCCTCTATGCTATTGCCTTGTTGATCATTAGATGAAGTCAATGATTTTCTCAATTCATCCGACATAAATACAGTGCTTCGTCTGAGTGAAGGTAGAACGACAAATTAAATATGCAAACATTTTATTACTGTAGCCACTTATGTCTGAGAAAGAATATGCAACATGAAAACCAAAATACTCTTAAACTACGATTAGTCTTGAAAAGATGCATTCGCCTTGATCATCTTTCCACAATTGTTTTTAACGAATTTTGGTTTCAGTTCAGCACATATGGAACATGAAGAAGTCGTTATTCATATTCCTTTTCAATCTCAACTAGTTAGTCATCAACCGAATAGCATAACATTTTATGTAAATTCTACAGGATTCTTCCTGCCATTTATAGTTGATAAGCATTAGCTACTGCATTATCTTTCGCTTTGAAATATATTGTGTCAAAATGTTGAAAGCCGACCCCATTTTTAATATGACAATTTTTATTTTGTGCTTGATTATGCTATTGTTTCTGAAACATAAACAAAATTGATTTTCGATCAGGAATTAGCATGAAGCATCCCTCTGGTTACGCCTTTTTTGGTTGCACAGAGTTTTATTCTAATATTAGGTATAGGAATGTTTTCTAATCCAAAAGGTAAAGTTTTATATTCATCATCATTATTTTATGTAAAAATTAGGTTATTACGCAAAAAATTGCGATTCCCAGTTCTCATGTATTGTATGGGAATAAATTACAATTTTATCGCATGTATTCCGTCAAGCATGCATTTCCTCATGTAGAAATGAATGTGCGATTATCGCACTAACCGATGAAAACGGTTGACGGTTGGCGGGGACAACGACGAGTTAGTGAGAAAGGTACGTTTTAACACTTTATCATCAACCACTGTACTGTATCGACTTGCACATTTTAGTGCGCGAATTCCTTACCCCTCTAAAACCTCTTATCTCAATAACACAGGATCCTTAAAGTTGTAGATTCAACAGCCAACTTCACTACTGCAATTTGAAGAAAAGTAGTACTAGAACATCACAGGAATTCGTTCAATACAGAAGCTAGCATACATCAGTCTTAAACTACGAATATTGTTCTAAGATAAGCTTTTGTTTTTTTACAGTTAATTGCATTGTCTTTCATTATATTTAAATTTGTGTAATGTTGCGCCATTATGCTTGGCACTAAATGTTTACCTTTAATTGGTGTTTTTACTATAATAATTTTTGGCGCTCCACGTTGGTCCTCAAAGATTATTATAGAAAATGCGACAATGAGAGATTAACATTTAGTACCAAGCATGATGCAACAGATCGCGCCATATTACATAAATTTAAATACAATACAAGACAATGCAATTAACTACAAATAAACAAAAGCTTACCTTTAGGCAATAGTCGTGGTTCAAGGTAGATGTATACTGGCTCTAAATTATTCAACGGGTTCTCGTGAGGTACGGGTGTTGGTTTCTCTTCAAATTGCTGCAGTGAAGTTGGTTGTTGAACCTATAACTTTAAGGAACAGGCGAATCAAGATAAAAGATATTGGAGAAGTAAGGAATTCACGGGTTAACTTCACTGCGTTCCACGCACTAAAACGTACACATCAAGATAGATATATGCTGGCTCTAAATTATTCAACGGGTTTTCATGACGTACGGCTGTTGATTTTTCTTTAAATTTCTGCAATGAAGTTGGATTCTGAACCTATAACTTTAGGGGACAGGCGAATCAAGATAAAAAATATTGGAGAGCTAAGGAATTCACGGGTTAACTTTACTACGTTCCACGCACTAAAACTTTTGTTTTAAATAAAAATTATCGGAGTAAGTCTTAAGTATAACTTATATGGATTGGACTTACCGGATTTAAAGCAAATCCAATTATTCCTCCTTCAAAATCAATATAATCAAACATAATACTAATATCGACAGCTTCCTTCTTTTGGGCGTGTTTTAATTTGATCCTACTATACTGAGTCCAAATTTCTACGGCACGACTTAACTCTAAATCTACCACAGCTGAAGGTAATTGTGTGGTATACTTATTAATACGATAAGTTAGTAGTTTCTTGTCCCAGGTCTTATTACCTACAATTACATTTCATTACTCAAAATTAATAACACCTTTACAGTTTTATAAAATGTACAGAGTGTTAATGAATAATAAACATAAAACATATATATTGCCGAGAAAAAGACGCCATCTTGGTCAATAAGGACAAAATCCTAATTCGCGGTGATTATTTGTAAAAGCGCAAACTTCCATTAATAACGCTTGTGTACAGGCTACTTTTGTATTAACTAAATGGACGCATACATTACTCATATAATTCATTCGGTATTTGGGTAGAAATTTCCATAAGAAGTTATCTATTTTGCTGAAATAAGTTTGCATACATTTGTAATATAAGACGCTAGAAGCAGATGTTCACGTATTCATTTGTTATTCCATTTAAATAACAGACAACATTGAAACATATTTGTTATTTATCAAAGCAACATTTAGAGCCATTGGGATTCACATCGAGAAAACGAAGTCGATTTTGCATTAATCAAAACACTCCACGAATGAAAAGCTTTGTTATGAATTAAAATGTTTTTATTGGTACAAATTATGTGACTAGTTAGGAGTATTTATATTTGTGAGATAGTGGATAAGACTTTGTTGTTGATAATATAAATTAAACGCTACATAGGATGCTTAATAAAGACTCGACAATATTTAAGGGAGTTATTTCTAAGATTATTTTATGAAAGACAGCTCTCAGAAACATAAGTCCAGAAATGCAATGCTTCCAAAAGCTATTTTATAAATAATAGTTTTGTAACAAGAATTCAAATATCCTTTAACCGATTTTTTTGAAACTTGGCAGCGTTGTTTATAAGTATAAGGGACTGATTGGCCCTAACTAGATTAAAGTAATGAAGTCTAGTGGCGTTGGGGGGACACAACCAAAATTATTGACAAAAAACGTACGCCACTGGCTTTAATTTAATTTTGATATTTGCTTGAGATAAAACAACTAAAAATACAAATTTTTATCTATTCAATTATCATCGAATCCTGCCTCGTTTACAAGATTAAAAATAAAAATCAATTTATTGCATGTTTTGTATGATAAATGGACAAGCAATAAACTGGTTTTTATTTTTAATCTCATAAACGAAGGAAGATACCACAAAAATTAAAGCAAAAAAAGTAGTATTTTTAGTTGCTTTATCTCAAACAATTATCAAAATTAAATTAAAGTCGGTGTCGTACATTTCTTGTCAATAATTTTGGTTAAGGTGTTCCACTTGACGCCACTGCACTTAATAATTTTAATCTGGTTAGGGCCAAATCAGTCTCTTATAACTACAAACAGCGCTGTCAAATTTAAAAAATCGGTTAAAGGATATTTAAATTCCTTTTACAAAACTGTTATTTATAAGAAAAAAACTTTAGCAGCCTGTATCTTTGAAACAATGCATTACCGGACTTATGTTTATGGAAACCTTTTTTCATAAAATGATCTGAGAAATAATCCCCTTAAATATTGCCGTGTTTTTTTAAACACTCTACATGATTGTTTTGTTTTGTGTTATTAAAAACAAATCTTTTAAAAAGTCGTTTTCAGTAGCCAAAACCATAACTAGCATCAGCTTGTTTTTAAGGTGCAACCTATTGCGGTTGAGTGCTAGCTGGTGCTAAGTCTGTAATATCCAGTGCTAGGTTTTGAAGCAAATCCGAATAGGGGGTTTTCCACCAAGTTGACCCCCCTCCCAGCAACAAAATAAACCCTTTCTGAAACTGCTTTGGTGCGGGCTATCAGACTTCTGTGCTAACTGGGGCAAGCTATAAAATTATAAAATGTTGCAAAAGCAACTTCGTTTTACAACACTGTATCTGCTATACAAATAAAATTAAAAAATTTAAATCTTTTATGCTCAGCAGTGTTGATATGCTGAAATCGTTAGTTAGTAATAAAGAAAGTGTATAACTATAGAAGCATTTTATGTACTTTATTATTGAAACGATTTACTCAGCAAAAATATGAAATAAAAGCGTGTAATTATAACACAGCTCTTATACAATTTATTACAGGATACTATTACTGAAATAAAATTATTTTGCATCAATCTGCAAGCTGTACAAAAGATTATAGTTATCCACTTAACGCAACAGTAACTGCCGAGACAATTAATTAGCAGAACTCTTCAATGCAATTATAGCACTTGATAATTACATATAAAATATATGTAAAAGATAAATGATTCTTTAAATAACTAAATACCAACTTTAATCTAAACACAATACAAACTCAACTGAAGAATAATTATAGAATTAAAGACAATAAACATGGAGAATATGCGGTTGTATCTCGACTTAATCCCGGTATACGATGGAAACCAAGCAATATTAAGTATCTTTATCACAGCGTGGTAAGACATTTTAAAAATCCTTTTACAAAAAAAAGTAACATTGACCGTAACGCCATGATTCTACGCCTAATTTTCAGAAAATTAACCGGAAGAGAATTAACACTAATTGCAAGCCGCGATGAGCTTGAACATTGGGAGGACTTTAAACGGATGTTGATAGCGTATTTCGGCGACCAGAGAAATATCAAATGTCTGGTGAGAGACTTAATAAACCTCCGGATGGAACCCAATCAAACACCCTATCAATTTGGTATGAGATGCCAAGATGTGAGGAGCTTAATTTTAACCAAACTGAAAATCGAAGAACCCTACCAAAATATATGTTTATTAAAAACGAAAATGTACGACAGAATGGCGTTAGACACATACATCAGTGCATTACCTGAACGGCTATCGGACAAAATAAGATTTCAACATCCCTAAAATTTAGAGGAAGCAATGAATATGATAGTGGAGGAAGAAAACGTTATGTATTACAGAAATGGGATATATAACCCTAATGCAAATAAAAATTACTCACCTATGAAAACAATACAAGCCGCAAGACAACTACCAGCAAACAGAAATTTACATCCCTTAACGCACCAACGAATAAATCTCGAACGAACAATTCAATCTCTAATAACACAAATTTCCACAACCAATTTAGACAATTTCCAAGTCCCATATTTAACACAAACTTTACAAAACCTGTATTTACACCCAGGTTTAATCAAAACGTAAACCAGCCAAGGCAAACATTTAGAGCAAATTTTAACAGAAACACACCTATGACAAATAACAATAACAACCCCAACGGTTACTACAAACCAATTCTTACAGACACTTCATCTGGTAACACTAGACAAAACAAAAATATCGCAAATCAAACCAAACTATAACCAAAAACAAAACTTCACTTCCAAAAATCCATTCCACCAAGAAGAAGAAGATTTTGACAACCCGGACGCGAATAATGACGCAACTTCGAGTAGAGACTAGGAGAAAAATTACGAATGCCAAAACCCCTATGAAAACTACGGAGAGGACGAAGAAGAAAATGCGTGCTCAAATTTTCAGCTAGACCGAGTCAAATACGACCAAACGTAATTAATTTAAATAACATCAATCAACACATTTTCCCCACATAGAAATACCTCACGCAGAGATCAAATTACGAATCGATACCGGATCTTTAATAACTTTAATTAGCCACAGAACCGTACAAAAACACTATTTAAATTTTGTAGAAAGAGAACCCTTCAATATCAAGACAGCCCACAAAACGGCAATGGACCAATTTATAGCAAACATAGCCCTAGACTAGAAGAATATGTCTACGAAATTATATACAAAAAGGGAATTTTCAACAATAATGCAGACGCACTAAGCAGAATACAAATCAACACAATATAGACAGAGTCAGTAATGTAGACAAGACAGAGATAAGAAAAGACCCAGGAGAAATAGAGACCATACACTCAACACAAAACGAAAAACCAAAAACCGCAATTAAAATTTTAAATGAAGCCATAGACACGAAACCAAATCAATTCATAGCTACCAAAGTATTAACCAATTCCTATCCAATAAAAATATACAAAAATGGATAATAGAAAAATATACCAAATTCAAATAACGAAAGATGACAACGAAGAGCATACAATAACAATTTTAAAAGAATATACCCTAGAGAAAAAACGTTTTTACTTTTATTTCAACACCGAACATTTATACGAGAAATTTTCAGAATTATACATTAAACTCTTTAATAATTCAGGCACGAGATTATCAGATGTACACGGAAATTTATAACTTTAGATGACCCTGACGAAATAAATGACGTAATTTGAAATCAACACGAAGGAAAAACCAACCATCGTGGAATCAACGAAACGTTAAAGCAACTCGTTAGAAGATATTACTTTAAAGACATGAAAGAATTAACCACGGACTTTATCAACTAATGCGAATTAGGTGACAAAGCGAAATACGAAAGGTCACCCCTAAAAATACCCTTAATGTTAACTAAAACACCCGATAAACCTTTTCAAAACTACATGCAGATACATTGGTAGTAGAAGCGCAAAACTTTTTGACAATTTCAGACGCATTCACGAAAGTAGGCCAAGCGATACCCATTAGTTCAAAAAATAGTATCGATGTAACTCAAGGCTTCCTACAATACTTTACATTTTATTGCACACCCGAATCAATAACTTTAGACAATGGAAGCAAATTCAAAAACGAAACAATACAAAATACTCTCGAACTTCATAAAATAAAAATTCATTTTATAACCGAAAATCACCCAGAGTCAAATGGACTAATTTAAAGATTTCACGTAACCTTATTAGAACAAATCAGACTATTAAGGCTAACCTATAAGAAAGAACATATCACTAATTTAATGTCATGCGCACTAATTGCTTACAACAACACAATCGACTCGTCAACTAATTTTACACCCTTCTAGTTAACATTAGGACACTCAGATTTCTGCAACCCTTACGATATACATTGCAACAAAGAAGTATACCAACAATATTCCAAAGATTACAAATAGATATTAAAAATAACTTATGATAGTGTAAAACATAGATTAGATAACGATAAAAAGCGTATTACAACAACCCGTAATTATAACGCTGACATAAATAAATTTTCAGTAGGGCAAACGGTGTACGAAAGGAATTTTAAAGATAAAAGACACAAAACGACCCCCAGAAATTTAGGTCCGTTTAAAATCAAAGAGGTCTCTGATAAGAATGTAGCCGTAGTAGATTACGGAAAAATTGTAAAACACATTCACTTAAAGAATCTAAGACACCCTGTAATTTTAGATGGACAGCCAACCCCTTGCCGTCAACCTCCACCCAAATAGAACGGACGATAGTGACATAATAGTGGAAGACATTAAAAACAACCCCAGTATACTACCAGTAAAATTGAAAAGTATGCAAAATACAATACATTACTGGACATTCTCACAGAAATTTGATTTTAACAGAACTAAAACAAGAATTTTATATTATTAGAGATAATTACTACAACCTGAAACAATCAATGGACACAGTCAAATTCGGAAAAAAATTCGCGATAGAAATGCTTGATTACAAAAACATAATGGAGAACATCTTAAAGAACACAAACGACAAATTCACTCGATTAATACCAACAGACCAAACCATAAGACAGAAAAGAGGATTTATTAACGGGCTAGGTAATATTGTAAAAGCGGTCACAGGTAATTTAGACAACCAAGGTGCTGAGCGATATGATAATGCAATACAACAACTAATTGAAATAGACTATTAATAGAAATAAAATATCTTTAACCCAGTCAACCATAATAAAATTTATTGATACATTAAATAAATTAGTAAAAAACCTAGACAGTATAACTAACAGAATATTAACCCTTAAAGTAACATGCAAACCACAATCCTAGGAATGCGAGACTTAATAAGATTGAACACGATATTCAATCAGATGATATCAACCATTACCGTAATACAACAAATTTTAGCCACGTTAGAGAACGCTGTAGCATTTGCCAAACTAAACACATTACTTGTTAGTATTATAGAACCAATTGATTTATTAAATGAATTATTAGGAATTAGATTACTCATAACTAACAGTAAACTACCTTTTGTAGTAACGGAAACCAACATACTTTTATTTGAAAAAATAGCCATAGTAAAAGGTTATGTAAAGAATAATAAAATTACGTTTTTAATAGAAATCCCCATAGTAGAAATTAACTCTTATAATTAGTATCATTTATTTGTTTTCCCCATGAAAGTTGCTAGGCAGTATCAAGTAATTATTCCTAAAACCAAGTTCTTTTCGCTAAATGAACTTATGTATGGCGTCACGAATGAAAGGTGTAAAGAAGTGGCACCCAGCCTTATGTCAATCATTAACGACGACAGCTATTCAAACGGATAGCCCTTGTGAAGTACAACTATTAAGATTCTTTAATCACTACGAGAATTGCGAATCAAAACTGGTACAAATTACAAACACGAAAATTTAAAAAGTCACTGACATCAAATAGATTGCTGTATTTCCACAAAGTAATAGCAACCACCCATTGCAACCAAGACGAAAACAGTATAGCTTTAATTTGAAGCAAGGTAATCACAATTAAAGAAAATTGCCATTTAAAATTTAAGAGCGAAAATATTCGAGTATATCAAAACCCAGGAATAACGAAGAAATTCGCAAATCTATCCGAACTGCAGTTCAGGATTACACAAACCGAAGAAGACAAAATCATTACAAAACCAATGCAATAAGAACATCTAGCCCGAAACGACCTCAACCAAACCGTAAAGTTAATGGATAGTTATAAAGAACATTTAAACGAAGTAAAAGTGCTAAAACTACATTACGATAATATCAGTGTTTGGACAATTTTATTGATCATTGTAATAATTTTATTAACTATGTATTTATCGTACAAAATATAGCTTAGATATAGAAGCAAAGAAACAAATGTCAGTTACAAGAACAAAGAAACAAAAGTAAATAAAGAAATCACAAAAGATCCCTTAGGAACAATAAGTTTCACCTATGTCGGGAGGAGTTACATATCCCCCAAATCAATATATATATATATATATATATATAAATTAATTGATTTTGTATGAATATTGGGATAATTTCGTTCGAAATAAGATAGTGGTTTGGTTTAAAACATTTATAACACTTAACGTTTCGGAAAATTTGTTTCCTTAATCATAAGCTACAAATAGATAGCATTAAATTACATATATATAAAAGTTATAAATTACATACTTTATGTGTTTTATAGAAAACCAGTTTTGACATATAACGTCATCTCATTGAAAGTTGTTGTTACAAGTGATGTATGTCAATACTAGTTTTCTATGTTTAAATAATTTGAATAAAATACAAAATGTTATGATTAATTAGAAATTCTTATTTTATCTGACCAACTAATCTTAATTAAGTGTATATGTGTGTGGATAAGTGTGTGTGTGTTTTTTTATGTGTATGTGTGTGTGTGTGTGTGTGTGTGAGTGTGTGTATGTGTGTGTGTGTGTGTGTAATAGGAAACTGGTTTGTTTTTTGGGTTGTTGTATCTGTAATTTATTAGTTTGATTTAGTTTAGTGTAAAACACTTAGTTGAGAAAATGTTATTATTTATATAAACATTATATAAATATATATATATATATATATATATATATATATATACATTTTCTCAACTAAGTGTTTTACTAAACTAAATCAAACTAATAAATTACAGATACAACAACAAAACAAACCAGTTTCTATTACACACACACACACACACACACACACACACACACACACACACACACACAAAACACACACACACTCATCCACACACATATTCACACACATATACACTTAATTAAGATTTGTTGGTCAGATAAAATAAGAATTTCTAATTAATCATAACATTTTGTATTTTATTCAAATTATTTAAACATAGAAAACTAGTATTGACATAGATCACTTGTAACAACAATTTCAATGAGATGACGTTATATGTCAAAACTGGTTTTCTAAAACACATAAAGTATGTAATTTATAACTTTATATATATGTAATTTAATGCTATCTATTTGTAGCTTATGATAAGAAACAAATTTTCCGAAACGTTATATATAAATGTTTAAACCAAACCACTATCTTATTTCGAACGAAATTATCCCAATATTCATACAAAATCAATTAATTTATAACAAATACGTTCGTTATTGAAAGCACGATCAACTTATATATATATATATATATATATATATATATATATATATATATTGCCGTGGAACTCCGGTAAAATCCTCACCAACAAAAATATATTCGAAAATTTTATTAAATTTTCAAATTCGAAAATAGAAAAATTTCCAAAAATTTAAATAAGTAAAAAAAAATTTTTTTACCCGTTTACCTCCCTTCCTCGGTTGAATTGCCAATTTTCTGCACCTGCTTCCGGCTAGCTCATTTGGATCTCCTCTTGGGTATCTAGATTCCCTCTCATATTCTCAATCGTACACACACACTCGCAATAAAACCACAAAATACAACCAACATGCAATCTTTTATTTATTACTATTTACAAATGAAATTCAATATTGTCCATATTTCATTGATCACGTTACACTTCAGGAAATCTTATTTAGTAATGTCCGGTATTTTATATTTAAATCATCAAACACATAAAATGTACCCGGAGTAAATGGGCCTTGAATAACACCTCCAAAATTCTTTCTTTATAATTTATTTTGTTTTTTAATCTAAGTAAACTCTGGGGTAGGGTGAGCTCATGATAACCCAGCTAATTATGCATAATGTATGCCTTTCTACTTTAAAATACTCTTACAACAAATAAAAAAACAAAGCCATGTACTCTTCACAAAAATTTCACGTTCTGATGGAACATTAAAAAGCTTTATAGACACCTTCAAATTTCTAGTTAAACACCATAATAAAGTTATTTACACGTATTATGTTCAATACGTAAAAACTCCACACTACCTTGAAAATCACTCTCATACGTCACCCAATATTCACAGTTTATAAGAATCACAATTTCAAATCGTTACCTGGAAATTTCTAGTAGATCTCTGCTCTGTAGACGATGCCATGTATTTCTTCTATATGTTCTGCAGGCCGCTTCTAGCTGTTACTAGACGAACTCCATCTAAGCCGATCCGCCAACGCCGCCTCCACGGTGTAATCCAATTCCAAATCCAATTTAAACATACGTCTTTCACAATTATTGACTGTGATCTACGTTACTTAACGTCCCGACACGAGTTGGTTAAAAATTATAGGTGATACCTCAATTAAAAAATGTAATCTCGGCACACTAACCGCGTACTAATTAAGAGGATACCACCATGCAATATTATTTAAATGATTTTATAAAACTTACAACTCGTGATACTTTCATACGTCGTTTGGAACGATCGAAATATTAAGGGCACGAAGTTAAAAGGGAAGAGAGCCGTGCTACCTCTTTATAGTATTTATACCCTTCGAAGGTAACCTCTCCATACCCTCCTAACGCGAAATCCTCTACTTAAAATAATACTTCTGACAATTTTGCACTCAACCAATATTTAATCCCGCGAATTTCAGCACGTCGTTATTATATTTTTAGAAAACTACGCTACATTATCCTCGTGTCTGTTTCAAGTCAAACTACCATATCGACCAATCGTAGATTTACTGACGTCCTACAAGTCCCTCCTATACTATCGTTGTCTCTTGCTTATGCGTTTTCTACGTCTCTTTCTAACCTGGTTTGAGTGGTAGAAAATCAATATTTTAAACCATATGCTATTTATACCCACGTGGACTTCTTACGTGATTTAAATAACCCCTCATTAGTATTTTAGAGAACGCTTGCGACGGTTTACCCGATATACGTAGAATCTTCCTCTATATATACACAAATAATTGGAACTTGACATTTAAAATTCTGCAGGTGTTTAATCTTAACGAGCGTTTTAAATAACACTTCTACGAGTTGGATTTCGGCGTATTTCTACCCCACCGATATATTTGTTTGTTAGCAACGCTTTTCACCTTGGTATTATTGGGTTTTTACACGCTTTTATGCATATTATACGTCAATAATCGTTCAATTAAGTTCAATTAAATTAATAAATTAATGGCATTGGCTTCTACCATTTTATTTCTTTTGCAAAGCTACTAAATTTTTTTCATTATTTGTACAATTTGATTAATACCCATTACTTAAAAATGAATTAAGTAATATAACTTTCGCACGTAAATTCTGTTTGTTCCTTTATACAGGGTGTTTTGAAATTGCTTCGTTTATATTTATTTTTAATCTTTTAAAACCACTATAATATATATATATATATATATATATATATATATATATTGTAATGTAAGGGGGCTACAAGGCTTCTAAGGGTAGATTTGTGTTAAAAGGGTGTATGCCAAATAAAAGATTCATATATCAGATCCAGTAATTCAAAAACTATATTTTGCCGTACTTTACATATGCTAAAGTATTTACCATGTTAGTTTGAAACGTATGTGCCAAAAGGTAAACTAAATGACTTGGTGACGTTGATAAAATGCACAGTGCTCAAGGTTTTATACTAAGTTGAAATTTAATAAGCCATTGAAAGTACATTTGCCGTCTGAAAACCGGATGCGTCTACGGACGTCTACTATCAACCAAGCATCCAGGTCTTGTGTGAATTATTTTGGCTTTTCATTTAAGTAGAATCAACTTTTGGACGAATTTGTAAATTCAAAATTATAAGTAAATAGCAATATCAAATATAATTGGAGAATTGTGAAGTGTTTAGGACCAATGGTAGAATTTAGGAATGTGTATAAAGACAATAGTGAAGGTATTTGTAACACAAAAGAAAGGACAAATTGTTATTGGATATTTTTATGTATTTAAAATGTAATTAAGTAAGCTAGTTTTGTTGTGCTTATTGCCTAGGGAAGTAAACAAGATGATTCTTTTCCGATAAAATTTTGTATAAAGACGTGTTTTTGCAAACCTGCGTTATAGTTGTGATATATTTTGATAAAATAAATGTGTTTGAATTTAAAATAGTCTGATTTATTAAAGTGGAGGTAAAGAAGCATCGGTGGTAAAGAAATAGCGACGTTAAAAGGAGAGTATAGAGTGGTAATAGTGCGACGGGAAAGCGACGGATATTTAATTAGATTTGAAACGAGATTGAAATTGGATTTGGAACGATATTGGTTTAAAGGCAGTAGGACATTCGAGTGGTTATACAAGAGACGGCGAAGCAACGAAGATATAAATAATTTTGGGAGTGATTTGGATATAGATTTTGAGGCAGTAGGACATAGAGTGGACATCGAAGTTATAGCAGGGCATTGATTGATTTGGAACAGGACGGCGGATAGATTTGGGATTGACTACGAAAAGGCGGAAGGATTAATTGGAGCACGAAGAGGGAAAATAGGAAAGCAGCAATTACAGGGGAAGATTCAACGCAGAAACAAAGGGAACACGGAAGGATTAACGCAGGGGAAGTAAATACAACGGTTTGTCAAAATTCTAAAATTCGGGTTATTCATTTCAGATTTGGGGTCATCAAAATTGTATTAAGACACCTGGAGGCGATACGCAAGTTCAACAGTGATTGTGAGTCCTTCTAAAGACGCATACGGCGATTAAGATCGTGAGCCAGCAGCATTTAAAAAGGGCATCAGCGAAGTATAATTCAGGTGAGTACCGTGCAATATCATAAAACGTCAAACAAAAGTCAGAAATTGTATACATTAATAAATTTGGCACAAAGCTACGTTGATCAGTAAAATTTGGCATATACAGTAGTAATTTCATATTAAAGTAGTAAAACAAAAGAGTGTGCAGTTTGGTTGGGCAGTGCACATCTACTCACGATTGACCCCACGGTGAGTAGGTGAACACCCTGAGATAAAGAGTTCATATAGTCGAGGCATAATAATAGTAAACAGTTTAATTAGATAACCAACCAAACTTTGCTAAAGCACATTATATAGAAGTCATTCATTTAATACTACTAAAAATAGGGGCGACGACAAAAGTAGTGTATAAATAATTTATAATCTAATTAAATAATAAAAGTATAAAAAAAAGGGGGGTCCTAACGTTTACATTTTCATTTTGTAGGGTCTCTAACGTCTGTCCTATATTTCGGTAGTGTGTCGTATGTCTTTTTTCACATGTCTGTATTTCCGTATTTAGTGTCGAAAACCCGCTAATCATCGTCTCTTCTACTGTATCCACACGTGTCTTAAATTCCGATCTTAGGTCCGTCCTTGTCGCGTTCAAGTCTCCCTGAAACTGTACCCGTGTGTTTTTCAGCTTGTCGTCAACCCTGTCTACTTGTTGTTGTACCTCTGTCCGCATGTCGTCCTTTACAATTTGCATTTGTGTTAGTAGATAGTCCTGCGTGTAGTTCATTTTTGCCGTCAGTTCCGCGTGCGCCGTCCTAAACTCGTTCCTCAATTCGTTATGTGATTCTGTAATTTTTATAGTTAATGCCGCATTTGCCTCTTTTTGTTCCGTCTGTGCCTCTGTAATTTTTATAGCTAACGCCGTATTTGCCTCTTTTTATTCCGTCTTTAATTCTGTGTGTGATTCTTTCATTTGGTTGGTTAAACTCATCAGGAGTCGTATTATGTCCTGGGTTCCGGCGGCTTCTGCTACCCTAACCTCCGGTACCGTCGCCTGGTCCGTGTCCATGCCTATCACCTCCGGCTCTGTCTGCCTCACGTCCGTCTCCTGTATGTCTCCCCTGCGTCTAGCTCCATGTCATGTGTCCCTAATTCCATTTCAACTCCGTATATTCGTCCCGATCTCGTGATCCTTTTCGTGTCCGCGTCCGTCATTTCTGCTGCCTAGTTTTGAACTCCTTTTTCTGCAAAATTAAAAAAAACTACGGGCCCTACCTAATCTCGGGATCCCGTATCCTTCTAGCTTTCACTCTAGTTCTTTTCTAGCCTTTTTTTCTAGCCTCACGTTGGGTTTGCCACCTTCTACTGACTCACCCCCCCCCCCCCCTTTTACTTTTATTTTATAATATATTGCTGTGATACAGGGGTTGTTTAGAGTTGTATTAAGTAGCAAGGGTCGTGTAGTAACCATAAATTGCAATAGGAATCAGAAAACTGCATTTATTTAGCAGAAAATTAAGTAATTCATACATTATGTAAATAGCAAGCATTTAACACCCTGTATATAGACCATAATTAGCTTTAAACAATGCAAATAAGTATACCTTTCAACAATAAAACGCGCATAAAAGAAATGATAGTACATGTAATTAAACACGCATTGAGAAGTGTTCTAATTAGTTATAAAACAAATACGATGATAAAAGATAAAACCTAACAAATCTTTATGCAATTACGCTAAAATAATAAACATTTTTGATAAGAAAACGCAGTTTTCAAACACGCATAAACGAAAATAGTATTGAAGTTACATCATTTATTTTGTGCAATTATCCAAAAGGCGATATCTAAACAAAACAACGTCTGGCAAAGATAACAAGGTGTCTATAGCCAATAAACACACCATTACACGGAAAACAGAAGAAATTACAATCAGAAACAACTTCGAAATGCAGGGAATATTAAAGACCTGGTTAGTTGAGATATCTGCAAGACTGCTTGGAAACCCAGCCCACATGTAAGTGAGATGAGCCTATCTTAACACATAGCAATGATAAGACGGGTCAGTTCACAACTCAAGCAGGGCAAAGCTGCGTCTCTGTTAACCAGAAAGTTACGCGTAATTTAATATTGAATAAAATATCAAGTGTATGTTACAGTGATAAAGTGCAACGATTGCGAAGACTTCCTTTGCCGTTTAACAGCTTCGAATTAGTGGTACATTTCTGGATAATTTGAAGCTGTGAATGTGTTGATGACAATAATTTAAATTTTGGTCCATATAACATTTCGAATTGGTGGTACATTTTTGAATACTTCGAATCTGAGATATAACACTTCGAATGTGTGGTGTATTTCTGAATACTTCAAGTTGCAATAATTCAAGTATGCGTCGATAAGAATAATTCAAATCTGGGTCAATATAATATTTCAAATCAACGTCGACAATTATATTTTGGTACAATTCTGGTACAATTTTAAGTTGCGAGATTCAAGACATATGAAATAAAGAAGCACGAAGTAATTTTTGGAAAACGAGGGGTGACTGTACTTAAACACTGGTTCAACGAATGGGGATAACAAAGGGGTGTTGATCCACAACCCGAACAACCTGTAGCAGGTTAGATCCATTTAATTTTAAGATATTTTTCTATTTAAATTTTAATAGTGAATTCAATTTACATAAACTTGTGACGAAATCAACAACAAATATTGCATACGTAAAACTTACGTAATGTATTATAAAGGGGTCTAGAACATTCCAGTTTTTTTTTGCTGAAAAGGGTAGTTTTTGGTGACTTTAGATTGAATTCAAAGCATATAAATTTTGAGGTAAATAATACATATGATATTGATTGATTGAAGGGTGTATTTTCATATTTTTCAAAAATTGTAAATAACATTTCTTTATCAATTCAAACAAATAGGTAATCATAAAGCGCTAGCCGTGGCATAATAAAAAAAAATTAGTAAGATTAAATTTGATTTGAGAACACAGCGGTGGTGAGTACGGCGTTATCATATCAATATATATATATATATATATATATATATATATATAATTAAATAGAATCATTAAAACTTAAATTAGATGCAACAATGTATAATTGAAGAACATATTACAAAAGGTTAATGGAAGTTCACAAACCAAACATGAGAACGGATGTGAATACATTGTATTCCAGACGTAGCTTGATACTGCAGGTGCATGTCACAATAGACTGTAAGAAACTTATTGTTAGAATTAAGATTGTTAGTTTGTATTGTATAAATGAATAACGAAAATAGCAGACATGGACTCTGCAGTTCCCACAAGCAATGTGAGGGGCAGAGACATTATAAATACCCTCACGTGCTCAAGATGGCCAATCAGTCGCGAGCTTTAAAACTTTAACATTGTTGGTTGTTCAACTACTCAATTTTGATTAATTAATTTAATTAGTGAAGGTAATTTTGATTGTTAAAACGTTAATGAATATAACGTAAGTATTTGTTAATTTCCATTGTAATTTCTGTTTTAGATAAATAATTTTGGAAGAATCTTTTTTCAAAAGCCGCTCCAAGAGGCCCAAAATCTAACTCGTGCCCCGTAAAAATATTTGAACAAATTCTGTCACAGAATTTACAATCAGATTAAAACTGAAATAAATCCCAATAGCATGGTTTTATATCTAAGTGGTCTATCCAAACAAATGTCTTTTCTTGGGTATATTAGTAAGATAATGGATAAACGAGGACAAGTTGACGTCACCTATACAGACCTAGCAAAAGCCTTCGAGAAAGTTAAAATATCATGAGTAAGATTTGCCTTATTTATTTCAAGCATTGGATTTTGCCAGTCGTATTTGAATGGCCAAGAATCTATGCAACATAGCACACTAATTCGAAAAGTTTCTAACAATTTCGTGAATTTCTCAAGGATGTAATCTAGGACCACCCTTTTTAATGTTTATAAACGACCTTTCCGGCGTAATAAAAAATAGCTGTTATCTGTTATATGCTAATTTGAAAATGTATAGAAAGATTACAACAATTATAGACGGTAATCTTCAACAAAACGATTTGAATAACATATTAAACTGGTGTGATACAAATAAATTGTATTTTAATGTAAATAAGTGTGAGAAGATGTCTTACACTTTGTTGAGGAACAAGGTTGCTTTTAATTATGTTATTGCAAATAAATTAGTAATTGAAATAGACTGGAAAGAGGATGTAGGGGCTATTTTTACGTAAAACTTGAACATCGATGTTCATATAAACATGCTGCATGAAGCATACAAAATTCTAGGATTTGTGAAATGTACCACTCGATCGTTTGTAAATATTGATACCATAAATTGCTGTTCGACTTGTTGGTAACATCAAAACTGAAATTAGCGACTACCGTGGGGGACCCTGGTACTTCACATCAGCCGCAGATATTAGAAACGGTCCAAAATAAGTTTATCAAGCACTTATGTTTTAAAAGTTTCATAAGTTTAAGGTTTATCGGATATCGTACACATAATGCTGCACGACAGCTATTTATTCATAACAAAATTATCGAACCGCCGTAGGGTGATAGCGCTCTTGTTATTATATAAAATTTTAGAGAACGAGGTAGACTTTACCTCTGTATTACAAAGCATCCGTTTCATTGCCCTTGTCCATTTTGGTAGGTTTTGAACGGAAATCAGACGAAATTCATCGATTATAAAAATTCTCCATAGATGTAATAACAAATCCACCAAACACACTTAACCATTGTTTTCATTAACATTTAAGCAATTTACGAAAATCTTTTCGACAAACACGACACACACACACACACAGCCGCACACACACACCCTCACGCACGCACGTACTCACGTTCACATACACATACACAGGCGTACACGCATGCACGCACGCACGCACGCACGCACACACACATGCACACACGCAGGCACGCACGTACGCACGCACGTACGCACGCATACACGCACGCGCGCGCACACACACACACACTTTAGTATTATTTCAATTTTTTCAGTAGACTTTATTTTTATTGGAAATTTGTAATTTGGGTTAAGTCCTGTTTATTTCCAAATAAATATATACATAAATATATAAAATCTACGTTGCTAGTGTGTATTTTGGCAACTACTAAAATATTTCTTAATCTTAAAACTATATCAAAACTAAATGTATGTTTTGACTACTAATTGATCATCATGAGTAACAAGACCATTTACATTAATTAGAATGTGTTTTTTAAACTGAAGAATTACATTTGGCTACTTCAACTGAAAAACCCCTTTGTATTGAATACAACACCAGATATAAGAAACACAACAAAACCCACGACATCGTGAAATGTCAGTTAAGTTATTGTAGTTGTCTATAAAAGATTGAGCTTATTTTCTCTTACCTAAAAATGCATAACGTTTTAACCGATCCATGCCCATGCCACCTTTATCTGGTCTTCCACATCGTGGCATATTCATTTTCTCTAATGTTTTACTATCCATTTCACCTAAAATGTATTTTAAAAAATAAATAAATACATATTTTAAGAATTATTATTTCTTGGGTTTATATATATATATATATATATATATATATATATATATATAACATACTGCTATGATAATAGGGTTATTTAAGAGTATATAAGGTCATAATGGAGGTATACTTCATGTGAATATCATAAAAATCAAGAAAACCAAACATTTAAATCATAAAATGTACATAATTCGTTCATTATGCGGAAGCAAATAAAAAATCACCCTGTATAAAATCAAGAACAAACTAGAGTTTATAAAACGAAGCTCATTCTATACCAACTTAATTACATTTAGTAAAATAAATAATTACGGCCGCAATCCAATCCATTTAAAACATTTAAAACTCAAAATAAATACAATTTAAGCATATTTAAAGTAAAATAAACGTAAAATAAAATCTCCTTCAAACTCAACGCATTTCCGTAAGAAATAAAAGTCAATAAAACGCATATAATTTGTACCAGTTTGTAATAAACAAATTTTTGAAAGATAAATATATTTCATAACGCAATAAAGAATAGATATTGAGGCGAAAGCGTACGTGACATTTAAAATGTAGAAATAGCCACATTTAAGAAAACCAAACTTAAGTAAACAAGGTATAGAGACTAAAAATTACGCCCACGTGCAAGTCGAAAGGAACAAAATACCACTTGGTGACAAATTCCATAATACAAAGCTTTTATCTACCTGCTAATTCAAACGTCTAAAGAGTATGCAATACCGAATAAAACCCAACAGGTTGCTGATAGCGCATAAAAGTGAAACGTATTGCCATGGTCTAATAACAAAAGGAGAGAACAAATTTGTTTATAAAACGAATCTGAAGAGATAAAGGAGGGGCATTCCATAAACTACGGGCGGGCTGTAATAGTCGAGCCAATTTTATTACGTAAAACTGAAGTTGAGTGAAAGTAGAAATGGTATAAAATAAAATAATTGAAATTACAGAATTTCAAGTGAAGTAAACAGTAAAAGTGCACGTTGAAACGTTGGTACAAAACGGCTCTAAGAAATAAGCGGGAAAGCATCTACGTAATCATCCAAGTATTTATTGATTCTGAAAATAAAATTCGGGTAGATATACTCATTATTGTAAATGGCTCTAAAACAACCGAGGACATTAGCGCAGGTATTATTCATGTCAACTTTATCTACAATGATACTGGGTACGCAGGCAAAGGTTTATTGAAAATAGAACCCACAAAAATCTTACATATTTCAAGTATTAACTTTTCGTTTTATTGGCTCTAAATGCAAAGAGGATCTCTTTAGAGGGGGTGAATCAGTAGCGCCCTAGTCAAGAATTTGCTTCTGACTATGTTTTTGAGTTGGTTTGGATCAACGATCATTTAGGTAAACATGGTTACCAGTAAGCAGATGCACTGGTTATAATCAGGATTTGACTTGGAGTTTTGTTGAACCTTTGTCTTCAGTTTTCATATCGGCATCTGTGCCACTTATCATTGTAATATAAGGAACCCACGGTCACTACTACTATGGGCGAATAAAATTTGCAAACTTCAGACAGACAAAATGTTTACTAAATTTCAATCGAAAAGAAAAGAAAAATGTTGTATACGCTAAGCTGAAAAGTATTTCTAGTAGTAAACATTTTATCCGCGCACTGCAAAGTAAAGAAACACCTCTACACGGTCCGGCATTCTGATGATCCAATCTGTTGTATTGTCAATGGAAAAATCTCGATACTGGTTTACATAACTGCGGAATCCAAACAACTCTGCTAGGGGACTTGTGTCCCGATATGGTCAGAAATCACGTCACGCCATAGTTCAATATTCTTAAGTTTACGTGCAGGGTTGGTGTCTGAGCCATTGGAGACCATGTTAGTGTAAGAGGAGGCAGCACAATGAACTCACTTGAGATCTGGTCTTTTGGCTACCCTACCATAGAAATACGAATACGAATGCTGTGTTTTTTTAAAACTAGCGCGTTTTAAAAACGCTTGTGAAAAACAACTTCTTTTATTAAGTACTAAATAACACCAACGACTAAGAGTAACATTTTTATTAGTGGCTTCAACAAAGCAAAAATTTTGTCAATTTTTTTATAAATTTAATTTGTTGAAACGCCTGCATGGGAAAACTTCTTTATGAAATACTACTGCGTATTGACGAGGAGTAGTTGCTTAAAGATTTTTCTTAGTACTCTTCACGAAACGTATTGAAAATCGGATTATTCAAAAGCCTTGAATAGGATACATACACGCACACATGCACATATACATACATACCCATCATGCCATGCGAGTAAAAAGCGAGTAAGCAGACTTTTTGAGAAACCTTTTTTATCATAACTTTAATTTGTCTTGGCGAACTTTTAGACTTTGGCAACAATTTTCAGTGATATATCTTCTTAGCCTGACACACTTTCTTCGCTTCAGTGACGTTTACGCATTGCTCCGTACTACCCCTTATATACTTGAAGCTTTTCTCTTTCCTTCTTTTCACACTTTCATGGACCTTGTGTAGTCTTGTAGGTCCTATATTTTCTTCTCGAACTACTCATCCATTGTTTGTACACTTGCGTCAGTATAAGTTCCTCGCTCATTCTTATACGAGGGCCGTCCGGAAAGTAGTATCCGTTTGTACCGTGTGGAGCGCTGGTGAGTAGAGTAGCATCTGGCTTAGTTATAACACGTTTAGTTATATTTCAGCTGTCCATGTGCAAAGTTACGCCTCGTTGATACTGACTGTGTTCTTTCTGTGAGTGCTTATAATGCTCAAAAAATAGAGAACGCTGCCAATTGGGAAATTAGGGCTGTGATTAGATATCTCAGCTCAAAAAATGTGAAACCCTGCGATATTCATCGTCAACTAAAGAAAGTGTATGGAGACAACGTTATGGATGAGTCATCAGTTCGGCGTTGGTGTCGTAATATTAGTTTGGGCAGAGACAATACCCATGATAAAGAGGGTTCCGGACGACCGTCAGCAGTTACGGACAAACTGCTGAGTTCAATTAACGAATTTGTGAAGACCGATTGGCGCGTATCAATTGATGAGATCAGTGAAAATTTTAGCATTGTTTTACGAACAGTTAGTTATTTATGAAATTGTTAAGGAACGCCTTCATTATGCGAAGATTTGTGCAAAGTGGGTCCCTCGCTTGCTTTCTGACGAACACAAAACCACTCGTATGGCTGCTGTACTGACGTTTTTGGACCGTTATTCTCGTGAAGGAGACTCTTTCTTGACTCGCATAGTCACTGGTGGCAAGACATGGGTTTGTTATGCAACACCTACAAGTAAAAGGCAATCAATGGAGTGCTCATGCTCATGCTCATTCACCAACCAAGCCGAAAAAATTCAGAACGGTCATGTCTACTCGAAAACTTATAGCAACCATGTTATGGGATCAGCGAGGTGTACTGCTCATTGATTTCATACCCCGTGGGGACACAAAATTGTCGATGCATATTGTGTGACATTAAAGAAATTACGGCGAGCAATTCAAAATCGACGGCAAGACCTGTTGTCTAGCGGTGTCCTTCTCCTCCAAGACAATGTCAGACCCCATACTGCTCGAATAACAGAACAACTTGTTCAACAATTCAAATGGGAAACTTTTAACCTTCCACACTACAGGCCAGACTTGGCACCCCTCAGATTTTTATCTGTTTACGGTTTGTTCTTTTCAAACAAAACATTAAAATTTGTTAAGATGTACTAGTTTATTTTTTATTCAAAAACGGGTACTACTTTCCGGACGGCCTCGTATTTACATTTTCTCTAAAGCTTTGGAAAGTACCAATTAAGCACCTACGGTCGATTGGTCGATTGGTACTCATAAGATCGTGCCAGCTTCACCCAAGCTCTTAAGAATTTTTGTTCTCAGTTAATCCACTTTGAAATATTTTAAGTATCTGTTGATTTTTTACCTTCGCCGTTACGAGAAACTTGACCGTATTTAAACTAACCGAAGCCTTGAAATAACCGAGCCTTTAAGCGGGTCTACTAATACTATCACATGTACATCTACCTATTGCTAACAATATGCTAGATGTTTAGCAAATATTACCCATATGTGGTGAGTGTATTCCCATATAGAACTGAAAATCCATGATAGATTGCTTCAGCATTGAATCCGTCATTCCTTCCATGCTTTCGAGATATCCATAATTGTGAAGATAGTTCTACACACCACAAATTTGTTCAACATTTCATAAAATAAATTGTTTACCATTATTTTTGCCTTATCATGCATTTTAATTTTGCCATTGTTTTGAAGAGGAAGCCCAATTAAAAATGTAAGCTGGAGAGTACATAAAATAACTGCTTTCAGCAAACTCTTCATTTTGATTGGCAAATGGTCACATGCGATACAACAGTAGTTTATTGATATAGAAAGGTCATCAGACGTTATCAAATTAACGATAAAGATAGTTTTGCGTATGGCGTAAACAAGGTTAGCATTAAATTTAAGGGAAACGAACTGTTTTATTAGGTCAAAGAGTAAATATTTTAATTTAAATTTAATTTCAGAATTTAAAACTTGTTGAATTATATAAAATGGTACCATATAAATGGACACTTATATTTAATTTCCCAAACTTTTGTGGATATTGTTAAGACTTTTGATAATTTTTAATTTTATTGTTGTTTTAAAATTACCTGGGCTTTTATGCTATAAATATTCTTTTAGCTCACAACTCATATCTTGAGTGGGCATTCCTGCTGTCACAAGAAACGGCACGTTCCCTGTCTCTACTACTATCTCGTTTCTTAATTTTTTTTTGATACGCATCATCGCCTCTCTTAAGAGTGCTGGTTTGAAGGACCTGGTGATCCTCGCTTGGTTTTTATTATTACTATGAAGACTTCAACTTAGCCTAAGCTATTGTGGCATATTATTAAAACTTTTGATAATTTTTAATTTTATTTTTGTTGTAAAATTACCTGGACTATAAAAGTATTCGATTCTATGCTATAAATATTCTTTTAATTCACAACTTCTTCTATCTATAGTGGGCGTTCCCGCTGTGAGAAAAAGAGAAAAATAAAAATAAGTGCAGAATAAATGACATGAAAATACAAAAAAAAAGTTACGAAAGTTTGAACTTACACTTAGGATAAGCTTACGCTGAACTTCTACTGTGTTACGTACATTGACGTAAACTATAAAAAAAACCAAAAAAAAAGAATGAAGTAAGTATGACCGGGCTCAGTCGGCGAGTGGGCGAGGTATTATACGTATAAGCACGTAAAGGAAAGCCTGAAAAAATAGAGAAAGAAAATATATACACTCACTCATTCACACTCGGAACCAAACATACAAAGGAAAAGAAAGAACTTATAATTAAACAAAATATTTACAGAACACAGTATTCCCAAACCCAACAAAAAAGTCAATGTCCCCAATTTACATATACATTATGAGAGACCCCCAAACATTCAAAAAAATTACTCGTGAAAATGGCGAGCGGTAGTTTTTAGGTAATTACCCCCTGACATTATTTATTAAAAAAGAACCAAACGCAACCCTAAAAACCACGGCTCTAGATCATCGTAAATATATACTTAACCTATATTTACAAATATAATGGCAACAACGTGTTCACACATGCCAGCAAGTCTTTAAACCAATTTTACATTAATAAGTAGTATATTTTTAGTTATTTAAAAACAAATAGGAAAGGATTAATATAAAAGCAGTAAATACCAAAATAGATCAATAATTTTCGTATATAAGAATTAAATTTGGAAATGCCTGATACTTGAACGGTAAACTCCCAGGCATTCTGGTTTCAAAATCAGTAGCGAGAGAATACAAAAAAACTCACCCTCGAGTTTCTGACGTCGGGGTTGAGTCAGAAGCTGGTCCACGTCAGCGAGTAGGTAGGCCTACACCCAGGAAGAACGCGTTTGGCCTCCCATTACAAGAAGAAGCGACAACTCAAGGGATTAGCTTGTCCCCCTCAGGAAGCTAGAATAATTACGAACAATAGATTAATTTATTAAAACCAAAAAGTAGCGTTTTATGAAAACCTTAAATACTTACCACGCTATAATGCGTGCCAGAAATTCGCATAACAAAAAACGGAAGGAAGCAAAGCAGGACGAATGTTTTCGTGTTGCTATTCGAACAAAAAGTACATATTAAATTTGTTTAGCTAAAGCACAGAGCTCACAGTAATCTTGTTAAAGAAATAAAATAGAAAAACCCGAGTTTATTGAAATAATTTCGACAAATTCTTTTAAATGGGAAAACACACCAGCATTAATTAGTGAATACTTGAAAAGACGTTCTCGCCTATCTAATTATGGCGTAAATTCCACGTTAAGGAATTCTTAGAAAGAATATTTATTTTTTGTAATGAACAAAAAAGTTTATCAAGTAAAATATATAGGATATTTAATATTCATTGCAATACAAATTTAATCATGCAAAAGGGATTTGAGTTAAAAATTATTGTATATAAACTAACCAATTATTTCCGAAAATTAACGTATCAAATCTCCCCCAGCAAAATTAAAGGGTCGGGATCGACAAGCAAAATACTGGGAGTGGGTAGGACAAACAAAAAAATTCGCTTAAAAACTACAGAAAATTCGTTACAAAAAAAACTAAAAAAAATACTTAAAAAAAAACTAAAAAGAATTTTTATCCGGCTCGACGAACCAAGGAACCGGACCAAAACCAAAAATGAAAAGGACATAGGGAAAGAAAGGTAACAATCATCAATAACAAAGATGCAATGGCATGGACACTGAAAAAGTCGTCGGAGGACGGATGTATCTCAAAAAGAAACAGGAAAGGTTACCAACCTCAAAAGAAGAACCGGAACGAGGAAGAGAACCAACAGTGCAAACCAAACTGACAAATGTGTCAAACCTCAAGTAAGAAAAAAAAGGACAAGGGAGAGCGAGAGGAAGAGCGCTGGTAAAAGAAACGACGTACTACACACTGTGGTACCAAAGAATCGCAACGAACGAAAACCGAAGAAGAGAAATGCTGACTAGTCCCAAAGTCAATTGAGTCGTGATTTCCGAAGAAAGAAAGACGTGCAAGAAAGCACCTACCACAGGAGCGGATGGACGAAATACAATCGGTCCAGGGACCGACGGCAAAGAAAACCAGCAAAAGGATAGGGAAAGGAAGGTGAAACGAAAGGAACGAGAAAAAAGAAAAACCAAAAAGAATAACTTCAACACAAGTACAAAACCCAAAAAAACTAAAATCGTACAAAAGAAAAAAAACAGAATACCAGTGTAGTTATGTGAGTAGGTGTGAGTGAGCGCGTGCGAGCATGTGTATGCATGGGGGAGTGTGTGTGTATGTGTTATGCGTGTATAGTGTGCGTGTGTGTATGTGTTTGACCGCTGTAGTCGCCTCTTACGACAGGCAGGTCGTACCTTGGGGCTATTCTATTCCCGGACCCACACCGGTGAAAGAAAGAAAAGAAAGCAAACAAAAGAAACCCCAGTAAAACCGGGAAGTAAACGAAATCGTAAGTCCGAAAATCATGTCCGAAAGTGAGCAAAGTCGTCATAAGAATTTGGGGCACGAGGACTAGATATTGGGCTTAAGGCGTTTACGCCGCCAAAAAGACAACGAAACAAGATCGAGAACATTAGGGTTTCACCGACCTATATCCTCAGGTTCGGAAGGAGCATAGAATAAAGTCTGCCCTTTTTGGGCAGTTTTCTGCCAAATAGGAATAGCAGGGGGTTTAGTAGTTACAGCACTAGGTTTAGGAGGTGGCAAGGGTAGTTTAGAAAACTCAAAACGCGTCATAGGAGGACGTCGTTTATTGTTAGGATGGGTGGTAAGAAGGTCGACGCCAGAAAAGGAAACATCATGGGTTGTCAACATATCAACGGTGGAAAAAGAAAAAGTATTGGCTGTATAAGAACCAACCTGACGAAAAGAAACACAAGCGGAACACATGTCAGATACGTTAGAGAACGGGACAGAAGCAGGTAAAATTTCATTGACGTTATGTACAGGACTAGAAGTATCACAGTTGGGAAAGAAAAAAGCATTGGCTGTGGAAGGATCCACTTTAGGAAAAGAAGCAGAATCAGGTAGAAGTTCGTCAACAGTAGATAACAGAACATCAGCTAGGATGTCACCAACCTTAGTTAAAAGAACAGAAGTAAGTAGCATTTTGTCAGCATGAGAAAAATGAGTAAGAGTAGGTAGCGAAACACGATCAGGTGAAACTTGGGCAACGACAGCAACAGACATTATAGCTATGAGCTCACTAACCTCAACAGGGCCTTTGCAGACTGAATTGAAAGTTATCGTTACTTCAGCGACCTTTGTGCTTGCAGACACGACAGAAAATTCTTTGGTAAAATCGTATAAAAAAGCCGGAACAAACTCTTGAGAAGCTAGCTGCAAGTCACTAATTCGATGCATGGGTTCTAGAGGTGGTGGAGGCACATTTTGGGGTGAGAGTGAATAAGTAGAGCGAGCAGAAGAAGGAGTAGAATAGGAGGCAGAAATAGAAACGGAGGAAATTTTGTTAGAAGCTATATTTGCCGAAGAAGAGTAGGTTTTGATAGTAGGAGCGGGAGGACCTAAATGAAGTATCGAAGAGAACGTAGAATGAGAAGTAGAAGAAGTTAGGCAACTAGAGGTGAGGACAGAATTGGAAAGATTATTTGAAGATCTATTAGTAGTAGGATGACAGTTGGGACAGTTGTGGCGAGTAACTCCCTTATGTCCGCAACCATAACAATGGAGTACTTTAGGACGAGTACAACGAGTCGAAACATGACCAGGTTTGTGGCAATTAAAGCATACGACCTGACGAGTAGGAGTAGAAATAGTTGGAAGAACAGTAGAACGTACGAAAGAAGTATTGAATCTACTCGTAGGCGTAGGAGAAACCTTAACAACTCGGTCATGTGAAGCAAAAGTATTTTTCTCAATAGTAGTAGCCTTGTAAACAAACTCCATGTATTCAAAATAATGAATCAGTAAATTAGACAACGACTTCCAGTCAGAAAACCTATGCCGAAAATCCCGATACCAAAGTAAAGCTTTAGCCTCGAAGAAATCTGCGGCAGACTCAAATAACTGCAATTCGGATACATGGTGAGCTCGTCGGAGTTTTTCGATTCGTTCCAAAAAATTATGTACGGTGAGAGTGTTTGGATTACCAGAAAATTTTAAATTCCACTTTCACACTGGAAGACCTAGGTAGGAAACCGAAAAAGAAGTCATTTTGATTACGAACAAGAAAGAAATGGTTAGAAAGTAACTAAATAAAGGCTAACCGTAACTCGATAAAAGCTCAAAAGAAAAAAAAATTGTTGCGAATACAGGACTATTAAAAACATCCGACGGATAAACTTCGGTAACACCAATAAGAGCGAAACAACAAAATAGAAATTAGAATAGGGCTGTAGAATAAAGAAGAAAAAAATCGGAGGATGAACTAACTCTAGACGTGAAGGGGAGAAGAATATGTACAGAGAGGGAAGGAAAGGAAAAAGTAAAATATTGGGCGCCAGCGTTTTCAATGGACTAGGATTATTGGCGAAAACACAAGTCCAATAATCTGAAATTAACCCACAAATAATATTTAGCAATCACGGAAGAGAACACAATCAAAATTCAAGAAGATCGAACCCACACAAGAAATGACTAAAATAAATAAATACTAGTTCGAACGTAATGGAAGAAAACATAAGTAGCATCAGGCCGAGAAAATGCGGGTCATGTAGGAACACAAAAAAAATCGGAGTAAAATTAACTAAATAAAATCGCAGCAGAAATTAATTCAAAAAATCGCAGCCCCACGCCAGGGCGTCAATATTTTATGTTACGCACATTAACGTAACCTATAAAAAAAGAATGAAGTAAGTATGACCGGGCTCAGTCAGCGAGTGGGCGGGGTATTATATGTATAAGCACGTAAAGGAAAGCCCAACAAAAAAGTCAATGTCCCCAATTTACATACACATTATGAAAGACCCCCAAACATTCAAAAAACTTTCTCGTGAAAATGGCGCGGTAGTTTTTAGGTAATTACCCCCTGACATTATTTATTAAAAAAAAAACCAAACGCAACCCTAAAAACCACGGCTCTAGATCATTGTAAATATAAACTTAACCTATATTTACAAATATAATGGCAACAACGTGTTCACACATGCCAGCAAGTCTTTAAACAATTTTTACATTAATAAGTAGTATATTTTAGTTATTTAAAAACAAATAGTAAAGCATTAATATAAGAGCAGTAAATACCAAAATAGTTCAATAATTTTCGTATATAAGAATTGAATTTGGAAATGCCTGATACTTGAACGATAAAATCCCAGGCGTTCTGGTTTCAAAGTCGGTAGCGAGAGAATACAAAAAAACTCACCCTTGAGTTGCTGACGTTGGGGTTGAGTCAGTAGCTGGTCCACGTCAGCGAGTAGGTACGCCTACGCCCAGGAAGAACACGTTTGGCCTTCCATTACAAGAAGAAGCGACAACTCAAGGGATTAGCGTGTTCCCCGCAGGAAGCTAGAATAATTACGAACAATAGATTAATTTATTAAAACCGAAAAGAACCCTTTTATAAAACCCCTAAATACTTACCAAGCGGTTAGGCGTGCCAGATTTTTGCATAACGAAAAACGGAACGAAGCAAAGCAGGAGGGATGTTTTCGTGTTGCTATTCGAACAGAAAGTGAATATTAAATTTGTTTAGCTAAAGCACGGAGCTCACAGTAATCTTATTAAGGAAATAAAACAGGAAAACCCGAATTTATTGAAATAATTTCGATGAATTCTTTCAAAAGCGAAAACACACCAGCATTAAGTAGTAGATACTTGAAAAGACGTTCTCTCCTATCTAATTATGGCGTAAATTCCACGTTAAGGAATTTTTAGAAAGGATATTTATTTTTGTAATGAGCAGAAAGATTTATCCAGTAAAATATATAGGATATTTAATATTCATTGCAATACAATTTTAAGCATGCGAAAGGGATTTGATTTAAAAATTATTGTATATGAACTAACCAATTATTTCCGAAAATGAACGTAACAACTACCAAAGTGCTCTCGCTACTGCACTTACTTCTTTAGAAATATACCTTTTAGAAAGATACGTATAAATTTCCCCTTTGTTATATAAATAACTTACTAAGTGAAATTTTGAATTCATTATATCTTAAAAATACAACTTCTCATAATAAAATTATTAAATCAAAACCCTGATTTAATATATTTTCATATTTTTTACACAAAAGCATAACACAAATTTTAAAGACTAATCTGTCCTTTGATCTCAGGAGCCTTGAATTAAATCTAGATCCAACAGTTGTTAATACAACCCCGCTCCCAGACGTAAATGAAATGTCATAAATTGTAATATTTGATTTTCACTCGAATAGCTCTGAAGCAGTAGGAGCACCAGTAACTGAGCGTGATTAACAGTAAAATGAGATGAAAAGAAACGTTAAAGTCACTTACTCACCTGGTAAATTGCAGGTTTCGTTATCAGTATGCCTGTATTCATTTTTGCAATACAAAAAGGATGGAAGGGATTGAAAACTCACACTAACACACATTAACTAGAAACTAAACTGATATTTAAATACGAAAATACACGTATGTAGTAAACGTAACCACACGCGCGCAACGCGCGCAGGCACGCAAGCACGCACGCATGCATTCAAATACACATGTACGCACGCACGCGTGCGCTCACACAAACACACACACGGACACACACGGACGCACACGGACACACACGGACACACCCACACGGACTCACACACACGGACACACACAAACACCCACGCACGGACACGACTTTATCCTAAGAAGAACGAAAAGCGACAATTCATTACGAATGCCCACGAGCAACTAAAATGTGTATTTCAACAACTATGGGCATAACTGGTAATACAATAAAACTGTTTTTAATGTTTCTTGCATCAACAACAGTTTTTTAATACTTTACATTTTTATAATAATTCTATTACAAGGATTGATCTTTGAATAAAATTATACAAGATTTTTAACCGCTCTGAGTCAAAACTAATTTGCAACGTATTCAATCTTCGTAGAACTTGCTTTAATAAATTTTACTTTAAGTTCCTTAAAAATTGACCAAGATATGAACAGAAATTAGAGTAGTATTTAAAATTAAACCAAGATTTGAGATACTACTTCAAGTAATTATTAAAGCCCTAGAATCACTTCATTACCTAATTTTATTTTAAATATGCAGGTTTACTTACGACTTCTCAAAATTGACAAACAAACAAACTAACTGCAAACACTTTCAATTCAATATTTGTACTTTCCCTAAATTTTTTCGGTATAGTATTTTAAATCACTTCACTAGTTCGCAGAACAAGAATGATTCCTACAAAGTAATTTCAGTCATATCTGCTACGTCTAATTCCGATTATAAACAAACATATTGTTCAGGAAATTTCATTCTATGAAGGTATTAAAATTTGTAGCGTCACGTAATTTAGATTAATAGCAAACGTTTCAGTCCATAGCAAACATTGCATAGGTAGAGCGCTCTTACTAATGAGAAATCGACTTCATTTGCTAGACGTGAATCCCTATTATATTAATTATTAAACGATCCAAATATTTCTTTGATAAATAGAAAATTTGTTTGGATATTGCGGTTTATCATGCAAAGTTGACTATTATTCAATGAATTAACTAAGGTGTGCGTGACTATTTCCTCATAGCTTTTATATTAAGAATGGGTGCAGTTTTTCAGTAAAGTGAAAGAGTTTTTCTTATAAGGAAACTTCTACCTAGATACTGAATAAAAGATGCGCAAAGTATCCATTTATTTAGCTAATAGAATACGTTGCTGCATATCCCAAGCATTATTAATGAAAGCGCGCTTTCATAATTCATAATTGCAAATTGAGATTTTGCCCTTATTGACTAAGATTTTGTCTTTTTCTTAGCTATATATATATATATATATATATATATATATATTGTTGTGGATTCAAAGGGGTAAATCAGTGTGAAACAATAAAATTTCAACAACCCTGTATATAGAAAAAAGCAAATTATTAACGCGAAAAATTAATTTAATTCATTTAGGGAAAATGGACGAATATTAGAGTATTTTTGTAATTAATAATTGAAATGTTAGAATTACGTAAAGGAAAGAAGCTTCAAAGCAAATAGAAGTTTAAGAATACGCATAATTAACTAGAAGTTATTTTAATTAAACACATATAAGCAAAAGGATGCGTGCTTGCGTAAGAAAATCAATAATCCCGAAGCAATTGTATTTGTTGTAAAAGTCAACGTCAGTTTTATCAGATACGAAGAAGTAGAAAGTCCAGGAATTGTTGTGTTCAAAACGGTCGACAATTAACAGAAACACCTGCTTTTTAAAGGTTACGTTCAACGAAGTCGAGCGTATATTAAGATAGGATTTCATAGAAATTATTTCTAACCGTCAGTTTGCTATAAACAACTATGGTATCAAACATCTTAAGGAGCGAGGGAAATGCACAATCGGTTATATACAACGGTTAGAGACAGATATAAAGCAAGCAAGGAATTGAAATGCACGTACCATACACATGTGGAGTTGAGATAGGATGTCAACAATATCGATTTTCTGTAACTCAAGTGGGGTTTTGAACGAGACAGCAAACATGTATAAAACAAAGATAAACAGAACTTAGGCGGGGTTTGTTGCGGCAGAGAATTTTGTCATTGGTTGAAAGCAAACAGTTTTCCAAACGTACACATACGCGACGGTTGAAAGCGAATTCGAGATATACAGCACGTAGCACGAAACAAATTTTACGAATTTAAAGACGGTTATATTCAAAATTTGTAGAATTCGTTTTGAAAACAAGCTTTTCGCTGGAAGCGCGTCCACTAGGGGGGTTTAAAAAGAATATAAATACTCAACCTAGGTTACTAACGCTTCTCTTCTATTTTCCTTTACTTCGATAAAGTGATTCAGACCAGCATACAATAAAGCTTTTTGTGAGTATTTTATGTATATGATTATGTTACCGTAAATATAGTGGTTGCAAGTATAAAACAGTAGTAGCGGACCTCTAACTATTGACGTGAAGTACGAGGAGTGCGTTTTAAATTAATAAAGGTCCGGGTACTATAACACAAAAATCAGTAAATGGAAGCATAATATATGGGGGTAAGCATCACAAGTAATCGAGTTTGTATGCATGATATATGGAATGGTACTGTGTGACGAGGCGCATAGCTCGCAGAGGTAGCAGATGGTAGAGGCCTGTGGATACGCTCAGCAGCACAGTAAATTGAAACAACGCAGAAGGGTGTTCTAGCACTCATCTCCGACGGGAAGGAAGCCTGAAGAATTCTCCAGGTAATTTATTTGAAATTTCTGTTGCTTTATAAACATTTGTGAAATTTTGTGCCGTGTGGTTAACTTTTTTTGGTGACATATTTATGGTTGTAGTTACTTACTGTAAAAGATATATGTACTGGACAATTTATTGATGTTAAATATTGAAAAAAGGTGTATTTAGATTATCCGAAATTTTATTCAGGATAAAAGTTGAATTGTAAAGGGTAAACCGGTTTGTAAATTTTGGTTTTAATTTATGCAAGGTATAAAAGGCTTATACAAACTAAACTGGGTTATAATGAGCTCACCATACTCCAGTGTGAAGTCAATTTAGGGTAACATGTGGGGCTCATCTACTCATATCTCATTGAATTTGTTTAAAAATCATTAGAAAAATCAAGGACTTTAAAAACATACCAAAATTTGAGTTTTATAATTATTGTATCAAACTGTTTTTGACACATGTGAATATAATTTATCTGTTAATAGGTGTAAATAAAGGGTTGTATGGTTGTGGTACTATTTGGTAGCTTTATTGAATGGTGTGCGAGTGTGAAAGAGATATAATTCTAAATTTAGGTATTCAAGAAGAGGCACAGCTGAGCTAGCCAGGGAAGCTGAAAATATGCAGATTTGCAGGAGTTCAGACTGTTTCTGTAGATTATCACGCATACTACGACAACCTACCTCCTGCCTAATGCTCAAGTCTAGAATTGCAGGTAATAGACATTTAATTTTATCACAACTTTGTTAATTTTTTTTATTAATTATAGAAATCAAAATGTTTTATTAAAGCCTTTTTTGAATTACCAATTAGAAATTAAAATTTATATAAATGTGATAACTCCACTAACAATTTCTATGTCGTTAACTTACAAACTACTAACTCCATTATTAAATTCCGAAGGATTTAATAGATGCATCTTAGGATATACAAGGGAAGCTTTTTATCGCGAAAGTTTAGTACAATCAAGCATAGATCATATTTTTATTCGGGGTGTTTATGATAGTGTGCTCTCAGGGGTTATCCACACTAGAATTTCCGATCACTACATGCTTGTTACTCACTTAATTTTTAAGGGTATCAATGCACCATCAGCTTGTTTAAAAGAAATTAGAAATGAATCTTATATAAGACGTCAACTACTTAATATGGATTTTAGTTCCTTAAACGAAAATAATGATCCGGTCTATCTGTATAAAAAAATATACTATTTATTTAATAATATTTATAAAACCAGTAACTTCGTCGAACCATCAACAAAGAATAAAACGAACCTAACAAAATACGTAACTAAAAAGGAATGGATGACTCTCGAGCTAGTTAAACAAATAGAACTTAGGGATAAATTATTTCGTAAATGGACACAAACTAAGTTACAATTGCATAGGGAAGAGTATAATCGTCATAGAAATTGGCTAATATCACAAATTAGAAAACAAAAGCACAAATATTACAGTGAACGTTTTAGTAATTCACAATCTGACACGCAGTCCATTTGGAATGAAATAAATAAATTAATTAGACAAAAAGATAAACGCTCAGTGGATGACGTTATAAAACAAGCGAGACTGAACCAAAATAATGAATGTATAGCAAATGAGTTTGGTACTTTCTTTTACAATGCTGTATACTCCACAAGACACGACTGTTCATCAAAATTTATCAACTTAAACACTATGACCAATATCCCAAATTGTAGCATATTGTTAAAATATACTTGCTCTGAATTTGTGAACAGGGAACTTTCAAAAATGAAGAAAAATAAAACCCCGGGATATGATCAAATCAGAGTAAAAGACGTTTTACTAGTAAAAACCGAAATGGTACCAATAATAGTAAGGTTAATTAACACAATTAGTAAAACTACAGTTGTACCAAACTTTTTGAAAATCTCTATTGTTAGACCTATTTATAAGAAAGGAAGTTACTTGGAGTGTGGTAATTATCGACCAATATCAATATTACCGATATTAGAAAAACTCTTTGAAAAACATATTTCGGAACAAGTTAACACCTTTTTAGAAGCTAACTCAATAATCACGAAAGAACAATACGGGTTTGTTAAAGGATTAGGTACAAATAAGTTGTTGTCGGATTTTGCTGATTATGTGTATAGTAAACTAAAAGATAGTTTACACGTTTTGTGTTTATTTATAGACTATTCCAAGGCTTTCGAACTTATTGAACATGGAATACTACTAAAAAAATTGGAACAGTTGGGCTTCGGTGGGAAGACACTGGCGTTATTTTCAAACTATTTACAATATCGTAATTTTGTTGTAAAGATAAAAGATTCTTATAGTCAAGAATTTGAGCAAGATTTTGGCGTACCGCAGGGGTCTGTATTAGGACCAATCCTGTTTCTCCTATATATTAATGACCTTCCTCAAGTCATACAAACGTGTACAATATATATGTTTGCGGATGATATTTTAATAGTTTCGGTGCATAAAAGTTTACATGTTGCCAAAAAATTTTTGCAATTAGATATGGATAACACAGCTATGTGGTCACACGATAACTTCTTAGTCATCAATGAACAAAAAACGAAATTTATGCACATAACAACACCTTATATGCAAAAGGATAGCGTGGAAATTGTCTTGCATTGTTGTAAATGTTTCCAGCTGAAAAAAATAAGAAGATATACAGCATGTTTTTCTGAATGTAAAGCTATTACGCAATGTAATACATATCAATATCTAGGGGTAACGGTAGATCACTACTTTCGTTGGGATTCACACATATCAAACGTGTGTAAAAAACTAAAACATGTCTTAGTTAAATTGTACTATATAAAGCCAATGGTTACCTATAAAATAAGAAGATTTATTTATGTCGCTTTAGCAGAGTCCGTATTGCGATACGGGCTGGAGGCATGGGGCTTTGCTAGTAAGGCTTATCTAAACCGAATTATAATAATCCAAAAAAAATTATTAAAATTAGTATACGGCAAAGAGAATAAATTTACTTTTCAGGAAATGTTAAAAGAATGCGATTTGCTTAGTGTATACGGATTATTTTTCTATAAATTGATTATGAATAATTATTTTAAGGACACATATTTAGTAAAAGGCGCCCATATATATGATACAAGATCTAAAAGTTACGAACTACCTATTATTTTAAACAAATATGGAAAAAATACACTTTCTTATATTGTTCCAAAAATTTTTAACGAACTACCCGAAGATTGCAAAAGATTCTTAAGTATGAAAATACTAAAAACCTCATTAAAGATGTTCCTTAATGTTCATTATGCTAGCTAGTGCAAAAATTCATGACCTGCAAATTTTGCTTAAATTCTGCTTAAGTCAAAACATTGGCAGAAACCTTTGATTTATACTAAATACATCTCTATAATTATATTTACTACTATTCTGTAATTATTGTGCGGGGTTTAAAATATTCGTTTATTAGTTTCTAAAAGGGAGGGTTGAGCTGCATGAAACATAGTGTTAAGTTTTTAGTAGGTATAAAGTAGTATAAAGTAGTGAATTTTTCATTTTTCATTTAAAATTAAATAATCAAGAACAATATACCAGTTAGGTCATTTACAACGTAATTTCTAGGAATAAAAGTGGATTAATTTATAATAAATATGTTTTTACTTAATTTAAATTTAATTTATAATTAAATGATTGTTGTATTCTTTATAGGATAGGATGTTTAAAAGAGTAAATGAATTATGTAGTTTATATTTTTAAGTTATGTACTATTAAGTTATAAACTGTTGATTATTTAATATGAAAAACAACTTGCAATTAATTATTACTACTGTAAATGAAGATGTACACCTGGTCAAGCAACCGCGGTTGCTTTAGGTGAAATTCAAAAGGATGCTAATAAAGATTTATTATTATTATTATTATTACTCATAACTAATAAAATTGATAATTTATAAATAGTTTTGCGATATAAAAACATTTTGTTCTACATAAACTAAAATGCGGATTTTCAGTTTTTCAATGCAAGATCAATTGTTGAAATAATAGTATTTTTTGTTAATACTGTAAAGTTGATCAAAATGGAGTTAGGCGTTTTGCGGATTACGGTGTCGATATAAAACATCTAAATTTTTTGTTGTATTACAAATTTTTCTCAAAACCAAGAATTTGTTGTAAGAAATACTAATTGATATGAATAGCTTTAGCTTATATTCAATTTTCGCCTAATAATGTCTAAAATCAGTTTAGAAAGACATTTCTACCAGCACAGAAACAGAAACGCGGACAATCAACCAGATTATTCAAATCCTCAACCGAACCTTCGATTGGTTTCTTCAAAGTAATTAGCTATTCGAAATTAGGAGCTGATGACCCACTTTATACTTTGACATTGTATTATATCATTTTCCGCTTCATAGAAAGGGGTTAGAATTTTCATCCCTTTCAATAAACAATAAAAATAGAAAGCTTTAGAACTGTAAATAAAGAAGTTCGTATTACTGTTTTATCGACCTTGTAAGTAGCGCCACCATGATTTTATGCTAATTTAATTCTTTTCGTAACCTTCCTGTACAGGGTACAGTTTGAGCTTGCGATAACACCAAGGATTGTTTGAACTTCCCGCACTTGCGCGTTTGTTTTTACGATAACTTTGAACCACTGAAATGTAAAAGCTTCCACCGAAAACTGCGAACAAAAAGTTTAAAAGCATTGTCGTAACGCTGAGTGCAACTTACAGTTAAAATGATTGAAAAATATCAAGATTAAAGCCACTATGTACGCAATGAGCAAGAAAGCTTCTGGGTTAAGGATTTAGGAGGGTGCAAAAGCAAATAGAAACTAGATTTCTCTGAGACCAGTGAAGCTTGCGTAAGCATTAGGATCAACTGCAAAAATTTCAAGCAGTTTGATGCTAACATGAGCAATAGAAAATGCTGCACTTACCAAGATTTCGGGAAATGTTGATTACTGATTAACTTTCAACATGTAGTCACCTGACCGTGCGTATGTTTTTGTGACGGTTTGTCGGAGTAAATAAGAGGTGGCGCAATTGATTTGGGGTTGCTATCGATTCAAATTAAAAGACGCTTGCGCCAATAAACGCTACCGCCGCGCCAGTGTCGAGCGAGAGACGGCCGGCACAGCTCGCGCCCGGGCGGGGAGGACTGTGACCAACATACCTATTCAAGATGGCGGACTTCTCGGGAGCGTCTAGTGTGTAGTAGTGCAGTGATGTGATGTGCAACGGTAAGCATGCAGCATGAGCGAGGGCTGTGGGGGGCCCGCACCTGGGCGGCCTAGCGGGCCCTTGCAGTTGGCCCCCGGGGGCGATTGGAGTCGCGAGGGGGGGCACTCCGGCCGCCCGCAGCGATGCTCCCGGCTCCCGTAGGTGCCGACGTCCGAGCCGCCACCGCGCCTTGCCACACAGAATGCCCCGGGCCCTGGCGGGCCTGTCGCTCCTGCTGATGGCCGGCCTGGCGCTCGCCGCCACCCCGCCGCTCGAAGTCATCAACCCGTGGTTGTCGGCGTGTGACCTCCAGCCCGCCAGTGCGACGGACCTGCAGGGCGCGTGCTCCGCCATGTGGGACCGGGGCCTCTTCTGTCCGACGCCGTGTTCCGGCAACAGTACTACTCAGTGCCTTCATTATTTGGAAGAATCGCACAAAGACGAGGTGTGTGGCCGTGGTTACACCCCTGAACGCAGGCGGCGCGTGCTTCAGGGACTCCAAATTCGCCACTGCTGCGAGCATGCTGTGTATTCAGCGCTTCCTGAAACCGTGCTCGAAGGAGGCGACGTATGCCACCACCTTCTGGATGCGCTGCTCGAGGTGGATGCGCTGGCCGCTCGAATCTCGTGTGAATTTGCTGAGGTGCTAATCCGCTACGATTGCGGTCAAACCTATTCCATAGCTCACCACTGTGAAGACTGCAAGGTAAACATTTCTTTCAGAATCACTAAGAAAGTTAACTTACTAAAACTAAACTTTGAAGTATCAGCAAACTTTATACAACATCAGTATAAAAATCGCTTTCCTATATCCACGTGGACTGCTTCATAAATCGCTAGTTAATGTAATGGTCCCTCCGCTTCAACTTATTTTACAACCCTTACGATTATATTCTATTAGCAAGATTGCCGTTTTCAATGTTGATATTCAGTAATAATGTATTGACACGAACAGGAAACCTTTCTATAACTTTTCTTCCGGGCTTTACATGTTACACTTCAAAAGCTGACGACGACAATTTGGCCTGAACATTGTAGTCAGCTATAGACGAATTTATAACTTCCGTGCCTTTGGATATTCATCTTAAACATTTAGTTAAGATCTTTAAAACCCTTCTTTAGTAAGATGCATTCTTGGGTGTGTAAATTGTGCGTACAATCGAAAATTTAGATCCGGAAAGAATTGAAATCTCTATGTAAACTCACATAAGGTTAGTAAGAATCTTGAAATGCAAATATTAATCTGCTTTAGTTTATTACGAATACGTATTACGTAACAAGGACGGACTACTTCAGAAAACGTGAACGGTTCTCCATTTCTCATACCCCTAGAGCAACTTGTCAACAAAAGCTTCGCCAATAATATGGAGATGACACCTTAGATTAGTGCCATCTCTCTTTTTAAAACGTTCTGCATTCATATGTACAGAAAAGCTGAAAGTCTAAATCTATTGTCATTTTTTCCCCAACTTTTAATACATAAAAATTCAGTATAGTTCTATCAAGATCTGAAGTAGTTTTCAGTCTCACTTAGAAAGCAGATACATTCCTGCAACTTGTAAAAATTAATCGAAAGACATCACTTCATTTTTGGTTTATTTCCAATTCCGAGGAAAAGCAATACCGTAGATAAAAAATTACATCTCTAATTTTCCAGCTATTTGCTTAATTACTTCCATTGGCAATTCTTATTACTACGTAAACAGAACTTTCCACCATAAGTTATATATTTAAAAAAATTGTGTCAAAATAGATTAGATGCAAGTGCATACTTGTTAGAACTGTCAGTTAAATTTTCCTTAAAATATAGTTAGAGATGTTCAAAATCTGGTTTACCTTGCGCAGTCCAATGAATGTCGCGCCTGCGGATACGTGTTACACATTCCACTAGTTTTACCCCATCTCAAAATGCTTCCATTATTACATCCCCATCAACTCCTAGTGCATAGTTCTAACACGTGCTATATTTTGTAGGCTATTGGCTACTTCTTAAAAATGAGAGGTGGCAAAGCTAAACAGTGGCGGTTTGTGATCTCAAGAGCAGGTGAAGCAGATTTAGGTAAAAGCCTGTTCTTCATGGTGATAAATCGAATAAACTGATTTTCATCTTTGATAAATAAATGTAGAGCAAAATACGTATATTGAATACAAAAACACAAATATATAGTAAGCAAAAAATACTAGTAGAACCAGATCGCGCCAATTTACGTATCTAAAAGACGAGACCAATTTATCTGTCCTTTTCATACTTGCAAATTTGTCAATGATATCATTGTGAAATGGCTCTGTATTTATTAAGTTGTTTTTCAATCGAAATTGTCGACAAATTTGTTTGATTGTATTTCAGACAAGAAGACTTTTCTCCAATGAAACACAATAAGATGGCCACAATGGCACGTTTACAAGCAAACTGTTCTAAAAATGTTTCTCAAACCTTGGGGATTCACATTTCTATATTATCCACCACATGAATTAGTTGCACGTCATTTTTCAAGCGTTGTATTTTATAGACTACGTTTGGACTACTTACATCTTGTGCGGGAAAAATTTTCTTATGGCAATCAGTGAATGTTAGAAATGTTAGATAATTTAATTTTTGCAAATCTTGGAAACGCGTAGCAATCTGCAGAAAAAGTGTTTACGATTTCGTGATAAATTTTATATTCTTCAAATCCATTTGATGAGAGATTTATTTTCCACTGCCGTTCATGATACCATGTCGGAACTGTCGTTTCTGGAACAGCTGGATGAAAATTGTGTTCAAAGTTTTTTAAATATTTTTTTATTATTTATTAATACTTGCGTATTTTTAATATTCGATATGCAAAAGCATTTCTGCAGCGCGTCAGACTAGTAAGATAGTTAAAAGAAATAGCATAAAACGCAAATTCAGTCGTTGTACTTGCTTGGAAAGGCGTAGAGATCAGAAGTCAAATGACTTGTTTTAGAAAAGTCCATTCATCGTTTATTACTTTAGAATGTTGCAGTGATGCTAACCGTTGTTGCGGGTGAAATTTGCGTTGCGTTATGAATTTAGATTTACTTTTAAGGGGCGGGAACACGTAACAGATTAAAATGCGCATCAACTAAATATAGTGATATAGAAGAGGTGTAAAAAATATAAGTTGGAATTGACTTACAAAACATTGTTAGAATGTGAGTTACGTTTCGGGCCTTGAGAGCGGTTTTTTTAAAACTTCTTTTACACTTCTTGTAACAATTTTATTTCTTAAACAGAAATTACAATGGAATTTTGACAAACTTGATTTAAAATATTCCAAGTCGAAATAAAATAATAATTGAATTAATATTAGGGCGAGTAGCCTAAGTAAACGGCAATGTTAAAGTTGAAATACTTAAGACTGACTGACTGATCTGGGGTTCCCGGGGTATTTATGTTGTACCTGCCCCTCACATGTCTGTGAGAACTTGCAGAGCTCATGTCTGCTTATTTCTTTATTTTATTGATTATACAATGTAACAATCTTAATTTCTAAGTAATCGCGGTACCTTAACCGCCTGTGACCTGCACCTGCAGTATCACTTACGCCTGGAATACAATGTAATGCATCCGTTCTCCCAACTTGCTCGTGAACTTTCAATAACTTTTCTTATTCTATCCTTGAAATACAATGTTGCATCTAACTTAAGTTTCTTAGTGATTTTCTAATAATTACTATTTATTTGTACATATATGGATTGGGGGATACATAACCCCTTCCGACGTAAATGAAAAATTAAGAGTTTCTTTTGTTTAGTTTTTAAAATTCATTGTCACTAAGGGAACGTTTATTGTTTCTTTAATTATCTTTGTTTCCTTATGTCTAAAATTTCCTTCTTTATTCCTATATCTAAGATGCATTTTGTAAAATACATTACATGATTAATAAAATGATTAAAATGATTAATAAAATTGTCCAAACGCATATATTGTCATAATGTAGTTTCGGCACTTTTAACTTTCTTAAGTGTTTTTTATAATTGTCCATTACTTTCATGGCGTAGGTGAGATCGTCCAAGTCTAGGTGTTCTAGTTGCATGGGTTTCTTGATTATTTCGACATCTTCGGTTTGTGTTAGCTTGAATTGTAGTTTCGATTAATGCTAAATTGTTCTGGCCTCGATTGCAATGTGCGGTTGCTATTACTTCTGTTGGGAATACAGCAATCCATTTGTTTTCTGTAACCTTTTGAATTTTCATGTTGGTTATTTGTACGTGTTTTGCTTCACAGTTGTCGTAATGATTTGAAAATCTTAGTAATTGTACTTTGCAAGGGCTGTTTACTTGGATAGCTGTTGTTGTTAGTGATTGACATAAATATCGATTTGGTGTTACTTTGTTATATTTTTCATTTGTGTTACTAATTTTCATTAGAAAAGCAAATAAATGATAATAATTATAAATGTTACTTTCTACTATTGGGATTTCTATTCAAAATGTGATTTCGTTATTCTGTACAGAACCTTTCACTATAGCTACTTTTTCAAATATGAGAATGTTTGATTCTATTACTTCGAAGGGTAATTTATTATTAATTATAAATGATCTAATTCTTAATAATTCCTTTAATAAGTCAGTTGGTTCTATGGTGCTAGAGTGTAATGAATTTAATTTTGCAAATGTTACAGCATTTTCTAATGTGGCTGAAATTTGTTGGATTAAAAAAAGGTTGATATTATTTGAGTGAATATTGTATTGAATCTAATTAAGTTTCGCATTCCTAACATGGTAGTTTGCATGTTAGTCTTAAGGGTTTGTATTCTATTCGTTATACTATCTTGACTTCTTACTAGCTTTCTTAACGTGTCCTAGAATTTTATTCTAGTTGATTGGGTTAGAGATATTTGGTTGCTAACAATGGTTTTTATATCGTTTTAATTTTCAATTAACTGCTGTATTGCGTTGTCATAACGTTCCGCGTCTTGGTTATCTAAATTGCCTGTGAGAGCTTTTATTATGTTACCTAATCCGTTAATTAGTCCTGTTTTTCGTCGTGCAATTTGTTCTGTGGGTATTAATCTATTAAATTTATCTTCTATGTTCCTTAAAATGTTTTCTATTATGCTGTTCTGATTCATCATTTTTATTGCGCATTCTTTTCCAAATTTGGCTGTGTCCATTGATTGTTTTAGTCTATAATAGTTGTCTTTGATTATGTGAGATTCTTGCTTTAATTTCGTTAAATCGAATATTTGTGCGAATGTTCAATAGTCTATTGTATTTTGTATATTTCTCAATTTTATTGGTAGTTTACCAGGGTTGTTTTTTATGTCTTCAATTAATACGTCGTTGTCCTTTCTACCTGGGCGGAGGTTGACGGTAAGGGTGATGGCTGTCCATTTGAAATTACAGGGTTTCTTAAGTTTTCCAAATGAATGTATTTTACTATCTTACCGTTGTTTATTACGGCTATATTTTTGTATGATATTTTTTTGATTTTAAACAGGCCTAAATTCCTGGGTGCCGTTTTGAGTCCTTTACTATGAAAATTTTTCTCGTACACGGTTTGTCCTATTGAAAATTTATTTATGTCGGTATTTTTATTGCGGGTTGTTGTAATACGTTCCTTGTCGTTATCTAATTTATCCTTTACCTTATCGTAAGTTATTTTTAATTTCTCTTTATGGTCTTTAGCAAACTGTTGGTTTACTTCTTTGATGTAGTGTATGTCGTAAAGGTTACCGGAATCTGAATGTCCTAATGTTAATTCTAGGGGTGTAAAATTTGTTGATGAGTGGATTGTATTGTCGTAAGCGATTAGTGTATATGACATTAAATTGGTGATGTGCTCCTTTTTGTAAGTTAATCTTAGTAATCTGATTTGTTTTAATAGGGTTAAATGTAATCTTTTAATTAATCCGTTCGATTCAGGTTGGTTTTCGCCTATAAAATGAATTTTTATTTTATGGGGTTTTAAGGTGTTTTGTATCGTTTCATTTATAAATTCGAAGCCATTATCTAAAGTTATGCTTTCGCGTGTGCCATAAAATGTAAAATATCGTAAGAATCCTTGGGTTACGTCAATGCTATTTTTGGAAGTGATTGGTATTGGTTGACCTATTTTGGTGAATGTATCTACAATGGTTAAAAAGTTTTTTGCTTCTACTACTAGATTGTCGGCATGTAATTTTTGAAAAGGTTTGTCAGGTGATTAAGGGTATTTTTGGGTGTGTTCTGTCGTATTTTACTTTATCGCATAGTTCACATTGATTGATAAAATCTGTAGTTAACTCCTTCATATCTTTAAAATAGTATCGTCTTATAAGTTGCTCTAGCGTTTCATTTATTTCACGATGGTCGGGTTTTCCTTTGTGTTGGTTTCTAATTACGTCGTTTATCTCGTCAGGGTCGTCTATGGCTATTAATTTTGTTGTGCATCTAATAAGTTCAGGGCCAGAGTTATTAAATAATTTAACGTATAATTCTGAGAATCGTTTATATAAATGTTCGGTTTTCTCTTACTTCTGTCTCGTCTACGTTACCTATAATTGATTTTGTTTCTAGAGCGATGAGCTGTATTCTACTTAGTGCGTATGCGTTATTATTATAAATGCCTTTTTTTTTGTAAATAATTTCGTAATCGTACTCCTCTAGTCTGATTATCCATTGTTGTAATTTTGAGTTTGAGTTTGCATAACCACACTAGTGGTCTATGGTCGGTGTATAAATAAAATTTTCTTTCATAAAGGTATGGTTTAAAATATTTTTGCTGCTCAAATTATGACTAATAATTCCTTCTTTATTGTACTGTATTTCTGTTCAGTCTCGTTTAGAGTTCTGGATGCGTAGCTGATTGGTTCTTCGCTACTTACTTTTCTTTGGCTCAATATTGTGCCTAGTGCTACATTTGATGCGTTAGTTGTCAATATAAATAGTGTTGAAAAGTCAGGGTATTCTAATACAGAGTGAATCGTGAGTATACATTTAATTTTTTCTACAACTTTAATGAATTCTGGGGCGTGTTCTGTTTTATTTCGATAATATATGACGTTTTCTTTTTCTATGATTATATTCATTGCTTCTTTTAAATTTCGGGGGTGTTGGAATCTTATTTTGTCTGATAATCGTTCAGGTAATTTGCTTATGTAGGTATTCAGTGCCATTTTGTCATACATTTTTGTCTTTAGTAGGCGGATGTTACGGTCGGGTTCTTCGATTTTAATTTTGTCGGAATTAAACTTCTTACTTCTTGACATTTCGTTCCAAAGTGATACGGGGATTGGTTACTTTCCATTCTAAGGTTTATTAGATCGCGGATAAAACATTTCATGTTTCTTTAATCTCTGAAATATGCTATCAATATGCGTTTAAAATCTTCCCATTAAACCGAATCGTCTCGGCTGGTTATTAGCGTGAATGCCTTTCCGGTCAGTTTACTTATTATTATGCGTAAAAGTTGAACAGTGCTTTCGTTATCTCCTGGCTTGTAAAAGGTTTTCAAAAATATTTTGCACTCGGTAATGAAGTTGATGAGAGAACATTGTCTCCGTTAAATTGAGGTATGTTTTCGAGGTAAATTTTCATATCTGAACTTATTGTCGTTAAGGGTTACTTTCGGCTTTAATTAATATCAAATTTTTGTATAAATTGAGATTTATTTTTCGATTAATATTGTTACTTTTCAGTTTGCATTGTGTTGGTTATTTAAAGAATCGCTTTACTTATATTTTATACGTAGCTATACGGTGTTATATTTAAATTGAGGGATTTGTGTTTGATAATGTCTGATTAATTGCTATATCCTTGAATTTGTTTATTTTTATACTTTGCGGATGTTAAAGTTGTCGCTAGTTTTAGTTTTCTGAAAGGTTTTTATAGGATTAATAATTTCTTGCAGTAGTTGCGTTATACTTTGTATGTTTCTGCGTCAGTTACGTCTTTTATTTCAGCCCTGCTGATTAATTAATTCTGCAGAACTGGTGTAATTTCAGTCTCAGTGATAAATGGGTTGCTTCTTTTATAATTATATACTTCGTTAATCGTGCTAAAGTATCATAAAACGTGTCAAGTTTGAATGAATCTTTTCAGTCAATCGGTTTGTTGTACTGAAAATAGTTAATTATACTTTATAGTTTTTATTCACTGATGATTATAGAATTTGTTGAAGGTTAAACTTTGAATAAATCGTTTCTATAATTAATTGTTTATAAGAATTGCGTTCTATACATTAAGCTTTCGGTGATAAAATGATAAAATTAATTACGTTCTATTTTTTTGTTTCAGACTTGCTGAATTAAATTCGTTTTGTTTTGCTTTAATAATAATTCGTAATAATTGTACTAATAATTGCGTCTTTGTGGTTCTATTGTTTCAAATTAATTCTTTTGTTTTAAAATAATTTTTCTTAATAGATAAGTAAATTCTTTTCATAAAATGGCTATAATTAAAGTATCTGTAAATATATAAAAACAATAATAAAAAAAATCTTTCTTACTAGCTAGCATTAATAAATTTGTAAAAAGAATAAATTGGTTTAGGATAAATGAACGTTACATAATTTTCATCGTCGTTTTCATTTGTTTAGGCTCGGTCAATTTTTATAGTTTGTCCACGTTTGTTTCTTTGGGATCGGTCGATTCTTGTAACTCGTCTAAATTTGATTGGTTGATTTCGGTCGATTCTTCTACCTTGTTCAACTTTGCTTAGGTTCTTCCAGATTGGGAATTGAAATTCTTGGTCACCAGTACTCCGATTATTGGATCGTGCTACCTTTTTGGATCCTACCGTCTGCGCCAGTTATCTTTCGGGCCTAGGAAACGGTCTTTTTAAAAACTTTTTCCAAAACTTCTTGTAACAATTTTATTTCTTAAATAGAAATTACAATGAAATTTTGACAAACTTGATTTAAAATATTCTAAGTCAAAATAAAATAATTGAATTAATATTAAGGCGAGTAGCCTAAGTAAACGTCAATATTAAAGCTGAAATACTCAAGACTGACTGACTGATCTGGGGCTTTCGGGGTGTTTATGTTGTTCCTGCCTCTCACATGTCTGTTGAAACTTGCAGAGCTCATGTCTGCTTATTTCTTAATCCTAATTTATTATACAATGTAACAATCTTAATTTCTAAGCAATCGCGGTTCCTTAACCGTCTGTGACCTGCACCTGCAGTATTACTTACGTCTGGAATACAATGTATTACATCCGTTCTCACAACTTGCTTGTAAACTTTTAATAACCTTTCTTACTTTATCCTTGAAATACAATGTTGCATCTAACTTAAGTTTCTTATTGATTTTCTAATAATTTCTATTTATTTGTACATATATGGATTGCGGGATACATAACTTGTGTTACGGTTAAATTTTGGGGACTCCGTAACAATATAGGGGTGAGTCCGATAATTGCGGTGGTGCAAAAGTGAATTCCTATGGATAAAGGAAAAAAATAAGGAAATACAAAAATAACAAATAACGAGGTTTACATGCACAAATTCTTAACACTTACCCTTAAGGGTCTTTTTTTATGTCGCCAAGGAATTTATCACAGTAGTTCTTTTGATGTCATTTCTATACGGAAGACTGTTATTTCGCATAAAACTCCCTTACTTTGATATCCTAAAGTTGGTTATAATTAAAGAAATTTTTCAAAATGTAATGCTACTTTCAAATAAGACTATAATTGTAGTAGCTAGATATCCTTTACAAATCTCTAAATTTATCTATTTCCTAAATCAATTAAACAAAGATCAACCTAAACTTAATCTCTATTATCATAAAAATAATTTCAGTACACACACACAAACATATTTGCCTAGAAAGTAATTCATTACCTTAAATTTTGGTCAGGTATTGCTAAACTAAAAACATCCTAAAAATAATCTTAAAAACTTTAAATCTAAGCCATCAAAAACTATTCTCCACCCCAAATTTTTTCTGCTTTCACATTTAATTACGTAACATTCACAAATCTCAAATTATTGGAAATGTCTTGAACAATTAACAAAAAAAAACAGTTAAATCATAACCTTTTCTGTATCTTTTCATTATGCACCTCAAAATACGTTAATGTCAATATCTACACATTTCTTTATATTTAAAACGAATTACCTTCTACTTAAATTTAACGATCCCTCGTTCCATCAGTAAATCACGAACCAATCAAAGAAAAATAACCACTGTGTTGTTGAATTCATGTCCTACAGCGTAAAATGTCACCCATATTCAAGTCCACACCCACATATAAATTATACCAAATCATAAACAAGTATATAATATTACTTACAGTTTCATTCACCAGTTTTAAGGTTCAAAATGTCCGGACCCCACTAGCCTCCATGTTTTTAATAATATAATTCCGGCTTTTCTTTTAAAACACCAGCTGAAACACAACCCAAAACATCAACTTAATATAGCGATAAACTATTCCCGTTCCACTCTCCTAAACGTACTACTCTAATTTTACCACCTACATGTGATTTTTTTCCAATACTCCACCCGAAGGTACTATAGTGGCCAGGAAGCAAGTTTTTTACCTTAAAAATTTTTAATTTTGCCGAACTCTTGCTGTTCCAAGCAAGGTAGGGATTTTTTATGTGCGTGACAACACACAACGCCCTGCGCTAGTACAAGTTCACATATATTCTCTTATACCGTGTGTCTATCTCTTTAAGCTGCGTTCAGTTCAACTTTCTACAATTCTCTCACCGCGCGATATTTTTCAATTCTAAACTAATTTTACTTAATTTTTATTTTCCGAAATTATAGCATGTTCTACGCCCTCACACAGAACGCCCCGTCTCCTTCGCCCGTGATCAGACGTTCTGGCAACCTTATATATTTGATGTTTTTAGATAACCAAGTTCTATATAACTAATTACTTCTTTTTCTGTTGCATTCAACAGATCTAATTTACATCTACTGTAAATCAAATTTCATTACGGTTAACGACTGGTTAATAGAATGTATCAAATTTACTCTATGCTTTGCTTACTACACAAGTTCTCACGTTTACAGTCTATTTCAATATGTGGAAAATATTTACGCAGGTGTTTGTCACATCTCAATGTCTGCTTTTTAATTTTCTAATGGCATCGCCCTTCATTCTTACCATACAGTATATTTATAAAAATAAAATTATACTTTATTATCAGAATTATTTTAATAACGACAAAATTTAGAATATCTGGATTAATTAAGAATCATTATTTACGGAAATTTTTAGTCAAAGCGGATCCATGTATTTTGTTCCTTCAAAATTAAATTTGATTTTTTTCACAACTAATCTATTGCTAGCGTAACCCTACGCGAGTTACGACTCGGGCCTTGGGAGCGGTTTTTTAAAAACTTCTTCCAAAACTTCTTGTAACAAATTTTATTTCTTAAACAGAAGTTACAATGGAATTTTGACAAACTTGATTAATTATTCTAAGCCGAAAATTAAATAATAATTGAATTTAAATGAGGGCGAGTAGCCTAAGTAAACGGCAATGTTAAAGCTGAAATACTCAAGACTGACTGACTGGTCTGGGGCTCCCGAGATATTTATGTTGTCGCTGCCCCTCACTTGTCTGTGGGAACTTGCAGAGCTCATGTCTGCTTATTTCTTAATTCTATTTATTATATAATGTAACAATCTTAATTTCTAAGTAATCGCGGTTTCTTACCCGTCTGTGACCTGCACCTTCCGTATCACTTACGTCTATAATACAATGTATTACATCCGTTTTCACAGCTTGCTTGTGAACTTTCAGTAACCCTTCTTATTTTATCCTCGAAATAAAATGTTGCATCTAACTTAAGTTTCTTAGTGATTTTCAAATAATTTTTATTTATTTGTTCATATATGGATTGGGGGATACATAACTTTTGTTACGTTTAAATTTTGGGGACTCCGTAACAATATAAGGGTGAGTCGGATAATTGCGGTGGTGCAAGAGTGAATTCCTATGGATAAAGGAAAAATAAGGAAATACAAAAATAATAAATAACGAGGCTTACGTGCAAAAATTCTTAACACTTACCCTTAAGGGTCTTTTTCTGTGTCGCCAAGGAATTTATCACAGCAGTTCTTTTGATGTCATTTCTATACGGAAGACTGCTATTTCGCATAAAACTCCCTTACCTTGATATCCTAAAATTTTTCAAAATGTTATAATTAACGAAATTTTTCAAATGTAATGCTACTTCCAAATAAGACTATCATTGTGGTAGCTGGATATTCTTTACAAATCTCTAAGTTTATCTATTTCTTAAATCAATTAAACAAAGATCAACCTAAACTTAACCTCTATTATCATAAAAATAATTTGAGTACACACACACAAACGTATTTGCCTAGAAACAAATTCATTACCTTAAATTTGGTCATGTACTGCTAAACTAAAAACATCCCAAAAAATAATCTTAAAAATTTTAAATCTAAGCCATCAAAAACTATTCTCCACCCCAAATTTTTTCTGCTTTCACATTTAATTACGTAACATTCACAAATCCCAAATTATTGGAAATGTCTTGAACAATTAACAAAAAAAAAACAGTTAAATTCTAACCTTTTCTGTATCTTTTCATTATGCACTCCAAAATACGTTAATATCAATACCTACACATTTCTTTATATTTAAAACTAATTACCTTCTACTTAAATTTACCGATCCCTCGTTCCATCAGTAAATCACAAACCCATCAAAGAAAAATAACCACTGCGTTGTTAAATTCATGCTCTACATCGTAAAATGCACCCATACTCAAATCCACACCTATATACCAAATCATAAACAAGAATTTAATATTACTGACAGTTTGATTCACCTGTTCTAATGTTGAGAATGTCCAGACCACACCAGCCTCCATGTTTTTAATAATATAATTCCGACCTTCCTTTTCAAACGACAGCTGAAACACAACACAAAATATTAACTTAATATAGCGATCCCGTTCCACTCCCTCTAAACGTACAATTACTCTAATTCCACACGTAGATGAATTAAAAATACCTCGCCCTGCGCTAGTACAAGTTCACATATATTCTACCGCGTTTCTAGCTCTTTAAGCTGTGTTCGGTTCAACTTTCTACAATTCTCAGCTCACGACATTTTTTAATTCTAACTTAATTTCAATTAAGTTTTACTTTCTGAATTCATAGCTTGTCTTACGGCCTCACGCAGAACGACTCGTTTCCTTCGCCCATGAACAGGCATTCTCGCAAACTTATATATTCGATGTTTTTAGATAACCAAGTTTTATATAACTGATTAATTCTTTTTCTGTTGTATTCAACAAATCTAATTTACACCTACTCTAAATCGAATTTCACTACGGTTAGCGACTGGTTATTACAATGTATCGTGTTTACTCTATGCTTTGCTTACTACACAAGTTCTCACGCTTACAGTCTATTACAGTATGTAGAAAATATATACACAGGTGTTTGTCACATCTCGATGTCTGCTTTTTGGTTTTTTAATGTCATCACCCTTCATTCTTACTATTCAGTGTATTTAAAAGAATAAATTTATACGTTCTTATCAGAATTATTTTTGTAGCAACAAAATTTGAAACATCCAAATTAATTAAGAATCATCATTTACGGAATCTTTTAGTCAAATCGGATCTATATATTTTGTTTCTTCAAAATTAAATTTTATTTCTTTCACATATAATCTACAGCTAGCGTAACGCAACGCGTTGCACCACGTTTTCCAAACGAAATTTTTTCCCGAATTCTAATACTAACGTCTCTGGCGTTAATCTAATTTGTGTCCTATGTTAAAAGTTCTTCGTCAATTCATCAAGTCCAAAAACAAAATTTAAAAATAAAACAGTAAAAGTAAGAAACAAAAAGTCAAAATTAATACCACTTGAACCCTATCTTATACCACAGTGCGAGTGCCACTGAAAGCGAAGGGTGGCGAAGCGGCCTTCTGTATTCCACAACACAGTAGCACACCCATGGGGTAAAGCTTTCCAACCCAGGTACTGCAGTGCTTAGATAATACCAACTGAGAGAAGGAGCAAGTTATATCCTCCAGTCAAGTACTACCTGAATATTCTGGGCATAATTTCCGAGTGGACAACTTGGCCAGAAAGTCTTCAGAAATAGACTTTGGCAACCATTCTCCCCATCCCTCTCTATGATTTTCTATAAATAAGTTTACCTCCCTCCCCTCCTGATTTAGTCTTTATAGTAACCTAAATGTCCCTAATGCTGTTACGTGTATCAAAGTCCAATTCAAAATCTAAAACAAGCAAGCTAAAATTATTCAACAATATTCAATAAAAAAATTCCCCAAAAAAATTAATAATTAAACTACGTTAACTATTAAGCTAACATATGTTGTGACTTCAATTATTTTTAATCTCATATATTACCTTCAAATTTTTATTACATGTCCTATTAGGTTTAAAAAAGTTTTTTCTCATTCCAAATCCATCAAGATTGACCTATGTTATTACTACTTCACACTTTTTATCAAAGCCTTATCAACAATTAAAAGTAACTTTAAAAGAGCCCTAAAGAGTCCGTCACGTCTGAGCGCAAAATATCTCTATGATGTTCAATTTATGTCCTATAACCTATAATATACTTATAGTTTGATTCACCTATTTTAAGCTTTAAAATGTCCAGACTACATAAGCTTCCATGTTGTTAACGATATAATTCCGGTTTTCCTTTTTCAAACAACAGCTAAAGCACAATCTAGAATTTCAACTATATGGAGATAAACTATTCCCGTTCTACTCCCTCTAAACGGTCACAACGACTATAATTTCACCCTTAGGTGCATTGAAAATACCTCGCCCTGTGCTGGTATAAGTTCACATATATTATCGAAAGCGTCTGTAGCACCACACTTAAAAGACTTCTATCTTTTTCTGTCCGCTTCTCCTAGTGTCCAAATTTTACAGTCGTACAGTTCTGCGCTTCACACACATGCTTTCAGCAACATTTTCCTTGTTTCTGCGTTATTTGTCTTTGAACATAGTAGTTGCATTTTCTTCTTAAATGCAGCACGATTTTGTGCTAATCTTTGTTTTATATCTTTTGCACTTTTTACACCTTGCGTTATTTGGCTTCCTAGGTAGCAGAAATCCTTAGCCTCTTCTAAGTTCCTGTTTCCTATTTGTATTATAGTTTTTTATTTATTTTCTCCTTCTTTACATGCTAGTACTTTTGTTTTATTTTTGTTGATTATCATGCAAATCTACACATATCGATTTTTGTCCCTGCATAATAATGCCATATGTGTTCCTGCATTTGACAGTATTCATTGCCTCCTCGATGTACAACGTAAAAATTAACGGGGATAGGACACATCCCTGTCTCAATCTTTCCCTAATTATTCCTCCTTTAACTATCTACAGGAATTATGTTACGCCTATTTGCTCTTTGTATAAGCTATGTATTATCCGTCTATCTACACGCTCAATTCAATCTTTTTGAGTATTCTTTTCCATTTTACATTGTCGAAAGCTTTTTCCAGATCTACAAACCCTATATATGCGCTTTTTCCTTTTTCTATTGTTTTCTCTATTATCATTCTCAGAACTAAAATAGCCTCTGGTGTTCCTCTGTTTCGTCTAAACCAGTAGAATGATGACAGGGCTTTCAGGACGCTTTTGCTCATTGATCCAGGGCGCAGTTCCCGGAGGGTCTTTCTGTGATCTGTTAATTGGATCTGAACCCTAATTTCCCGGGCGATCTAACCCCGTTTCAATTTTTAAAATCGAACTATCCCTTACAAAGTTATACCTTGTTAAAGCCTCGTACCCCAAGTTTTTGCTCATTGCATTCATATCTAACCTAGTTAAGAGTTTTCTTCGACTAACCATTTTAGCCTGATCTAGAATTTTATGGACAATCTAACCCTGTTTGAATTTTTTAAATCAAACTACCCCTTATCGAGTTACACCCCAGATTTTAGGAAGTTGTCCAAACCGTCTTAGGGAATGACACATAAGTTTGGTCTAGATTTTTCTTGGAAACCCAAATCTTTAGGAATTTTTTAAATCGGAGCAACCCTTATTAAAATTTTAACCATATAAAAAGTATTGCGTGAGTTCTAATTCTAATAATTTTTCAAAATAAGATCAACTCATATAAACGCTAAAGAAAACCAAATCAAACAATACCCTCCACATCCTCCACATTCCTCCACATTCCATCACAT